>JAWZYU010000028.1:43857094-45057094 GCA_038380435.1 Ryuthela nishihirai
ATTTTTCAAGATATCCATTAGTTGAAATTTACACTGTTAGAGGGTGCTAAAGGGCAGAAAATAATATATTTCTTCTGTTTGAAAACAGAGCATCCATATTCCCCAGAGATAATATGTTATTCTTGCAGTTCAAAAATTAAATCACTCCCCCTCCGTTAAAAAAACCCAAAAAACCTTTATCCTGCCTGAAAAATTTACATAATTATCTTTGTATTTTCTTCTCTCACTTTTGTTATTATATTGGGTGTAATACGATAACAATCAAACGACAGTAAGAGAAAACAGGGTCTGATCTATTTAAACTTAACAGGTAAAAGACAGGATGATATTCTCGTTTCCAAGGCTTGTGGAAAATCTCCATAAATTGCTTTTGTGCCACAAATTAAAAAAATTGCAGCTCAGTTTGTAGAGCTCAAGAAGTGAGAAATTCGTTGAAGATGCATATACTGAATATTTATAAGTACCGTTTAATTCTTAGATAATTATTAAAGACTTTTCTCCTTTCCTTTTAATCTCTTACGAGGGGAAGGATTCGTTTGAAAGAGAATAAAGACACTGGTGATGTTGGACATTGTGTTATATATTTTCGGTAAGAAAAAAAAAACGCATTCGGCAGTAGATACACAAAGTTACCTGTTGACAGAGAAGTCAATGAATAACTTTGTGGAAAAATCCTCTTTGTCGATTCGCTGGACTTGAACTCACATCCGTGATCCATCCACTAATGTGACTTATGAATGTGACCTAATCTAGATTTATGTCATAATGACGGAAGGCGGTGTTAGTTTAGTGGCTAGAACACCCTGGCACGAATCTTGAGAGATGTGGGTTCGAGTCCTGAGCACTGCCAAAACTGTTTTTTCCAAAAAATTATTTAAAAATGTTGGGTTGTTTTACCTCTGAGCTACACTTTTTTGCACACCATGGGCTAAATGGTCAGGTCACATGGACTCCGAAGGCTCAGAGAAGGTTAGGGGAGGGGACCCACTGGAACAGCTGTTGGGAGACAGATGGTAGTCTCCCGTCAAGGCCATCTAGCGTGTTCTTTAACGTGCATACGGTATGGCTCTCCCACACACGGGGCCACGGCTTAACGTCCCATCCGACTGACGGCGGCCTTTCCAAGCCCATCGGTATCCCCTACTGACCGTGGACAGGGCGGGGAATACCTAAAAGGAAACTCATTATTAAATCTACCAACAATTTTGTTAGTAGTTTTAATTTTGAGGATTTTTATGGAGGAAGGTTTGTAGGAAGATCAGAATTTTTGGTGATATATTTTTCACAGCTGAGGTTATAGTCGACGAGCTTTTAATCGTCTCTATTCAATACCATTCCTGTTTAAAAACTTATGAGCTTTGACATAGGAGGGGGGGGGGGCGTAAAATTAATTTATGTTGAAAAATATTAAGTGTACCAAATATTTATATCTGCTTTTCCTTAACGGAACGTGATTTTGATTTCCTTTCAAGTTTTTTTTGGAAATAACCTCTCCCTCGATTTACACGGTACTCAGTTCACACAATTTTGGCTTTGCACGGTCAAAAAATGTAACTAGTTTCGATTTACACGGTACTGACTGAGACGTACATAGAAAGGAAATCTCAGTCAGTACCGTGTAAATCGAAACTGGTTGCATTTTTTGACCGTGCAAAGCCAAAATTGTGTGAACTTAGTACCGTGTAAATCGAGGGATAGATGTATACCATTTATTTTTATTTATTAACATGAAAAAGCATAATTTACATGCATTCAGTAAATTGTCCTTCCATTGGAGCATATCAACCACAAAAATGTGGTAATCAGGAAAAACGAATGTCCATAACGTCTTTCAATTAACGTAAAAACATTCATAAATAATCACACACCAATAAGTCTCACAACATCTGCGATATCAGGAGAAAATTCCGTTCATTCAGATGCAATTGTCTCTCGCGATGCTTAATAATAATAATGGCAATCATCACTGATAAATATAAGAAAGTGGCAAATATGGTATCCAATTACTTTGTGCAATTGACAAAATTAAGTGCAAAATACTACTTTGTAAAATAAGAGCCAGAATTTTAAAAAGTTTGGAAGGAAAACATTTACAAGGGTGAAAAAATTCGCACGTGGATTATAATTTGCTTTGTTTAATATTGTTGTTAAAGGCAACGAAAGTATAATTTAAATTTGACTTAATTTTACATAAAATGTATTACAATTAAAATTCATCCCAAGTAAAATGTAATATATATACATACACCCACACACCCTGTATGTGCATATATACACAGTCGTATCAAAATAATATGACCACCTACCATAGTATATGTATGGTAAGTGGTCATATTATTCTGATACGACTGTGTATATATATCTACATGGACAGACAGAAAAATTGAAACAGTTTCATGTTATCAGAATAGAAAATCTCATTCAGAGTTCATAACTTCTTCAACATAATTTTTAATGAAAAATGTGTCTGAAGATAAATTAAAGATCTCAATCAAATCTGTCTAAATCTCGATTTTTAACAATATTTGTTTAGTATTCAAAGAGTTATGTACGTTGGGATATTTAAGAGGTTACAAAAATAATTTCAAAATTTAATTTACACAGGTTGAGAGCTGAGTACCGGAGCCAAGTATAAAAACCTCGATTAAATGTATCTAAATTTTAATTTTAATAATTGTTTTTCCGTATTGAAAGAGTTACAGAAGCTAAAGTTCAAAACCAGGAGTAATACCAATTGAAACAAATGATCCAAGAAGTTAACTCAAACAGGTGAAAACATTCGTGAAATATATTTGTATCAGATTTTACTGAATTGAATGAACTAAGTTTTAGTGGTTTGTGTAAGGATCAGTAATGCTGTAGAACCTGTTAAGTTGTTAAATTCTACAACTGTACAAATACCGAATGAATTTTGTTGAAAAATCGAGATTTAGAAACATTTAATTAAGATCTTGAATTTATTTTCGGTCATCCTTTTTCTTTAATAAGAAGCTCATTTAAGGATTTTCTTCGCTTATAACTTCAAATCTGATTCCCTATTGATAGGGAATTAATTGGTTCACTAAGTAGGGCGCCAGCTCTCAATCTGACGCTCTCAGGTTCGAGTCCCAGCTGGACCCACGGTTCAGAATTCTCTACCTTACTCGGTTTCCTCGGTGAGAAAATGGACACCGATAGATCAACGTTAGACGGATGGAACGTTGAACCGTGGTCCCGTATGCAGCAGAGCCATACCTTTCCATGTTATCTCAATGTGTCAACATTGATAAAACATGAAAGTGGAAGGATTTATGGGGTGGGTGAGTTGAAGTGATTCGGTCGGTAGCTGCAACGATCGGTAATCTGCAGTTCCCAGGTACGAGTCCCCGATGTTGAGATTTATCTCCGCAGAACTCCCCGCCCTGCCCTCGGTCAGTACAGAACCCCATGGGGTTGTAAGACTGTGTTTCTGGGATGGGACGTTAAGCGGTGGCCCCTTGTGCGGGAGAGCCATAGCCTTTTCACGTTAAAGAACACACTAGATGGCCTTGACGAGACGCTACAATCTGTCTGCTAACAGCTGTCTAATGGGTCCCCTACCCCAACCTTCTCTGTGCCCTCGGGGTCCTTGTCACCTGGCCATTTAGCCCATTGTGTGCAAAAAGGCGAACAAAATACTAAAACAGGATTCAATGTAAATTAATTCAAAGCAAAGATTCATGTTAACTTCACTGTTGCATTTTAAAAACTATTGTTTTATTTTCCTACGATGAACAGCTAATTTTTAGCTTTTTGGCAAGGTGTCATGCATTGTATTAACCTGCCAGATAAGCATGATAAATAAAAATTCAGACACATCATCAACTTGCAGAATTTCCCTTGATCTTCTCTCTTCTCTCATGTAGTGGGGCGGGGGTGGCTCAGTCGGTAGCGCGCCAGGCTTGTAATCTGTAGTTCCCAGGTTCGAGTCCCAGCTGGGTCAGCGTTGAGATTTATCTCCGCAAAATTCCCCGCCCTGCCAACGGTCAGTAGGGGACACCGATGGGCTTGGAAAGGCCGCCGTCCGTCGGATGGGACGTTAAGCCGTGGCCCCGTGTGCGGGAGAGCCATACCCTGTGCACGTTAAAGAACACGCTGGATGGCCTTGACGGGAGGCTACCATCTGTCTCCCAACAGCTGTTCCAGTGGGTCCCCTCCCCCAATCTTCTCTGAGTCTTCGGGGTCTATGTGACCTGGCCATTTAGCCCATGGCGTGCAAAAGAAGTGCCGCTCAGAGGTAAAACAACCCAACCCAACTCTCATGCAGCATATGTTCCAAAACAAAAAAACAAAACATATTTTTCCACTTCCACAACCTCTCTTCTTTTTCCTTTTGGTTTCTCCACAACTTCTTCGAACCAACATTGGAGAAATATATGGCTTCTAGATAGGGGGAGAGGAGAGAATGGAGTAAATGCGATATCTAGGTGTGCTTCTGACGTTCAGAATGAAAAATGCAGTTCTACCTAAAGCCTACGGGAGAATAGGACTTACAAGTAGATACCTTACGTTCCTGTTCTTAAATACAATTTTTTCTCCCTTGCTGCCTCGACGTAAATTCCATGAAACGACATTCGCATATTACAGACACATACACACATATTCTTTAAATAATTCAGTTAAAAACTGCATACCACAAACAAACAAAAACTGGTTATTTAGAATGTGGACGAATTTATAATGTTCTGGCCTCGTAGGTCTTTTGGTGATAAGGCCAACGAAACAGACGTCCTCCAAGTACCCTTCACAGTCCATTAGGTCTGCAACGTTGCAGGAATGGATGGATCCCATCGGTCAGTTCGCGCTATGATATATGAGTGGAAAATCATGGCACCGTGACGGAACCCAATCGATCGCCTCCATATCCGTTGCGATTCTGACACATAGACACATGTGCCCAGCAGTATACGTGGACCTGGTACATACACTTCTCTGAAACTTCTTTCAATATGATCTATGGCATTCATCCCCGCATTATAGTGACTGCATACTGTTCTTTAGGTTCCAGCTCAAGAGTAGGGATGAACAGCGAGAGGGGATGATGTCGACGATCTGGGAGAGATGGAAGACATTTTACATCTTTTAGAAGGGCGCCTATTGAGGAAATGGGACGATTTTACATAATTCCTAATGAGGTGAAAAATGTGAGAGGAAATAAATTGCATGATGTGGATGGTTCCTGAGTTTTGAGAGATCAAGCAGTTTCGATTGATATACTAAGCTGAAATAATTGTTGAAGTGTAAAATTCAGTAGCATGGGCAGGATGTAATTATAGTGTCTGACTTTACGCTTAATGTTGTGTTGTTTGACCACTAAGCGGCGTTTTTTTTGCACACAATGGGTTAAATGGCCAGGTCACAAAGGACCCCGAGGGCTCTGAAAATGTTTGGGAGAGGAGAACCACTGGACAGCTGGTAGGAGACAGATAGTAGGCTCCAGTCAAGGCTATCCCACGTTCTTTAATGTGCGCAGGGTATGACTCTCCCGTACACGAGACATCGGTATTTCCCATCCGACGGACGACGTTCTTTCCAAGCCCATCGGTACCCCTTACTGACCGAGGGCAGGGTGGGAGATTTGTGGAGATAAATCTCAACCTTGGGACTCGAATATGCGAATTGAGATTACGAGCTTAGCGCGCTACCGACTGAGACATCCCTTCCCGAATATGAACATTGCGCTTAATGTTGTGTATCAGTGATATGGACATCACATATTGCAGTTTCTGAATGATTTAGTCACCTATATAATGATACCTGATGAATAGTTTTTTTTGAAATAGATTAAACATTTATTTCTGTTTGAATTTTGCACATTATGCCACCAAAGCTGAAGCAGTTGAAGACTCATATTTCCAATTTGGTGGAAGAATACATTTTATCTTGAAATAACGGACAAGCCGATGAATCCTACTTTCAACCAAATTTAAATGGAATCTGGAATCTTTATCCTTGCGATTTCTTTCCAAATGCTTACGGATGGCTACAGCCTTCTTGATAAGATGATATAAATCTTCTGGAAGATCAAGGGCTAGACCTTTAGTTTTAAGGATTCTCAAAATTTTATTGCCTGTAACCCATCTGACTTATGCTACACCATGAGAATCTCTTCGGATGACGCTTACTTGTGATGGTGTAAGATCCTTCTTGGCAAGCTTGTAAATCTGCTCTTTAACATCATCTGGAGAAAGTTTTAGCCAAGTTGGAACACTTCGTCGATATGGGAGTGCTGATTGGGATATAGCCTTTCCAGGTGCATGCATACGACCCATTTTGTTTTCGCTGGTAATTCAGACACACTTTTTAACAAATTCCTCTTTTCTGCCACGATCTAGGCACCTACATAACGTTACCCGATGAATAGTCACCACACATTGCAGTTTCCGGATGATCTAGGCACCTACATAATGTTACCTGATTAATAGTCACCACATATTGCAGTTTCTGGATGATCTAGGCACCTACATAATGATACCTGATGAATAGTCACCACATATTGCAGTTTCCGGATGATCTAAGCACCTACCTAATGTTACCTGATGAATAGTCACCACATATTGCAGTTTCCGGATGATCTAAGCACCTACCTAATGTTACCTGATGAATAGTCACCACATATTGCAGTTTCCGGATGATCTAGGCACCTACATAACGTTACGCGATGAATAATTGCCACATATTGTAGTTTCTCGATGATCTAGGCACCTACATAACGTTACCTGATGAATAGTCGCCACATATTGCAGTTTCCGGATGATCTAGGTACCTACATAATGTTACCCGATTAATAGTCGCCACATATTGCAGTTTCTGGATGATCTAGGCACCTACATAATGTTACCCGATTAATAGTCGCCACATATTGCAGTTTCTGGATGATCTAGGCACCTACATAATGTTACCTGATGAATATTCACCACATACTGCAGTTTCTGGATGATCTTGGCACCTACATAATGCTACCTGATGAATAGTCACCACATATTGCAGTTTCTGGATGATCTAGGCACCTACATAATGTTACCTGATGAATATTCACCACATACTGCAGTTTCTGGATGATCTTGGCACCTACATAATGCTACCTGATGATAGTCACCACATATTGCAGTTTCCGGATGATCTAGGAACCTACATAATGCTACCTGATGAATAGTCACCACATATTGCAGTTTCCGGATGATCTAGGCACCTACATAACGTTACCCGATGAATAGTTGCCACACATTGCAGTTTCTGGATGATCTAGGCACCTACATAATTTTACCTGATGATATAGACATTGCATAATATTGTGTTTTAATTCTTTGAGCATTGAATAAAGTTCAATTTCAAAAGCCGAATGATAATATCTCTTAACCCTTTCACGACTAAGGGAAACATTTTTCCCATTTTAAAATTGGTGATTGTCGTATTTAATTATAACCTTATCTGCATTTTTTATACAGAATGTCAAAATAGAACGTATGCCGAACGCAATTACGTAAACGGGAACGTTTAGAAGAAAAAAACAGAACTGTCAGGACGCATAATATATGTACAGTCGCTCAAAAAAGTATCCGAACGCTATGGTTGCATACAAAATTCAGAAAAAAATCGTTGCCAGTTGTATTTTCTGAACTTTGTATACAACCATAGGGTTCGGATACTTTTTTGACCGACTGTACTATGTGCAATGTCCATCTTTGCCTCACTACCAAAAGAAATTGCTTCGCCGAATATCATAATTAGGACATCATTTTGCATAGTAATTTTATTTCATAATTTTGTATTATTTTAGTTAACATTTTGTTCTAATAAACCAATAAATAAAAGACATTGCATAATAAGCCTAACTATAATTTGTGTTACCTTTATAGTCCATTGGGAAAAATATTTCCCATAAAATTCCAAAAAAACTACACATTGTTATGTATTTTTCTTATGATTTTTATTTATTTTCCGTCTAAACAAACTAAAATAAACAGTTACATACTAATATTTACTCTTAGAAACCTTATGGTCCTGAAAGGGTTAATGATCTGGACATTGCATAAGTTTCTCTGATTAAAATATAAAAACCGTAATGAAATCTTTGATAACGAAGATATTAATATTTTAATATAACATTTAATTTCAGATAATAATAATATACGAGGACAAGGTGTGTGTTAATATTAGGATGTTTTACATAAAATCTAAACGACAGAAAATGAGGTAGATGAGGTGAAACATTGGAGATGACAGAATGTTGTATTTTGAGGAGCAGTCATTAGCCTCGAGGAGGGGATCTGCATATATAATGCAACGGAAATGATAGTGTAATCATTTAACTTATTACTCGTCAGGAATATTAAATAAAATGCTTACGTTATTGGAAGGCATCGCGCGACCAGATGAAACATTTCAACTCTCTGGATTGGAGACATTGCAGTTTATTATCCTTAAATGATGTAAGTTGGAGGAAGATGATATAAGTGAAGCAGTTAAATAATTTATTAGTACGGAGGAGCAAAGACTTGAAGGGAGCGGTTGGGCACATCTGGCTGTTGACACTACTATTATTTCACCAACGTGTAATAATTTATGAGGCCAGTTGGATTGCTTTTGTTTTACATCTGAACGGCGCACTCGTTAGATGGAGAGCTAACTTTTTACATAATAGGATAAACGGACAGGTCACGGAATTCCGAGATCACAGATAGAGATCTCCGAGATCACAAGTCTAGGAATAGGGATCAACTAGGTATAAATTATTAGGTAGCTGTTAGAGAACAGATGGAAATTCAGTCCCAGCTGGGTCAGCGTTGAGATTTATCTCCGCGAAACTCCCCGCCCTGCCCACGGTCAGTAAGGGACATCGATGGGCTTGGAAAGGCAGTCGTCCGTCAGATGGGACCTTAAGCCGTGGCCCCGTCTGAGCCACCCCTGTGCACATTAATGTAATATACTGGATGGAACTGACGGGAGGCTACCATCTGTCCCCCAACAGCTGTTCCAGAGGATCTCCTCTTTCAACCTTCTCTGAGCCTTCGGGGTTATTGTGACTGTCCATTTAACCCATTGTGTGCAAAAAAAGTGCCGTTCAGAGGTTGTAACAACGCAACCCCATAAAAGTGTGTTATTATTTCATATAGTCACCAGATTTGTTAAGACACTTGTTCTAAGAGTCGAATAGCTTATCGAAGCCCTGCTGAGAGAAAGACACATCCTGTCTTTGGAGACACTTCGCGATTTACTCTTTGCTAGTGTCAATCGGATGGAAAGCGTCGTCCTAGAGAATCCGGCTGGTATCTCTACCTTCGTCATATCCTCTCTGACTCTACACCTTACAGTAAGGGGGCGGGGGTAGCTCAGTCGGTAGCGCGCCAGGCTCGTAATCTGTAGTTCCCAGGTTCGAATCCCAGCTGGGTCAGCGTTGAGATTTATCTCCGCAAAATTCCCCGCCCTGCCTACGGTCAGTAGGGGACACCGATGGACTTGGAAAGGCCGCCGTCCGTCGGATAGGATGTTAAGCCGTGGCCCCGTGTGTGGGAGAGACATACCCTGTGCATGTTAAAGAACACGCTGGATGGCCTTGACGGGAGGCTACGATCTGTCTCCCAACAGCTGTTCCAGTGGGTCCCCTCCCCCAACCTTCGCTGAGCCTTCGGGGTCCATGTGACCTGGCCATTTAGCCCATGGTGTGCAAAAAAGTGCCGCTCAGAGGTAAAACAACCCAACCCTTACAGTAAGGAGGCGTGGGTTCGCATGGTCAGTAGCACACCAGGCGTGTAATCCAGAAGTTAAAATTCGCTTACAACAAAAGATGATATATTTAGTTTGTTCAAAGTTTTACCTATTGAAAGTTTATATGTGTTTGTTCGTGTTATGAATAACTTCTTTAATAATACCTATAAGAAAAATATTTGTCACAATAAGTTTGCTAGAAAAAAGGCTAGGGGTTTTTGAAACAACCAAAATTTTATTATAATTACGGACGAAATTCCAAAGAATATTAAATTCCCTTCCTTACTTCCTAGAGAAATCGTTAACTTAAGTAAAATTTGTGACGTTAAAGAAAAATTATTTCAGTGGTTGATAAAAAAAAAGTGATGTTTTTATTCGGAATCATTTATCATTTTATTGGTTTCCTTTTCATTTATTCCATTTTTTCCTTCGTTTTATATAAAACAACGCAACCCCATAGAAGTGTGTAATTATTTCATATAGTCACCAGATTTGTTAAGACACTTGTTCGAAGAGTCGATGAGCTTATCGAAGCCCTGTTGAGAGAAAGGCGCCTTTGTAATCTAGATCATATCTGTCAAAACCCTACATACTCTTCATTCCCGCTGACAAGCTTCTGCCTAGTGGGAATTTTTATACAAAATAATTATAGACAATACTTATTGAAATAAATTTGAATTTGAATTAATAATATTCGAAAACAATCAGATGACAGTAAATATCTAGAAACACACGTTAATAAAAATCTACTAAAAATTGTATAACACGAAAAAATCACTATCGCCAAGACAAGTTTATCTCCAGATGCAGTAGAATTCCACATCATCTGTCAACGAACTAAAAAGCACTAAGTTCCCCGATAGCAAGAAAAATTTCCCGTTGACATCAATATCTGTGTGTGTATGTAGCGAAGTCAATCTTAAGCGATCTTGTTATTTTTATTTTCATTTTTGATCGACTTGAAACTTTAATAAAAATCTCCTGGTTGGTTTCAATACAGGAGGTTAAGCAGATTGCATCTTCTCAACCCATCGTCATAGCTGATAGCAGTAGGAGTTCATTTATCATCTTTTAAACCAGAAGATTGGATGCTTTCCAACGTTTTCATATTCTTTTTTTCTGTTTAAGTGAAAACTGAGTCTCGAACTGCGCGGCAGAAGTTCTGATTACAGATCAACAACAGACGTGAATAAAAATATTTTTGACCGCTTTTAAAACCGTGAATAGAAACTTCAACAATTCTATCAAGGTGTTTATTTAGAAATATCCTACAGCTTTTCTGAGGATTGTTTCATAGAAACAATATTCTTTTCAATTAGAAGGTTGTGTTTTTGTTTTACCTCTGAGCAGCACTTTTTTGCACACAATGGGTTAATGGCCAGGTCACAAGGACGCCAAACGGCTCAGAGAAGTTGGTGGAAGGGACATCTGTTAGAAGACAAATGGATCTCCGCCGTCAAAGCTATCCAATATGTTCTTGACGTGAACAGAGTCTCTTCTGCACACAGACCACGGATTAGTTTCAGATCGGACGGACGGAGGCATTTTATTTTAAGCCAATCGGTGTATTAGAGGGAATTAATACAGTGAGGCAAGGGTGACTCAATTGGTAGAGTGACAGGCTCGTAATCTGCAGTTTCCAGGTTCGAGTCCCACCTGTGCCAGCGTTGAGATTTCACTAACCCTATCATTTCGTTCAAACTACTCTTTGCAAAGACTGCACTGTTATAGTGGCGGGGTCTGTCTCAGTCGGTAGCGCGCCAGGCTCGTAATCTGTAGTTCCCAGGTTCGAGTCCCAGCTGGGTCAGCGTTGAGATTTATCTCCGCAAAATTCCCCGCACTGCCCACTGTCAGTAGGGGACACCGATGGGCTTTGAAAGGTCGCCGTCCGTCGGATGGGACGTTAAGCCGTGGCCCCGTGTGCGGGAGAGCCATACCCTGTGCACGTTAAAGAACATGCTGGATGGCCTTGACGGGAGGCTACCATCTGTCTCCCGACAGCTGTTCCAGTGGGTCCCCTCCCCCAACATTCTCTGAGCCTTCGGGGTCCATGTGACCTGGCCATTTAGCCCATGGTGTGCAAAAAAGTGCCGCTCAGAGGTAAAACAACCCAACCCAACGCACTGTTATTCGACCTATCTCTATTCTAAAAAAAATGAGAATCATTGCAACGATCTCCATTTACATTCTGAAAAATTGCTTCGAGTGTGTCTTGGGATATCTCTCTCCCACATGCTAATCGGACTCTCCACTTCTCCCTTTCACGTGCTAATTGCAGGTCGTGGAAGCACTTTCTTCTTCCGCAGATCGCCGCGTATCTTGCTGCCCTCGTACGCATCTGCCACGCCTCAGAGAGCGGCGACCCTTTGCTGCAACCAATAAAGCTAGGACTCAACTTCTCTGTTAAACAGTTTTTGTTTGCCTTTCCCCAAGATATGAAAGCAATTAGCTCATGTTAGCGATGCTCGCATTCATTATTCTCTGTTCTGATTAGCAGGTTCCCAATCTTTTATTTTGTTTGCAGAATTTGTAGTTACAGCTTATCATATATCATTCCGTTGGTGACAGTAAGGATTCTTTTTTAAGTCCTTCAGCTTTGTGGGGCGGGGGTGGCTCAGTCGGTAGCGCGCCAGGCTCGTAATCTGTAGTTCCCAGGTTCGAGTGGCAGCTGGGTCAGCGTTGAGATTTATCTTCGCAAAAATACCCCGCCCTGTCCACGTATCAGTAGGCTTGGAAAGGCCGCCGTCCGTCGGATGGGACGTTAAGCTGTGGCCCCGTGTGCGGGAGAGCCATACCCTGTGCACGTTAAAGAACATGCTGGATGGCCTTGACGGGAGACTACCATCTGTCTCCCAACAGCTGTTCCAGTGGGTCCCCTCCCCCAACCTTCTCTGAGCCTTCGGGGTCCATGTGAGCTGGCCATTTAGCCCATGGTGTGCAAAAAAGTGCCGTTCAGAGATAAAACAACCCAACCCTTCAGCTTTGCTTTTTTTTATGAATATTCTTGTTAGCTATGTCTGATTTGAATTTTGAAGTACTTAATAGCAACTATGATGTTGCTTATGTAACTACAGGTTTAGAAGTGGAGGTTTGGTTCGTAAATAATTATAGTAAATTTATTCAGAAAAATAAATTAGGAATTGCTCATGTTAACATAAGAAGTCAAAGAAAACATTGGGATTCATTAAAATTAAGTATTGGCCGAGTGGTTAGCACGCTTGGCTACTGATCTAAGGGACCTGGGTTCGAGTCCCGGTATTAGGCATGGATGTGTGTGTCGTTTATCTGCTGAGGTCCTGCCATCCTCTCAGATCTCCTACTGTGGCATATAAACTGACAGGCTCCTGTCAGACCTCTGTGGCAAGCAGCTGCTTGAGGGGGTATTTATTTTTTTATTTATTAACAATTACATGAAACATATTGATTTGCTTGTTTTAACTGAAACAAATGTAAATAAATATGAAAATTATATATATATAATATTGATAAATTTAATAAAATCACAAATGATAATATAAATAAAAACATTAGGGGGATTTCAGTATACTATAAAGAAAATCTAGATATTGAAATTATTTCACAACAAACACTTCCAGCAGAAACTATATACATAAAAGTAAAAAAAAAATATAATATATCATGTTTTAACACTATACAGATCACCTAGTACAGATGTGAACTCTTTTCTGTTGAATTTCCGAAACTGGATGGAAAATACAGAAAAAGATCAAAATCAGATTTTAATAGGAGATTTTAATATCGATACAATGAATACTAAAAAACATGGCACAGAAAAATATATCACACTATTGGCTGAAATGAATTTTGAAAGATTAATAAGGGAAGCTACAAGAGAAGAAATAGTAAAAAATAAAATTACCAAAACCTGTATAGACCATATTAATATTAAACTGATTAAAAATATGTCAGCAAATTCAATAATTCAAACAAACAAAATAGCAGATCACTATATGATTTTAACACTGATTAGCAACACCAATAACAATTTGAATAATACTAATTATACTGAAACAGATCAGGAAAATAAGAATTGGTCATTTGACCATAACAATATAAACAAAGCTATTTCTGAAATGAATTGGACTTTAGAAAATTATGGAGACAACCCAATGGATGAATTAAACCTATATAAAGTATTTAAAGACATTTATGATGGAATTTTAGGAAAAAATAGAATATATATGAGGAGTATTGGAAAGGTAAAAAGAAATCATAGCAAAAATTGAATAATACCGAACTTGATAGAATTAATTGAAGAAAGAGATAAAGCTTGGATTAAATTTAAAAACAATGATAAAAGTGATGCTTATAAAAATAACTATAAAAAATTAAGGAATAAGGTTAATATTCAGATTAGAAATCAGAAACAACTTTATTATAGAAATAAACTTATAATGAAAAAAAAAGATATGAAGGCTACCTGGCAATTAATATATAAAATATTAGAAGGAAAACAGAAAAAATCATCGGACGATGTAATAATTGACAATATGGCCAAAAAGAAATTATCTGTGGAAGAAATAGCAAATAATTACAATGACATTTATAATACGCTAATTTTACAGATAAGAAATACAAATCACCAAGACGATATAAATTATGTTCCAACCATGATACAAAGAGTTTTGAAATCTATCTATATACATGAAATCACTGAAAAACAAACTGATGAAATAATTACTTCATTAGACACCAATAAATCACCTGGTTACAATAATATTTGCATTAAACATATAAAATTTAATAAAGAGACACTACTTAATGTTATATCAAAAATTATAAATCAGATTATATTTACTGGGAACATACCTACTGAACTCAAAACAGGTATTTTAAGACCTATTTTTAAAGGTGGTATTAAGGAGGATTTTTCTAACTATCGACCAATAACAATTCTGCCTATTTTTTCGAAAATAATGGAAAAATATATTTATAATACTGTTTTTAACTTTTTACTTAAACACAACATAATTAATGAAAATCAATTTGGCTTTCAAAAAGGAAAAAACACAATTCAACTAATTTCCAAAATTGCAAATAATATTAATAAATCATTGAATAATAGAGAAAAAATTGTAACTATGTTCTTAGATTTAAAGAAAGCCTTCGTTACAATAGATCATAGCATTTTACTAAATAAACTGGAAAATTACGGTATTCGCGGTATATTGTTAGATTGGTTTAAAATTATTTATCAGAGAGATATACAATTACTAAAATAAAAAACTGCTACAGCAGAAAAGTAATTACACGATATGGAATTCCCAAAGGCTCAATTTTAAGTCCTTTACTGTTCTTAGTATACTTAAATGATTTGTTCAATACAAAATTAAACAGTGCTATTTATCTATATGCTGACGACATTGTTTTAATAAACAGTCGGAAATATTTAAATGATAGCATTTCAGAGGTTCAAACAGATTACAATAACATTATTAGATGGTTAAATCATAACAAAATCTATTTAAATGAGAAAAAAACAAAACTGATGATTATTCATTCACCAGGATTTCATATTAATCAAAACCTCATTATCAAAACTCATAAAATAAATTGCAGAAAAAAGGTTGATTCAAATTATGAATCATTATGTAGTTGCCCACTTGTTGAGCAAGTAAAAAAAATAAATTACTTAGGAATCATTTTTGATGAATATTTTAGGTGGAATGCCCATATATCCCACATATGTGAAAGCTTGAGAATATCGGCGATAAAAATTCAAAAATTGAAATACGTATTAAATATGGAAACCTGTGTAATATTTTATAAAGCAATATGCGAATCTATTTTAAATTATGGAATAATTGTGCATGGAACAACTAACTTAACTTACATAAATAAAATAGAAAAACTACAGTCTATAATAGCTAAAAATATTATTCCATTTCATTTGCAAAAAATTTATAAAACTTCCACCGATAGATTAAAATTTTTAAATCTTTTATCCTACAGCAATTTATATAAATATAATGTAATAATCGAAAATTTTTTTGACGAAACTTACAAACTAAAAATTCAACATAACAAAAATACAGACTTCAAAACATACAGACTTCAAGGTTATTACAAATTGCCAAATTTTCGAAATAATTACGGGAAACATACCTACGAATATCAAGTACCACTTATATTTAATGCTATTCCAAAAGAATTACTAAATATAGATTCTTTTAGAAGACTTAAAATGGAATTAAAAAATTATTTGGTATTTTCTAGTTAGCTGATTATTATGTGTTGTGTTTTGTGGATTTATTTGATGTACACCATTTTTGTGGCTGAATGACCTATGTTTAATGTAATTTATTCATTTTCCTGCAGATAAGCTATTTAGCTTTGAGGGTCAAATTGTAAATGTATTTGTATTCTTTACTCTTATGAATAAAAATTATATTCTTTTAAAAAAAAAAAACTTTAAACATGATATATAATTGTTGGGTTAAATCGTATTTGCAATACGGAATTACTTCTTGGGGTGGCACATATTATACTAATATTAACAAATTAATTGTAGCTCAAAATAAATTATAAAATGCATATTGAAACAAAGAAAATATGAAAATGTTAAAAACTTATATAAAAAAGATGTTAATATTTTAACAGATAGAAAATTATATATTCATTCAATTTTAAGACCTTTATTTAAAAATTGGGCGGACCAAAAATATAAAATTTACAAATTATAACACAAGATAAGTAATTCTGTTCATCTCGTTGAACGTAGGAAAACTGTGGTTAAAAAACATTATATTTACCTTGCGCCTAAATTATTTAATTTTTTGCCAAACATAAAAATGGGAACAAATTTAGATAGCTTTGCTTCAAATCTTCGTAAATGGCTACTACATAGATAATATTAAGGGTTTTTTTTGTGCAACATAATTTCACATTCTTTTTTGATCATTCATCAAACTTTTTTCTTTCCATTTGTTCAAATTATTTTGTTCTTCGATTACTTCAAAAATGCTTAAAACGTTCAGACTATTTGTTGCCAAAAATGATAAATCAGATATTGAGTTTTAATAAATTCCACGGGTTGGGTTGTTTTACCTCTGAGCGGCACTTTTTTGCACACCATGGGCTAAATGGCCAGGTCATATGGACCCCGAAGGCTCAGAGAAGGTTGGGGGAGGGGACCCACTGGAACAGCTGTTGGGAGACAGATGGTAGCCTCCCGTCAAGGCCATCCAGCGTGTTCTTTAACGTGCACAGGGTATGGCTCTCCCGCACACGGAGCCACGGCTTATCCGACGGACGGCAGCCTTTCCAAGCCCATCGGTGTCCCCTACTGACCGTGGGCAGGGCGGAGAATTTTGCGGAGATAAATCTCAACGCTGACACAGCTGGGTCTCGAACCTGGGAACTACAGATTACGAGCCTGGCGCGCTACCGACTGAGCCACCCCCGCCCCAATAAATTCCACAGGCGAGTTTATAAATTTTTGTGGATTTCTGTAAATTTCAATTGAAATATTTGTGCCCACTGGGATAGACCAATGTAATCGGGTGTATTATGCGTTAAGAAATAAGTAAAATATTATTATTTTTAAAATAACATTTTTTCACTGAAAACAAATAAATAAAATCTCAAATAAAAACAATGTATCTTTCACGTTTTCAAATTTTCAAAATTACAATAGTGTGAAAATTACCAATTATTTAAGTTTAAGTAATTTTTCACAAACATTTATATAAAAAATAATAAGCGCGATTAGCAACTAACCTGGAGAAGAAAATACAAAACTAGCAAAATGAGTGATTCGTTTATAACAGGGGGCGGAGGTGGCCCAGTCGGTAGCGCACCAGGCTCGTAATCTATAGTTCCCAGGTTCGAGTCCCAGCTGGGTCAGCGTTGAGATTTATCTCCGCAAAACTCCCCGCCCTGCCTACGGTCAGTAGGGGACACCGATATGCTTGTAAAGGCTGCGTCCGTCGGATGGGACGTTAAACCGTGGTCCCGTGTGTGGGAGAGCTATACCCTGTGCACGTTAAAGAACACGCTGGATGGCCTTGACAGGAGGCTACCATCTGTCTCCCAACAGCTGTTCCAGTGGGTCCCCTCCCCCAACCTTCTCTGAGCCATCGGGGTCCATGTGACCTGGCCATTTAGCCCATGGTGTGCAAAAAAGTGCCGCTCAGAGGTAAAACAACCCAACCCAACCGAAGTCTTGTTTTAATA
Source organism: Ryuthela nishihirai (assembly GCA_038380435.1). Taxonomy (NCBI): domain Eukaryota; kingdom Metazoa; phylum Arthropoda; class Arachnida; order Araneae; family Heptathelidae; genus Ryuthela; species Ryuthela nishihirai. The sequence continues at coordinate 43,875,017 of JAWZYU010000028.1, forward strand.
TCACACGTAATTCTTATTTGCTACTTCATTATATGTAAATTATCTCCAGATAGACTTCTTTCTTTTCTTACTCATCCATTCAGCATCCGTAATAAGATAATTTTTATTTTTCATTTTTGAAATGTTCAATATATATCAACCCTTTTCTATCTTGTTTCCCGTTTCCAGACACACTTTTCCAGTTGCTTGCTATTGCACTGAAGGTGGATAAGAGTAAAAAGGAAATAAAAAAGATATTTAAGCGAACTCCTTCGATGTTATCACATGACTGTAAAAAATTAGGAAGTAAAAGGAAGAGAAACGAGGAACGAAAACTACTTCATATCGCAGAAACTAATTACTGAGTTTCAATAAAACTTAATATCGCTCTCCAGAGACTAAGTTATTAGGTTTCAGTTTCGACGTTTTATTAGTTTTCAGTGAAAAACCTTGTCGTACGACTCGGAAAGAAATAAATTTTGTCAGACGACTAATAACTGCCAAAGGGCATAAAAAGGTCATTTTTGGATGGTAAGAAAGTCTTTCCTTTCCAGAAGTGTGTTGTAGCGCATTTCGTGTTTGTTTTTGGAATTAGCGATTCTGTTTAAAAAACTGAATTTTTAAAAAAATTACATAAGTAAATGAAGGGAAAGAAAGCAATTGAGTATCATTGTGCAGGATCCATAGGTCATCTGCTGTTAACAGTCATTCATCATCAGTGGCGGCTCGCGTATAGGCACTGTGGAACTGCAGCACCCCCAATTTCAACTTGATATTATCGATATCATTTGATATAATGAGTCCTTTTTTCTTTAATTTTTTCTTTATAATTGAACAATATATAATCCTTAAGTTTAATGTCAGTAGCCATCCCCAAGTTTATGAAAAAGTTACAAAAATCTTTGTATGGAACTATGCGCTTCACAGTACTAGCGGCGAGGTGTTTGACTGTTGTGCGCATGTGCACATAGGAAGATACACGCGAGGCTGCAAGGGAGAGAGAGCACTGTCGTTCCCGCAGTGCCGACCCTGGGGTGCTGGTTGAAAGTAGTTTTTTTTTACTCCGCGTGTGTTGTGCTTAAAAACCGTGTACCATATTCTTGAATGTGATAAAGTGTAGAATTAGATTATTATCCTGCTTCCAGCTATTCTATTTGATTAATTTTTTTTCCCTTTTACACAATTTTAAAACAAAGGCTAAAAATTTTCTGGAGCAGCACCCCCACTAATTTTAGCTACGAGCCGCCACTGTTCATTATCATTATTTATTATTTCACCTGATATTAACAGTCATATTCATCGTCATTAATCCAACATCATCATTGCTGAAACGTTTCTCTTACTCCTCCTGGTTATCATCCACTATTCATACCATTGACAAAACTTCCCTTTTCCTAATCCTCATCATTCATGATCTCCACATAATTACACTTTTTTTTCTCTTTTGTCCTCTTTTTCACGTCATCATCAGTGATGACGACAACAACAGTAACAAAAAAAAATGAACACTATCAGCATAGGCGACAAAATCATCATCAGCAGCAATAACAACAAAATCAATATCGGCATGATGATGATAACGACAGCTAGAAAAATCATTATCAACAGATTACAAAACACAACGAAAAACAAAATCATCATCATCGTCATCATAATAATCATCATCATTGTCATAATTATCAGCAGGAGAGATGAGAACGACAGCAAAAAAGAAAATAATGACCATCAGGCGACGCTAACAACAACAACAGCAACAAAACCATCGTCATTATCAGCAGGAGAGATAACGAAAAAGAACAAAATCAATAGCGATGACGTCGACAGCAACATCAACAACGATGAAATCATCATTAACAGCTTCATCATCAACAATAACGTGCTTTTTAAAACTTACAACGGAACAAAGTGGTTTCTAACAAGCTATCTCTGTGGCTATTTATTTTCTATCGACATTTTTGAAGATTTGGGTTGGGTTGTTTTACGTCTGAGCGGCAATTTTTTGCACACCATGGGCTAAATGGCCAGGTCACATGGACCCCGAAGACTCAGAGAATGTTGGGGGAGGGGACCCACTGGAACAGCTGTTGAGAGACAGATGGTAGCTCCCCGTCAAGACCATCAAGCGTGTTCTTTAACGTGCACAGGGTATGTCTCTCCCGCACACGGGGTCAAGGCTTAACGTCCGATCCGACGGATGGCGGCCTTTTCAAGCCCATCGGTGTCCCCTACTGACCGTGGGCAGGGCGGGGAATTTTGCGGAGATAAATCTCAACGCTGACCCAGCTGGGACTCGAACCTGGGAACTACAGATTACGAGCCTGGCGCGCTACCGACTGAGCCACCCCCGCCCCCATTTTTGAAGAATAATGATGATGGTGAGTGTGATGATGGAGGAGGAGGAGGAGGAGGAGGAGGAGCAGGAAGGCTTTACAATGACGTAATAGAACCAGTAATGATGATAGCGATGAAAACGATGACCAATGAGTCTTAATTCGCTGCAGATAGTAAATAGCTTGATTTTAAACATAGCATCAGATTAGGGCTCAATAACTAAGCAATATTCCAACAAACTGAATTTATTTTTCTTGACTCTCATGCAACAGTCAAATCCACTCTAAGAAAGAGCAGATCATGTTGCTAATTTAATGTTGGGACAAAATATCTCAATAAACATGGCGAATTTGAATCGATCAATAAATACTTAAAATAGTAATAGCTATTTTTAAAAGGCTACCTCTGCGCTATCCATATCTAATTAATTTCATTGGAAGAGGGGATTTTTAATTAATTTTTTAATTAATTTTAATTTTATTCATTGGAAGAGGGGACCCCTCTGGAACAGCTGTTGGGAGACAGATGGTAGCCTCCCGTCAAGGCTATCCACCGTGTTTTTTAACGTGCACAGTGTATGGCTCTCCCACACACGGGACCACGGCTTAACGTCCCATACGACGGACGGTGGCCTTTCCAAGCCCATCGGTATCCCCTACTGACCGTGGGCAGAGCGGGGAATTTTGAGGATTTGAGGAGATAAATCTCAACGCTGACCCAGCTGGGACTCGAACCTGGGAACTACAGTTTTACGAGCCTGGCACGCAACCGACTGAGCCACCCCCAGACATATAAAATGTTATAAGATTTTTGTATGTTGTTTGTAAATATATTGTTTTATGTTCTCGATTTTACCAACTCTCCTAGTCGGTAGCGCGCCAGGCTCGTAATCTGTAGTTCCCAGGTTCGAGTCCCAGCTGGGTCAGCATTGAGATTTATCTTCGCAAAATTCCCCGCCCTGCCCACGGTCAGTAGGGGACACCGATGGGCTTGGAAAGGCCGCCGTCCGTCGGATGGGACGTTAAGCCGTGGCCCCGTGTGCGGGAGAGCCATACCCTGTGCACGTTAAAGAACACACTGGATGGCCTTGACGGGAGGCTACCATCTGTCTCCCAACAGCTGTTCCAGTGGGTCCCCTCCCCCAACCTTCTCTGAGCCTTCGGGGTCCATGTGACCTGGCCATTTAGCCCATGGTGTGCAAAAAAGTGCCGCTCAGAGGTAAAACAACAACAACAATAACCAACTCTCTTTAATTTTACAGAACCAATCCCAATTTTTCATAACTCACCTGTATTTTACCAAGTGTAACTGCCCTAAATTTTGTCGAATTGCCTCGATTTTGCCAACTTGCCATAATTTTACAGCAAAAAATTCTAATTTATACATCTCACCTGAATTTTGCAAAGTCACTCCGAATTTTGTCAACTCCCTTAAATTTCGCTTCCCCGCCCTGCCCACGGTCAGTAGGGGACACCGATGGGCTTGGAAAGGCCGCCGTCCGTCGGATGGGACGTTAAGCCGTGGCCCCCGTGTACGGGAGAGCCATACCCTGTGCACGTTAAAGAACACGCTGGATGGCCTTGACGGGAGGCTACCATCTGTCTCCCAACAGCTGTTCCAGTGGGTCCCCTCCCCCAACCTTCTCTGAACCTTCGGGGTCCATGTGACCTGGCCATTTAGCCCATGGTGTGCAAAAAAGTGCCGTTCAGAGGTAAAACAACCCAACCCAACCCAACTTAGATTTCGCCAAGTTGCCTCGATTTTGCAAATTCGCCAAAATTTTACATAGAAAATCCCGATTTTTAGATTTCACCTAAATTTTGTCAGCTTTCCGAGATTTTGCAAAGTTGTCTAAATTTTGCTAACTCCCCTTAATTTTACAAAAAAAAAAAATCAGAATTTTTCCAAGCCTATCGGTTTCCTACTGATCGAGCACAGGGTTGGGTTGTTTTACCTCTGAGCGGCACTTTTTTGCACACCATGGGCTAAATGGCCAGGTCACATTGACCACGAAAGCTCAGAGAAGGTTGGGGGAGGGGACCCACTGGAACAGCTGTTGGGAGACAGATGGTAGCCTCCCGTCAAGGCCATCCAGCGTGTTCTTTAACGTGCACAGGGTATGGCTCTCCTGCACACGGGGCCACAGCTTAACGTCCCATCCGACGGACGGCGGCCTTTCCAAGCCCATCGGTGCCCCCTACTGACCGTGGGCAGGGCGGGGAATTTTTGTGGAGATAAATCTATACGTTAAATATGCATAATACTAATACGTTAAATATGTTAAATATACTAATACGTTAAATATGCATAAGTTTAATAATTTTTGGTCTGCATTACCTTTACGAGGCTCTTAAAGGCATGGGGGAGGGTATGGCTCTCTTCCCCCTTCGACCTTGGTTTCTAGTGAACTTTAAAAAAAAACTAAAGCATTTCTTGCAAATATGCGCCCGATATTAAAATCATTTGAAAGAGGCAATAATTGAATTCGTGGCTGTCTTAGAATAGATAGATTAATATAATCTACATGATAATAGATTAATACATAGATTTATATAATCACATATATAAATATTGGAATATATATATATATAGATACATAGATTAATATAATCACAATTAATATCACATATATATAGATACATAGATTAATATAATCACAATGGGCTTAAGACAAATAGATTCACTTACTTGTGGGTAAATATCCTCATATTTCGACCCTAGGTTGGGGTCGTCATCCAAGGAGGTTGCAGCTTTGTTGGAACTTTCTTTTGTAGAAGTGTTTGTCAGATCAGGGGTAACAAAATTCCTTGTACATCGCTCGTGGCGCCATCTGTTGACTATATTAGTAATCATTCTTCGCTTTTCTTATGAATGTATTTTTTTTTCTTTTTTAATTACTGTTGTTGTCTTCCAGTCTATTTTATGATTAGTTTTTTTCTACGTGTCTGTCCAGTCTGTTTCATTTTGTTTATTTTTTATTTCGGCTTTCTCTCTTCCTCTACATTGAGTATTACCTGGAAATGATAACGAGAAGTACTAATATAATTTAAATGAATAAGACTTCAGGACGTGACATTTAATGCCGAAAAAACAGAAGCAAGAAACAAAATTTTGGGAAAAGATCGCGATTTTCAACTGCAAACTTCGGGCCGGGGGTGGCTCAGTCGGTAGCGCGCCAGGTTCGTAATCTGTAGTTCCCAGGTTCGAGTCCCAGCTGGGTCAGCGTTGAGATTTATTTCCGCAAAATTCCCCGCCCTACCCACGGTCAGTAGGGGACACCGATGGGCTTGGAAAGGCCGCCGTCCGTCGGATGGGACGTTAAGCCGTGGCCCCGTGTGCGGGAGAGACATACCCTGTGCACGTTAAAGAACACGCTGGATGGCCTTGACGGGAGGTTACCATATGTCTCCTAACAGCTATTCCAGTGGGTCCCCTTCCCCAACCTTCTCTGAGCCTTGGGGTGCATGTGACCTGGCCATTTAGCCCATGGTGTGCAAAAAAGTGCCGCTCAGAGGTAAAACAACCCAACCCAACTGCAAACTTCCACTGGATAGCATTTGGGAAACGAAATCTAAAACTCAAAATAATCCGTGGATAATGCTAATGAAGTTTGACTGCAATTTGAATCACAATCAACTCTTCCAAATTATACTCAATCCCTCTTGCATTTTAAATCCATTAATCTGCTGTCTGCTTTCAAAGTATTCATACAAACGAATAACTGTTTGCCAAAGTTTAAACATTACAAAACGTCGGCTTTAAATCTCCTGTACGTCCTCATTCGCTCGAGCGGTATTTGTTAATTCCCTTAACAGTAGGCCACAGAACAACTGGTTCAATGGCAAAATAATGGAAATGTGTCCAAAGACAAAAAAAAAAGCCGAAGAAAGAAAACACAAGAAAAAAAAGCCAGTCCAGTAAATGGATTGGTAAGTTTTCAAGGTATTATTATTTTACAGTAATTTCTGAAGCATGTTCTCTTCCTTTTCGAGATCGGCACTTTGCAATATCCTGTCGAGAACGCGTGATTTAATGCCTCGGCGCACCTCCGCTGTTCAACCCGCCATTCGTTAGTTCTCAGTCATTAATTATTCTCCGGCCCATAATTCCTTCTGACAGATAGAGAGCGTTTGGGCAGGTGCTGCTTCCAGGTACTAATTTTGCTCCCATTTTGAAAAGGGCCAATTACGTTTTGCCCCATTTGTACTGCGGACAGTTATCACTCTCTGCGAACTGGGGAAGGGATTAATAAATGAGTTTAGTTCTTAAAGCAGTAGGAGTTGCTCAACGATCGCATTTAGCTGTTTCCAAGAATCTTCGTTTCTTTTTTTTCCTTGGATACGTTTGTCTTTCTGTTGTTTCTTGTACAGTCGCTCAAAAAAGTATCCGAACACTATGGTTGATTGCAGAATTCAGAAAAAAATATCTGGCAACGATTTTTTTAGAAATTAGTGATCTGGCAACCTTCGTGTCACGTGACACGAAGGTTGCCAGATCACTAAGTTCTAAAAAATTTGTTGCCAGATATTTTTCCGAATTCTGTAATCAACCATAGTGTTCAGATACTTCTTTGAGCGACTGTAGGTGGTCATATTATTTTGATACTAGATCGTGTGGGCTCACTCACGGAAATATTGAGCGTGTGCAGTTACCGCTCACAGCAAACTGGAGCGTGTGTAGTAACTGCACACGCTCCAGTTTGCTGTGAACGGTAACTGGAGCGTGTACAGTTGCTGTACACGCTCCAGATATTTTTTCTGAATTCTCTAATCAACCACAGTGTTCGGATACTTTTTTCAGCGACTGTACCACGGACTTATATCTGGTTTCTAATGTATAGAACCAACGTGTCACGTGACACAAAGGTTGCCAGATCACTAATTTCTAAAAAATCGTTGCCAGATATTTTTTCTGAATTCTGTAATCAACCATAGTGTTCGGATACTTCTTTGAGCGACTGTAGGTAGTCATATTATTTTGATACTAGATCGTGTGGGCTCACTCACGGAAATATTGAGCGTGTGCAGTTACCGCTCACAGCAAACTGGAGCGTGTGTAGTAACTGCACACGCTCCAGTTTGCTGTGAACGGTAACTGGAGCGTGTACAGTTGCTGTACACGCTCCAGATATTTTTTCTGAATTCTCTAATCAACCACAGTGTTCGGATACTTTTTTCAGCGACTGTACCACGGACTTATATCTGGTTTCTAATGTATAGAACCAACGTGTCACGTGACACGAAGGTTGCCAGATCACTAATTTCTAAAAAATCGTTGCCAGATATTTTTTCTGAATTCTGTAATCAACCATAGTGTTCGGATACTTCTTTGAGCGACTGTAGGTGGTCATATTATTTTGATACTAGATCGTGTGGGCTCACTCACGGAAATATTGAGCGTGTGCAGTTACCGCTCACAGCAAACTGGAGCGTGTGTAGTAACTGCACACGCTCCAGTTTGCTGTGAACGGTAACTGGAGCGTGTACAGTTGCTGTACACGCTCCAGATATTTTTTCTGAATTCTCTAATCAACCACAGTGTTCGGATACTTTTTTCAGCGACTGTACCACGGACTTATATCTGGTTTCTAATGTATAGAACCAACGTGTCACGTGACACGAAGGTTGCCAGATCACTAATTTCTAAAAAAATCGTTGCCAGATATTTTTTCTGAATTCTGTAATCAACCATAGTGTTCGGATACTTTTTTGAGCGACTGTACGAGATGCTGTTTTTTCGCAAAAGGCGGGAGGAAAGAAGGTCAGGTCCTGAGAGAATGGAGGCTAGAGGACTAATAACGTGGAAGATGCTACTAGAATCATTGCATGTCAACAATTTATGTCTTTATCTGTTATCGATAATTCAGAGTCTGGGGCGTAGTTCGGCTCAGACGGTATCGCCCGGTGCTAGTAATCTTCAATTTCCAGTTTGATGCCCTAGTTGAGATTTATTTCTGCTAAATCCCACCTAATTTTGGGAGAGAAAGGGGAATACCGTTGGAAAAGCAGCCTCCGTCGTATGGGGCACGTTCAGCAGCGGCCCCCTGTGCAGGAGAACCATACGCTGTGTGGGTTAAAAGAGGTCAAATTGGATGGCAATAAAGCAAAGTTTCCATTTGTTACCTAACTGCTCATTTTCCGTTCCCCAACCTCCAAACTTCTCCGAGCCCTTGGGGTCCTTGTGACCATTGAATCCATGGTGTGCAAAAAAGTGATTCTTAGAGGTAAAACAAACAAACCCGTACTGTTTCAAAAACTGGGGCAATATGGGTTTGGTTGTTTAACCTCTGAGTGAGACATTTTTGCACACAATGGGCTAAATGACCAGGTTACTAGGACCCCAAGGACTCAGAAAAGGTTGGGAGAAAGGGGCCCACTGGACAGCTATTAAGATACAGATGGTAGCCTACCGTCAAAGCCATGCAGTGTGTTCTTAAACAGGCACTTTTATATGGATCTCCTTCACATGGGACCACGTTTTAACGTTCTATCCGACAGATGGCGGTCTTTTCAAGACCATCGTCCCCTATTGATCGAGAGCAAGCTGGGGGATTTAGCAGAGATCAATCTCAACCCTGGTACAGTTGGGTTGTTTTACCTCTGTGCGGCACTTTTTTTGCACACCATGGGCTAAATGGCCAGGTCACAAGGACCCGAAGGCTCGGAGAAGGTTGGGGGAGGGGACTCACTGGAATAGAAATTGGGAGACAGATGATAGCCTCCCGTCAAGGCCATCCAATGTGTTCTTTAATGTGCACACCGTATGGCTCTCCGGCACACGGAGCCACGACTTAACGTCCCATCCGGCGGACGGCGGCCTTTCCAAGCCCATCGGTGTCCCCTACTGACCGTGGGTAGGGCGGGGAATTTTGCGGAGATAAATCTAAACGCTGATTCAGCTGGGACTCGAACCTGAGAACTACAGATTACGAGCCTGGCGCGCTACCGACTGAGCCACATCCTACATTATAACAGCCTTTAGATGGGATACTAAACCGTGGCTCCTTGTGAGAGAGAGTCATAGTTGTATGAAAATTTCCTAACACGTTGGACAGCCTTCACTGGAGGTTTCCGTATGTTTCATAGCGGGTTTCCAGTAGAGCCAATTTTTTCCACCTCTTACACGGCTCTGAGCCCTTCAGGACCTTTTAATCTGCCCATTTAGCCTATTGTGTACACAAATTGTGCCCAGAGTTAAAATAACTGGTCTAATTTTTTCATTTTTTGTCCAAACCATAGATTTGATCGGAAAAATGAAAGTATTCAACAGTATATGATAATAATTCAGTTGTTAACAAAGGATGATTCAGGATGAGAACTTCTCAAATAAAAACAGCCCGTCCAACTCGCTGCTCTTTGCACAGGAACCTGCGGCTTATAAAACAAATGATCGGTGCCCCGTCAATTCATCGCAGCGTCAGTTTATCACAGCATCAGTTTATCACAGCATCAATTCATCGCAGCGTCAATTCATCACAGCGTCAGTTTATCACAGCGTCAGTTCATCGCAGCGTCAATTCATCACAGCATCAGTTTATCACAGCGTCAGTTCATCGCAGCGTCAATTCATCGCAGCGTCAGTTTATCACAGCGTCAGTTCATCGCAGAGCCAATTCATCGCAGCGTCAGTTTATCATAACGTCAGTTTATCATAGCGTCAGTTCATCGCAGAGTCAATTCATCGCAGCGTCAGTTTATCACAGCGTCAGTTCATCGCAGCGTCAATTCATCGCAGCGTCAGTTTATCACAGCGTCGGTTCATCGCAGCGTCAGTTTATCACAGCGTCAGTTCATCGCAGCGTCAATTCATTGCAGCATCAGTTTATCACAGCGTCAGTTCATCGCAGCGTCAATTCGTCACAGCGTCAGTTTATCACAGCGTCAGTTCATCGCAGCGTCAATTCATTGCAGCGTCAGTTTATCACAGCGTCAGTTCATCGCAGCGTCAATTCATCGCAGCGTCAGTTTATCACAGCATCAGTTCATCGCAGCGTCAGTTTATCACAGCATCAGTTCATCGCAGCGTCAATTCATCGCAGCGTCAGTATCACAGCATCAGTTCATCGCAGCGTCAATTCATCGCAGCGTCAGTTTATCACAGCATCAGTTCATCGCAGCGTCAATTCATCGCAGCGTCAGTTTATCACAGCATCAGTTATTCGCAGCGTCAATTCATCGCAGCGTCAGTTTATCACAGCATCAGTTCATCGCAGCGTCAATTCATCGCAGCGTCAGTTTATCCCAGCATTAGTTCATCGCAGCGTCAGTTTTACCCAGCATCAGTTCATCGCAGCGTCAATTCATCGCAGCGTCAGTTTATCCCAGCATCAGTTTATCCCAGCATCAGTTCATCGCAGCGTCAATTCATCGCAGCGTCAGTTTATCCCAGCATCAGTTCATCGCAGCGTCAATTCATCGCAGCGTCAGTTTATCACAGCATCAGTTCATCGCAGCGTCAATTCATCGCAGCGTCAGTTTATCACAGCGTCAGTTCATCGCAGCGTCAATTCATCGCAGCGTCAGCTTATCAGAGCATCAGTTCATCGCAGTGTCAATTCATCGCAGCGTCAGTTTATCACAGCATCAGTTCATCGCAGCGTCAATTCACCGCAGCGTCAGTTTATCACAGCATCAGTTCATCGCAGCGTCAATTCATCGCAGCGTCAATTCATCGCAGCGTCAGTTTATCCCAGCATCAGTTCATCGCAGAGTCAATTCATCGCAGCGTCAGCTTATCACAGCATCAGTTCTCGCAGCGTCAATTCATCGCAGCGTCAGTTTATCACAGCATCAGTTCATCGCAGCGTCAATTCATCGCAGGGTCAATTTATCACAGCGTCAGTTCATCGCAGCGTCAATTCATCGCAGCGTCAGTTTATCACAGCGTCAATTCATCGCAGCGTCAGTTTATCACAGCATCAGTTCCTCGCAGCGTCAATTCATCGCAGCGTCAGTTTATCACAGCGTCAATTCATCGCAGCGTCAATTCATCGCAGCGTCAGCTTATCAGAGCATCAGTTCATCACAGTGTCAATTCATCGCAGCGTCAGTTTATCACAGCATCAGTTCATCGCAGCGTCAATTCACCGCAGCGTCAGTTTATCACAGCATCAGTTCATCGCAGCGTCAATTCATCGCAGCGTCAATTCATCGCAGCGTCAGTTTATCCCAGCATCAGTTCATCGCAGAGTCAATTCATCGCAGCGTCAGCTTATCACAGCATCAGTTCATCGCAGCGTCAGTTTATCACAGCATCAGTTCATCGCAGCGTCAATTCATCGCAGGGTCAATTTATCACAGCGTCAGTTCATCGCAGCGTCAATTCATCGCAGCGTCAGTTTATCACAGCGTCAATTCATCGCAGCGTCAGTTTATCACAGCGTCAGTTCCTCGCAGCGTCAATTCATCGCAGCGTCAGTTTATCACAGCGTCAGTTCATCGCAGCGTCAATTCATCGCAGCGTCAGTTTATCACAGCGTCAGTTCACCGCAGTGTCAATTCATCGCAGCGTCAGTTTATCACAGCATCAGTTCATCGCAGCGTCAATTCATCGCAGCGTCAGTTTATCACAGCATCAGTTCATCGCAGCGTCAATTCACCACAGCGTCAGTTTATCACAGCATGAGTTCATCGCAGCGGCAATTCACCGCAGCATCAGTTTATCAGAGCATCAGTTTGTCGCAGCGTCAATTCACCGCAGCGTCAGTTTATCACAGCATCAGTTCATCGCAGCGTCAATTCACCGCAGCGTCAGTTTATCACAGCATCAGTTCATCACAACATCAGTTCATCGCAGCGTCAGTTTATCACAGCATCAGTTCATCGCAGCGTCAATTCATCGCAGGGTCAATTTATCACAGCGTCAGTTCATCGCAGCGTCAATTCATCGCAGCGTCAGTTTATCACAGCGTCAATTCATCGCAGCGTCAGTTTATCACAGCGTCAGTTCCTCGCAGCGTCAATTCATCGCAGCGTCAGTTTATCACAGCGTCAGTTCATCGCAGCGTCAATTCATCGCAGCGTCAGTTTATCACAGCGTCAGTTCACCGCAGTGTCAATTCATCGCAGCGTCAGTTTATCACAGCATCAGTTCATCGCAGCGTCAATTCATCGCAGCGTCAGTTTATCACAGCATCAGTTCATCGCAGCGTCAATTCACCACAGCGTCAGTTTATCACAGCATGAGTTCATCGCAGCGGCAATTCACCGCAGCATCAGTTTATCAGAGCATCAGTTTGTCGCAGCGTCAATTCACCGCAGCGTCAGTTTATCACAGCATCAGTTCATCGCAGCGTCAATTCACCGCAGCGTCAGTTTATCACAGCATCAGTTCATCACAACATCAGTTCATCGCAGCGTCAATTCATCACATCGTCAGTTTATCACAGCATCAGTTCATCACAGCGTCAATTCACCACAGCGTCAGTTCATCGCAGTGATACAGATAGGATTTTATTGTCTTCATTGTTCTAAACAGTCATACGACTGTTTAGAATAATTATTTTTGACTCTGAGAGGTAAAACATAGATTTGAATAAGATCTTTAATTTATTTTCAGTCACATTCTTTTTCATCACATACTTATTATGATTTTTCAGTCACATTTGGAAATCTAACTTCGAAGCTCTATAACTTTTAAAATATGCCTTTAATGGAAAAATGTGGCTGAAAATAAATTAAAGATCTTAATCAAAACTATTTTCAAATAATAATTTTATTAATTAAGATTAATAAAATATCACTAAGGATGAACTGATGCTGCGATAAACTGACATCGCGATGAATTGATGTAGAACCCAATTAATCAATTATCTGAATTTTTTGTTGATCACTAAAAATATGTTTTTTTTTCTCCCAGTTCACTATATATTAGAAATGTATGCTTTTAAGCAGATAATTTCTCTTGTATCTCTTTAAGAATATATATATTATGTTTTCTTAGTGTCCCTTTATTAAGACTGGATTAGACAGACCTAGTACAAAGAGTGATTTGTTTAAACTAGCGCTTACAAAGTTTGTCGTTTATAACACATTTTGCTAACTAGAGATAAATTCGCGCTCATTTTTTCGAGCTCACTTCAGCCGAGCCCGAATTATTTCTATTATTATTATTTTTTCTGACGCTTGATAAGACATGTGTACAGAAATGTAAGTCGCTTATTATTTATTTTATTCTTATGTTATCAATTATAATCATTCTATGATATTTGAAACAAAAAACATTAGAAATATTATTAGAAACTGAACGTTCGTTGCACAACTGCAATGATCATCATTGGCTCGGACTCTCTTGCTCCCTAAAAACTCCCTCAGCAGTCGAAAGAGATGGAAATCGGATGCAGACAAATCGGGATTATATGGTGGATGAGGCAGTCCATCCCACTTCAGTTTCCGTAGAGTCTCCATCGTTAAAGAGGCTGTAATATTACCAATGCAAAGAGCCATTCATTTATTAAAGATAGAGAATAAATAAATAAATAAATACCCCCTCAAGCAGCTGCTTGCCATAGAGGTCTGACAGGAACCTGTCAGTTTAATACGCCATAGTAGAGGGATCTATGAGAATTGCGGGACCTCAGCAGAAAAACAACACAAACGTCCATGCCTTATCCGGGACTCGAACCTAGATCCTCCGGGGCTCGAACCTAGATCCCTTTGATCAATAGCCAACCTCGCAAACCACTCAGCCATTGGATGGCTACTTAAAAAAAAATCAAACGCATTATGGAATTTATTTTTAATTACTAAAGACTGATTAAAAGGTTGAAATTATAATTGCGATATATTTTGAAAAGTTACTTGTTTTTTTTCGCAATTACAAGAAATATTTGAAATTAAATTATTGTGAGTCCAAAATAATTGTCTGTGCTATTTTGAGCCCGACATCATCTCGAATGTTAATGAAGTCTCCATATGCACTGAGCGCATTAGCAACAATTTAAGAAGATGAACTGCAACGAGTAGGTGATGCTGAGTTGCAAACAGCTGTTGACTAAGAAAATGTTTCTAAACTTTGCCCTCAATGCCAGTTTTGAGTGTAATAAACCAAAATCTATTCGGACCTACGTCGCATCCTGAATTCTAAGAGAGAAAATATAACCAAAGAAAATAAGACAGAAAATATAACCAAAATAAACGAGAGAAAAAATAAGAGATGAAATATAACCAAAATAAATGAGAGAAAATATAACCAAAATGAATGAGAGAAAATATAACCAAAATAAATAAGAGATAAAATATAAACAAAAACAAATAAGAGAGAAAATATAACCAAAATAAATAACAGATAAAATATAAACAAAAATAATTAAGAGAGAAAATATAACCAAAATAAATAACAGATAAAATATAAACAAAAATAAATAAGAGAGAAAATATAACCAAAATAAATAAAAGAAAAAATATAACAAAAAAAGGTACAGATGTTAATTAAAGAACTTGTTCATTATTAAAGATGAGAAAAATCTGTAAAAATTAAGAGTACACAGAATACACCGTCTGTATTTATTGTTGTTAAATACTGAAGCAACTTTGTGAAGAAGTCACAAAGTAGCTTCAGCATTCAATACTTTCTTTTCTCAAATTTAAGCCAGAGTATTAATCGAGCCCTACTAAATAATATTTCACGTTGTGTATATAAAATTTCATTATTATCGAAGACATTAGACATCTGTATAAATATGCACCAAAATCTATTCCTGGAAAGTAGTTTATTTTTAGTTTTCAAGGGCGAAACGTGAGAGTGAATTGAGGAATATGGAGGTTTATGAGACTGCGCATTTGACTCTTCTGCAATTACAGTTCATTGGTTCATTGACAGTTGATTGACAGGTCGTTGACCAATGATTGATAGGAACTGTAGGTCACTCTTAGTTATATTCAAATTTATTACAAATAAAATTCGCATGCCATGAAGAAATATAACAAAGAATTTAAATGATTTTGTTGGATTGTTTTACTTCTAATCGTCACTTTTTTTTAACGCAATGGGCTAAATGGTCAGGTCACAAGGACCCCCAACATCTCAGAGTAGGTCGAAGAAGGCCATCCAGCGGACAACTGTTAGTCTCTCGTCAAGGCCATCCATCGGGCTCTTTATCATCCATATAATATGGATCTCCTGCACACGAGACCACGGTTTAGCATCACATTCGACGGACGACGTAAAAAATCCGACGGACTCAAAAAGAAATACGAAGACTAGTGATGTCCGCTTTCTCGCCGAAGGCAGAACGGAAGTTAACGGAAATAAATCTCTACGCTGGAGTAGATGAGACTCGAACCCAGGAACTGCAGATTACGAATCTGGCGCACTGCCGATTGAGCCATCTGCGTTCTAAAAAATTCAAAGAAAAAAATGAATAAAATATGCACCCTAAAGGTTTTAACACGAAAAGGTATATAAATAAAAGAACAGAAAATTTTCAAACGGAATTAAATGCAATTTTAAATAAACTAAAAATATAATGCTAACAGAATAAGTGTTAAGTAACTTAGGTTATTTGGAATACATTGACATTTAAGTGAAGTAGATTTTATTTTGATTTTATTATCAGGAAATTCAATAAGAGAGATAATTAATCAAATTCCAGCAAGTGACTCCATAGATTCGCCGATGCATCAACGTTTCAGTCAGTTACTGGTTTCAAAATTAGCTTTGCATTGTACGTTGGGTTGTTTTACCTCTGAGCGGCACTTTTTTTGCACACAATGGGCTAAATGGCCAGGTCACATGGACCCCGAAGGCTCAGAGAAGGTTGAGGGAGGGGACCCACTGGAACAGCTGTTGGGAGACAGATGGTAGCCTCCCGTCAAGGCCATCTAGCGTGTTCTTTAACGTGCACGGGGTATGTTTTCCCGTACACGGGACCACGGCTTAACGTCCCATCAGATGGACGGCGGCCTTTCCAAGCCCATCGGTGTCCCCTACTGACCGTGGGCAGGGCGGGAAATTTTGCAGAGATAAATCTCAACGCTGACCCAGCTGGGACTCGAACCTGGGAACTACAGATTACGAACCTGGCGCGCTACCGACTGAGCCACCCCCGCCCCCATTGCATTGTACGAGGCGCGTTCAAATATAAAAGAGGAATTTGATTCTAAAAAAATTATTCTCAACAAAATAGAAAATGCTCTTGTTGAAAGTTCCGGAAGCATCTTAATTCCAGTTTCAAAGAAAGTTATTGATTGCTTGTCAATCCAACTTTGCACAGCTGCAATGACCACATCACTGTCTCGGAATCTCTTGCTCCCTAAAATCTCTTTCAGGGATTCATTATAAATCGGATGGAGCCAAGTCGGGACTATACTGTGGACAAGACAATACATCCCACTTCAGTTTCCGTAGAGTCTCCATCGTTAAAGTGGCGGTGTGAGGACGAGCGTTGTCTTTCGGTCACAGAAGTCGTGGGACCCACCTTGGACTCGCTTTATTGAATCTCAACGCGTTGTCCACAATTTCTTCAACACTCCCAGCACCAATTCCTCAACACTCCCTACACTAATTCGGGGGTGGCTCAGTCGGTAGCGCGCCAGGCTCGTAATCTGTAGTTCCCAGGTTCGAGTCCCAGCTGGGTCAGCGTTGAGATTTATCTCAGCAAAATTGCCCGCCCTGCCCACGGTCAGTAGGGGACACCGATGGGTTTCGAAAGGCTATCGTCCGTCGGATGGGACATTAAGCCGTGGTCCGTGTGCGGGAGAGCCATACCCTGTGCACGTTAAAGAACACGCTGGATGGCCTTGACGGGAGGCTACCATCTGCCTCTCAACAGCTGTTCCAGTGGGTCCCCTCCCCCAACCTTCTCTGAGCCTACGGGGTCCATGTGACCTGGCCATTTAGCCCATGGTGTGCAAAAAAGTGCCGCTCAGAGGTAAAACAACCCAACCCTACACAAATTCCAATCTCCTGTGAGAGTTTACGAGTAGTTATCCGACAATTGTCTAGGATAATCAGATCTGACATCATTGTCGGGAATGACAGAAGTTCTTGGTCTCTGAGAGTGAGATTCCTTTAGACACTGTCTCGTCCTTCTCTATCTAAATGATTTGGCCCAACTGTACACCCATGTCTGTGACAAACAATCTTCCCCGAAGTGGGCTAGAGGCCTGGTAATTTTTTTTTTACCTTTGAGCGACTCTGTTTTTTGCCCATCACGGGCTAAATGGCCAGGTGACAAGGATCCCGAAGGCTCAGATAAGTTTGGGGGAGGGGATGCACTGGAACAGCTGTTGGGAGACTGATGGTAGCCTCCCGGCAAGGCCATCCAGTGTGTTCTAAAACGTGCACAGGGTATGGCTCACCCGCACACGGTACCAGGCTTAACTTTCCATCAGACGGACGGTTGACTTTCCAAATCCATCGGTGTCCCCTACTGACCGTGGGCAGGGTGGGGATTTTGAGGAGATAAATCTGAACGCTAAGGGGCAGGGGTGGCTCAGTCGGTAGCGCGCCAGGCTCGTAATCTGTAGTTCCCAGGTTCGAGTCCCAACTGGGTCAGCGTTGAGATTTATCTCCGCAAAATTCCCTGTCCTGCCCACGGTCAGTAGGGGACACCGATTGGCTTGGAAAGGCCGCCGTCCGTCGGATGGGACGTTAAGCCGTGGCCCCGTGTGCGGGAGAGCCATACCCTGTGCACGTTAAAGAACACGCTGGATGGCCCTGACGGGGGGCTACCATCTGTCTCCCAAACAGCTGTTCCAGTGGGTCCCCTCCCCCAACCTTCTCTGAGCCTTCGGGGTCCAAGTGACCTGGCCATTTAGCCCATGGTGTGCAAAAAAGTGCCGCTCAGAGGTAAAACAACTCAACTCTGAACGCTGACCCAGCCGGGAATCGAACCTGAGAACTGCCGATTTTTTTATTATGATTTTTTGTTTTTTCTGATAGGTAGAGTTGCTTTTATTTACCAATCTTATTTAAAAAGAAAATGTTGCATTTCACAATTATTTTAATAATTTGTTGGTAAAAGGTGTCGAATTTCTCTCCGTGGAGCTGTCCCGCGATCCCATTCGCCTCAAGGCCATAACTATCCCATTTGTCGTTAGTTGTCCAGAGAAGAGAGAGTTGTGATGCGGTGAATAGAATTAACTTTCATTACAGCCTTTGAATACTACATGCGAGGAACCTTGCCTACTTCATATGCAGCAGAAAACAAATTCTGTCATTTTTCCTATAACCATTTCAAAACGTTGATAAGTGAAATTCGATGTTTCTGTAATTATCAATCAACATAACTAAGTGGTCTCCGAATAAGGTGATATGGTGGAAGAATTGTTTATTGTTTAGACTAGGGATTCTCAACGTGGGGTACGCGGTAAAATTTTTTGGGGTATCTCGTGAGAGCTCAAAAGTCGCTAGATCTAGTAACAAAGTCGCTAGATCTAGTAACAAAGTCGCTAAGTTGTCATTATTATACTATAACTATAGTTTTATCTATCTATACAAGGGGTACGCCAGTTACATACACATTTCCAGGGGGTACGTGAGGCATAAAAGGTTGAGAACCACGGATATATATGTTTTATTTTATTCCCATTGTTATACTATAACTATAGTTTTATCTATCTATACAAGGGGTACGCCAGTTATATACACATTTCCAGGGAGTACGTGAAGCATAAAAGGTTGAGAACCACGGATATATATGTTTTATTTTATTCCCATTGTTATACTATAACTATAGTTTTATCTATCTATACAAGGGGTACGCCAGTTACATACACATTTCCAGGGGGTACGTGAGGCATAAAAGGTTGAGAACCACGGATATATATGTTTTATTTTATTCCCATTGTTATACTATAACTATAGTTTTATCTATCTATACAAGGGGTACGCCAGTTATATACACATTTCCAGGGAGTACGTGAAGCATAAAAGGTTGAGAACCACGGATATATATGTTTTATTTTATTCCCATTGTTATACTATAACTATAGTTTTATCTATCTATACAAGGGGTACGCCAGTTACATACACATTTCCAGGGGGTACTTGAAGCATAAAAGGTTGAGAACCACTGATCTATATGTTTTATTTTATTCCCATTGTTATACTATAACTATAGTGTTATCTATCTATACAAGGGGTACGCCAGTTACATTCACATTTCCAGGGGGTACGTGAAGCATAAAAGGTTGAGAACCACTGATATATATGTTTTATTTTATTCCCATTGTTATACTATAACTATAGTGTTATCTATCTATACAAGGGGTACGCCAGTTACATACACATTTCCAGGGGTACGTGAAGCATAAAAGGTTGAGAACCACTGATATAGACCAATGCCCAAACTTCCAAATCGAAAAATGACAATCGAAAGCAATAGGAACATAGAGAAAGAAAAATGAGGGAACCGATTACATAAAATCAGCTTACAATTCCTTACAAATTATGGAATATTAATTGATATCCTTTTACTATGATATGCAGCAGGTAACAAATTGTGTCATTTTTATTAATTTGCTTTATATTCATTGCCTAAACTGAAGATAATTCTTTATTGAAAATCGCTGCATTCTTAAAGAATCTCTCTCTGCTTATACAAAACCATTCACATAGAAGTAGGCGGTCAGAAAAATAATCCGCCCTCCCACTGCAAAATCGGAGTATTTATAACGTGTGGCTAAAACATAAAAGGGTCCGGTTTGGAATCCTGCATAAGAGATCGGCTGTTGTACAGACGCTCAAAAAAGTATCCGAACACTATGATTGATTACAGAATTAAGAAAAAATATCTGGCCACGTTTTTTTAGAAATTAGTGATCTGGCAACCTTCGTGTCACGTAACACGAAGGTTGCCAGATCACTAATTTCTAAAAAAATCGTTGCCAGATATTTTCTCTGAATTCTGTAATCAACCATAGCGTTCGGATACTTTTTTGAGCGACTGTATCTCTGAGAGACACTTTTCGTGTAGTGGGCTGAATGGCCAGGTAAGAAGGACCCTAAGGGTTCAGGAAAGGCAACCCACTATGTAGCTATACGAAAACAGATGGTAACCTCCCATCAAGGTCGGGACGGGGGTGGCTTAGTCGGTAGCACGCCAGGCTCGTAATCTGTAGTTCCCAGGTTCGAGTCCCAGCTGGGTCAGCGTTGAGATTTATCTCCGCAAAATTCCCCGCCCTGCCCACGGTCAGTAGGGGCACCGATGGGCTTTGGAAAGGCCGCCGTCCATCGGATGGGACGTTAAGCCGTGGTCCCGTGTGCGGTAGAGCCATACCCTGTGCACGTTAAAGAACACGCTGGATGGCCTTGACGAGAGGCTACCATTTGTCTCCCAATAGCTGTTCCAGTAGATCCCCTCCCCCAGCCTTTTCTGGGCCTTCGGGGTCCATGTGACCTGGCCATTTAGCCCATGGTGTGCAAAAAAGTGTCGCTCAGAGGTAAAACAACCCAACCCATCAAGGTCATACCGAGTGTTCTTTAATATTCACAAGGTATGCTTCTCCTGCAGAAGGCACAACGCTAAACGTCCCATTCTTTTTTCAGTGGATAAAGGATAAACGCTGTTCTTCCGGTTGAGATCTCGGCAACGTCACAAATCTTTTTTCAAAACTTACCTAACTATAAAAAATATGAATTTTCTTCCACAAACGAATTTTAGCTCTCATGGAAGAGTCAATAATTTTGCTGAGACTTCTATTGAAAAAATCAAATAGAAAATGTTAATAAATATCATATTAAGGGTTGGGTTGTTTTACCTGTGAACGTTAATTTTTTTTTCACAAAATGGTCAGGCCATAAGAACCCCTAAGGCTCAGAGAAGGTTGGGCACCCACTGAACAACTGTTAAGAGACATATAGTAGCCTCTCGACAAGACCGTACAGCGTGTTCTTTAACGTATGACACTCCCGCACACGGGACCATGTCTTAACGTCTCATCCAACGGACGACGGTCTTTCCAAACCTATCGGTGTCCCCTACTGACCTAGGGCAGGGGGTTTTGCAGAGACAAATCTTGACGCTGGGGCACGTAAGGCTCGAATCTGGGAACTAGCAGATAACGAATCTGGTGCGCTACCGACTGAGCCATCCCCGCCCCAGTCTGTGAGTGTCTATTATGTCTCAATAATAAATGTGCCAGCTGATAAGAAGCACATTTCAAAATGTTCCAATAGGAGAAAAATTATCCCTTAAACAGCCACTTTTCGCAATGATCGGACAGGAGTTATTCAAAATAAAACCTCACAGAAATCTGTAAGGAAGGTGAGAGCTGACGAGAAAGACAACAGATAAAAGAAACATCATATCTTATCTGGGGCTCTAACCCAGATTTAATTTCTGAATAAGTGTTCAGGTTGGGTTGTTTTACCTCTGAGCGGCACTTTTTTGCACACCATGGGCTAAATGGCCAGGTCACATGGACCCCGAAGGCTCAGAGAAGGTTGGAGAAGGATGGTGGCCCACTGGAACAGCTGTTGGGAGACAGATGGTAGCCTCCCTCAAGGCCATCCAGAGTGTTCTTTAACGTGCACAGGGTATGGCTCTCCCGCACACGGGGCCACGGCTTAACGTCCCATCCGACGGACGGCGACCTTTCCAAGCCCATCGGTGTCCCCTAATGACCGTGGGCAGGGCGGGGAATTTTGCGGAGATAAATCTCAATGCTGACCCAGCTGGGACTCGAACCTGGGAACTACAGATTACGAGCCTGGCGCGCTACCGACTGAGCCACCCCCGCCCCATAAGTGTTCAGGCACAGCGCATCTGTCAGCAGAGTATAAATTTGCCCTTTACCATAATTATAGGGAAAAATTGGCAAAGTTTTCTTCTTATATTCATTTTTAAAGTAATTTCTAAATGATACCTACATAAATATGTAAAAAGTCAACTGGTAAAAATGTTCTGATAACGAAAGCTATTGTAAAGTTGGTCTTCGATAATTTCGTGTTTGTTGAATTTAATAATGTTATTTAGAGTACTTTTTTTGCATTCCTTATATCCCAGTGTTGAGATTTATCTCCGCAATACTCCCTGCTCTGCCCTCAGTCGGTAAGGGATACCGATGAGCTTGGAAAGGGCAGCCGTTCCTGCGATGTTAAGCCGTGGCACCGTTTGTGGGAGAGCCATACCCTGTACATGTTAAAGAGCATGCTGGATAGCCTTGACAGAAAGCTATCATCTGTCTCCTAACAGCTGTCCAGTGTGGGGCGGGGGTGACTCAGTCGGTAGTGCACCAGACTCGTAATCTGTACTTCCCAGGTTCGAGTCTCAGCTGGTCAGCGTTGAGATTTATCTCCGCAAAACTCTCCACCCTGCCCACTGTCAGTAGGGGACACCGATGGGCTTGGAAAGACCGCCGTCCGTCGGATGGGACGTTAAGCCGTGGCCCCGTTTGCGGGAGAACTATACCCTGGGCACGTTAAAGAACACGCTGGATGGCCTTGACGGGAGGCTACCATTTGTCTCCCAACAGCTGTTCCAGTGGGTCCCCTCCCCCAACCTTCTCCTGCAACTCTCCGCCTTCGGGGTCCGATGTGACCTGGCCATTTAGCCGCCAGAGGCAACCCAACCTGTCCAGTGGGTCTCCTCTCCCAACCTTCTCTGAGCCATCGGGCCGTCGTATGCAAAAAAAAAATAAGTATCGCTCACAAGCAAAACAATCCAGGAGTATGAGGATTTTCTAAAAAACTAATTTAAAAAGAGAAAGCCACAAATTTTTTTTGCAAAAATGTACAATGCGAAAACAACGATGAAAAAAAAAATGTATTCTCCGTTATATAATCTTTTGCTCATTTATTACGCTGGCGTTCTTTTTCTCCAGCTGGTAATATACGCTCGTGATAGGGAATGCAACAACAACACGGGAAAAGTTCGAAAATATATTGATGTTTATATATATATTCAGACTTTAAAAGCTAACGATATATCTCGAGTTATTGACAAGTTCTGATTTGTGAAGGTAATGCATCTTTTTCAACTCGACAAGGGACAAATATCTTTTCCAGGTGTTATACAAAGCTGAGCGCTGCAAGAAGTTTGCTAGTGGGTAATACTTCGCTGTCGATGACATGCCATCTATCATACTGAGAAAAGGGGTTCTGACGGGGAAACCTGTCCGCCTGGCTTCTTAAAACTTTGCACAACACCACCACTAGCTGCTGCCTCGACGATGTAGGGGTTGGAGGAGGGGAGATCTTTTTACCTTGCTGCAGTTTTCTGTGATGAATCACTTTGTATGTTACAGATGGAAAAGTGAGAGGAGGTACGAAGGTGAGAATAATTATCGTTCAGGTAAAAACTTAGGGAAAAAAAAACCCGACAGATTTTTTTTCTGTCAGCTATTACATTTTATTGTCAACTCACACATTTCGCTGTCTTTGAGGAATGAGGAGATTACTGTAAGCTTCTTGTAATGGTCGAGATTTAGCGAGATTAGTGACGGTTTGGATGAAAGTTTTTAAGCAGGGGTTTCCGAGCTTGGCTCTAACCGAATTTTGAGATTTTTTTTTTCATTCTGATGTACAATGCCTGTACACATTATTTTGAAGAGCTACTTAATATTTCCGTATGTATATTTCGTATGTGTTATGGTACAGTTCTCAAATTTAAAAGTTTTCCATTCTCTTCATATTAGTTCTCGTTGAAATGGGTTTCGAAATACTGCTAGCGGTCATCTCTCTCAGTTGTTGAACTAACGGAGTTCTCTTTTGACGTGTGTGTTGGCCAGGTCACATGGACCCCGAATGGTACAGTTCGTGCCAACAAACGCCTGTCCCTATCTGTCAGTCTTTTTTCTCCTACATTTGCCACGATTGACGGATTTTTTTAGTTGTTTTGTGTTGTTTTACCATATTATTGGCACGTTACAAGGATCCCAGGGGCTCAGAGAAAGTGAGGAAGCGGGACCCACTGAACAGCTGTTAGGAGACAGATGGTATCCTCTCGTGCCATCTAGTGTGTTCTTTAAGATGAACAGGGTATGGCTCTCCTGCACATGGGACCAAGACTTTACGTCCCATCCGACAGACGGCGGCCTTTCCAGGTCAATAAATGCCTTCTTTCTCACCGAGGGAAGGGGGAATAGAGGAAATAAATCTCAACCTGACCAAGGTGGGATTCGAACCTGGGAACTGATATTACGAGCCTGCGAGTCTCCGTCCATGTGTTTTGACACCGTTGCCATTCTCCATACACTTGGGATGTTGTTCCTCGTGATTTTACTCTGTGTTCCATCACCTCCGTTACGGATGCCCCTGCCGATCGCGCTCCAATGATGAGACCCGTTTCGGAAGCAGTCAGATCAGTTTTTTTATCCATGTTGCACTTGACTTTGCTTCCCGCCATTCCTTTGTGCATTTATAGTGGCCGTGGCCGAGTAGTTGGCACTCTTGGCTACTGAACAAAGGGACTTGGGTTCTATAGTTCCAGTGAGGCATAATGTTTGTGTTGTCTTTCTGCTGAGGTCTCGCTTTCCTCACAGATCTGGGCGGGGGTGGCTCAGTCTCGTAATCTCTGTAGTCGCGCCAGGCTCGTAATCTGTAGTTCCCAGGTTCGAGTCCCAGCTGGGTCAGGTTTGAGATTTATCTCCGCAAAAATCCCCGCCCTGCCCACGGTAAGTAGGGGACACCTATGGGCTTGGAAAGGCCATCGTCCGTCGGATGGGACGTTAAGCCGTAGCCCCGTGTGCGGGAGAGCCATACCTGTGCATGTTAAAGAACACGCTGGATGGCCTTGACGGGAGGCTACCATCTGTCTCCCAACAGCTGTTCCAATGGGTCCCCTCCCCCAACCATCTCTGAGCCTTCGGGGTCCATGTGACCTGGCCATTTAGCCCATGGTGTGCAAAAAAGTGCCGCTCAGAGGTAAAACAACCCAACGTTGAAGAACACGCTGGATGGCCTTGACGGGAGGCTACCACCTGTCTCCCAACAGCTGTTCCAGTGGGTCCCCTCCCCCAACCTTCTCTGAGCCTTCGGGGTCCATGTGACCTGGCCATTTAGCCCATGGTGTGCAAAAAAGTGCCGCTCAGAGGTAAAACAACCCAACCCAACCCTCACAGATCTACTGTGTCGTATAAACTGACAGGCTCCTCTCAGAGCTCTGTGACAAGCAGCTGCTTGAGGGGTTGTTAATTTTTTATTATTGTTTTTATACTGATGAAGAATGTTTACATCGGTAAGAAATGTTTGTATACTTTGGGTTGTTTCATGGTAAATCGCGCGCGATGCACTGTTCATAATAATTTGACCACACAGTATAGCTTCCTATGTTTCACAATTTTCGATTTTATTCATGACAAAATATTAAATGTACTCCAGATTTTTAAACTCGGAGCTCACGTCAATGTTTTATTAACCTTTTTTTTATCGTCATTTGCTTCAACAAAGCAGAAGAAAATCGAAATCGGGTTGGGTTGTTTTACCTCTGAGCGGCACTTTTTTGCACACCATGGGCTAAATGGCCAGGTCACATGGACCCCGAAGGCTCAGAGAAGGTTGGGGGAGGGGACCGACTGGAACAGCTGTTGGGATACAGATGGTAGCCTCCCGTCAAGGCCATCCAGCGTGTTCTTTAATGTGCACAGGGTATGGCTCTCCCGCACACGGGGCCACGGCTTAACGTCCCATCCGACGGACGGCGGCCTTTCCAAGCCCATCGGTGTCCTCTACTGACAGTGGGCAGGGCGGGGAAATTTGATCGAAATCGGACCAAGAATTTACTGCATAATAAATTCTTTGGCCAAGAATTACCAAATAGTCAGACCTCTGTGGCAACTATCTCCTTCAGAAGAAAAATAAATAAGGGGTTATTTATAAACAACAATAATTTAACCAAACCGTCTCTGTGGCCTATTGGTCAACGCGCTTTGTTATTGATAAAAGAGAATTTTTTTAAATGATTATTTGATATAAATATTTGAAATCTCCCATCCTGCATCTGGTATTGTTTTAAACAACTAAATAACAATGTGAAACCGAAATGAGGGCTTACAGCAGATAAAAAATTATTTGATAACAGCGCTTACACCATAGTGTTTATGGTTGGGTTTATAATCCATGATTGTATTGGCTTATTTTGATAAGTGTTTAATTTTTCGTGTATGTGTTTCAATATATGTTTTTTATTCTCTTGTTGTTTCCGTTTTTAATTATGTGTTTATTTTTTCGTTATACCTGTTTTATTCTTTAATTAACCCGCCATGTGTTTGAGACGAATATCCTGCTGACAAGCCGGGGGGGGGGGGTGTTTATATAAATAACCATGGCCTATCTAAAGGTGGGGGGCATGTCTCCCCCATTTAGAGAATGCCATTGAGGGTTGTTTTACCTCTGAGCGGCACTTTTTTGCACACCATGGGCTAAATGGCCAGGTCACATGGACCCCGAAGGCTCAGAGAAGGTTGGGGGAGGGGACCCAGTGGAACAGCTGTTGGGAGACAGATGGTAGCCTCCCGTCAAGGCCATCCAGCGTGTTCTTTAACGTGCACAGGGTATGGCTCTCCCACACACGGGGCCACGGCTTAACGTCCCATTCGACGGACGGCGGTCTTTCCAAGCCCATCGGTGTCCCCTACTGACCGTGGGCAGGGCGGGGCATTTTGCGAAGATAAATCTCAACGCTGACCCAGCTGGGACTCGAACCTGGGAAGTACAGATTACGAGCCTGGCGCGCTACCGACTGAGCCACCCCCGCCCCACCATTGAGGGTAATGTAGACCAAAACATTATTAAACTTGTGTATATTTCACGCATTGCGTCGCTTGCCTCCATTATTTTTTTCTAGCTTCGGCCTGTTTATAACCAAGTTGTAAGCAAAAATAAAGCTATTAAGAAGAAGAATAACTTACTGTTAATGCAAGGACTTACTTCTTTTTCCCTTACTATCTTTTAATGTCTCGTATTATATCGAATTGTGATAAACACTGCTTTGTTACGTAGAAATTTTTCTATGACTCAGGATTGTGCATTTATCAGAATTTTAAGTGAAGTGCTGAAATTTATGCAAATGAAAAAAAATACGCATTCAGGTTTTACAAAATTCAAATTTTATTTTTGTTGAAAACACAAAACTGATAAGTAAATGTCTCCCCCTTCCTCCTCCTGCTCCTTCGCCCCCCCCACCACCTTTTTAAACTATTGGACCAATAGTAAGGATGCATTCTTAATTGAATGGACTTTTCCTAATAAATTGCTCAATCGATGGAATCGACCCCCTCTCGCATTGAAGAAATTATGGATATAGCCCTATTGGACAAGGAAAAAGTGCTTGGGTTGGGTTGTTTTACCTTTGAGCGGCACTTTTTTGCACACCATGGGCAAAATGGCCAGGTCACAAGGACCCCGAAGGCTCAGAGAAGGTTGGGGGAGGAGACTCACTAGAACAGCTGTTGGGAGACAGATAGTAGCCTCCCGTCAAGGCCATCCAGCGTGTTCTTTAACGTTGGGTTGTTTTACCTCTGAGCGGCACTTTTTTGCACACCATGGGCAAAATGGCCAGGTCACAAGGACCCCGAAGGCTCAGAGAAGGTTGGGGGAGGAGACCCACTGGAACAGCTGTTGGGAGACAGATGGTAGCCTCCCGTCAAGGCCATCCAGCGTGTTCTTTAACGTTGGGTTGTTTTACCTCTGAGCGGCACTTTTTTGCACACCATGGGCAAAATGGCCAGGTCACAAGGACCCCGAAGGCTCAGAGAAGGTTGGGGGAGGAGACCCACTGGAACAGCTGTTGGGAGACAGATGGTAGCCTCCCGTCAAGGTCATCCAGCGTGTTCTTTAACGTGCACAGGGTATGGCTCTCCCGCACAAGGGACCACGGCTTAACGTCCCATCCGACGGACGGCGGCCTTTCCAAGCCCATCGGTGTCCCCTACTGACCGTGGGGAGGGCGGGGAATTTTGCGGAGATAAATCTCAACGCTGGCCCAGCTGGGACTCGAACCTGGGAACTACAGATTACGAGCCTGGCGAGCCACCCCCGCCCCTGGAAAAAGAGCGATAATGCCTCTCTCTATCTCTCTCTCCCTGCCTCTATCTATCTCAAACCGACAACGGAAAAATACATCCATTTTCATTCATGGCCTCTCTTCATGAAACAATATATTGATGGAAAAGCTCACGTCCGTCACATGGGTCGCTAAAAATTTTCTTCGTGCGCATAGCACGCGCATTATAGAACACGCTTGATGACCTTCATTACTGATAATAATAACTTTATTTCGGCCTTAATATGGTTATATACATAGATTACACCGCTAAGCCTTATGGCTTGTCAGTAGGGTTCCTTTCAATCACATGACAGGTTGGGTTGGGTTGGGTTGTTTTACCTCTGAGCGGCACTTTTTTGCACACCATGGGCTAAATGGCCAGGTCACATGGACCCCGAAGGCTCAGAGAAGGTTGGGGGAGGGGACCCACTGGAACAGCTGTTGGGAGACAGATGGTAGCCCCCCGTCAAGGCCATCCAGCGTGTTCTTTAACGTGCACAGGGTATGGCTCTCCCGCACACGGGGCCACGGCTTAACGTCCCATCCGACGGACGGCGGCCTTTCCAAGCCCATCGGTGTCCCCTACTGACCGTGGGCAGGGCGGGGAATTTTGCGGAGATAAATCTCAACGCTGACCCAGCTGGGACTCGAACCTGGGAACTACACATGACAGGTTAATTAAAGAATAAGACATATATAATGCAAAATAAACACATAATTAAAAGCGAAAAATAAACACAAAATCAAAAACAGAAAATAAGTACATAATTAAAAACAGAAAATAAAACAAAAATTAAAATACAAACATGGAAAATTAAACACTTGTATAAAATAAACCTATAAAATTACTGTTTATAACACGCATTTGCACAAAAATATCACCTATTGTACAAGTCGTCATTTCAGATTAACATTGCAGCTGCTTAAAACAATACCAGATACAGGATATGACTTTTTAAACATTGTTTTTCAAATATTTACATCTAATAACCATTTCGAAAATTTAGTTTTAATTTCTGAATAATTGCTCAGGCATAACAGATCTCTCGGCAGAGAATTAAATACTTTGGGTATTTGATAAGATTCAGAATGAGATTTATCTCCGCCAAACTTCTATCATACCCTCGGTCAGTAGGGGAGACCGCCGGGCTTGGAAAGACAGCTGTCCGTCGTATGTGATGCTTAGCCGTGGGAACGTGCGTTGGATAGCCATACCCTGTTCATGTTAAAGAACACGCTGGATGGCCTTGACTGCTGGCTACCATTCTGTCTCTTAAGAACTGTCCAGTGGGTCGTCTTCCTCCCCAATATTCTCTGAGCCCTATTGGTCCATGTGACCTGACCATTTAGTTCATCGTGTGCAAAAAAGTGTCCTCAGAAGAAAAACCAACCCACCTACATGCTATTTTATGTTTCTAATGCCACGCTAAACAATCTATACATACCTGATTTCTATACATCTTACTAATAAGCTAAACAACATCACATATTTTTTCACCTTCCTAATGAATTAACCATCATAATCTTTCAACCTCCTAATGGACTACACAACATCACATATTTTTTTCACCTTCCTAATGAACTGAACAACATCACATATTTTTCGCCTTCCTAATGAACTGAACAACATAACATATTTTTTCACCTTCCTAATGAACTTAACAACATCACATATTTTTTTCACCTTCCTAATGAATTAACCATCATAATCTTTCAACCTCCTAATGGACTACACAACATCACATATTTTTTTCACCTTCCTAATGAACTGAACAACATCACATATTTTTCGCCTTCCTAATGAACTGAACAACATAACATATTTTTTCACCTTCCTAATGAACTTAACAACATCACATATTTTTTCACCTTCCTAATGAACTGAACAAAATCACATATTTTTTCACCTTCCTAATGAACTGAACAACATCACATATTTTTTCACCTTCCTAATGAATTAAACATCATATATCTTTTAACTCCCTAATGGACTAAACAACATCATATATTTTTTCACCTTCCTGATGAATTAACCATCATAATCTTTCAACCTCCTAATGGACTAAACAACATCACATATTTTTTTCACCTTCCTAATGAACTGAACAACATAACATATTTTTCGCCTTCCTAATGAACTGAACAACATCACATATTTTTTCACCTTCCTAATGAACTGAACAACATCACATATTTTTTCACATTCCTAATGAACTGAACAACATCATAATATTTTTTCACCTTCCTAATGAACTGAACAAAATCACATATTTTTTCACCTTCCTAATGAACTGAACAACATCACATATTTTTCACCTTCCTAATGAACTGAACAACATCACATATTTTTTCACCTTCCTAATGAACTGAACAACATCACATATTTTTCGCCTTCCTAATGAACTGAACAACATAACATATTTTTCGCCTTCCTAATGAACTGAACAGCATCACATATTTTTTCACCTTCCTAATGAACTTAACAACATCACATATTTTTTCACCTTCCTAATGAACTGAACAACATCGCATATTTTTTCACCTTCCTAATGAGCTGAACAACATCACATATTTTTTCACCTTCCTAATGAGCTGAACAACATCACATATTTTTTCACCTTCCTAATGAACTGAACAACATCACATATTTTTCACCTTCCTAATGAGCTGAACAACATCACATATTTTTCACCTTCCTAATGAATTAAACAACATCACATATTTTTTCATCTTCCTAATGAACTGAACAACATCACATATTTTTTCACCTTCCTAATTAACTAAACAACATCACATATTTTTTCACCTTCCTAATGAACTGAACAACATCACATATTTTTTCACCTTCCTAATAAGCTAAACAATCTTTCTATATTGTTCACTCTCTTAATAAACTCTGCAATATTCACAACATATTTCATTTTTCTTAATTAACCAAACAGTCTCTATAATCACAGAACTTTCCAATAGATCAGCAGATTTCTATATATTTTCATAATTAACTAAACAATCTCTATACACTCTTTCTTCTTCCTGTTTTTCGCATTCCGAACTACTCTCCAAAGAATTTCACAAAATCCGTTTATGCAACGAAATTTCTCCCTAACAAATAGCTTTAACTTCATCGCTACAAGCTTACATACGGTTTACACACAACACAGCCGTTTTGATCCGCGCAAGAGAGGGAACTCTCTATATCCCTGGTGATTTCCTATTGTTATTATCCTCCTTACTTTTACTTAATCCCCTCTTACTTTCCTCTGCAGAGAACGAAAGAAAATAATGTTTATATCCAATTCGTTATTTGTGTTGCACCCGAACGAAACGCAAAACATCATAATTTGACCAATTTCGTTTCGAATCGTGCTCAATTCGCCGCTCTTCCGTTACCTTTTATCCCATTCTCGTTGTTTACACGAGCGACTTTCCCTGAAAATTTGAACATTTAATGATGCTAGTTGAAGAAAAACAACACTTCATTACAATCTCGTGAATTCTTACGTAAAAAACAAGACAATGAACAAACGCGTAAAAAATTATTTTCTTTAAATTTAAATCACTGAAAAATGTAAATTTATTTCGATTTCTTTAAATTGATGTAGTATTGCAAATAAAATGCTCTATAAGTGCATTTATATATCTCATGGTACAAGTTAAAAATACACGTGATACTTTGATGCTGGAATGTTCTTTTAATAAGCACATTTCCGCAGGAAAAGCGAACTTTATAATAACTTGTAGGAAAGCTGATTTTGAGATTATTAAAGTTTAACGTGAGGCAGAGAAAGAGAGAGAATAAAATGGACTTGATTTTTAGTGAAAAGTATAAGCCAATGGCTTATGAAATTTGAACTTTATTTTAAATCTCAAATATTTGTTAGAAAAAGAGGAATTTTAGTTTCACATGAATTTTTTAACGTTTCTCTGTCTTTCACCCTGAGTTGGGTTGTTTTACCTCTGAGCGGCATTTTTTTGCACACCATGGGCTAAATGGCCAGGTCACAAGGACCCCGAAGGCTCAGAGAAGGTGGGGGGAGGGGACCCACTGGAACAGCTGTTGGGAGACAGATGGTAGTCTCCCGTCAAGGCCATCCAGCGTGTTCTTTAACGTGCACACGGTATGGCTCTCCCGCACACGGAGCCACGGCTTAACGTCCCATCCGACGGACGGCGGCCTTTCCAAGCCCATCGGTGTCCCCTACTGACCGTGGGCAGGGCGTGGAATTTTGCGGAGATAAATCTCAACGCTGACCCAGCTGGGACTCGAACCTGGGAACTACAGATTACGAGCCTGGCGCGCTACCGACTGAGCCACCCCCTCCCCCTTTCGCCCTGAAGTTATGGAATTAAAAAGTAAGAAGCTTAGGTTCATACTGACACAGAATCAAAAACAATTTCTGGAAAATTTTGAACATAGTCCGTGATTTGTAGTGAGTAATTCTGGGAAGCGTTTCAGTAAATTTAACAATCTATTGAGAAAATTTGTGGGCGTCGTTAATTAATGAAAGGAAACACAAAATTTGAAACCGTAATTCACACATGATTGCAAAAAAAATTAATAGCTGTATTAACATAATAGCTACTACGGAACATTTATATGAGAACTATCATGATTTACACACAAAACTTATGAAGAATATTTCAATAAATATAAAGAAAGCTTCAAGAAAAATTTTAAGTGAATACCAGGATTATACAGGAAGCATCTGCAATGAGTTTCAGTAAAGTACAATATGTCACTAAGAAAGCTTCCATAAAGCATTTAAAAAGGGACAAGATTTGGGAATAAGGTTAGAAAATGTTTATTAATCATTACAATGATTTACTTAAAGACATTCTAAGAACGTTTCGATAAATATCATGATGCATGTGTAGAAAACTCATAAAAAGCATTTTATTTAGAAAACGTCAAGGTTGGGTTGTTATGTCTCTGAGCGGCACTTTTTTGCACCAAGGCACCTTTTTCTTGCACCAAATGGGCTAAATAGACAGGTTACAAGGACCCCGAGAACTCAGAGAAGGATTGGGGGAGGGGACCCACTGGAACAGCTGTTGGGAGACAGAGGTTAGCGTCCCGTGTAAGTCATGCAGCTTGTTCTTTAACGTGCACAGGGTATGGCACTCCCGAGCAAGGGGGCACAGCTGAACGTCCCATCCGATGGATGGCGGCCTTTCCAAGGCCATCGGTGTCCCATACTGACCGAGAGCAGGGCGAAGAGTTTTGCGGAGATAGGGTTGGGTTGTTTTACCTCTGAGCGGCACTTTTTTGCATACAATGGGCTAAATGACCAGGTCACATGGACCCCGAAGTCTCAGAGAAAGTTTGGGGAGGGGACCAACTGGAACAGCTGTTGGGAGACAGATGGTAGTCTCCCGTCAAGGCCATCCAGCGTGTTCTTTAACGTGCACAGGGTATGGTTCTCCCGCACACGGGGCCACGGCTTAACGTCCCATCCGATGGGCGGCGGCCTTTCCAAGCCCATCGGTGTCCCCTACTGACAGTGGGCAGGGCGGGGAATTTTTGCGGAGATAAATCTCAACGCTGACCCAGCTGGGACTCGATCCTGGGAACTACAGATTACGAGCCTGGCTCGCTACCGACTGAGCCACCCCCGCCCCTTTGCGCAGATAAATCTCAAAGCTGGCCTAGGCGGGACTCGAACCTGGGAACTAGCAAATTATGAGTCTGGCGCGCAACCGACTGAGCCACCACCACCATTAAAATGTCAAGGAGGCATTTCAATAAATACAATGGCTTGGGCAGAAAGCTTTTAGAAAATGTCAAAAAAATTTTAACTCCTTTATGAAGCAGTGGTTCTAAACATTGTCTTTTCACATACCACTAAATACATATCCTTCGTCTCTATACCAGTACATATATATACATAGTACATACAAAATCCTCAAGCAGCCACGGGTTACGGAGGTCTAACCAGACTGGGCAATTTGGTTCTCTAAACGTATTTGTCCTGAGCTATAGCGGCTGCATTTGTCCACTGTAGGTAACCCTATTAGCTAATCTATAGTTATGTACAATACAGGCAACGTTGTGCAAAATATTATGCTCAATGGAGGTTGGCGACTCCTTTGCCTAACTTCATCATTACTTCCAAGGTCAAACCATCTAATGCCCAAGATACTGAGTATTATGCTCAAAGGAGGTTGGCGACTCCTTTGCCTAACTTCATCATTACTTCCAAGGTCAAACCATCTAATGCCCAAGATACTGAGTATTATGCTCAAAGGAGTTTGGCGACTCCTTTGCCTAACTTCATCATTACTTCCAAGGTCAAACCATCTAATGCCCAAGATACTGAGTATTATGCTCAAAGGAGGTTGGCGACTCCTTTGCCTAACTTCATCATTACTTCCAAGGTCAAACCATCTAATGCCCAAGATACTGAGTATTATGCTCAAAGGAGGTTGGCGACTCCTTTGCCTAACTTCATCATTACTTCCAAGGTCAAACCATCTAATGCCCAAGTTGGTTGGTTGGTTGTTTTACCTCTGAGCGGCACTTTTTTGCACACCATGGGCTAAATGGCCAGGTCACAAGGACCCCGATGGCTCAGAGAAGGTTGGGGGAGGGGACCCACTGGAACAGCTGTTGGGAGACAGATGGTAGCCTCCCGTCAAGGCCATCCAGCGTGTTCTTTAACGTGCACAGGGTATGGCTCTCCCGCACACGGGGCCACGGCTTAACGTCCCATCCGACGGACGGCGGCCTGTTCCAAGCCCATCGGTGTCCCCTACTGACCGTGGGCAGGGCGGGGAATTTTGCGGAGATAAATCTCAACGCTGACCCAGCTGGGACTCGAACCTGGGAACTACAGATTACGAGCCTGGCGCGCTACCGACTGAGCCACCCCCTCCCCCTTTCGCCCTGAAGTTATGGAATTAAAAAGTAAGAAGCTTAGGTTCATACTGACACAGAATCAAAAACAATTTCTGGAAAATTTTGAACATAGTCCGTGATTTGTAGTGAGTAATTCTGGGAAGCGTTTCAGTAAATTTAACAATCTATTGAGAAAATTTGTGGGCGTCGTTAATTAATGAAAGGAAACACAAAATTTGAAACCGTAATTCACACATGATTGCAAAAAAAATTAATAGCTGTATTAACATAATAGCTACTACGGAACATTTATATGAGAACTATCATGATTTACACACAAAACTTATGAAGAATATTTCAATAAATATAAAGAAAGCTTCAAGAAAAATTTTAAGTGAATACCAGGATTATACAGGAAGCATCTGCAATGAGTTTCAGTAAAGTACAATATGTCACTAAGATAGCTTCCATAAAGCATTTAAAAAGGGACAAGATTTGGGAATAAGGTTAGAAAATGTTTATTAATCATTACAATGATTTACTTAAAGACATTCTAAGAACGTTTCGATAAATATCATGATGCATGTGTAGAAAACTCATAAAAAGCATTTTATTTAGAAAACGTCAAGGTTGGGTTGTTATGTCTCTGAGCGGCACTTTTTTGCACCAAGGCACCTTTTTCTTGCACCAAATGGGCTAAATAGACAGGTTACAAGGACCCCGAGAACTCAGAGAAGGATTGGGGGAGGGGACCCACTGGAACAGCTGTTGGGAGACAGAGGTTAGCGTCCCGTGTAAGTCATGCAGCTTGTTCTTTAACGTGCACAGGGTATGGCACTCCCGAGCAAGGGGGCACAGCTGAACGTCCCATCCGATGGATGGCGGCCTTTCCAAGGCCATCGGTGTCCCATACTGACCGAGAGCAGGGCGAAGAGTTTTGCGGAGATAGGGTTGGGTTGTTTTACCTCTGAGCGGCACTTTTTTGCATACAATGGGCTAAATGACCAGGTCACATGGACCCCGAAGTCTCAGAGAAAGTTTGGGGAGGGGACCAACTGGAACAGCTGTTGGGAGACAGATGGTAGTCTCCCGTCAAGGCCATCCAGCGTGTTCTTTAACGTGCACAGGGTATTTTTCTCCCGCACACGGAACCACAGCTTAACGTCCCATCCGATGGGCGGCGGCCTTTCCAAGCCCATCGGTGTCCCCTACTGACAGTGGGCAGGGCGGGGAATTTTTGCGGAGATAAATCTCAACGCTGACCCAGCTGGGACTCGATCCTGGGAACTACAGATTACGAGCCTGGCTCGCTACCGACTGAGCCACCCCCGCCCCTTTGCGCAGATAAATCTCAAAGCTGGCCTAGGCGGGACTCGAACCTGGGAACTAGCAAATTATGAGTCTGGCGCGCAACCGACTGAGCCACCACCACCATTAAAATGTCAAGGAGGCATTTCAATAAATACAATGGCTTGGGCAGAAAGCTTTTAGAAAATGTCAAAAAAATTTTAACTCCTTTATGAAGCAGTGGTTCTA
Organism: Ryuthela nishihirai; assembly: GCA_038380435.1. Lineage (NCBI taxonomy): Eukaryota > Metazoa > Arthropoda > Arachnida > Araneae > Heptathelidae > Ryuthela > Ryuthela nishihirai. The sequence goes on from JAWZYU010000028.1 coordinate 43,911,625, forward strand.
AACATTGTCTTTTCACATACCACTAAATACATATCCTTCGTCTCTATACCAGTACATATATATACATAGTACATACAAAATCCTCAAGCAGCCACGGGTTACGGAGGTCTAACCAGACTGGGCAATTTGGTTCTCTAAACGTATTTGTCCTGAGCTATAGCGGCTGCATTTGTCCACTGTAGGTAACCCTATTAGCTAATCTATAGTTATGTACAATACAGGCAACGTTGTGCAAAATATTATGCTCAATGGAGGTTGGCGACTCCTTTGCCTAACTTCATCATTACTTCCAAGGTCAAACCATCTAATGCCCAAGATACTGAGTATTATGCTCAAAGGAGGTTGGCGACTCCTTTGCCTAACTTCATCATTACTTCCAAGGTCAAACCATCTAATGCCCAAGATACTGAGTATTATGCTCAAAGGAGGTTGGCGACTCCTTTGCCTAACTTCATCATTACTTCCAAGGTCAAACCATCTAATGCCCAAGATACTGAGTATTATGCTCAAAGGAGGTTGGCGACTCCTTTGCCTAACTTCATCATTACTTCCAAGGTCAAACCATCTAATGCCCAAGATACTGAGTATTATGCTCAAAGGAGGTTGGCGACTCCTTTGCCTAACTTCATCATTACTTCCAAGGTCAAACCATCTAATGCCCAAGATACTGAGTATTATGCTCAAAGGAGGTTGGCGACTCCTTTGCCTAACTTCATCATTACTTCCTAGGTCAAACCATCTAATGCCCAAGATACTGAGTATTATGCTCAAAGGAGGTTGGCGACTCCTTTGCCTAACTTCATCATTACGTCCAAGGTCAAACCATCTAATGCCCAAGATACTGAGTAGACATCTGGAATCTCATTACGATCGATTCGACCCTCCGTTGCTATCAGCCCTCGGTAAAAGTTTTGTCCAGCCATCCATTCTAGGAGAGGTCTGAAGCTCTCTAAAACAAAAAAATATGGTAGATGGCAAATGGAAAATTTCATTGGCATAAAACTCATTACGATCGATCTATCTATCCCCACCCCGCTTAAAAATTTCTTCCTCTGTTTTAGTTGGGGAGAGTAGTGGAGTTATTTCTAGATACTCACGGTCATCTTCACATCAGAAGTTTCCAAACCGAAAAACAGCATTGACTCGCTCAGAAAATCGAACTTTTCAATCATTTCGTACTTACCAGAATCCTTCTGATAAAGTTTGAAAGACATATGTCACTTTATAGAAAAAGAAAATTTAATGTAGTCTCAATTTAATGTATAATGACAATAAAACAAAAAAAAACACGTTATTGATTTCTTAACATATCATTTAAAACATTTATTGATTAACATATTTTATGAGACATACGCTTATTTACGTTTTTAGATATTTTTTTTATTATTTTAACGTTTAATATGCATTCTTAGTTTTCGAAGCTTTCGTTTCAACAAACAATCTTATGTTCCGCTCGTGCTTAAAGAGAACGACTTGAATTTCCAGTGAAAAACTCGTCCTATTTACCCACTTCTTGAACAATGGCTTTATCACGGGAAAGCAAAAATAAAATTAATTAATGCATTCTTTCTTTTAAATTTATTGGTGGCAACAGTTGATTTGAATGACTTTTAACCATTAATGTTACGTATATGAGGCTTCGGAAAAATTCAAACCCGCCCTCCCCAGTTTTGGTTGACCCTCAGCAGGTTCGAAAATAGTTTTCCGCAGGATTTGGTGTGTTTTACCTCTGAGCGGCACTTTTTTGCACACAATGGGCTAAATGACCAGGTCACAAGGACCCCGAAGGCTCAAAAAAGGTATGGTTCTCCTGTACGTGGGCCACGGCTGTACATGGTCCTGTACACATAAAAAAGGTATGGCTCTCCTGTACATGGGCCTATCCTGTACATTGTCCTGTACACAGGGTATGGCTCTCCTGTACATGGGGCCAGGGCTTAACGTCTGATCCGACGGACGGCGGTCTTTCCAAGCCCATTGGTGTCCCCTGCTGACAGTGGGCAGGGCGGGGAGTTTTGCGGAGATAAATCTCGACGCTGACTCAGCTGGGACTCGAACCTGGGAACTTCAGATTACGAGCCTGGCGCGCTACTAACTGAGTCACCCCCGCCCCTCTTCCGCAGGGTGAAGGGAATGTTCATGCAAAGTTTGGTGCCTTTAGCTCTTCTGGGGACCGAGTGCATAAGTGTACAGACAAACAAACAAACGCAAACTGTCTTCCTTTTATATTAGAATAATATTAATGAAGTTTAAGATAACGACTTTTCAAAACTTTCGAACTTTGAAAATAAGTTTTTTACGGGAAGATATCCCTAGAGAGTTGGATTATTTTACCTTTGAGCTCACCTTTTTTTGCTTGCAATTGGCTAAATGGTCAGGTCACAAAAACTCCTGAGGGCTCAGAGAAATTTGGGGGAGGGAATTCACTGGAACTGCTGTTGGGAGACAGATGGTAGTCTCTCGTCAAGGCCATCCAGTGTGTTCTTTAACGTGCACAGGGTATGGCTCTCCCGCACACGGGGCCACTGCTTTAACGTCCCATCCGACGGACCGCCGTCCGTCGGATGGGACGGCGGATGGTCGGATGTATCCAAGCCCATCGGTGTTCAGATATCACTGGAGATGACTGAAGAATAAATTTATCGAAATTTTCATTTTCGACAATGTTGTTTAAATATTTAAAGAGTTGAAGAAGCTGAAACATTTAACAGCAATGTTGCTAGACATGAGAAAGTATCCCAAATTTAATTTAGAAAAGAATAATAAGTAGTAGTCATTTATTAAGAATAAATATGATTTTCGAAGCTCTTCTAATAATTCTTTCAGTTAATTATGAAGAAAAATCTACAAGACGAATGGAAGAGCAACATCTACTGTTAAATATTTCACCGTCAATAACTCTTTAAATTTTAAAAGAATAAATACCCCCTCAAGCAGCTGCTTGCCACAGAGGTCTGACAGGAGCCTGTCAGTTCATAAGCCACAGTAGAAGATCTGAGAGGATGGCAAGACCTCAGCAGAAAACAACACGAACATCCATGCCTTACCCGGGGCTCGAACCCAGGTCCCGTAGATCAGTAGCCAAGCGCGCTAACCACTCGGCCACGGGACGATTCGATTGATTAGAAAAAAAAAGATTTCAAGAGATTTGAGAAAAATCTTTAATTTATAACCAGTAACATTTTACAGCAAAAAAAATCTTACTTTCGAAGCATTGAGTAGGTCTTACCGTTCAGATGACATGGAAGAATTCCAATACATTTGGAAAGTTTTTGTAGCAGGTTTCACATGATAGTTCAAATCTTGTATCAAATCTTGTGTTTCCAGGAGTGGAAAAGGATTTTCAGAACTAGATGGACGTTCTGAATCAATTGAAAAGAGATTCCGTTGTTGAAATGGCGACGTTAAGCAATCTCAGGCTTTTAGAGTTTTTTTATGTATAAAACATTGTCTAAATTATGATCAAAAACTAGGAATTATGACCAAAAACATTATGGTGTGGACAGATATATGGGGCGATGGTGGTGGTGGCTCAGTCGGTAGCGCGCCATGCTCGAGTCGTCAGCGTTGAGATTTATCTCCACAAAACTCCTCACCTTTGGTCAGTAGGGGATACCGATGGACTTGGAAAGGCCGCCGTCCGTCGGATGAGATGTTAAGCCTTGGCCCCGTGTGCGGGAGAGCCATACCCTGTGCACGTTAAAGGACACGCTGGATGGCTTTGACGGGGAGCTACGATCTATCTCTCAACAGCTGTTCCGATGGGTCCCCTCTCCAACCTTTTCTGAGTCCTCGGTGTCCTTTTGGCCTGGCCGTTTAGCCCGTTCTGTGCAAAAAAAAAAAAGTGCCACTCAGAGGTAAAAACTACCTCGACAGATATACAGTGGATCTATTTCCTGTCGTTAAATATACGGGATAAAAAACTAAAAAAACCTTTGGAACTAGAGGAACGGCGTTCACCTTTTGTTCCCACACCCACTTTCCAGCCATGACTGTTTCATACTCAATGTTTTTGCCATTAAAAGAGTGAATTTGACACAATTCACAGTTCAGAAGATTAAAACAAGAACAATACTTGCTTTCAGTGCAAAGTATTTGGAGAAAAAGAACAAATCAAATGTAGCTAAAAATAAGATTTCAGAACATTGCTACAGATGCCGACGTGTGCGAGTATTCGGCACTTGTATTTATCACGAGGAGTTCGAACTAAGATTAGAAGCCGGTGTTTGGTCAGGGAATGCGCTTAAAATATTTATAGCAGCATCTGATGAAAGAAGACGCGACAACTGCATCAAGATTTACTTTATGAATGATATTCTAAAGAGAGTTGGGTTGTTTTACTTTTGAGCGGCACTTTTTTGCACACCATGGGCAAAATGGCCAGGTCACATAGACCCCGAAGGCTCAGAGAAGGTTGGGGGAGAGGACCCATTGGAACAGCTGTTGGGAGACAGATGGTAGCCTCCCGTCAAGGACATCCAACATGATACTTTAACGTGCATAGGGTATGGCTCTCCCACACACGGGGTCACAGCTTAACGTTCCATCCGACGGACGGCAACTAAAGAGAGTGTTTAGAAAATGCTTTCTGCAGTGGTACAGTCGCTCAAAAAAGTATCCGAACGCTATGATTGATTACAGAATTCAGAAAAAATATCTGGCAACGATTTTTTTAGAAATAGTGATCTGGCAACCTTCGTGTCACGTGACACGAAGGTTGCCAGATCACCGATTTCTAAAAAAATCTTTCGAGATATTTTTTCTGAATTCTGTAATCAATCATAGCGTTCGGATACTTTTTTGAGCGACTGTACAAGAGTTCTGCTTTTCACGAAGGTTCTCTAATATAATCAAAAATATAAAATCCCAGATTGAGAGAAGACCTCAAATCAATATATCGAGTTTTTGAAATAATATTCAACGTTAAATATGGGATGAGAAAGTCAGGTGGGCCATCTCGAGAACTACTTCATTAAATCTTTGCAACTTTGAACTAGTCATTTAGTTAAGCCTAACGTTGGTCAGCTCGGCGTGCCCCTTGTCTCACACTGACCATTTCACGCGCATGCGCATAAGAAATTCCGTTAAGGGACTGCCTCAAGGACACCCACGATGTAGGACGACGACGCTCTCTCCGTATGTTGCAGTTTTCAACTCTAAATTCCTCAGCAATGGAAGGCTTGTGTGCTATCCGTGGAATGAAGTTCTAGAGACTACTGACAAACGCTCAGATTCCATCAGATGTAAAGGTGCTTGTAGAAGCCAATTTCACTACTATTGTGCAAATATTACAGAAGATAACTTCCGAAAATTTTCTGCAGAACGCAAAAACAAATGGAAATATATGAAATGCAAGTCTTCTGATGCTTCCCCTGCCAGGTCGCTCGATATTGAGTATGCTACGTCAGGTGCTTCTTCAACTTTCGCTGAATCCTTGGAGAGAGATCAAGGCTTCAGTTCCGAACAAATGGCATCAATTAAATCTTTAATATACCACTCGGTTAAACAGGCAATGAATGAATGCATGGGTGATCTGAAGAACAATATCGTGGAACTTACCAAATCATTAGATTTTTTATCAGGAAAATATGATGAATTGTGAGATAAGGTTGAAAATGTGACTCAGGACTTGGTTCTCTGCAGATATGAAAATAAAAATTTATTAACTAAGAATCAGAAATTGGAAAATACGATCGAAAATTTATCAGAAAGGGTAAATGATTTGGAACAGGAAAGCAATGTGTGCAACTTAGAAATTAAGGTATACCTGAATTATTGCAAGAAAATGCAAAGAACATCGTAGGGAAAATTGCTAATTTCCTAAATGTTAACTTTAAATCCCAAGAGTTACTGGAATGTTTCAGAATTGGTAAAAAGTCCACGTACAATCTTAGTCAAGTTTAAAGACCGAGCCCTACGAGATGCTTTTCTTGACAAAGTAAAAGAACATCGTGATTTGAATACCAAAGATGTAGGTATTGTTAATGAAAAGAATATAATCTACATCAACGAACATTTGTCAAGATTTTATAGAGATCTTTTCCACAAGGTAAATAAAGCCAAAGTAGAAAACAATACAAATAGATATGGGTAAAAAATGGGAAAATATTTCTAAGAAAGGAAAACGGAGCACAATGCCGCTTTGTTAAATCTGAACGAGATTTGTTCTCATTGTAAGTATTTTTTTTTTCACAGTGAAATATCTTTCATCTTTTAATGGCTACACCTAATTATGTTCAGTCTGAAAATCTCAGTCTGATTTATAGTAATTGCTTTAATAAATCAACTTTTTCTATTTTCTCACTCAACTGTAGAAGTCTGTACAAAAACCTTGATGAGATCTTGGTAACTTTAGAAAGTAGTAGTTTTCTATTTGATTCTCTTGTATTTGTGGAAACATGGCAAAATAACAATATTCCACATATCAATGGTTAATTGGCGTAGGTTTGGGAAGAGAAGCTCGTCAATGTGGAGGAGTAGCACTTTATTTCAGAGAAAGCTTTTCTTTCAAAATATTAAACCATTTGTCAGTTATTACTGACGATTACGAGATTTTGCTTGCTAAATCAGGAAATCTGATTGTGAGCAGTATTTATCACCACCTCAGGGTAATGTACAATTATTTCTGTCACATCTAGGATTTGTTTTAAACTCATTACTTAAATTGAAATCAATCTTTATATTAACGGGAGACTATAACCTTGATATTATGAATCAAGATAAAAATGTCTTATATTTAATAGACCTAGTTAATTCATATGATTGTTTTGTTTTAAACAGTGGATTACCAATTAGAGTTGGAAATCAAAGTTCTGCACTAATTGATTATGGAATTTCGAATGTAGATTGCCAAAATGGAGTTCTGATGTCAAAAATTACAGATCATTTCCCCACATTTTTTCTGGTCCAAAGGACAAATTTTCAAATGCTACCTAGCAGTTATAGATATAGAGAAATCAATGATAATAATATTCTGCAATTGCAATATAAATTAAATCGTATTGATTGGCAATTCCTTTACTTAATCAGCGATGCAAATGAAGGATATAATTATTTCATAAATATTTTTATAAATCACTATAATAAATACTTGCCCACGGGTATTAAGAAGTTCCAAATGCCAAATAAATATGCTCCTTGGCTGACGAAAGATCTGAAAAAATTAATAACTAAAAGAGATAATTTATACAAAAAAGCAAAAAAAAACCATTTAGAGGATGACAGTTCTGCATATAAAGAATTTTGTAATTTCGCTACTGCCCAAATAAGACAAACAAAGAACGCCTATTATGACAGTAGATTTGATTCTAGCAAAAATTCTAAACAGAAATGGAAATATCTCAACGATGTTTTGGGTAGAAATAAATGTAAGTCAATAGTAGGAGACATTTCTTCTGATGATGCAATTATTGCTGATGACTATGCGAAGTCCAATGCCTTCCATAGCTATTTTCATGATACCGTTAACGAATTGATATTGAACCAAACTGAAAATTTTCATGGCAAATATAAAAATCAAATTGAGTGCATAGACCAGACCTTTTATGTCATGCCAATTGTTACTCAAGAGATCTGCAACATAGTGAATGATCTAGGAGCTGATAAGTCACCAGGTATAGATGACATAAATATTAATGTAATTAAAAAGGTTATACATACAATAAAAGAACCTTTGTGCTATATATTTAATTTATCAATAATAAACGAAGTATTCCCGGATAAACTGAAAATTGCCAGAATTCTTCCCATACATAAATCAGGTGATAAAGAAAATATAGAAAACTACAGACCTATTTCAAGTTTGCCAATCTTCTCGAAAATCCTTGAAAAACTAATTTGTACATGCATTACTAAATTCCTAGATAATATGAAAATTACCACACAACAACAATATGGTTTTCAAAATAAAAAATCTACTCAGACAGCCATTGCAGATTTATATGAGCATATTGTCAATCATTTGGATGCAGGTCACATTGGATTAGCTGTTTATCTTGATTTTACGAAAGCATTTGACAGTATTAACCATGAAATTTTGTTAAAGAAAATTGAATTTTATCGCCTGATAGGTAAAATAAGTAACTGGTTAAGACGCTACTTATTTCAGAGGAAAGCTCTTGTAGAAGTAAATGGTAGTATATCAGATGAACATTTTATTTACAGAGGTGTGCCTCAAGGTTCGTTTCTTGGTCCGATCCTTTTCCTACTTTACATTAACGACTTAGCAAAGTTACACATTAATTAAAAGATGTTATTATATGCTGATGATACAAGTATTATCGATTTCAACCAAGATTCTGCAAACCTGATTAGCAGTGTTAACTACTCTCTAAATATTATATCTGAATGATGCAGACATAACAATTTATTAATAAATGTCAAGAAATCCAAATACATGATTTATAAGAATAAAAACAAAAATATCGATGAGAAATGTTTCGATGTGAAGATTAATGAAATTAAGCTAAAGAGAGGCACTGAATATAAATTCTTAGGAATATGGATCGATGAAAATCTGAACTGGTCATTTCACGTAAAGCAGCTGAGAATCACTCTGTCAAGGAATATTGGTATGATTGGTAATACCTCATCTGGTTAACAAAGAAATTTTGACAAATTTATACTACTCTTTCATAATTTATTCTTATATAACATATGGAATCTTAGTCTGGGGTAATACTTTTGATTATAATCTGAATGCTATATATCGTCTTCAGAAAAGAATTGTTAGATATATTGTTGGTAAAAGATATTATGATCCCGTGGCACATTTATTTTCTGAGATTAAAATTCTTAATGTCTATAATAATTACAAACTGATATCAGGAAATTTTGTGTATTCCATTACAATGAGATTGATTAAATTGGATAGATTTAAAGACTATTTTCAGAGTCTTTCGAAGTTTCAAAATTATGAAACACGTCATAGAGAGGATCTGAGTATACCTATGTGTCGATTGTCAATTGGGCAGAGATCTATCAAATACAATGCAGTAAAAATTTGGTCTGAATTTCCTGATGATGTTAAAAATGCAAAATCTTTAAAATTATTTAAAATCAAATGTAGAACGTTTCTTCTTACAAAGCAATGAAACCTTCTTCTATGTATCAGTGTAATATGTCTCATAACCATTTGACCTTTTTTGCTATTGAATTATTGTACTATTTGAATTATTGTATACATTACTGTTGTCATAATTGAACTAAAGGAAATAGGGAGCATTAACTAAAAATAAGCGTCAGCTTACTATGCTCTCCTTTTTTGTTTCGCCTTTCCTATTGATCTAAGGGACCTGGGTTCGAGCCCCGGGTAAGGCATGGCTGTTTGTGTCGTTTTTCTGCTGAGGTCCTGCCATCCTCTCAGACCTTCTACTATGGCATATAAACTGACAGACTCCTGTCAGACCTCTGTGGCAAGCAGCTGCTTGAGGGGGTATTTATTTATTTATTATTAAACACCAATATTTAATATGATTGTTATTTACCTTTTCTGATGCAATTGATATTTCTCAGCTATTTCACTTCTCAATTTTTCTCATGTATATATTAATTGTTATTAGATAATTATGCTATGTAAATGTATATTGTATTGACTGGCGGAATAAAATAAAGATTATTATTATTATTAAAATGAACTTCGAATTGCTATGCAGGGTGTGTTTCGAAAACGTTGCACAGGACAGAGGAAAATACAGTGCACAACTACATCGAAGAAAGTTTATCATATGCGTAGGTAAAATTATAGCTGGGTTGTTTTCTCCTGAGCGGCACTTTTGTTCACACAATGGACTAAATAACCAGGTCACAAAGACCCTAAGAGAAGAGAGAAGGGTTGGGTTGTTTTACCTCTGAGCGGCACTTTTTTGCACACCATGGGCTAAATGGCCAGGTCACAGGAACCCCGAAGGCTCAGAGAAGGTTGGGGGAGGGGACCCACTGGAACAGCTGTTAGGAGACAGATGGTAGCCTCCCGTCAAGGCCATCCAGCGTGTTCTTTAACGTGCACAGGATATGGCTCTCCCGCACACGGAGCAACGGCTTAACGTCCCATCCGAAGGACGGCGGTCTTTCCAAGCCCATCGGTGTCCCCTACTGACCGTGGGCAGTGCGGGGAGTTTTGCGGAAATAAATATCAACGCTCCCCCGCCCCTGGGGGAAGGGGGCCCACCGGTCGGATGTTAGGAGTCGGATGGTAGTCTCTCATAAAGGCCCTTAAGCGTGTTCTTTAACGTGCACAGAGTACGGCCCACCAGCACACGGCTCAACGGCTTAATGTCTCATCCGAAGGACGGTAGCTTTTCCAAGCCTATCGGTGTCCCCTACTGACCGAGCTATGGTGGGGAGTTTTGCGGAGATAATTCTCCACGCTGGCCCAGCTGGGATCACTTGGGAACTGCGAGCTTGGCTCTCTACACCCTAATCTAGGTGGCTAACTGTTGTTAATCATGGTTTTACTAAATGCAGTTGCATGATAGAAATGTCAACGACTTCTCATTAAACGAGAATTAGACTAAACAGTTTAATAATGAATTTGCAAGCAATCATAATTTCCCTGTTATGCCGGGAATGAGCGAAATTAGATTCAGCCTAAGTTCTAAAAAAACTGTTTCTGAGAAAACGTGATTGGAGATACTGTATATTAAAGATCTACATTAATACTGAATTTAAAAAATATCCATTAGTATTTATAGAGTTATGGGAGCTGGATTTTTTGGCAGTTATAAGATCAGTGATAAGGAATTTATACTGAAATGGAGAATATTGAAGAAAAAAAAAATGGGGCGAGGGGTATTGGAAAAATCGATAGCGCTCCAGGCCAAGTCAGACTCGCAATCTGATGTTGCCGTGTTCGAGTCTCAACTGGTCGTGCATTAGGAATTTTCTCCGTTTTGCCTTCGACGAGAGAGGGAACATCAATGACTTGGAAAGACCGTCTTTCGTCGTCTGGGACATTAAGCCGCCGCCCAGTGTGCAGGAGAACCATACACTGTGCACGATAAAGAATACACTGAATGGCCTTTCATCTGTACCCTGATAGTATTCAGACACGCTGAATGGTCTCTGATCTGTATACTGATAGTATTCAGACACGCTGAATGGTCTCTTATCTGTATCATGATAGCTATTCAGACATGCTGAATGGTCTCTTATCTGTATCCTGATAGAATTCAGACACGCTGAATGGTCTCTTATCTGTATCCAGATAATATTCAGACACGCTGAATGGTCTCTTATCTGTATCATGATAGCTATTCAGACATGCTGAATGGTCTCTTATTTGTATCCTGATAGAATTCAGACACGCTGAACGGTCTCATATCTGTCCCGATAGAATTCAGACACGCTGAACGGTCTCTTATCTCTGTCCTGATAACTATTTAGACACGCTGAACGGTCTCTTATCTGTGTCCTGATAGCTATTCAGACACGCTGAACTGTCTCTTATCTGTGTCCTGATAGCTATTCAGACACACTGAACTGTCTCTTATCTGTGTCCTAATAGCTATTCAGACACGCTGAACGGTCTCTTATCTGTGTCCCGTTAGAATTCAGGCACGCTGAACGGTCTCTTATCTGTGTCCCGATAGAATTCAGACACGCTGAACGGTCTCTTATCTGTGTCCCGATAGCTATTCAGGCACGCTGATCAGTCTCTTTTCTGTGTCTTGATAGCTATTCAAGCACGCTGAACAGTCTGTTATCTGTGTCCCGATAACTATTCAGACACGGTCTCTTATCTATATCCTGATAATATTCAGACACGGTCTCTTATCTGTATCCTGATAATATTCAGACACGCTGAACGGTCTCTTATCAGTATCCTGATAACTATTCAGACACAATGAACGGTCTCTTATCTGTATCCTAACAGCTGTCCAATGAATCTCTTCTTCAGCTTTCCCTGAGACGTTGTGGTCCTTTTGGCCTGGGGCGGGGGTGGCTCAATCAGTAGCTCTCCAGGCTCGTAATCTGTAATTTCCAGGTTCGAGTCCCAGTTGGGTCAGCGTTGAGATTTATCCTATTAAAGAACACGCTGGATGGCTTTGACGGGGAGCTACCATCTGTCTCTCAACAACTGTTCCAGTGGGTCCCCTCCCCAATCTTCTCTGAGCCTTCGGGGTCCATGTGACCTGGCCATTTAGCCCATGGTGTGACAAAAAAGTGCAGCTCAGAGGTAAAACAACCCAACCCAACTCTTTTGGCCTGGTCAGTCAAAAAAGTCAGCCAAAAGGACAGTCTCTTTTCTGTGTCCATTTAATATTTCTATTTGGAACCATAGGCAATCTGCAGCCAACTGTCTAGCAAGGACTACAAATTGTATCGAAGGATGGCACTACGGACTTCAGTCACTTTTTCAGTGTTCCCATCCAACTGTTTGGAAATTTCTGGACAACATCGTCAAAGAATTATCCTTACAACATACAAACTATTTGCAGCATTTAACTGGTCAACGAAACCCCGGAAGTGGTAGGTACATTTTAGCAGTGTAATTTTATCACGTGTATTTTTTCCATGTGTAATTCTGTCCATGTGTAATTTTGGCAGTGTAATTTTTTCCATGTGTAATTCTGTCCATGTGTAATTTTAGCAGTGTAATTTTATCACGTGTAATTTTTTCCTGTGTAATTTTATCATGTAAACCTACTGTACGATTTCTTATAGATAGTTCCCTTGGCAACTTGCTGCTATATTCACGCGTCACTTTAAAGCTTTCAACTTTCATTACAAATTTTCTAACTTATCTCTTACTTCAGGATTTTAACAAGGTACCGCTTGAACTTCACGGAAAAGATTTATATCACATCTCAGAGAAAGATTTAAATATTTCACTCTGTAAACAACAAATTTTATAAATACTTATCGAATCGTGTTGACGAAGCTACAAAGGGAGATGGCTTTAATGAGACGTCTAAGTCTTGTTTCTGTTGAATGCCACAAGGACAGGTTTTAATATGTAATTTGAGCAAATAATTGAAGTAAAGTAATTAATAACTTGACCATTGAAAGTGTAAGAGTATTAATAAAGCTCGTAATCAAGTTCGCTTTTTATACATTTCAAATGAGCGATGCAAACCATCCACTGTTGAATGTTAATTAGATCCATTAATTCACTTCGCTGTTTATATTTATATGTATCCTCTCTGAATCTTTAAGACAACATGAAGACTGGCTTTATTTTGTGCTTGCCTAATGAAGCTATCTACATTGCTAATTAAAAAAGTTTGTTGTTTATACACAGAATTAAGTTTTAGATGCTACTTGTAGAATGCATTTCTAATTCCCAATGTTCAAACAAAAACGAAATGAATCGTAAAACATTTTTTCTTGTCCTTTGAAGTAGCTGTTATGCTTACAAGGAATAGATACAGAAAATGTCAAATGAAATATGAAACAGCAAAATCTTTAGAGAGAAAATTTCCATGCCTTTAAAAGGAAACGAAATTAATTCGTGAGAAATGCTTCATTTAATTAAGACTGGATTGAAAGCAAATGACGAAATGTGTTAGCTAAAAATTTTAACTTTGCTGGAGCGCTTGAAAAGTACTGTGCCGTAATATGGAGTTGGGTTGTTTTATCTCTGAGCGGCATTTTTTTGCACACCATGTGCTAAATGGCCAGGTCACATGGATCCCGAAGGCTCAGAGAAGGTTGGGGGAGGAGACCCACTGGAACAGCTGTTGGGAGACAGATGGTAGCCACCCGTCAAGGCCATCCAGCGTGTTCTTTAACGTGCACAGGGTATGACTCTCCCGCACACGGGGCCACGGTTTAACGTCCCATCCGACGGGCGGTGGCCTTTCCAAACCCATCAATGTCCCCTATTGACAGCTGACAGGGCGGGGAGTTTTGCGGAGATAAATCTCAACGCTGACCCAGCTGGGACTCGAACCTGGGAACTGCAGATGACGAGCCTGGCGCGCTACAGACTGAGCCACACCCGCCCCACAGTAATATGGAGACAATTTGTTGTGTGCACAGCTGTCGCGCTCAAGATCATACGAAATACTTCAGAAAATAATTTATCTCGTTTTAGAAAAAAATGCAGTTTCCTTTAGGATTTATAATCCAAGCTCAGGTACTGTGTTGATCCAGTTTTTAAATACCCGAACCCGACCTGATCGCATTATGAAAAAAACTTGGGTTCTACCTTACCAGTCAGCTGTTGTAAATGATCAGCTGACCTGCACCAGATACGGCAGCGGTTCCCAATTCTTTTTGAGTCCACTTTTTAACGTCCCTTCATGGAATTCAAAATATTTAGTCCTGTATAAAACTTGTTGAAATATATATATATAAAACAGGGAGTTAGTCTGTGTGTCTATCTGTTTGTTCGACATCTCCTCTAAGACGGTCAGGGGCGGGGGTAGCTCAGTCGGTAGCGCACCAGGCTCGTAATCTGTAGTTCCCAGGTTCGAGTCCCAGCTGGGTCAGCGTTGAGATTTATCTCCGCAAAAATTCCCCCGCCCTGCCCACGGTCAGTAGGAGACACCGATGGGCTTGGAAAGGCCGCCGTCCGTCGGATGGGACGTTAAGCCGAGGCCCCGTGTGCGGGAGAGCCATACCTTGTGCACGTTAAAGAACACGCTGGATGGCCTTGACGGGAGGCTACCATCTGTCTCCCAACAGCTGTTCCAGTGGGTCCCCTCCCCCAACCCTTCTCTGAGCCTTCGGGGTCCATGTGACCTGGCCATTTAGCCCATGGTGTGCAAAAAAGTGCCGCTCAGAGGTAAAACAACCCAACCCTAAGACGGTCAGAGCTAGGACCACCAAACTTCGTCTACAGCTTCCTCTCACCATAACTTAGTACACTATCAGAGTTTCAACCCTACAAAATTAGGCCCATCTCCAGAAGTTCGCCCCGAAGTGTCTGTCCATTCCTAACTTTGGACTCTCCATTCATAAGGTAGATGATGTCAGCGTTACCAGAGATTTCGAACACTTGCAGCTGGTTACAATCCGAGCCATCGCAGCTGGGAACGCAATCTCCGAATCCTACGTTGGCAGAACTAAGTGGACCTCACCGAACCGAAATCGGGACTGATCTGTGCAGCACGTGCGGAAATACAGGGAGCTTAAAATTTCCGGCACCGGTGACGTCACCCCGGATGTGAATGAGTGTTTGCGCACTCGTTAGGAATACGCCTGCTACTCTGAGACATTATATCGAGGCTCGAGCATCGCCGGGAAATTCCGCTAGCAATATTGTAAACGCAAGAAGACTTACCTTTGGCAACCACTGAGATATAAGTAATTTGACCTGAGGACCATGTGAGCGGTAGATTCTTCCGCGATTTAATAGAATACAGTACTAAGCGGTTGCAGATCCACATTCAGCCCAACCTTAGGCACTGACGTAGGTAGTGAGATGAAAACTTTAACTCTATCCTGATAGATCTGAACCCTTCAGTCAACTGAAGAACTACACTGGACCCAACTTAATGGCATGGGTGAACTACAGACCTACACTATGCACGGTCTCACCTGCAAGCTAAAGACCTGCACTCTAGGCTAAGGTGAGCTACAGGCCTGCACTCTACTTGGTCTTTACCTGTAGGCTAAAGTTAGCTCTACACGATCTCACTGTAGGCTAAAGTGAGCTATAGATCTGCACTCTACACGGTCTCACCTGTAGGCTAAAGTGAGCTACAGATCTGCACTCTACACGGTCTCACCTGTAGGCTAAAGTGAGCTATAGACCTGCACTCAACACGGTCTCACCTGTAGGCTAAAGTGAGCTATAGATCTGCACTCTACACGGTCTCACCTGTAGGCTAAAGTGAGCTACACACCTGCACTCTACACGGTCTCCCCTGTAGGCTAAAGTGAGCTACAGATCTGCACTCTACACGGTCTCACCTGTAGGCTAAAGTGAGCTATAGATCTGCACTCTACACGGTCTCACCTGTAGGCTAAAGTGAGCTACAGACCTGTACTCTACACGGTCTCACCTAGGCTAAAGTGAGCTGCAGATCTGCATTCTAGACGGTCTCACCTAGAGGCTAAAGTGAGCTACAGACCTGCACTCTACACGGTCTCACCCGTAGGCTAAAGTGAGCTACAGACCTGCACTCTACACGGTCTCACCCGTAGGCTAAAGTGAGCTACAGATCTGCACTCTACACGGTCTCACCCGTAGGCTAAAGTGAGCTACAGATCTGCACTCTACACGGTCTCACCCATAGGCTAAAGTGAGCTACAGATCTGCACTCTACATGGTCTCACCTGTAGGCTAAAGTGAGCTACAGATCTGCACTCTACATGGTCTCACCTGTAGGCTAAAGTGAGCTACAGACCTGCACTCTACACGGTCTCCCTTGTAGGCTAAAGTGAGCTACAGATCTGCACTCAACACGGTCTCACCTGTAGACTAAAGTGAGCTATAGATCTGCACTCTACACGGTCTCATCCGTAGGCTAAAGTGAGCTACAGATCTGCACTCTACATGGTCTCACCTGTAGGCTAAAGTGAGCTACAGATCTGCACTCAACACGGTCTCACCTGTAGGCTAAAGTGAGCTACAGATCTGCACTCTACACGGTCTCATCCGTAGGCTAAAGTGAGCTACAGATCTGCACTCTACATGGTCTCACCTGTAGGCTAAAGTGAGCTACAGATCTGCACTCAACACGGTCTCACCTGTAGGCTAAAGTGAGCTATAGATCTGCACTCTACATGGTCTCATCTGTAGGCTAAAGTGAGCTACAGATCTGCACTCTACACTGTATAGCGATGTTTTGATTATCACTCAACCGACAAATGATGTTAGAATTCTGACTTTCAGCCCTGTTGATGTTTCGATTACTACTGGACATGGATTGAGGTTATGACCCACAGCGTATGCTGATATTTCGATCATCACACAACTCGCAACTACGATAAAGGTTCTGATCCATAGCTGGTGATATTCTGGTCATCATCACAACTCGCAACTGAGATAAAGGATCTGATCCACAGCCGATGCCGGATCATCAGAGTACTCGCAACTGAGAAAAAGGATCTGACCCATACCCAATTCCGATGCTACAATCATCATAATTCGCAATGAGACAAAAGATCTGACCCAGAGTCGATAACGAAAATCAGAACAGGAATAAAAGATCTGATACACAGTCGATGCCGATGTTCCGATCATCGCACAACTCACAACTGAAATAAAGAATATGACCCACAAGGTTAAGGTTGTGATTAAGAGCACATCCCGGTGTTCTTATCGTTACTGAAACCGGAACTTAGAACTCTGATTTTCAGTTTAGGCTGTTGTTCCAATTTGTACCAGACTTGCAATTGAGGTGAGGGTTCTGACCTACAACGGATGTGACAAAAATTTTAAACCAATCTGATCGCATACTTTAAATTTCGGTACTAATTTTTTTAAGCTTCCCTTTAAGCTACATTTGTGCAGATGATGGACTCAATGACCAGGCCAAAAGAGAGACCCACTGGACGACTGCAGATCAGAAAAATCTAGGTCATCCAGAGTGTTCTTTTACTGAGCATAGCCAATGACTCTCCTACACAAGAGACCAAGTTTAAACTCCAATTCTTAACGTGCACATGAAACGTGATGCCCCTTGTAACAAATGACATTTCCAGGTGCATCGGTATCTCACCAATGGCAGAGAAGTCGAGAAAATCTCAACACAGGCACAATGATGACTCGAACCTGGAAACATTGGTTTACGGGCCTGACGCGTCATCAACCGAGACACCCCCCCCCCCCCCCCCGCCCCTGTTCCTCATAATCCATCAGTGATCTGTGGCTTATATAATTCGTCGTGATGGTTCAGCAGTTCTCGAAGTAATTGATCAAGTTTAGAAATATATCCGATTTGAAATTTGAAATCTGCACCGTGATGTGGCGTTCCAATTTCGGAGCTCATCCTAGCATGTGTGCTTCAAGTAGGATGAATATGGATTCTGATCATAATGTAGAGCAAACTCATTATTCATCGTCAGTAGCAAGCGAATCGTTACTTTGACAATGATTTAAAACCATTTTGGTCACCTATTACAATGTCCCACCAGAATGCTAGAGAATTTCCGTGTTATGTCGATGCGAATCTAATTTCGACGCTCTATATAACTTCTAAAATATGCATTTAATAGAAGAAAATGAAAATAAAGATGAAAACGAAACCTATTTATTTCTGGATTTTCAACAACATTCGCTCAGTATTTAAGGCATTATGGGAGCTGGAATATTTCGCAAGGTAATAAGAATTTACAGCTGAAATTAATTGAAACTTAAATAATAAGTATTGTTTCCAACCGTTTAATAGAATAAATAGCCATTTTATAAGTGATAAATTGATCATTAGGCAATTATGAATGATTTTCAAGAAAAGAAGTCTCCGCAAAAACTACCTGCTCTGCCCACGGTCAGTGGGGGACACCGATGGGCTTGGAAAGGTCGCCGTCCGACCTTTCCAAGCCCATAGGTATCCTGATGGACTTGGAAAGGTCGGACGTTAAGCCGCGGATGGGACGTAAAGCCGTGGCCCCGTGTGCGGAAGAGCCATACTCTGTGCACGTTAAAGAACAGGCTGGATGGCCTTGACAGGAGGTTACCATCTCCCAACAGTTGTTCCAGTGGGTCCCCTCCCCCAACCTTCTCTGATCCTTCGGGGTCCTTGTGACCTGGCCATTTAGTCCATGGTGTGCAAAAAAGTGCCGCTTAGAGGTAAAACAACCCAACCCAAGAAAAGAAGAAAATTTATTTTTAGATATTCGGGCTAGAGATCCGAATATACTGAACGATTATTGTAGAAAATGGAGTTTTAAATAGTTTTTTTTTTATTATGAACTTTATATTTAATCACATTTCTCCATTAAATGCATGTTGGAAGTTATATAATTCCGAAATTAGATTCCTGTTGGCATGGCAACGAAATCAGAAGAGACAGTAGTTTCATAAAACCAATTAGTGATTCATCCAGAATTTCCGATTGAACGGATTCCAAGTGGCATAATTGAATCATATTTCGGGTGGATGGGGAGGGGGGCGGTTTAAAGGAAGTTTACACCTAAAATATTCATTTAAGTGAATTTTACCTTACATACACTTTTGAACATAGATAGACAGTAAACTTACCAATACGTAACGATTTTCAAAATTTGCTTACAAATCAAACAATCTTAGTACTTGTACAGTCGCTCAAAAAAGTAAAGTTAAGTCACGTGACACGAAGGTTGCCAGATCACTAATTTCTAAAAAAATCGTTGCCAGATATTTTTTCTGAATTCTCTAATCAACCATAGTGTTCGGATACTTTTTTGAGCGACTGTACAAGATGTGTGCACTTGATCTCATTATAATATCGACCAAAATGAAGATTGGCACTCAGTATTTGCGTTTTAAACCTTTTACCGTTTTAACGTTTTAACCTTTCGAGAAGAAAATAAATCTTTAAGTAGCTAAATTGTAGCTAATTATAGGAGAACGTTTGTATTGAAATGAAAAATTATAACATGAAAAAGTACTAGAATACAATGCACACACAATACATGACAGAGTATCAATACAGACATTTGACAAAAAACCGGCAAAACAATTAAAGCAAAAAAAAAAACAAGCAAATGATCAATAAATCATTATGAACAGCCAAGGAGAATATCAGCTCTTCCAGGTTATAAAAAAAAATTAATTCAATTTATTTAAAATAGGAGTTCTCAACGTGGGGTACGTCGGTAAAATTTTTGTGATACGTCGTGAGAGTTCAAAAGTCGCTAGATATATGTTATATATATGTTTTATTTTATTTCCATTGTTATACTATAACTACAGTTTTATCTATCTATACAAGGGGTACGCCAGTTACATACACATTTCTAGGGGATACGTGAAGAATAAAAGGTTGAGAACCATTGATCTAAAAAATAAAAAAAAAGCAAAAAACAAATTAAAAAAATATGAAAAAACCGAAATGTGTGGAATTTTTGCAAATATCAATCCTATTCAAAGAGTAAAAATTAAAAGTTTTTTTAAAACGGTAAATGCATATTCGATATTGTCTAATTTATTCTACCTTTAATGGCTAATTTCATTTGCTCTAAATAATCCTAAAACTTTTCCTATAAAATGTGCTATAATTATCCTGAATCTATATCACCATCATTTTTTTTTTGCTTTTGTTCTGCAATTGAAATATTTTTCGACATTTCCTATTTTATTGTTTTACTTTTTTAACCTGCACAAAAATAAAATTCACTATAAAATATCTGAATTTATAAAAATAACGACGAACTGGTCTTTATTAAAACGCTTATATTTGAAATTACTAATATTGTTTCTAGACTGTTAATAATGCATGACAAGTATAAACGAAGTCAGTTTGATGGATTTAGTCTGTTCTTGAAACATCACAAAAAAAATTGTTAACAACATTAAGGTTTCAAAGTTATCTGAGTCCCCTAGAGTTCTTACCCTACCACTTCCCTCGAATATTTGGGCGGGGGTGGCTCAGTCGGTAGCGCGCCAGGCTCGCAATCTGTAGTTCCCAGGTTCGAGTCCCAGCTGGTCAGCGTTGAGATTTATCTCCGCAAAATTCCCCGCCCTGCCCACGGTCAGTAGGGGACACCGATGGCCTTGGAAAGGCCGTCGTCCGTCGGATGGGACGTTAAGCCGTGGCTCCGTGTACGGGAGAGTCATACCCTGTGCACGTTAAAGAACACGCTGGATGGCCTTGACGGGAGGCTACCATCTGTCTCCCAACAGCTGTTCCAGTGGGTCCCCTCTCCCAACCTTCTCTGAGCATTTGGGGTCCATGTGACCTGGCCATTTAGCCCATGGTGTGCAAAAAAGTGCCGCTCAGAGGTAAAACAAACCAAACCCTCGACTGTAGGGATGAATTTTTTAAATAAACATTGGAAACATTTTGATGTTGAAAATTAATATCCGAAAATATATTTGAAATGATTTGCTCTTAGAAGAGTGATAAATAAAATTTGAATGGTCAAGAATATCTAGAACGATAAATAAATCTTCGACACTTGATTTCTAGACTGTCACTCTGACCTCTATTTGACACCTGATCTGAAATATCTTAACAATTCTGAGATCTGAGATCCAAAATAATCCTATGCATCAATTTTTAGCTGTCTAGCCCTGGTGATAGACCGAAATTTGACCTTTGACCTCTATAGACCCACGGATAAAAAAATTCGTAACGATTCTGATATCTAAAACTCGAAATATTCTTAAGCGCCAATATTTAGCACTCCAGCAATAGCTCTAGATAGATCGGAATTTGAACTTTGACATGGAAGATGGATTGTTTTACCTCTTTTTGCACACAAATGGACTAAATGGCCAGGGCACAAGAGCCTCTAAGACTAACAAGGTTGGGGAAGGGACGACATCGAAGAACCAGAGATTTCGCACTTTCTGAGACTTTTTTCAACCCCAAAGACACCAATTTTCACTTTCCTAGCACTCTTAGTTCAACGTTTAACCTCTACATAACCTCTATTTAACTTTCGAAGGGAAAATTTCGTATTTCTCCCGACATGCAGGGTTGCGGGGGTGGCTCAGTCGGTAGCGCGCCAGGTTCGTAATATGCAGTTCCCAGGTTCCAGTCCCAGCTGGGTCAGCGTTGAGATTATCTCCGCAAAACTCTCCGCCCTGCCCACGGTCAGTAGGGGACACTGATGGGCTTGGAAAGACCGACGTCCGTCGGATGGGACGTTAAGCCGTGGCCCCGTATGTGGGAGAGCTATACCCTGTGCACGTTAAAGAACACACTGGATGACCCTGACGGGAGGCTACCACCTGTCTATCAACAGCTGTTCCAGTGGGTCCCGTCCCCCAACCTTTTCTGAGCCTTCGGAGTCCATGTGACCTGGCCATTTAGCCCATGGTGTGTAAAAAAGTGCCGCTCAGAGGTAAAACAACCCAACCCAACCCCCAAACACCTGTAGTCAGTCTCTCCTCACCTCCTTTAACACGATACCGAATGTAACATAATAATAATAAAAAAAAAAACTTGCCTTTAAGAACTACCTAATGATAAAACAACGAAAAGTTTTACTGTTAGTCTAATATACAAATTTATTCATGAATATCTGAAGCAAAAATAACAGAATAGTTTTGATATAATGCAATAAACTTTTGATATAAAAAAGCGTAATTTTAGCTACACCAAAATACGGATGGTGATCACTATGGAAATGTTTCTTATCAATATTTATAAGGATACACCAACGTTCTTACTGATTTCAATATCATCCTGAAAATTTTACTACAAAAATTTCCTTCCTATATTAAAGTAAAACAAACAGCCGAACAGAATTACCATATTCGTGCCAAGCTTATCCCACACACATCGCATTTTTAATATAAATCAGCAAATCATCTACGGATGAACAATATGTTTGTTCAAATAATGGCTCTGGTCTTCCCCCCAGAGAATTAGAACTCTCATCAAAAACATCTTCCTCAATTACAATTTGTCAGTCGTCTTGCAGTTAGGATTCAAAAAGTGATTTGGAATTTGTATCAAGAACTAAAAACTGAGATGCGAGATCATAGCTTTTGATCTTAATGACAATGAAACCTCTAGCAGGATGCGATTAGGCTTTCTTGTATACTCATTATTGTTCAGTCTGTAGCCCGCCAGGCTCGAGAACCCCTTCAAAGCTCCGCAAAAATTCCCCGCCCTGCCCACGGTCAGTAGGGGACACCGATGGGCTTGGAAAGGCCACCGTCCGTTGGATGGGACGTTAAGCCGTGGCTCCGTGTGTGGGAGAGAGCCATACCCTGTGCACGTTAAAGAACACGCTGGATGGCCTTGACGGGACACTACCATCTGTCTCCCAACAGCTGTTCCAGTGGGTCCCCTGCCCCAACCTTCTCTGAGCCTTTGGGGTCCTTGTGACCTGGCCATTTAGCCCATGGTGTGCAAAAAAGTGCCGCTCAGACGTAAAACAACCCAACCCAACTCCTTCAAAGAACCCTCCAGATACGAAAAAATGAGAAGCTTTTAGGAGACAGACAGAAACATCGAATGAAAGCCATCCATCATGATATCGATCAAGAAAAATGTACTTCATTATGAACTGCTTGTGACGTTATTTACCAGTGTAGCTTAAAGTATGTGTTGCCTATTTTAAAAGACAATTAAAGTGTTCCGTATCTTGGAAGCACGAATTCTCATTATAGTTACAACTTTGCCAATATTCCACTTACAAATGTACAGATGCAGAAAAATTTAGGAGTGTTATTCTCACCACAGTTAACTTTTGGTGATCACTATAACAACGCTGTTAGGAAGGTTAATCGTACAGTTCCCTTACTTCTGAAAGTACACTATGGTAAATGTGACACTGATTCCCTAATTCGTGCCTTTGTGATTATCATCAGACCATTACTAGAATATGCCTCACCTGTATGGACACCGCATCTTGGCAGATATTAAAAATCTTGAAGGCACTCAGAGATGGTTTACAAAAAGACTTCCTGGATTTCAAAATATCCCATACGAAGAAAGATTGAAAAAGCTCTCTTTGCATTCCTTGGAGTGGAGAATAAATGCTCGATTTAAAAACTTGTTATAAACTTATTCATGGTGTGAGTCATTATAACGCAGATACCCCAATAATCAACCTTGTCAACAGAAGAACAAGAGGCCATCCTCTTACGATTGGTGTGACTTTTGTTCAAAAAAAAAGAAAAGAAAAAAAACGTTAGTACCATTCCTTTGTCTACTGTATTGGAAGAGTATGGAATACCTTTCTCAGCGAGATTTCCAATTCAGCAACTATCGATGTTTTTTCTTTTAGACTGAAGAGATTTGACTTATCTCCAGTTTAAATCAACATTTCTCAAATGTTTCAAAATTTAATCTTTAATAATACATAATAGATCAATACATCACAATGCAATGCAAACACAAATGCAAAATACATATACAGTATAAATACAATAAAAACAACTGATAAAAGAAAGAAACCAGAATTTTGGTCATAAACATTTTGAGCCAAGGGGTTTTACAACCCGTCCAGGTTCAAAAGACTTGCATAATTGAATAGCAGTAGCATCAGTTAATTGGATAACACTATTTTAAAATCAAAATATAATATGCTAAGTTGTATAAATTATAATATTCCAAGCTAATTGAATCTCAGAAAAATTTCAATATTTTCAATGTTTAACAAAGAATCTTTAATTTTCTGCTTAAAACTTCGCAAATTAGTTTCATTTTTTATGCTATTTTCTAAAAAATTAAAAAACCTTGGTGCAAAGAAAACGAAATGTTTTTCTCAAAATATTTTTATGAGGTAAAAGCACCATACATTGATTGTTTTTTCTCGTGTTGTAGGGACGCTTTGCAATATCTATCCAACCATGGTTCGCATGCACAAACAGGAGAATTAAAAAGAATAAATTTATCGTATATTTCAAAAGTGAATTAATTTCAGGGATTTAATATCTTTGTAACTTTTCACACTGAATATAAACTTATATATTTTTTTACGAATATTATTTAGATTAATTAGGTTTGTCTCACAGTCCCCCCAACAATAAATCCCATATTGTATACTTGAATAAACCTAAGAAAAATATAAAGAGCGAAGAAAAGAATTTGAAACAATATTTTTTAAATGATAAAACTTATATAACGTCTATCTCAATCTATTTGCAAGTGTCTGAGCATGCATCATCCATTTTAAGGTACTTTCTATGATTACACCTAAATATTTAAAAATTTTTACTCTCCCTATTACAAGTACAGTTACAAACGTGTGTTAAGTTATAATTGAATTTATGATACTTGATTTCAAAGTCAGTGTCACACTCATGCAACTCAAAAAGTATATATTTAGTTTTTTGAACATTTAAACATAAGTTATTTCTTGTAAACCAATTTCTTATTTTATTAAAATCAAACTCAATTTTATTTTTTAACTCATTTAAGTTGTCTGCAGTATACAATTACATCATCATCTGCAAAACATGTTAGTGCTACATATATATCAAGAGAACAGAAATCATTTATAAATATTAAGAATAAAATTGGTCCCAGTACAGAACCTGAGGAACTCCCTTCTTAATATTTAGATAGTTACTGAAATGAGTGCCAATACAAACCGCTTGTTTTCTGTTTGTTAGATAGCTTTTAAACCATTGATATACAATACCTCTTATTCCACTATTATATAACTTATGTAACAAAATTTTGTGATCCACTGAATCAAATGCTTTTGCTAATATCTAAAAACACTGCATCTCTCTTTTTATTTTCATTTATACTTTTATATATTTTATTTGTAATATTAGGTATTGCTTTTTCAGTATTTTTATTTTCTCCGAAACCAAATTGAGCATTTCAAAAATAGTTGAATTTAGTATAAAAATTAATCAGTCTGACTTTCATAATTTTTTCTAATACCTTTGTAAATACTGGTAAAATAGAAATTGGCCTATAATTTGCAATTGAATCTTTATTTCCAGTTTTAAAAAATTGGTAATACTATAGCAGTTTTTAAATAATCATAAAATACACCATTTT
Source organism: Ryuthela nishihirai (assembly GCA_038380435.1). NCBI lineage: Eukaryota > Metazoa > Arthropoda > Arachnida > Araneae > Heptathelidae > Ryuthela > Ryuthela nishihirai. The sequence continues at coordinate 43,937,133 of JAWZYU010000028.1, forward strand.
GTAGTGAAAAATTTATCAACTTTGTTAAATAATCCAAATGATACTTGTTTATATTTTTAAACATTTTTACATATAGATTATGAAATCCAGATTTTTTATTACTTTCTAATCTGTTTATAATATTATTTACCTCCATTTCATTTGTATTTTTTTAAGTAAATGGAATTTAAGCAGGTAGTTGTATCACATCCATTGCTATTAGTATACAGTTTTCTGTTTCTTCATGAATATTTGCACATACATTAATAAAATATGAATTCATGTCATTGGCCAGCTTATATATGTTTTCAGAGTGTGGTATAAATGATTTCTTTTTCTTTTCCTGTAGATCTATTTATTAGTTCCCACGCTTTTCTTAGGTCTTTTCCACAATATTTTAGTTTATTTTTATATGTTTCTTTACTTTTTTGAATATCCTTTTTAAGTAACTTACAATAAGATCTGTAATCTGTCTCATATACAATAGCCCTGGAATATTTTTGTATTTATTATATAATTTTTCCTTAGTATTTATAGCATTCAGTAAATCATTTGTTACCCATGGCTGCTTATTTTTAAATTAAATTTTTTCAATTTTGTAAATTTCTTTGTTTCACTTAATTTTCTAAAACATTTTTGAAAGCAAATATAAAAATTTCTAATATTTAAATCATCACTAAATGTCAAATTTTTAATATTGTTTTCGTATTTGTAAAAACCATTCTCCTTTCGTATCACTACACTTTGTGTTTTATTGCTTAAAATGTTTGAATCCTCCTGCAGAGCAACCTTGATTATAACAGAAAAGTGATCAGTTATAGCAGTATGATATACTGCTACTTTTATTACATTTTTTGTGAAATCTCTATAGAATACATGATCCAAACAACTAATCCTATCCTTTGTTATTATTGTAGGTGCATGTATGTATTGTTTGAACCCATAATTTGACAACATATTTAAGTAATCATTTGTTGTTCTAGAATCTTTGATTTTATCAATATTTATATCCCCTACAAGTAATGTATTTTCTTTTGGACATGTTTGTAAAAATTCTTTCAATTCCTTATTGAAAATATCAAAGAAAAAACCATGAAATATTAAAACTACTGAAAATTTTAAATTAGTTTCAAACAAATAAATTCCTTCTGATTTATTTTATTCTCTACACTGGTAAAAGAGCTCAAATTCATTTTTTTTCTGATAATTATTTATAATCTCTTTTTTAGCCCATATTTCTGTTAACAATATAATTAATATCAATATTATTCAAAGTGGCATCTAAATTTTCAATTAACTCATTTAAATTTTGGTTTACACTCCTAATATAGGGGCGGGGGTGGCTCAGTCGGTAGCGCGCCAGGCTCGTAATCTGTAGTTCCCAGGTTCGAGTCCCAGCTGGGTCAGCGTTGAGATTTATCTCCGAAAAATTCCCCGCCCTGCCCACGGTCAGTAGGGGACACCGATGGGCTTGGGAAGGCCGCCGTCCGTCGGATGGGACGTTAAGCCGTGGCCCCTGTGTGGAAGAGCCATACCCTATGCACGTTAAAGAACACGCTGGATGGCCTTGACGGGAGGCTACCATCTGTCTCCCAACAGCTGTTCCAGTGAGTCCCCTCCCCTCCCCCAACCTTCTCTGAGCCTTCGGGGTCCTTGTGTCCTGGCCATTTAGCCCATGGTGTGCAAAAAAGTGCCGCTCAGAAGTAAAACAACCCAACTCCTAATGTTGCAATGCACAATACTAATGTCAGAGTTTAAATTAATAATAAATTGTGTCGATTCAGACTGATTTTGGATAATTATCGTTTTGTCATCTTCCTTTGAAACTTCCAGTATTTCATGCAATTGTTCTCCACTCATTATATTCACTAAAGTTTATCTAAATGTTCCTCTTTCCTAATTCTATACACTCTTGATTCAGATGACTTTCTCAAATATATTTTTCCTTCTTTAATAGGCATACCTATAGTCATGTTCATTTTTAAATTGTTTAACCCTGTAAAATGGATTTTTCAAATACTTTGTTAGATGCTCATTTACATAAACCCTGATATCACTGAACTTATCATTTTAGCTGTAAGGTTCCTATGTTGGGTTGTTTTAACTCTGAGGGCACTTTTTTGCACACAATGGGCTAAATGGCCAGGTCACATGGACCCCGAAGGCTCAGAGAAGGTTGGGGGAGAGGACCCACTGGAACAGCTGTTGGGAGAGAGATGGTAGCCTCCCGTCAAGGCCATTCAGCGAGTTCTTTAACGTGCACAGGGTACTGCTTTCCCGCACACGGCTTAACGTCCCATCCGACGGACGGCTGCCTTTCCAAACCCATCGGTGTCCCCTTCTGACCGTGGGCAGGGCGGGGAATTTTGCGGAGATAAATCTCAACGCTGATCCAGCTGGGACTCGAACCTGGGAACTACAGATTACGAGCCTGGCGCGCTACCGACTGAGCCACCCCTACCCCAAGGTTCCTATGTGTTTTTGCTTTCTCAATCTATTGATATGTAGATCTGACATCCCTAAATTTTACCACAATAGGTTTCGGTTTGTTTTTATTTATTGTTGTAACTCTATGTGCTACAAAAATATCACCCTTTTCTTGACTATCAAGCAGCTTTGATACATCTTGAATAACTTTCAGCACCTTTTCATTTTGTGCCTCAGGTATTCCAGTAATCTCTGTGCTGTTTGTCTTCGGTCTTAATTCTAATTCATTAATTTCAAACCTGATACTTTTATTTGTTGCATTAATTCATTGGTTTTGTTGAATTACACGTCGATTTTCTTTCTTAAGCTTCTTGAATTTCGATTTAAATTCATTGAATGAAGTAATGTGTTCTACCAATTTATCTTGATTAAAGTTTAATGCAATTTTAATATACTTTATTTCACTTATTAAGGAATCATTTACACCAATAATTTATTTTATTTCATTTATTAAGAAGCTGTTTATATATTTAATATTTTTTTTGATATTAATCATGAAATCCATCAACTCCAACTGGAAAGCAACAACAATATCTCTCAGATCACTACCACCAGACACCTCACTTTTCAAAGTTTTAGCAGTACCTTTCTGTTGAGTTATGTGTTCCTGATTTATTTGTATGTTTTTGGTTGCTTCTGCTCCATCCAAAACATTATTCACAAAAATTAAACACATCAACTTACTCATTTCCTCCTTGGATAATTTTCTGAACTTACTTTCACTTGTACCCATACTGCCGTCCCGTGGCCGAGTGGTTAGTACGCTTGGCTACTGATCTAAGGGACCTGGGTTCGAGCCCCGGATTTTTAGGCATGGATGTGTGTGTTGTTTTTCTGCTGAGGTCCTGCCATCCTCACAGACCTTCTACTATGGCATATAAACTGACAGGCTCCTGTCAGACCTCTGTGGCTAGCAGCTGCTTGAGGGGGTATTTATTTTATTTTTATTTATTTGTACCCATACATTTAGGGTGAAAAAATTGTTTACATCCAGTTACACAGCATATTCCCTCTCTTGCATCAAAAATTTCTGCTTCAGAGGATTCACAGATAAAGTTAGACATGTCCGTATTTTGTATGATACATTTTCCTAGATTTTATGCTTGAAACTATTTTTAAAATGTATAACCATATATCATAATAATCTATATTCACTAGATGGGATCACCCATGCTTTTTTTTTTAGCATCATTTACTTTACTCAGTGTTCACATAATCTGATTTATAACTTACTAAATACTTCCCAACTTTTTCTCACTTGATCTTAGTATCACAATTTCATCATCTAGATTGCCATTTTACTTTTATATTTTGATTTTAGTCGCGTAAAATAATTGGAAAATAAAAATATTTTATCGCACAAACCAACTTACAGCCACACCTCCTTTAGTCACTGTTCGAGTCCCAGCTGGGTCAGCGTTGAGATTTATCTCCGCAAAATTCCCCGCCCTGCCCACGGTCAGTAGGGGACACCGATGGGCTTGGAAAGGCCGCCGTCCGTCGGATGGGACGTTAAGCCGTGGCCCCGTGTGCGGGAGAGCCATACCCTGTGCACGTTAAAGAACACGCTGGATGGCCTTGACGGGAGGCTACCATCTGTCTCCCAACAGCTGTTCCAGTGGGTCCTCTCCCCCAACCTTCTCTGAGCCTACGGGGTCCATGTAACCTAGCCATTTAGCCCATGGTGTGCAAAAAAGTGCCGCTCAGAGGTAAAACAACCCAACCCAACCTTTAGTCACTGTTGCCACTCTAATTTGATGTCTTTTTCCTTGTCCGGTATCAGTGTACTAATATAGTACTTTTCTGTCATTACTGTATTAAATTATTTATCTATAATGTTCTTTAACGTGCAAATACTTTCACAAATATACACGGATCACGACCTAATATCTCATTCCACTAACAGCAGCTTTTTTATCTCACTTTTCCATCGAGGGTAGAACGGGGAATGACGAAACAAACTGAAAAGGTTGGGTTGTTTTAACTCTGAGCGGCACTTTTTTTGCACACCATGGGCTAAATGGCCAGGTCACAAGGACTCCGAAAGCTCAGAGAAGGTTGGGGGAGGGGACCCACTGAAACAGCTGTTGGGAGAGAGATGGTAGCCTCCCGTCAAGGCCGTCCAGGGTGTTCTTTAACGTGCACAGGGTATGGCTCTCCCGCACACGGGGCCACGGCTTAACGTTACATCCGACGGACGGCGGCCTTTCCAATCCCATCGGTGTCCCTTACTAACTATGGGCAGGGCGGGGAGTTTTGCGGAGATAAATCTCTGGGACTTGAACCTGGGAACTACAGATTATGAGCCTGGCGCGCTACCGACTGAGCCACCCTTGCCCCAAACAGAAAAGCGAATGAGTTATATATTCGCTTTTCATTTCAAAAACTTTCTAATTGCGTAGAGACAAATTATTTTCCTCGCAATATTTGCGCGAAACATCACGTAGAATGCAATGACGTCTTGTCCCAAGCTTTGCATACGACCATTAGCTTTCGGTAACTCAATGAAGACCTTGCAAATGAACTGAAAGCCCAAGTCAGAGCGATGAGTTAATGCATCGGAAGAACAGCAAGAATTCTTAGAGCATTGTTAAGCCTAACTCTTCGATTAATATTCTATTAATCTTCGCTCCTATGGAACTGTCTATTTATTAGCTTGTTCTCGATGATTAAACTCAGAGAGATGTCTGCGTGAAGATCAGTTCCACACGTGGATGCTCTGTCTTTCTGATAGCTGCCACTCATTGGTTTCGAAGAGAGAGAGAAATTTAATATCGGATTTGTTTCGGTTCCTGAAGTGAATTGTTGAAGTTTGACACGGATGATGTATGATGTCTGAAACTTCGTATTTTAAAACATTTTGCTCTATATAGTCGTGAGATTTTATCAAACGTAACGTAAGCGAACATTTTGCGTTTGGGACGTTGTTTGAGAGCACAATAATTCGTTTTCAGAAATTTAGGAGAATTCGAGAGATAAATGTCATATGATGCGATTCTTTCAATATCTCTAAGCATATTTAAAAAATTGTTTACCAGTTATTACAAGAAGAATTGTAATTTCGTCTATGGATTATTAAAAGAATAATTAATAAATATTGCAAAAATAAATTTAATGAATGAAAAGTAAAATAAATAAATACCCTCTTAAGCTGCTGCTTGCCACAGAGGTCTGACAGGAGCCTGTCAGTTTATATGCCAGAGTAGAAGGTCTGAGAGGATGGCAGGACCTCAGCAGAAAAAGGACACATACATCCATGCCTTACCCGGGGCTCGAACCCAGGTCCCTTAGATCAGTAACCAACCTTAGATCAGTAACCAAGCGCGCTAACCACTCGGCCATACAAAATATTTTTTCTGGAATTCTTATTCCAATTTTTCGGCTTAGGTTGTGTTATTTTACCTCTGAGCGGCACTTTTCTGCACACCATGGGCTAAATGGCCAGGTCACAAGGACCCCAAAGGCTCAGAGAAGATTGGGGGAGAGGACCCACTGGAACAGCTGTTGGGAGACAGATGGTAGCCTCTCGTCAAGGCCTTCTGGTGTGTGCTTTAACGTGCACAGGGTATGCTCTCCCACACACGGGGACACGGTTTAACGTCCCATTCTACGGACGGCTGCCTTGCCAAGCCCATCAGTGTCTCCTACTAACCGTGGGCAGGGAGGTTTGCGGAGATAAGTCTCAACGCTGACTCAGCTGGGACTCGAACCTGGAAACTACACATTACGAGCCTGGCGCGCTACCGACTGAGCCACCCCCCCCCCCAATTTTTTGGAATAAACAATGTTGTTAACGTATCTCCCCCTTCAAAGAAAAACACATAACGCACACTCAATACTCCACGCACTCATAAAAAGAAAACTTTGAGTTCCTCAACATTTTTCACACATAAATAATTAAATAAAACAAAAGTAATTAACAAAATATAGCACTTTAAAATATGGGTATTATTTTACAATGACTTGTATTTACTATTATGTGACTATTATTATATATTATTTACTATTGAATTCTCCTCCGTTCTGGTTATTAAAATTCTACAGAGTGAGGAAGGTTCAAAACTCCCTTCCTCACACTTCTAGGTCCTGCCCTTGTCAACGGTTTTATTCGTAAAGTGAAACCCGGAAAACCCAAAAAACATCAAAAAGATATGAATATAGAATTCATTGAATCCTTCGGATATTCTCGTCGAGCAGCCTCCTTTTCAAAGTGAAATTTTTATCTTCGTAGACAACGCAACAGAAAAATTATCGAATGGACGAAACACTCGGCTACGTGGGGCAAAAGTGTCTCCTACTTGAGGCTAACATCCTCTGCTACCGAGAGCTTTAGGGAAGAGTTGGATGTTCTCTTCGATCGCAGTATATTCCCCATTATCCCAAGACTCTCTCTCTCTTGCGGATCAGCCGCAATCGATTGACAGACCTATGGCTCATCTATAGTAAGCTTGACGCGTCTCCCAGACCACTAACTTTGATGTACTTCTCTTCTGCAGTCGGATCACTAATCCCTCACCTTTTTTTGGTCTTCTTCTTTCCTTTCGAAATGGTGTAGTTCTCAACAATTCGGCTCTCACGGTTGTTTCTTCTCGCTGTCGCAGTTACCTATACAAAGAGGGGACATCGGCATTAGTGTCTCCTGATAAATTTATTGCCGTTGTTACCGCGTTCCATCATTTTGTTTTGTCATTGGTCATTTTGTCATTTTGTCTTGTGAAATCGCCGTCGTTTTATCCGTTTCGAAAAGGAAATTTATATTAAGAGCTGGTGTTTTTTTTTTATTGTTTCGAATGCTTCGTCGCATCTGTTTGTTTTTATCAAATACCGAAGATATAGTTGGGTTGTTTTACCTCTGAGCGGCACTTTTTTTTTAACACAGTGGGTTAAATGCCAGATCACAAGGACGCCGAAGGCTCAGAGAAGGTTGGGGAAGTGGACCCACTGGAACAGTTGTTGGGAGACAGATGGTAGCCTCCAGTTAAAGGCGGGCGGGGGTGGCTCAGTCGGTAGCGAGCCAGGCTCGTATTCTGTAGTTCCCAGGTTCGAGTCCCAGCTGGGTCAGCGTTGAGATTTATCTCCGAAAAATTCCCCACCATGCCCACGGTCAGTAGGGGACACCGATGGGCTTGGAAAGGCCGCCGTCCGTCAGATGGGACGTTAAGCAGTGGCCCCGTGTGTGGGAGGGCCATACACTGTGCACGTTAAAGAACACCCTGGATGGCCTTGACGGGAGGCTACCATCTGTCTCCCAACAGCTGTTCCAGTGGGCCCCCTCCCCCAACCTTCTCTGAGCCTTCGGGGTCCATGTGACCTGGCCATTTAGCCCATGGTGTGCAAAAAAGTGCCTCTCAGAGGTAAAACAACCCAACCCAGTTAAGGCCATCCAGTGTGTTCTTTAACATGCACAGGGTAGGCTCTTTTACACACGGAGCCACGGATTAACGTCCCATCCGACGGACGGCGGCCTTTCCAAGTCCATCAATGTCCCCTACTAACCGTGGTCAGGGCGGGGAGTTTTGCGAGATAAATCTCAATGCTGATCCAGCTGGGACTCGAACCTGTGAAGATAACTTTCTAAGAGATTTTCTGGGTTCTCTGGTTCGAGTCAACGCTCTCTGGTCGATTTTCTGGTTCGAGTTAAACGCTGAGACACATCATCAAGAACTTCGGCAGTTAACAGTGATGGCCGGCCTGGGCTCTTTCGATCCTGTACAGACCCAGAGTTACGAAATTTATCAATCAAACGAGATATTGTCGACTTGTTGGGAACTGCAGACTGAGGAAACTTCAACTCAAACTCCTCTCTCACACGTTCGTAAGATTTGTATACACAATAAGTCTTAACAATAAATACACGTTCGTTTTTGGAAAACGACATAGCTGACACAACACAAAGGAATGAATGCTTGAGTGAGACTAGCGCGGACAAGGTCATTTCAACTGCTAAAGGCTGTTAACCTTGAGTACAACTGACTGATATTATGGCATAAAATGTACATGCGCGTAAGTTCTACTCTCTTATATTTAGGGTTGCGTATTTTTTCCTGCAGGTTTCGGTTACAGACGTACAGTTAGAAATTTCTGGAACTAGAATTGAAGCTCAAATGATCACAATTATTCTCTTGATCACAGCCGCATTTTCGTAAATGAATTCAAAGGAAAAAAAACGTAAGCGAATAAATCTGCTCAACTTTAAGACGACTTACGCTTTTCACTCTTATCATTCACCTTTCACATTTGAAATATTTTGAACTGCTTAACATTTGGATATAGATATTTGTACTCAACTCAAGGCTGTATCTGAGGGGATAGGCTCCGCCCTTTTTTGAATGCTACTAAGGAAAATGGCGGCAAAAATTATTAAAATTGCGCATACTTAAAGCGTTTTTCAAGGAATATTTAAACACCTCTAAAACTAAGGAGAAAATGTTATACTGCAGTGGAAACGCAGTCCTTTGATTTATTTCCAGATCCGAACTTGTACAGTCGGTCAAAAAAGTATCCGAACACTGTGGTTGAGTAGAGAATTCAGAAAAAATATCTGGCAATGATTTTTTTAGAAATCAGTGTTCTGGCAACCTTCGTGTCACGTGACACGAAGGTTGCGAGATCACTGATTTCTAAAAAAATCGTTGCCAGATATTTTTTCTGAATTCTCTACTCAACCACAGTGTTCGGATACTTTTTTGAGCGACTGTACACACTCATTGTCGCATCAAGAGACTTCAGTACTTTGCAGGCTACCCACTGTTAAATCATAGTACCACAAGTTATTAACTCATCTAATATAGCGGCATTTTTCTACCTGTTATAAAGGGGGCGAGGTGGCTCAGTCCGTAGCGCGCCAGGCTCGTAATATGTAGTTCCCAGATTCGAGTCCTAGCTTGGTCAGCGTTGAGATTTATCTCCGCAAAATTCCCCGCCCTGCCCACGGTCAGTAGGGGATACCGATGGGCTCGGAAAGACTGCCGTCCGTCGGATGGGACGTTAAACCGTGACCCCGTGTGTGGGAGAGCCATCCCTTGTGCACTTAAAGAACACGCTGGATGGCCTTGATGGGAGGCTACCATCTGTCTCCCAACAGCTGTTCCAGTGGGTCTCCTCCCCCAAACTTCTCTGAGCCTTCGGGGACCATGTGACCTGGCCATTTAGCCCATGGTGTGCAAAAAAGTGCCGCTCAGAGGTAAAACAACCCAACTCCATCTTAATATTTCTAACTTGAAACATAGTTTTGTCTTTTGTCCCCCCCTCCCCCTCGGTAAAGAAATTCTTGCCCATGCCCAGGATCACATGCCAAGAAAGACAAAATGCCATTCTCCAAAATATAGTCGATATGTGTCGCACTTGTCCTTGCAATCACCCTGCCCTCGTTCAGTAGGGGACACCGATGGGCTCGGAAAAGCCGCCGTCCATCGGATGTGACTTTATTCCGTGGCTGTGTGTGTAGGAGAGTCATATCCTGTGCACGTTAAAGAACACGCTGGATGGCCTTGACGGGAGGCTACCATCTGTCTCCCAACAGCTGTTCCAGTAGGTTCCCTCCCCCAACCTTCTCTGAGCCTTCAGGATCCATGTGACCTGGCCATTTAGCCCATGGTATGCAAAAAAAAGTGCATCTGAAAGGTAAAACAACCCAACCCAATACATGCAATCACATTATAACTTTAATTTTCCGCACCTTTTCTGTGTTCAAAAAAAAAATAATCGAAAAAGATTCCCCCTCCCCTGAAAAAATCCAGTGAAAAAAGATCAAACTACGAAAAACAAAGAAAAAAAATATTTGGACGACAATGTCGATTCCACCCTCCGCCAAAATCTCTTTTTTTCAAATCGAATATCCATTTTTACAACCGACTAAACATCGCCATTTTTGTTTCGAGTTCTCGCCGATGAGTTTTTCGATCAAGATGTTTCGACCCGCGATGTCTTCCTCTTCCTCTGTCGTGCACATTTGCCATATCCGCTCGCAGCAGAAATCACTCTCCGAACAGCTTCATAAATCCGCTGCTAAATCTGCGTGTAATAGTAGGAACGGGAATTTCGGGAACGGGAGGACGAGGATGTGCAGGAGGCACACTGATGACACGCACAAGGATTCACAGAGGCAAAAGTAAACCGGTTTCGGTCAGCGGTAAAGACAGTCGTACCGATATCCAACATTATTCACAATTCCTTCGAGGATGGTGCAAGCGAATTCAATTTCATGGGGTTTAGTTTTCTCTATCTCATAGAGCATCGTCGCCGGCGTGTGTGATACAGATCGGAGGTTGGGATCGAGGAGATTAAAAGGGTAGCCTAGATTCTAGATGTACGTCATCACAGGAATTATTGGGTATTCGGGAATTGACGATGTCAGGTCCATTCGTTGCGGATGTCGTGCCTTGATCTCTCAGGTTTATATGTCGATAATTTCGTCACTTCCGTGGTGGTTGCGAAACACCAGAATAAATAATAAGTGCAGAAATTAGAGAATTCAAGGAATTATTTCGCTGAAAAAATTGGTTTTTCTGGGAGTGGGATTCAAACCTAAGTCTCCCATTTAGGTGCCGGGTATTATATGACCAGTTGTCCCATGGCCGAGTGGTTAGCGTGCTTGGCTACTGATCTACGGACCTGGGTTCGAGCCCCGGGTAAGGTATGGATGTTCGTGTTGTTTTTCTGCTGAGGTCCTGCCAGCCTCACAGACTTTCTACTATGGCATATAAACTGACGGGCTCCTGTCAGACCTCTGTGGCAAGCAGCTGCTTGAGGGGTACTTTTTTATTATATGACCACTGAACTGTCAACGTCTAGTTCATGTCTCAGGTAATTGTGATTGTAAATTGAAGAACGTACAGTCGCTGAAAAAAGTATCCCGAACACTATGGTTGATTACAGAATTGAGAAAAAATATCTGGCAGCAATTTTTTTAGTAATTAGTGATCTGGCAACCTTCGCGTCACGTGACAATGATTCACTTATTATAATTCTGAATTAATACAAGAATTCTAAATTAGAATTCTAAATCTTAACAGCAAGTCTCACTTAGGGCAATCAAAAATTTCACTTATCTGTGGGAAACGTTCAGGTTACATCAAACCGAGGGCGGGGGTAGCTCAGTCTGTAGCGTGCCAGGCTCGTAATCTGCAGTTCACAGGTTCGACTCACAGCTCGGTCAGCGTTGGGACTTATCTCCGCAAAACTCCCCGCCCTGCCCACGTAGTAGTAACGCCCTGCCACGAGTAGGGGACACCGATGACCTTGGAAAGACCGCCGTTCGTTGAATGGGACGTTAAGCCGTGGCTCCGTGTGTGGGAGAACGTGTGTGGGAGCACGTTAAAGAACATGCTGGATGGCCTTGACGGGAGACTACCATCTGTCTCCCAACAGCTGTGCCAGTGGGTCACCTCCCCCAACCTTCTCTGAGCCTTCGGGGTCCTTGTGACCTGGCCATTTAGCCCATATTCTGGAAAAAAAAGTGCCGCTCAGAGGTAAAACAACCCAACCTAACATCAAATCAAAAAAATCCACAACTGTCGACTCGAGAGCACCATACCTAGAGGTTTTATATGTTACTGTACTCCTGCTAGATTCTGGGAGGATAACTTCTCTCCTCTTTAAGTAAGATACGCATGATAGTAAATTCATCGGAAAAAAAAAAACAGGGACGTACAGAAATCGAGCGAGACTGTAGGTTGCTATCAGATGAAAGATGCGAAAGGACGGTGGTTGCTGAAACGAACATCCTCTGTGGACAGCAGACGGCAGCTTGAGGCCGAGGTTAAAGTTCATTGGGTCACGTAGTGAATGGCGATGAGAAAATGGTTTGACATCGAAGTGAAGCAGGCCATGCGGAAGGAACCAAAACTTTGAAAAGAGTTTGGAGGCAAGTATGCGTTTAGGAAGCAAAGTAACAAGAGAAGAAGGTTCCGTGAGAAAGCGTAAGGCACGTAGTGATCCCTGTGATGGGAGAGAAAGATGGGATGCGGCATCCAAAAGTAGAAAAAGAAACGCGCGAAAAGAGAGCAAGTTAGAGATCTGAAGGGGGAGAAGAGAAAAATAAAGATAAGTTCTGAAAAGATGGACGCAAACTTTCGTGCGGATGAAACAAGCGACAAAAGTTTATTTAGCAGAAAGTTTCCTATAAACGAAAAAAATGCGTTCTTTTGAGGACAATAACGCTGGAGTTTTACTTCTGAGACGTACTTTTTGCGCACAATGGGCTAAAGGTTTAAGTCACAAGGACCCCGAAGGCTCAGAGAAGGTTGGAGGGAGGTTGGGTTGTTGGGTTATTTTACCTGTGAGCGGCACGTTTATGCACACCATGGGCTAAATGGCCAGGTGACAAGGACCCCGAAGGCTGAGAGAAGGTTGGAGGAGGAGCCCACTGGGCAGCAGTTAGGAGGCAGATGGTAGCCTCCCTTCAAGGTCATCCAGTGTGTTCTTTAAAGTGCACAGAGTATGGTTATCCTCACAGGGAATCTCGGCTTAGCGTATCATCCGACGGGCGGCGACCTTTCCAAGCCCATCGGTGTACTCTACTAACGAGGGTTGGGCGGGGAGTTTTGCGGAGGTAAATCTGAGCGATTGCCCAGATGGGACTCGAACCTGGGAACTGCAGATTATGAGTCATCTCCGCCCCCAATAAAAGAGTGGTAAATAAAAGAGAGATTAAAATAATTACGGAATAATCTCTTCATTTCAAGATTTACGATAATGAAGCTTTATAAATTTGTCACAGAATCTGCCTGTAGATAATCCAGTCTGTATATACACCACCCTACCAAAAACATGTCAACCTATAATGTCAACGAGAATCTAGCTTCTTAACTCTATAACTCTTAAAATATACATTTAATGGGAAAATATGACTGAAAATAAATTAAAAATCATAATCCAATCTATTCAAATCTCGATTTCTAACAACATCGTTTAACATTGAAAGAGTTATGAATGTTGAAATATTTCACAACGGTAATGAGCCACAAAAATTTATTTAGAGTTTATTTTAAGAACAATAATTAATTATCAGAAATTAATTGAGACTTAAATAATAAGTATTGTTTCAGACCATTTAATAAAATAAATATACATTTTTGAAGTTTGCATATGATTATTTGAATATTGAACAATTAAAAGTGATCTTTATAAAATGCGGTAATTTTTTGTTAAATATTCCAGCTTCCATAACTCTTTAAATATTGAACGAACATTGTTGAAAGTCGAAATTTCAACAAATTTGATTATGATCTTTAATTTATCCCATTAATTACATATTTCAGACGTTACAGAGCATCGAAGTTAGATTCCCATTGATATAAAATGGATATTCTCTATTATATATTTCGGTATATCAGTATTTAAGTCAAATGATAACATTTGATTTGTTTTGAACGGGCAAATAAATCACTATTCTTCATGTGAATCATTAAGAAAATCTGAGACAGTGAAATAATACACCAATAAAACCCGACTTACTGAAATTTCCTTCTAACCGTTTGCACAGGGGAAATAATAACCAGTCTAATTCCCATCCTTGTGGTTACAATAGCAACATTGCAACATCAAAAAACTCAACAATCCACATTAAAGTCCATCTATTCATCATATTCAACAGCACACAACAATCTTAAGGCCCAAACATCATCTAGTCCCTTTTTTTATATCACATACCAGGGCACCATTGTTAACTGTGATTACTGACGCCAAATTTAAATTATTACAAGACTTTTAGATCATTATTGTCTCGTCCTATATTCTATTAGGTTTCAGCCATACGCCACCACCCAAAAGGATGGGCATCATGCCAATCTTGATTCTTTTCTTGTTTCATCCCAACTCAATCCTCATCTCCTTCCATCCTTCCCTCCTAAATATCCCTCCCCCCCCACCTTCAACAACCCTATATTGTTCGTCCTTGTATACTCTATTTATTTAGTTGTCGTCTGTTAGCGAATGTTTTGTTGTTAGGTCTTGTTATTTGAAGAAGGTTTGCAGAAAATTAAGGTGCAAAATTTTCGCGAGGAATCTTTTCTTTCCTAAAGACTGTCCCGAGGACAAAGCGCTCCATTGTGGGGGAACCAAAACACCGACTTGTGTTCTTTATGTGCGCTAAATACAACCCCCGACAGAGCGTGGCGTATACAGATTCGCCTCTGTAGTTGAAGAGAAGTTGAGGGAGATCTAGGGGGAGGGAGGGAGGGAGAAAGGATTCCCTGCTGTGTTCGGCAATTTAATTAAGTATCCAAATTCAAAAGGATGTGATCTCCTGGTTCTGTTTGGTGGCTTCATTAAAGTACCAAAGACGGTTCCAAGTAAAAGTAATTGTAAAAGCCGAAAGGAAAGTAGAAAAAAGATTTTGGTGTGCCCTCTCAGGTTTTTTTTTTATTTCTTGTCTCTCTACTCTCTACTGTTATTAAGAAGAGTTATTTTTCTTCGAGTCATTTATTTTTTTTCTGCGTTTTTCTTTAGAGAGACTGGTAACTCGGCTTCATTTTATTATGAGGTGATACAAAATTAATTATATTTTCCCCCGCTAAGAAAAAAAAAAGACGATAAAACAAAAATTAGTCCCTTTTGTGTTTAGAGATGTTTGTATTTCTACTACAAAATGTATTTTATTATTAATTAATACAGGAAATGCTATTTCTTCTGTCAAGGAGACTATATGTTATATTAATTTAATATCTCATGGTAATTACGTAAAAAATAAATATTTTATAAATATTGCGAGATTTAATAAAAACGTGGAGGAAAATAACAGAGATAAAAGCAATTTTCTTAATTTTTTTTGTTTCTCTAAAGTTCTCTCCTACGTTTAGTAAAACACTATCAAAATGTGATCGTAGATCGTATAATCATATTCGATGTGCCGGATAATAATTTTACCCCTAACCATCTCCATCATAAAGACATGCCTATTAGGCATGAGTAAGAACAAAATATATAAGTAAACCACCCTTAAGTAGGCCCCTAAAGACAAACATCAGAAAAGCTAAAAATAGCAGTAAAATTGTACAAGAAACCTAAAACGGGTAGTTCTCCTCAGAGAACGCTACCGTTTTAGGCCTCTTGTACTTGTTCAAAACAGTATGATTGTATTTTGGGTTGGGTCCAGCTGGTCAGCGTTGAGATTTATCTCAACGCTGACCAGCTGGGACTCGAACCTGGGAACTACAGATTACGAGCCTGACGCGCTACCGACTGAGCCACCCCCGCTCCCAGTATGATTGTAACGATCAAAATGTGAGAAAAATTTCTTAACCTACATAGTACAGTTGTTTTACTCTTCAGCGGTACTTTTTGCACACAATGGGCTAAATGGTCAGGTCACAAGGACCCCAAGGGCTCAGAGAAGGTTGGGGGAAAGGGTACCCACTGAACATACCAATAGCCTTCCGTCAAGGCCAGCCAGTGTGTTCTTTAACGTCCACGGTTGTGACTTTTTTTCAACACGGACTAACGCCCTTATCAGACGGATGGCGATCCTTTTAAAGCCCATCAGTGTCCTATTTATTATTTATTTAGCCTGGAGTGTTTAGTTGTACATTTCTGTCCAAAAGCAGTCGAGAAACTATAGACATAAAGGAAGCCACACCGTAGAAAATTCTTCAAATATCACGCAGATAGTAAGAAATTTAGAGAAATTTGAATTCTAATGCAGTGAAGTTCGTACTTCTAGCTGGTGAACTTTTATTACAGTGAACTTTGTATCCTAATACAGAGAAGTTCATACTTCTAGCTGGTGAACTTTTTATCCCAATACAGAACAGTTCGTAATTTGTACGTCTTCTCCCTTTACAGACATTACAGAGAATTTTGGACTTCTAACGAATGAATTTTTCTATTTGTTCCAATGTAGAGAACTCTGCACGGTGAACTCTGCTTCTCAATACAGCGAAATTTGGATTTCCATACAGTGAACTTTGCTTCTCAATACAGCGAAATTTGGATTTCCATACAGTGAACTTTGCTTCTCAATACAGCGAAATTTGGATTTCCATACAGTGAACTTTGCTTCTCAATACAGCGAAATTTGGATTTCCATACAGTGAACTCTGCTTCTCAATACAGCGAAATTTGGATTTCCATACAGTGAACTTTGCTTCTCAATACAGAAAAGTTGGGATTTCCATACAGTAAACTTTGTCTTGATACAGAGAAGTTCGGACTTCTACCCAGTGAATTTTTGTCCCAATACAAAGAATTTTGGATTTCTAGGCCAATGAATTTTGCTTCCTAATGCAAAGAATTTTTGGATCTATAAAAAATGTTGTTTTGTGTCCGAAAGGAAACAAATATAAAGAATTTTAAGAGTAGACATTTTTATTAGATAGTGTTTTTGTCCTTAGTAATTATCACACATTCTTAGAGAAATCATTAACTCCTGATGCAGCAGATTTTTCTTCCTCTGATGTTAATCAAAATAAAAACGTCAATTGCATAATTTCGTGAATATCCAAATGCTTCAGTCGTCGGACGGAAAAAAAAATAATCTGAGCTGATGAATATTTCAAGCTGACTGAGAAACGAGTAAGAGAACAAATAAAAAAAAAACTTCTAAAAGGAAATCTTAAAAAGTATTTTTTACGTGCATACGAAATTCCCAACTTCCTTCAAGTATTCGATTTTAACTGGAGGGCAAATATTCGAATGCTTCTTATCCACTGGCAGGAAATTTTTATATCACCACACAAAACTCTGGATATGCAAATAAGCGGGGGGGGGGGGGACTTTGAGAAGCACACAAGCATGCCGCTAATTTTTCTTTTGATGTGAATTTTTTTTTTCTTGTTTCGAATGAGAGTTGCTATTCTTCAAGAAACATCTTTATTGTTTCGAATTGAAACTGGTGCAAAGGTCATAGGAACGACGAAAGAAACGAAAAAATAAAAGAATAAAAAGGAAAGGAATGTATAGTGAGGGTAAAATAGGGGATGAACAGAGAGAAGAGGAACGCAAAAAAAAAGAGTTCCATTTTGCGAAGAGCCCTCTGAATGGGGGAAATGCATTTGGTACGTCAGCATAAATCGCCAGCCAATCTTACTGAGGAAAAAAAGAACTGCTGTGAAATATTCCGCCGTTGCCTGTAGGCGGCGTGTTAATTTTTCACTGTAAGCCGTTGTAGTCAAGGGTAGCACAGAATGACAAATGGTGCCGTTAAGACGAAAGCGCTGCGTCCTTGGCCCTCGAGAAAAGGGAACACCCCCTACCCGCGCGTGTATGTTATTAAAATTGCCACTCGCTTTCAAGTTATCAGTGGAGAGAGGAAGAGTCCGATGTTGTGGATATTGTTCTTCACATTTTTCTTCTAAAGAGCATTTTCTTGTCTGTCTTGGATGTTGGGATAAGTTGTGCATATTTTCGATATCTTTTTTTTGCTGCTCAAACAAAAAACAGCGTTTATTGACTATTCTGTTCAAGAGGAATTCCGATGTCGTTTGTCGAAGTATTTTCGCTAGAAGGTCGCAATGGAAAGATATCACCTGTAGTCATCATTGTCATTGCTTGACATCTGGGGGGGGGGGCTTAGTCGGTAGCGCCCCAGGCTCGTAATCTGTAGTTCCCAGGTTCGAGTCCCAGCTGGGTCAGCGTTCAGATTTATCTCCGCAAAATTCCCCCGCCCTGCCCACGGTCAGTAGGGGACACCGATGGGCTTGGAAACGCCGCCGTCCGTCGGATGGGACGTTAAGCCGTGGTTCCGTGTGTGGGAGAGCCATACCTTGTGCACGTTAAAGAACACGCTGGATGGCCTTGACGGGAGGCTACCATCTGTCTCCCAACAGCTGTTCCAGTGAGATCCCCTCCCCCAACCTTCTCTGAGCCTTCGGGGTCCATGTGACCTGGCCATTTAGCCCAGGTGTGCAAAAAAGTGCCGCTCAGAGGTAAAACAACCCAACTTGACATCTGGTTTGTGTTTTTTGAAGAGTTGTGGCCACTCTGGATGCTTTTTTTTCCGTGTACGGCAGTGATGATTCCTACTGTCAATACTAATAATTAAAAAAAGAACATTAATGATGGAAAAATTGTCAGAATTTTGGTTCAACATTTCATAAACCACAAATTTCTTAAAGTCATCTTATTAATAAAGATAGATTATTTGATTCTTCAACTAATAAATCATCAGGATAATTTTTTTTCTCTCTACTAATGATGGTTCTTTTGAAAGCGTCAATGTTTTTTAAATTTACTAATATCTTAACAGCGGAACTTGACTTTATTAGTACTGCTCTTGTTCGGTCTCTAAAATTTGAAGATGATGACTGTGATGTACTCTCCGCTCCGGATGCGATGGGATGGACCAAATGTCTTGGCCACCGGAGGACGATGAATTTTTCCCTTAATTACTTCACCTTTACTTCGGTGAAGTGACAGGTTCGTGGATTGTTACACCCGTACCGACGTATGCCTCAGACTTGCTGCGTCAGGTGATGTATAAAAATATGTCCAACAATTCACGCACGACAGTTGTATAGGGACGACACAGTTTATTCACACTATATACAATTACTAGCCGTCCCGTGGCAGAGTGGTTAGCGCGCTTGGCTGCTGATCTTAGGGACCTGGATTCGAGCCCCGAGTAAGGCAATGATGTATGTGTCGTTTTTCTGCTGAGGTCCTGCCATCCTCTCAGCTCTTGTACTATCGCACATAAACTGACAGGCTCCTGTCAGACCTCTGTGGCAAGCAGCTGCTTGAGGGGTTATATATACAATTACGTGCTGGGGATGCTCTCGACTCCGTAGGCCTTTGCTGCTTTGCTTCTGCAAACAATTACACAGTGAGGTGGAGAACCGCACACATTGCAGATTCTCGCTTTACGACATCAAACTCGGCGAAAGGATAATTAACCTTTGCCTACAATGTAGTTCGCACAGAATCCATATAACTGTATCAGATTCACCAAGAATCTTGATTCTCACTTAGAATCGAACCCTCTCCTTAAGGATTTCGTTCGAGTAAGACCGGCGTCCTTTTGACCCGTGTTCAAACGTTCTTTCTGTGGTTCACACAGAATCCACAGAACTGAATCAGATTCACCAAGAATCTTGATTCTTACTTAGAATCGAACCCTCTCCTTAAGGGTTTCTTTTGTTTGAGAAAGAGCCTCAAACGTCCTTCCAGTTTGACAGCAATGCTCAGACTGAAGTTACATTATTACTTGGCGCCTCTCTCGCGATCACATTCGCGCCCCACGCCAGCTGTAAAAAGCCATAAAAGGACTTTTCGTATATCGACATGTACAGGCAGCCAGCTCAGACCCGAAAACAACATCTTATGAGTCACATCCCCACAGTAGCACTTCCAAGAACACACTTGATACATAAAAATATTTTCAATAACAATAATACAATAAAATGCAATAATAAATAAATATAAATAAAAAAGAGGGGAATGACAAACACATCGTCAATCTTTCTGATTTTGCTTCTGCACTGTTTTCAATTAAGCAAAATTGTTAAGATTCACATAATGCTTTGCTTATTCAAGAAATCTGGGAAATTTAATCCCAACATCTAATGAAAGGAAAAAACTATGATCATGCAATGGATTCCAGGTCTTGATGGCTTGGAATCCAATGGATTTTTTGATATAAAGGCTAAGGAAACGCTTATAGGAGCAAATTACGGAATCACTCAAACATTTTTACATACAATACAATGGAAAATTAAATTCTACCAAAATGGAACTCAACACAGGTATTTTGACTCCACGCTTTCTTAAAATTGAACCATGTTTTTTTTTTTTAAATCATAAAAATTAAAAATTTCAGTCTTTTTTTCACCTTCTTAAAAAGGGCATTTTAAAATAAGCAGAATACGAACAGGAGATTATAATTTAAATGAAAAACTTTTTGAAAAATTTTACCCTAAACTGGCATAGTGGTTAGGCAGCTAGCGACTGTTCCAGCAAGGCAAATTTTGTGTGTTGTGTTAGCTCTAACTAAGGCAGTGACTTCGGTCTTAGTAGGGCATGTCCTTGTATGAGAAGGCCTGTAAAAAAGCTAGGAGTAGCTTCTAGGATTCTTCTCTGTCCTATATGTCGCAAATAAAAAAAAAAATAAAATGAAGAAAGTCGATAACAATTAGTGTAAACACTGCAATTCACAACAGAGAATAAACCATATTATATTGATCGGTACAAAATTTGGGACA
Source organism: Ryuthela nishihirai (assembly GCA_038380435.1). Lineage (NCBI taxonomy): Eukaryota > Metazoa > Arthropoda > Arachnida > Araneae > Heptathelidae > Ryuthela > Ryuthela nishihirai. Next base: position 43,957,733 of record JAWZYU010000028.1, read on the forward strand.
GAGAACGATATTGTTTTAATTCTTCGAGAAATTTTGGAATACAGGAATTCCATTTAAATTCATTTTTGGAAAATGAAAGACATATCTGAAAGACAAAATATTACAGATTTCTTTTACAAAAATTTAGAGGATAGTGATGCATATAATTGAATTTGAAGATTGCTAATTTTTCTTTTTTAAATTTCCTTGATGAGAAAGAGGGATTTAGTATTATGTCTTCTTCTCAAGTGTAGGATTTGTATTCTGAGTTCGAAATTTTCATTTCTTTTTTTGAGATCCGATTTTCGAATTTCAAAAAAATGTTTTGGGGCATCAAGCCACTTGAACATTTAAATTAATATCCAAAGTTACCGGTACCTTGGCTTTACTGTAATCCCCTGCATGGAATAAATTATTATTATTATCTTGGGATTCTGAAAAATTGTCAGCGACTTGAAGGGTTGGGTTATTTTACCTCTGAGCGGCACTTTTTTTGCACACCATGGGCTAATTGGCCAGGTAACATGGACCCCGAAGGCTCAGAGAAGGTTGGGGAGGGGACCCACTGGAACAGCTGTTGGGAGACAGATGGTAGTCTCCCGTCAAGGCCATCCAGCGTGTTCTTTAACGTGCACAGGTTATGGCTCTCCCGCACACGGGGCCACGGCTTAACGTCCCATCCGACGTCCCATCCCATCGGTGTCCTCTACTGACCGTGGGCAAGGCGGGGAATTTTGCGGAGATAAATCTCAACGCTGACCCAGCTGGGACTCGAACCTGGGAACTACAGATTACGAGCCTGGCGCGCTACCGACTGAGCCACCCCCGCCCCTCAGCGACTTGAAGGGATATGAAAGATTTTAGGAAGGTCATATCTGAATGTTTAGGAACAGATCTCGATCGAAAGGGAGAAGAGCAGGTCGGAATGAATAAAAACACCGTTCGGGCATAAATAAAAGTTTCGTTCCTTTTTAGTAGACTTTAACGAAGTTCTGAAAAAAAGATACTTGTAATATCGATGACGTACTACTCCATTCACAAGGTAGGCGACGGCAGCTCCCCCAGATATTTCGGATACTTTTCGAAGGATCACTCCCGATCCGCGGCAGCTAGGAACCCGATCTCTTAACCCATCACAGCCAGAACTAAGTGGAACCATCACTCCAAATTTGGAATCTATCGCTCAAGTGCCTGCGGAACCACAGTAAGCGAAATATTTCTGGCATCGATGACGTCACACCGTAGAAGTACAAGAAACACTTGTCCAGCTGTTCTTTTGCTCGTTCGAAATTGTGGCTATTATAAAATACGATGTTTAAGAGTTTAATATTTTTGTCCCATTTCTGGTGATCTTTGATTCTCAAAGGGGGGCGGGGGGAGGGGGCATGAACTCTTAAATCCGATTGGGCTAAGACATTTTGTCCTCTGCATGTTACCAGCATTCCAGAGGTAAACATGGAAAGTTTGAATTTGCCTCTAATATTTGAGAAAATCAGAAGTTCTTAAACTTTCTTGGATTTTGATGTTTGAGAAACCCTCACGCCTCCTCTTAATTCATAATTAAAAATATACACAAAATATTTCACATCCTCCCCGTGACTCCAGGTTTGGGAACCCCAGATATAAATGATGATAGGTCATTTTATCTTAGGCAAAAATAACAACTTGTGTGGCGTTGATCGAAGTCCCAATTTCTTCCGAAGCTGAAGATTGCTGAAGTGTTAAATTTTACGTTAAAAAAAGAGAAAACTTACTAGTTACCAAAAAAAACTTGATATCATTGACTGAAGCTTTCATTTGTCTCTAAAATTGTAATGATTCTGTATTAGGACAAAGTTCACTAGTTAGAAGTCCGAACTTCTGCGCATTAGGACAAAGTTCACTAGTTAGAAGCCCGAACTTCTGCGCATTAGGACAAAGTTCACTAGTTAGAAGCCCGAACTTCTGCGCATTAGGACAAAGTTCACTAGTTAGAAGTCCGAACTTCTGCGCATTAGGACAAAGTTCACTAGTTAGAAGTCCGAACTTCTGCGCATTAAGACAAAGTTCACTAGTTAGAAGTCCGAACTTCTGCGCATTAGGACAAAGTTCACTGGCTAGAAGTCCGAACTTCTGTATGCTCATGAAATGCTTCTGAAAGCACATCACGTGCTCTTTGCTAAATCTCTGATCCTTTTGTAACAACACTTTCTCATTACTAACGAGTGCTCTTGATGGCCAGGCTCAGTGATGGGCCAACACAGCCGGTTGGCCAAGATCATTGCTGACTCTAATATGTTTTACTTCGGCCCTCGTTGTTTAGCGTGCACAGGGTATTTAAAAAAGTGAATAAATACTCCTTCAAACAGCTGCTTGCCACAGATGTCTGACAGGAACCTGTAAGTTTATACGCCAAAGTAGACGGTTTGTGAGGAGAGCGGGATTTCAGCAGAAAAACAACACAAACAGAGTGATATTGATTACAAAATTTTTAGTTTGAAATCACTATATGTATACACACACACTACAGGTAACGTGCTTACAAGGGTATTGTTGCAGTTAAATATTCCAGTTTTTCTAACTAAATATCGAACGAATATTGTTGAAAGTCGAGAGAGAAATGTATTTGATTGAGAGCTTTAAATTATTTTCTTACATTTTTTTTCATAAAAAACATATTTAAGAAGTTATTCAGCTTTGCATATGAGCTACTATTGACGTAGCATGGAACTGTGCTTAATAAAGTTGTCGCTGAGTGTCTAAAACTCCTCGAATTCCAATTTATACCACTAAAAAATTTACCCAGCAAAAAAAAGACGACTCTCTTCAGATTTCTAATTTTTTTCGTCCCAAATGCTCAAAGTTTTCAGATAAAGCTGACAATATTTGCTCTGCAGTAATAAGTGAGCGGAAAGTACGCTCATCTCTTCAAACAAACGCGAAGAACAGGAAATAATAGCTCGGATTTATTAACATAACTGCTGTTTGCGGAAGTGCGTAACAATACAATGCTCAATGCGGAGGCGCAAGTTGACGCGAAAGCACATCAAGTGCTCTTTGTTGTTCCGGAATATCACGTGATTTAGTGGGCGAGAGAAACTCCTGCGAACAATCGCTCTTTGTTTATATAAATAACATCCTCGGTCAGAACAAGTAGAGTTAGTTAAATGTCTTTGTGTTAAATCAAGGCTAGCTGACAGCTACTACACTTGGAGTGTAGGTGGGCTGTGGCATGTAAACGTGTAAATATTTCAGAGACGGTGGCTCTGTTTAGCGTCTGTTAAGTTAGATGGAAACTTCGATAAAGTAATCTGAAACACTTTCAAAACTTTACATTTGTAGGTTTTTTTTTGGGGGTGTGGTTTAAAATTCAGAGACAGGTAGAATAATATGCAGTTTTTTATCTGTATAATAACGAATAGTTAACTTATAATTGAATGACGTATGTTTGTGTGGAAAAGAAATGGGCTTCGCTGATGAATGGGATTCAAACCGTTTTCCCAGTTACATGCCAGGGGCTCTAAACACTAAACTATCACCAACTCCGTCATTTATTCATGAATTGCACCTGACTGTAAGGACTGAGTTCGAATCCCGGTCATCGGCGAAACTAATTTTTTTCCCGAAAAAGGATTTATTTACCCATCCATAGTAACTGCACAGATTATCTGTCAAAATAGACTTCCAACATTAGTTAATATTTCTGAAAAAAAATTTATCGTCGACACGGCGGTAATCGAATCCACAACTCTCTAGATTCATGTCAGAGCACGCAACACGGTAGGAATCGAACCCGCAACTCTCCAGATTCATGTCAGAGAACGCAACACGGTGGGAATCGAACCCGCAACTCTTCAGATTCATGTCAGAGCACGCAACACGGTAGGAATCGAACCCGCAACTCTCCAGATTCATGTCAGAGCACGCAACACGGTAGGAATCGAACCCCCAACTCTTCAGATTCATGTCAGAGCACGCAACACGGTAGGAATCGAACCCGCAACTCTCCAGATTCATGTCAGAGCACGCAACACGGTAGGAATCGAACCCCCAACTCTCCAGATTCATGTCAGAGCACGCAACACGGTGGGAATCGAACCCGCAACTCTTCAGATTCATGTCAGAGCACGCAACACGGTAGGAATCGAACCCGCAACTCTCCAGATGCATGTCAGAGCACGCAACACGGTAGGAATCGAACCTGCAACTCTCCAGATTCATGCCAGAGCACGCAACACGGTGGGAATCGAACCCGCAACTCTTCAGATTCATGTCAGAGCACGCAACACGGTAGGAATCGAACCCGCAACTCTCCAGATTCATGCCAGAGCGCGCTACCATTACACCACACATTGGACGAGAAAATCTTTCAGAATAAGACCTTATAAAACTTTCACTGAGATGTGGCGGATCTGGCGCCATCTATACTTTAGGAGAGGCAACTTTTTCCTATTGTTGCTATTGATTTAGGTGTTAATGAGTAGGTCAATCATGCTTAAGTGTTTATTATTAAAGATCCATCCATAGTAAATACACAGATTACCTGAAGAAATAGACTTCAACAGTAGTTATTACTTCTGAAAAAAAAAATTCTGTATATTTGTTATTGCTTAATTCTTGCATTAATAACGCTTTAGCATTTGTGACATCCTTTACCTTTCCTATTGATCAGCAACATGTAAATATGACTGCTATTTCCCTTTTCTGATGTAATTGATATTTCTCAGCTATTTTCCTTCTCGATTATTTTCATATATGTGGCAATTGTCATTAGTATATTATGCTCTGTAAATAAATATATAGTAGTGACTGGCAGAATAAAATGAAGATAATATTATTATTTAACATATTATATTCTTTATTAAACATATTTAAATTAACAAAAGTGAAAATAGGAAATAATTGCTCGGATTTATTAAACTTAAGTACTGTTTGTGGAAGTGCGAAACAATACAGTACACACTTTTCAATATTGCTTATACTAGTCAATAATCGGAAAGTTTCCTTTCCCGATCAATAGATGGCGCCACGAGTAACAAAGTCGGGATGATTTGAAAGTCACAATTGGTGTATAAATGATGGAGCTGGTGATAGTTTAGTGGTTAGAGATGCCTTTTACTATTGAGTGAACCTGTCTTTTTGTTTTAAAAGCAAATTGTGCAAGACAGAGTAATTTTTTCTGTATTTTCTTCTCAAAGCATATAGCGTTATCATTTCTAAATAGAATACATTATCATTTATCCAAAACGAATGAAAAAAAAAAAACAGTACCGTATGATTGACTTCCCGGTTAATCTACCAACCATATAAAACATATAAAAACTTCAACATTATTCAGAGAATATAAGTATCGTAGCATGGATTTAGTTTATTTATTTGAAATAGGATAGCAAGGAAATTTCTTTTTTTTTGTCTTCTTACGCCTTTCGGAGAATTGTGTTCAAAATCAATAAGTGGATCTTTAACATACGCGTGTACAGTCGCTCAAAAAAAATATCCGAACACTATGGTTGATTACAGAATTCAGAAAAAATATCTGGCAACGTTTTTTCAGAAATTAGTGATCTGGCAACTTTCGTGTCACGTGACACGAAAGTTGGTTGTGCAGATCACTGATTTCTAAAAAAAGCGTTGCCAGATATTTTTTCTGAATTTTGTAATCAACCATAGTGTTCGGACACTTTTTTGAGCGATTGTACCCTACATATATTACAAAGTGTAACCGGACACTTCAATGATAAGCGAATAGAAGTTGCATCTAAAGCTCACTAACTTTGAACTTATTTTTTTATTAAAAAATGTTACGGAGAAAAAATGAGCTCACTCAGATGTCTCTATCTCTTTTCCCAATATTCGTTTAATATGGGGGGATTTCAAAAAGTTTTGACATGCATCTGCAGAACAAAATTCATTGCACTTACCTCAACAGAATTTTTGCTGTCCTTCAAAGTCCTCCCCTCCAGCATCTATGCAAAGTTGCTGACGTCAACGCCAATTTTGTGACCGGTGCCTACGTAATGGGCCGATTTCAAGAATCGAAGCCACAGCAGCGCTAGTTACATTTTCGTCCGCTGTGGCGCTGGCAATCCACTGTTTTGCTTGCTAGTTGCTTCGTAGAAGTATACGTTATTACGCTGTGTACCGTTAGTTTTGAAATTGGATTCTGATACGGTTTTGTTCGTAGGTAATTATTTACTGTTCTGTCTACATTCTGCCGTTTTAACTAGACGTTTGAAAGACACAATTACTGTTTGTGTGAAACATAAGTACTGTTTGCGGAAGTGCGAAACAATACAGTACACACTTTTCAATATTGTTTATACTAGTGAATAATCGGAAAGTTCGAGTCCCAGCTGGGTCAGCGTTGAGATTTATCTCCGCAAATTTCCCCGCCCTGCCCACGGTCAGTAGGGGACACCGATGGGCTTGGAAAGGCTGCCGTCCGTCGGATGAGGCATTAAGCCGTGGCCCCATGTGCGGGAGAGCCATACCTTGTGCACGTTAAAGAACACGCTGGATGGCCTTGACGGCAGGCTACCATCTGTCTTCCAACAGCTGTTCCAGTGGGTCCCTCCCCCAAACCTTCTCTGAGCAATCGGGGACCATGTGACCTGGCCATTTAGCCCATGGTATGCAAAAAAGTGCCGCTCAGATGTAAAACAACCCAAACAATCGGAAAGTTTCCTTTTAATGATTCTTTGTTACTCGTGGCGCCATCTATTGATAGGAAAAGGAAACTTTTCGATTATTGACTAGTATAAGCAATATTGAAAAGTGTGTACTGTATTGTTTCGCACTGCAGAAGCGAAACTTATGAAAATCAATATGTAGGCATCGTAACATTGACATGAACAATTGGAAAGGGTTTCAGAGATCACCTTTGAATAAATATTTTATAATCGCAGTAATTGTTAGCAAAGGAAAGTTATTCCCATTAACTCAAAACAATAAATATCTTTACAATATAAGGAACTTTGGTAAAGGATTATCCTACCAAAGTATTAGAGAATTTCCGTGTTATGCGAATGGAAATCTAACTACAAAACTCTATAAGTTATAAAATATTCATTTAATGGAAAAAGATCATAATCTTATCTATTTATATCTTGATTTTCCACACCATTCGTCTAATATTTAATGAATTACGGAAGCTAGAATATTTCACAACAGTAATGGATCATAAGTTACCTCAGATATCAATTGAAACCTAACTAATGCGCCTTGTTTCCAATCATTTAACAAAATATAAATTTTAAAAGTTTGCATAATGATTATTTCGATATCAGATAATTATGAATGAATTTTATAAAACAAGATAATTTATTATTAAAACTTATTCATAACTCTTTAAATACTGAACGAATACCGATGATAAATCGAGATTTAAATAAATTTGGTTATCGTTAACTTCAGTCATTTTTTTCATTAAATGCATCAAATGCGTATATGTAGAATTTGAGTTTGTGTATATCGGCCACCTGACAAGTATAGCAACAGACTGACTGACAAGGTAGAGACAAATTACCCAAGTGTACAGTCGCTCAGAAAAGTATCCGAACACTATGGTTGATTACAGAATTCAGAAAAAATATCTGGCAACCATTTTTTTAGAAATTAGTGATCTGGCAACCTTCGTGTCACGTGATTACAGAATTCAGGAAAAATATCTGGAGCGTGTACAGCAACTGTACACGCTCCAGTTACCGTTCATAGCAAACTGGAGCGTGTGCAGTTACTGCACACGCTCCAGTTTGCTGTGAACGGTAACTGCACACGCTCAATATTTCCGTGAGTGAGCCCACACGATCCAGGTCTTTGTGAGCTCACACGATCCAATGTGCTGTGAACATTAACCGCAACCGCTCCAGTTTGCTGTGGACGGTAACTGCACACGCTCAATATTTCCGTGAGTGAGCCCACACGATCTAGTATCAAAATAATATGACCACATACAGTCGCTCAAAAAAGTATCCGGATACTATGGTTGATTACAGAATTCAGAAAAAATATCTGGCAACGATTTTTTTTTAGAAATTAGTGATCTGGCAACCATTGTGTCACGTTATTACAGAATTCAGGAAAAATATCTGGAGCGTGTACAGCAACTGTATACGCTCCAGTTACCGTTCACAGCAAACTGGAGCGTGTGCAGTTACTGCACACGCTCCAGTTTGCTGTGAACGGTAACTGCACACGCTCAATATTTCCGTGAGTGAGCCCACACGATCCAGGTCTTTGTGAGCTCACACGATCCAATGTGCTGTGAACATTAACCGCAACCGCTCCAGTTTGCTGTGAACGGTAACTGCACACGCTCAATATTTCTGTGAATGAGCCCACACGATCCAGGTCTTTGTGAGCTCACACGATCCATATTCATTGCATTATATATTCATACGCATTATATATATTAAAAAATATCCGAACACTATGGTTGATTATAGAATTGAGAAAAAATATCTGGCAACGATTTTTTTTTAGAAATTAGTGATCTGGCAACCTTCGTGTCACGTGACACGAAGGTTGCCAGATCACTAATTTCTAAAAAAAATCGTTGCCAGATATTTTTTCTGAATTCTGCAATCAACCATAGTGTTCGGATACCTTTTTGAGCGACTGTACACCCTCACACATGAGAGGCTGGAAAAGAACTAACCCTGGTGGGTCTACAATTAAAAGTCTACAATCTGTCTTCATCACATGTCTCTATTAAATGCATATTATAGATGTTATAGAGCAGAGATGGCCAAATAGTTGATGTCGATCGTATAGTTGCCAGTTTTAGGTGGAAAATATTGTATTTTAATTAATGTAACAATGTAACGTTATTGTGTTTGATGCTAAATTGTTATTTTATACTTAGCTGGTCACGCAGTGTTAAATCATTATTATGACTTATGTAATATGATCGGTCGCAAAAGATTTTGTGTCTTAAAAGTCGATCGTAGAGTCCAGAAGTTTGACCCTCCCTGTTAGAGCTTCGTAGTTATATTCCCGTTGAAATAACATGGAAAGATAATGCTATAGCTTTCTTTGAGCATAATACTGTTATTACCAATTTAAAGGGGCGGGGGTGGCTCAGTCGGTAGCGCACCAGGCTCGTAATCTGTAGTTCCCAGGTTCGAGTCCCAGCTGGGTCAGCATTGAAATTTATCTCCGCGAAACTCCCCGCCCTGCCCACGGTCAGTAAGGGACACCGATGGGCTTAGAAACATTCCCTGCTCCTGCCCGCAGTCAGTAGGGGACACCGATGGGCTTAGAAAAATTCCCTGCTCCTGCCCGCAGTCAGTAGGGGACACCGATGGGCAGTTTTTTTTTTTGGAAAAACTCCCTGCTCCTGCCCACGGTCAGTAGTGGACACTGATGGACTTGAAAAAGCAAAAGCTCCCCGCCCTGCCCCCGGTCAGTAGGGGACACCAATGGGCTTGGAAAAGCCACCGTCCGTCGGATGGGTCGTTAAACCGTGGCCCCGTGTGCGGGAGAACCATACCCAGTGTACGTTAAAGAACATTCTGGATGGCCTTGATGGGAGGCTACCATCTGTCTCTCAACAGCTGTTCCAGTGGGTCTCCTCCCCCAACCTTTTTTGAGCCTTCGGAGTCCATGTGACCTGGCCATTTAGCCCATGGTGTGCAAAAAATTGCCGCTCAGAGGTAAAACAACCCAACCCAAATCCTTTTCTCGTGCTCCAGATAAGCCATCAATACCCTAGATATCAGCGCCCTATTAATCCCCTAGATATTACTTATCAATCCCCTAGATATCAGTGATCTATCAATTCCTTAAATACGAGCAACCTATCATTCCCCTAAATATGAGTGACCTATCTATCCCCTAGATATGAGTGACCTATCAATCCCCTAAATATGAGTGACTTATCCATCCCCTAGATATGAGTGACCTATCAATCCCCTAAATATGAGTGACTTATCCATCCCCTAGATATGAGTGACCTATCAATCCCCTAAATATGAGTGACTTATCCATCCCCTAGATATGAGTGACCTATCATTCCCCTAAATATGAGTGACTTATCCATCCCCTAGATATGAGTGACCTGTCATTCCCCTATACATCAGAGACCTACAATCCCCTAGAAATCAGTGACCAATTAAACCTGTATCACCCAAGTTACGATTAATGGAAACCGTCGAAGCCTCATTTGCGCAGTCGCAGTCTCCCCATATTCGACTCAAGCTACCCCACTGGGAAATGGGGGTCGTTCATCCCATCGCTAAATCCACGTGAGTGTTAGAAATACCAAGCTACTGATCTATTGATTTCGACCATGTGGTGTGGATGTTAGGACGAACTTAATGATACTTCAGTGATTTGCGTAACAACCTGAGACTCTTTGGATGCGGAAGTGCTATCCCAAGACACAAGACATCGCATCCCCTTTGGATTGCGGATGAGGGACATGATTTATTTCGTAGTTAGGAAATTGGCTGGAGATTGATCACTATCCTATAGCTGCATCAGTTGTAAAGGAGTTGTTGTTTAATTGAGTATTGCAGACTTTGTTGAAAGATGCTGACTACAAAGATGCAGGAAATAGAGCAAATGATAGAACAATATATAAAATATGGACAGATTGGTATCCGGGTCATATAAGTCTAAAGATGCCGATATATTTCTGCGATATAATAATTTTAATGTTTTGTGTGCCAATGAGAATAAATGCGAAAATTTTTCAAAAATTTCTTTTAAATTTTGTTTCATACACAACATAAGACATAAAAACTTAAAAAATTCTCGCTGCTGAATTTTTTATTATTTCTCGCAAGCACGATCTTAATACGAGATTCCGTCTGCCGTTACAAACATATGTACAGTCGCTTAAAAAAGTATTCGAACACTATGGCTGATTACAGAATTCAGAAAAAATATCTGGCAACGATTTTTTTAGAAATTAGTGATCTGGCAACCTTAGTTGTTACGTAACACGAAGGTTGCCAGATCACTAATTTCTAAAGAAATTGTTGCCAGATATTTTTTCTGAATTCTGTAATCAGCCATAGTGTTCGGATACTTTTATGAGCGACTGTACAGCGCTAAAACAGTGGCGAATTAAAAATGTAATTTAAAAGAAATTTAATATTTATAATTATAAGAAATATTATGTTAACTTCAGTTTTTTTTATTGTGTCCATTTTCAAATATTAAAATTTAACAAACTGTAAATTTATATCAATAAAATAAATTTATTATCTAAATTTTCCAAAAGAGGAAAAACAATTCCGATTTTTTTTTCTTTTGGTTTTAGTTACTACTAGTAAGTTAAAAATTGCAATGAAACTAGAAGAACGGATATCACCTCTGGCGCACATGAGAATCTCATTTTCAAAGAGAAAGAAATTTTTTTTTTACCTACTGTTTCATTACTTAAAACTTTTAATCTGAGAGAATAATGGGGAAAATGCAAATAGTATTTCATTAGTAATTATACAATATAAAAGCCTTCATTTTTTAATTCTTAAATCTAAAAAGTTGCATTTACCACACCTCCCTCAGAAAAGTGTTAGATTATTGCTCTCAGGGGAATATCTGATAAAAACTACCACTAATGTTTTAATTTCTGTTTTATATTTGTTGTTTGAAACACTAACTCTGATTCTCAGTTTCTTGGAAGAAAGTTCTTTAATAAACAGAATCGGATTTCGCACTCTGCTGGGGATTTCGCTTTTGAAAAAAAAAAGAGGAATTCAATCTACAATGTGCAATATTGACTGTCCAAGAAATATATGTTTTTTTTTCAACTTTCTCTAGTGGCAAGCATCTCAAGTGATAACCTCACGGTTATTTTTGGTGGTGGAATTGAAGAAAAAACTGTGACTCTGTTACTTTTAGATTTATCTCCGCAAAATTCCTCGCCCTGCCAACGGTCAGTAGGGGACATCGATGGGCTTGAAAAGACCGCCGTCCGTCGGATGGGACGTTAAGCCGTGGCTCCGCGTGCGGGAGATCAGTATCTTATGCACGTTAAAGAACACGCTGGATGGCCTTGACGTGAGGCTACTATCTGTCTCCCAACAGCTATTCCAGTGGGTCCCCTCCCCCAACCTTCTCTGAGCCTTCGGGGTCCATGTGAACCGGCCATTTAGCCCATTGTGTGCAAAAAAAGTGCCGCTCAGAGGTAAAACAACCCAACCCAACCTGTTACTTTTTATGCCTTGTTATATCTGCTAATTTTTGCATTTGAAGTTTTATTTTGGTGCAGAAAGGAAAGAAATTGGGATCCAAGATAATTGGACTACAGAAAGATTTACTCTGCCCAAGTGAGAACTTTTAAAAATGCAAAAAAAACCCCCAATTTTGATTTTTATTTTCCTACATTGTGATTTACACGTCCTATTCTTTGTTTGGGATAGCAGGAAGCCCAAAGCTAAAGGATTTCTAATCTTCCCATCTCATTTTACTATCTATGTATTTATCGATAATAGCTAGATCAATAACATATCTGAAAGATATACATATTAAAACTACTATGTGTTTGAAAGATGCGAATTATATGTCATTAGCACCAATCGAATTAAAAAATAGTTTTCTAATTATCGTTTTCATTGTTTCCAATGGAAATTTCACGACGTGCACATTTTCGAGTTTTCAATCTTTTTCACCCTTAGAGGGCGCAATTATAGTGTTCGAAAGATTCCGAAAGTGCGAATCATAATACAATATTAATTCCTATCTAACCCTAAAATGATTGTTTCATTTTTCTCTAAATACAAACACTTCTCTGCTGAAACAAAAAATCGCGTTTCCTCCCCACCCCCTGGGTCTAAGAGATCAACTCACTGTTGCCAATGGAAACATTATGGCGTTCACATTCCACCATCAAAATGTAAAATTTCTAGCTTAAATACGTCGTTTGCAATATTTGTTTGAAATTTTAGAATTTTAAAATTTTTTTCACCGTTAGAGGGCGCAATTATATTTTTCGAAAGATTAAAAAAGCGTCGATCATAATATTTTATCAATTCCTATCTAACTCAAAAAGAATTTTTCATTTATCTCTAAAAACAAACAATTATCTGCTAAAATTAGAAAGATGTGTTCCCCACCCCCTCTGGGTTTAAGGGGTCAACTCGTTGTTGGCAATGGAAACGTCGTGGCCTTCACATTACACCACCAAAATTTCAAGTTTCTAGCATAAATACATCGTTTGAATATTCGTTTGAAATTTAATAATTTTTAACTTTTTCCACCTCTAGAGGGCGTAATTATAGCTTTAGAGAGATTCCGAAAGTGCATATCGTAATATTTCATCAATACCTATCTAACATAAAAAGAATTTTTAATTTATCTCTGTAAACAAAAAAGTTCGATGTCTACAGACGGACAGACAAAAAGATAGACGACAAAGCGAAATTATTATCTCGTTTTCTTTGAAAAGCAGCTGCTTTCCAAGAATTCTGACGGCAGCCTGTCAGCTTATAGACCATAGACAAGATCTGTGAGGGTTGGGTTGTTTTACCTCTGAGCGGCACTTTTTTGCACACCATGGGCTAAATGGCCAGGTCACGTGGACCCCGAAGGCTCAGAGAAGGTTGTGGGAGGGGACTCACTGGAACAGCTGTTGGGAGACAGATGGTAGCCTCCCGTCAAGGCCATCCAGCATGTTCTTTAACGTGTACAGGGTATGGCTCTCCTGCACACGTGGCCACGGCTTAACGTCCCATCCGACGGACGGCGGCCTTTCCAAGCCCATCGGTGTCCCCTACTGACCGTGGGCAGGGCGGGGAATTTTGCGGAGATAAATCTCAACGCTGACCCAGCTGGGACTCGAACCTGGGAACTACAGATTACGAGCCTGGCGCGCTACCGATTGAGCCACTCCCGCCCCGATTTTTAGCGTTCCCAGATTCGATTTTCCATTGATCCTGAAATGAGACTTTTTTTTTAGCTTAACCTTGTTCTACATTCGGTGAGAAAGAAAATATTGATGGGTTTGAAAAGGCCGCCGTCCGTCGTATATGATGTTAAGCCGTTGCTCCATGCAAAATATCCTGTGCACGCAATGTTAGTTAGTTAGGAACGCACTGGATGGATCTGATGGCACGCTTCTATCTCGGATAGATCAGGAAAGATGGATTTTGGGGGTGGAGGTGAAACCACATTCAAAGCTGATTAAATTTTAAAATACTTGTAAATTTTTTAGCGGGAAATTGTTACTGAGAAGGAGTTGGTTTGTATTACCTCTAAGCGGGGGCTGGGGCGGGGGTGGCAAGGTTGCTAGCGCGCCAGGCTCCTAATCTGTAGTTCCCAGGTTCGAGTCCCAGCTTGGTCAGCGTTGAGATTTATCTGCGCAAAATTCCCCGCCCTGCCCACGGTCAGTAGGGGACACCGATGGGCTTGGAAAGGCCGCCGTCCGTCGGATGGGACGTTAAGCCGTTGGCCCGTGTGCGGGAAGAGACATACCCTGTGCACGTTAAAGAACACGCTGGATGGCCTTGACGGGAGGCTACCATCTTTCTCCCAACAGCTGTTCCAGTGGGTCCCCTCCCCCAACCTTCTCTGAGCCTTCGGGGTCCATGTGACCTGGCCATTTAGCCCATGGTGTGCAAAAAAGTGCTGCTCTGAGGTAAAACAACCCAACCTTCTAAGCGGTGCTTTTTTTTTACACACAATGGGCTAAATTGTCAGGTCACAACGGCCCCGAAGGCTCAGAGAAGATTGGGGGAGGGGACCCACTGGAACAGCTGTTAGGAGACAGATGGTAGCCTCCCATCAAGGCCATCCAGCGTGTTCTTCAACTTGCACAGCGTATGGCTCTCCCTCACAAGGGGCCACTGCTTAACGTCCCATCCAGATAGCGGCCTTTCCAAACCCATCGGTGATTTGATCCCTGAGTGGCACTTTTTTGCACATCATGGATTGGATTGTTTTGGGTTGTTTTACCTCAGAGCAGCACTTTTTTGCACACCATGGGCTAAATGGCCAGGTCACATGGACCCCGAAGGCTCAGAGAAGGTTGGGGGAGGGGACCCACTGGAACAGCTGTTGGGAGACAGATGGTAGCCTCCCGTCAAGGCCATCCAGCGTGTTCTTCAACTTGCACAGAGTATGGCTCTCCCTCACACGGGGCCACGGCTTAACGTTCCACCTGACGGACGGCGGTCTCTCCAAGCCCATCGGTGTCTCCCTATTCCGAGGGAAGGGCAGGGAGTTTTGAGATAAATCTCAACGCTTGCCGAGGCAGGACTCAAACTTGGAAAATTAACTGTAGATTACGAGCCTGGCACGCTATCGACTGAGTCCCCCCCCCACCCCAGCTCCCCAGAGAAGGAGTTAAAGATCTCACTTCAGCATATGAAAATTTTTATCTTAACAATATTCGTTGGGTATTTGAACTCAGAGAAGTGTGAAAATGTAACAGCTGTACTTCCATTCGTGAGAATTTGTCTTAATTTTTAATTAAAACATAATTAACACTTGTTAATTGAAACAGTTAACTAAACTAAACCTATTTTTAGAATTTTGTGCAATGATTAATTTTCTGTAGCTTCGAAGACAATGTTTGGAATTAGGGAGACAGACTGCCATTAAATGTTTCAACTGACATAATAGATGAACAAAATGAATTCGAATAAAATAATCATTTAAAAAGATAACTTCTTCCTTTATGAGGTTCTGCACCCATAGTGACGTATTGAACCCCTTCAACCTCCTCTCACCCCTCTTCAATTCCTCCTCGAACCCCCTTCAATTCTGGGCGGGGGTGGCTCAGTCGGTAGCGCGTCAGGCTCGTAATCTGTAGTTCCCAGGTTCGAGTCCCAGCTGGGTCAGCGTTGAGATTTATCTCCGCAAAATTCCCCGCCCTGCTCACGGTCAGTAGGGGACACCGATGGGCTTGGAAAGGCCGCCGTCCGTCGGATGGGACGTTAAGCCGTGGCCCCGTGTGCGGGAGAGCCATACCCTGTGCACGTTAAAGAACACGCTGGATGGCCTTGACGGGAGGCTACCATCTGTCTCCCAACAGCTGTTCCAGTGGGTCCCCTCCCCTAACCTTCTCTGAGCCTTCGGGGTTCATGTCACCTGGCCATTTAGCCCATTGTGTGCAAAAAAAGTGCCGCTCAGAGGTAAAACAAACCAACCCTTCAATTCTCCTCACACACCCTTCAACTTTCCTCGTACCTCATTCAGTTCTCTTTGTACCCTTCAATTTCTTCGCATCCGCTTCAGTTTCCCGTCGCATCCCTTCATTTCTCTTTGCACCTCACTTCAATTCTTCCTCGCACCCCCTTCAATTCTCTGTCTTAAATTCAAAAGGTCATTAAAACACAAAAATGTGGCAGGTCTGACAGTAGCCTGCCAGTTTAAAACCCCAGAGTAGAAGCTTTATGATGATGGAGCGATCTCAGCAGAAAGAATTTGGTTGGGTTGTTTTACCTCTGGGCGGCACTTTTTGGCACACCATGGGCTAAATGGCCAGATCACATGGACCCCAAGGACTCAGAGAAGGTTGGGGGAGGGGACCCACTGGAACAGTTGTTGGAAGACAGATGGTAACCTCCCGTCAAGGCCATCTAGGGTGTTCTTTAACGTGCACGGGGTGTGGTTTTTCTGCACACGGGACCACGGCTTAACGTACCATCCGATGGACGGTGGACTTATCCAAGCCCATTGGTGTCCCCTACTGACCGTGGGTAGGGTGGGGAGTTTTGCAGAGATAAATATCAACGCTGACCCAGCTGGGACTCGAACCTGGGAACTACAGATTAGAGCCTGGCGCGCTACCGACTGAGCCAGAGCCAGCCCCACCCCCAAATATTTAACGAATAAAAGGAAAATTCTTTTTATGATATATAATATATATACACTACTGTTTGAATTTTCTCCATCATCCATTAGCTAGAATTAAAATTTTTAAAGAGTGAAGAAAGTAGGTAAAAAAAAACTATTCTCTTTGAAAACGAGATTCTTACATGCGCCAGAGGCGATATGCGTTTTTCTAGTTCTTTCAAAATTCTGAATGTAAGTTTCCAGTCACCTGAAATGGAAGCATCGACCTATTGCAATTTAGGTTATTTATTTTTGGGATTAAGAACACCTGAGCATTTTGACATTGCTTAAATTGAGAAAAAAAGGATGAAGTACAGGTATTATAGGAATTCGCTTAACCCCAAGGATCGGCGTACTACAGCTGAAGAACTTCTGCCACATAAAAAATAAATACCCCCTCAAGCAGCTGCTTGCCACAGAGGTCTGACAGGAGACTGTCAGTTTATATGCCATAGTAGAAGGTCTGAGAGGATGGCAGGACCTCAGCAGAAAAACCACACAAACAGCCATGCCTTACTCGGGGCTCGAACCTAGGTCCCTTAGATCAGCAGCCAAGCGCGCTAACCACTCGGCCAAGAGACGTTTAACTCCATCAACAATTTCATGAATTATTGCCACCAGGCTGATTGGCAAGTAGTAATTGCTCTTCAAGGGCGTCAAATGTTTGATATTTGCATAAATGAAACAGATTTCGCAAGGGTTAGAGGTTCTGTGACCTCTAATTTAAAAATTTGGTTCCCTAATTATTGTTAATTGTTGAAGTTCTCATAGTCCTCTTGAAGTTCTCGTAGTCTCTTCTTTTCTAAAAGAGTTTCATTAATTGATTTTCTAAATTGAGATGTTCTGTGCCTTTAGATAAATAATTTATTTGTTAAAAATAATAATGAACCATTCGAGAGTATAGAATTAACGAACATAGACAGAAATCAGATGGAAAGGACAGTCAGATAAACAGATAGAGAGTCAGATATAATAGAGGTAGATAACAGATAGAGAGTCAGACATGATATAGGCGGATAAACAGACAGGGATACAGACAGAGCATACGCTGATAAACAGCCAGACAGATAGGAACTGTTAGGGAAATAGACAAAATACAGGCAATAAACAGATAGTCAGACAGACAGGAACAGACAGTAAATTAAACAGACAACTGGTACATAAATAGCCAGACTGGTTCACACAAGAAAATAAACAGAATACAGACAGACACGACAACAAGTTCAGACTCGAAAATAGGCAGAACACAAACAAAAATCCAATAGCCAATAAGAAAAGGGAATAGAACATAGGCAGGAATTTTGCGGAGATAAATCTCAACGCTGACCCAGCTGGAACTCGAACCTGGGAACTACAGATTACGAGCCTGGCGCGCTACCGACTGAGCCACTCCCGCCCCAAACGTGTAATGAATTAAATACCTAATTTCAAAACAGAGACAGTATGAAAACTTGTTATCTACATAATTAATGAAAACAATAAAGCATTTAAAACCCCGGAATTTTCTAATGTCACCTTTGTATAAGATATCACATTATTATACACATATTAATTAATCCTAATTAAAACATTCAGAAGGCCTTTATCTCTGTCCCTGGAAAATCTTAGGCCTTACTCACCGAACTTCAAAGATTTGCTTTGTTCTGGTGGCTTGACAGTCCAAACTCCCACCAGCAGATGTATTATGGCAATCTGTTAGTGTTTACAAATTTACAAACACTTTATTAAAGTTTAATTGAACCGCACAGTGTCAAAGTGCACTCCATTACTGCAGAGAATGTCTCCAACTTAAATGTCCTTTACTCTACATATATACATATACGTGCTGTAATTTACTAGCAATAGAATCTGCAGAATGGCGCAGATCTGGAAAGGGGAAAGGAGCCCGTTTGCTTTCAAAAGAGGCTTCCTCTAAATCACTTAGGTGCCGGCTTCCATAACGTAATTAAAGAGATTTACTTGAACCACGAGATAAGTTTTCCCATATGTCACCCAAGATACAATGTTAGCAACTGGCTAAAAGGAGACACCCAGGAAGCGTTCAAGAAGCAAGCGTCATCAATAATGTAATATCACACCTCAGACCAACAAGCCAGAGAGCCATTACCGATGCCATTAGTTAATTCTGAAACTCTTGCAGCTTACGGTTACGGCTTTCAGAGGAGTCAGTGAAAGACAACAACGTTCATTTAATGGAGTTAAATACAGTTTCATATTTTTTTTAAATATTTTATGCGAGAGAAGCCCACAGGAATTTTTTTTATCAGAAGAAGGAAAAAATAAGACAAGCTCTCGTTTATCATTAGCTGTTTCTATGAGAATATGCAGCAATATACAGTGGTTTCCTAAATTAAAGAAAATTCCTGTGTTAGAGAAGAATGTTCCTACCTTTTTGTTACGGGCGGTAGTTGCTCAGTCAGTAGCGAGCCAGGCTCGTAGTCTGCAGTTCCCAGGTTCGAGTCCTAGCTGAGTCAGCTTTAAGATTTATCTCCGCAAAACTCCACTCCCTGCCTTCGGTCAGTAGGGGACACCGATGGGATTGGAAAGTCCGCCGTCCGTCATCAGGGATGTTGAGCCGTGGTTCCGTATACGAGAGAACTATACCCTGTGTAATTTAAAGAGCACACTGGATGGACTTGACGGGAAGCTTTCACCTAGCTCCCAACAGCTGCCCAGTGGGTCCCCTCTCCCAACCTTCTCTGAGCCTTCGGTGTCCTTGTAACCTACCATTTAGTCCATTGTGTGCAAAAAAAGTGCCGCTCAGAGGTAAAACAATCCAACCTTTTTTACGCAACCATGAAAAAACATTTTTTACCCTGTCAATCATATAAATAAATAATATAAATACCCCCTCAAGCAGCTGCTTGCCACAGAGGTCTGACAGGAGCCTGTCAGTTTATATGCCACAGTAGAAGGTCTGTGAGGATGGCAGGACCTCAGCAGAAAAACGACACATACATCCATACCTTACCTGGGGCTCGAACCCAGGTCCCTTAGATCACTAGCCAAGCGCGCTAACCACTCGGCCATGGGACGGCTACATATGACAAAATCATTGCATAAACAACAACAACAATATACTTTTCATAGAAGATCAACACTGGGACAATTCTACGGAATCGCTATCATCACATCAAATTTTGTTTCATGCAGAAACAACAGAAGCAACAGATTCAGTTATCAGGGTCGTCAGCATTTTAAGATTACACAGAAATGCGTTTAAACATTTAACGATGCGAACCGATAATTGCTTTTCTCCTTCACTAGATTTCTGAGCCTTTCCTCCCATTTACATCTTCGGAACGTGACGTTTAGAATTCGCTCGGGATTTCCAGGTAGGATTCTTACAAGCTGTTAAGCATGTTTAATTGCGAGGAGAGTTTGTACATCATTGCACGAGCCATTAATGAAGACGTATTCCGATTTCCAGTCACAAGTATCCATCCACCTTTAACTGCGTTATCATAACTTAGAAAAGTTTCCGCCCGAGGCTATGTGGAGCGTCGATGTTCAACGACCCCAAGATGTCCCTTCCCCCCACCGTTCAATACGGATCTTCTCCTTTCCTATCGTTATGTTGTTTTTCACCAATACGCACGTATTGTTCTCGTTGTGATGAGGACCATTTGTAGCCAATGCTCCACGCTGTAGCGTCTATTGGTGTAGGAGTGGTGGTGTGGCCGCTAGAAGGGTGAAAGACTAGGGTATAGCAGTGAGCCACTGTTATTGCTCCACTATGCCAACATGAGTAGTTGCAGCTGCTCCCGACAGCTCCTGATTAATTACACTTATCAGGGGTTGGAGAAGGTTCGGCTTGTTCCTGGCGCCTTGGTAGTCGTTCCATTTGATATAAAAGAAGATTTGATTTCTCCCATTGTATTGCTGTCACTGTGGCGAGTCTCCCCCTAGCATATTGGCAATGGGCATACGTTAACCTGCTGGTGGCTAGGGGGAGAGTGAGTGGGTGGGAAAGTAGGAGGGGCGGGAAATTAACGAAGACTATCTTCAAGACCTGTGGGAGGCCCGGGAATCGCTTCAGTTGCCAGAGAATTATGACACTCAGTCTATGAGAGACAACCCATAGTGGAATGTGTTGTGGGAATTGGAATCTGTTCGGAACTTATGGCGGAACTTAAATCTTTGCAGGGTTGTCATTTGTGGGGAGAAATATCTGGGATAAAAATGCATCAGAACAAACCGCAATGTTTTGTTTTTTCTTTCTTTATCTTCCACGATTCGTTTATGTGATGTTCTAGTAGTTCCTGTTCGCTTCTAGGTGTTGCTTAATGATGTGTAAGCGATTTTCCATTCGAGACTAGATAAGCAACTTATAAATCAATTAAAAATGTGATACAGTAGACCCTTACTGAAACTTGACTAAAATGCAACACATTAATCAAAATAGTTAATAAAAAACAAGTGTCCTTTGCTGATAAGGGTAAAAGCACAGAAATCAATAGTGACCTTGTTAAAAAAATCCTGATTACATTTATTTATAAATTCCAATTTTACTGATTGAATATTAGGTAAAAGGTTCTTGATTTGGTATGATTACTGCATCTCTTTAATCAGTAAAAAACCACTAGAACGGATTAAATTTCTATTGAAGCATTTAAAAAATTAAATTGTGAATTTTTTAAATTTCATGTTTAACTTATTGTTACGTTTAGAGATCTCTGCGGTAAGCAGCTGCTTGAGAAGGTGTTTATTTAATTTTTCTATTTAGGTTCAATATACATCCGGAGAGTTTTAAAAATTTAAATTTTTTTTCCAGTCGCTTGGCTACTGATCTAAGAGACCTGGGTTTGAGCCCGGATTAGGCATGGATATGTATGTGTCGTTTTTCTGCTGAGGTCCTGCCATCCTCTCAGATCTACTACTGTGGCATATAAACTGACAGGCTCCTGTCAGACCACTGTGGCAAGCAGCTGCTTGAGGGGGTGTTTATTATTTATTATTTATGTAAAGTAGGTGAATGTTCAATTAATGGAAGTTATAGACCAATATAGTCATAAATAATTATTTGGAAATTTCAGCAAGACTAAATTTGTTTTTAAAATTAGAGGATCTAAGGTTATTATTATATTACAACTAACTTGTACGGTACATAGAGCTATATACGATAATCTGAAAATTCTTAAATATTTTTGACATGAAAACGAGTACGATTCACTTATAAATATGCTTGTAATGGCTGAAAGTATCCTAAATATTTTGGAATTGTTACAAATCTATTTTAAATAGGTAAAATTTAAAAGGTATAAATTAGAGATTAATGAAGGAATTAAAATGAATTATTGAGTTCCATAGGATTCTGTGTTTGGACCACTGTTATTCAATGTGTTTGTATATATAATTTGGAACCAGAGGCAAAACTAATACCCTTCGCTGATTATGTAGCGTGGATATATGATATTTAAAACGAAAATAATTAAATTAAGAAATAGCTGAAGATCTGCATAATATCAGAAATAGATTATAAAGAATATTAAATATTAGTAAGACAAATATTTATATTCAATTTAAAACTTAATAAAGCTGGATAAATTAACTAGAACCTATCGCCTCTGGTGATTATGAGATGATCCTTTTCAGAGAAAATGAAGATTTTCGTTTTACAAAATTTGCACCCTATAATAGTAATTTTTTTCTAATGGGTGATTGAGAAATGAAAATAATAAAAAATATTATTAGCCCTATAAAACGCAAAAAGTATATCTCATTTATCCCTTAAAATGAAAGAGTTGGATTAAGGGGCAAATCCTACAGTGTGTATAAAATAAATTGATTTATTTATTATTACTCTATTGAAATATTGTTGAAAATTCTAAAATTGAGTGCTAAATTTATAGAAAAAATGGACAATTGGTCGAATTTTAACCAATTGTAATTCAATTACAGCACATAGAACTATCAATGGCAAATTAGCCCATTATGTTCTTATATCAACACATTCTATCACGAGAATTTCTAGCATAAATATATCATTTAAAATGTTTCAAGTTTCACATTTTCTATATTTAGCGTCCTCTAACGATGATAAAATTAATATGAATGGCCATATTTCTTTCGTACTTATTCAACTCAAATTTCTTTCGTACTTATTCAATTCAAATTTCTTTCGTACTTATTCAAGTCAAATTTCTTTAATAGTTATTCAACTCAAATTTCTTTAGTACTTATTCAACTCAAATTTCTTTAGTAGTTATTCAACTCAAATTTCTTTAGTACTTATTCAACTCAAATTTCTTTCCTACTTATTCAACTTAAATTTCTTTCGTACTTATTCAACTCAGATTTCTTTCGTACTTATTCAACTCAAATTTCTTTCGTACTTATTCAACTCAAATTTCTTTCGTACTTATTCAACTCAAATTTCTTTCGTACTTATTCAACTCAAATTTCTTTCGTACTTATTCAACTCAAATTTCTTTAGTACTTATTCAACTCAAATTTCTTTTTCAATAATCTCTCAAACCAAAAAGGTGCGTTTCTCCACTCACACTGGGAATAAAGGGACAAATTGTTGCTACCAATGTTTTCATTCCTTTCTCATCACTAAAATGAATTATTGAGTTCCATAGGATTCTGTGTTTGGACCACGGTTATTCAATGTGTTTGTACATATAATTTGGAACCAGAAGCAAAACTAATACCCTTCGATGATTATGTAGCGTTGATATATGATATTTAAAACGAAAATAATTAAATTAAGAAATAACTGAAGATCTGCAAAATTTCAGATATAGACTATCAGAAATAGACTATTTCAGACATCACTAAAATATGAAATTTCTATCTCAAATCGATCGTTTCCAATATTCGTTCAAAATTTTGAATTTTCAAACTTCTATACCGTCAGAGCAATAATTAAACTTTTGGGAGATTTTAAAAGTATCAATCACAAAGTTTATCAATATCTATTGGGAAATTCTAAATGTATGAATCAAAATAATTTATCAATACCTACACAAACCGAAAGAAATTTTCAATTTATCTCTAAAAGCAAACAGTTTTCGCTTTAAGCAAAAAATTGCGTTTTTCCTCCCACTATGGGGATAAGGTTAAAATAATTATTATCAATGCAAACTTCATGGTATTAACATTTCACAATCAAAATTTCTAACATCGCTTGCAATACTGGATTGAAATTTTGTAAATGTTCAAAACCTTAGAACGTGCCTTTTACCCTTAGAAAGTACAATTATAACTATAGGAAGATTCGAAAAGTGCGAATCGCAATATTTCGTCAATACTTATCCAATACAAAATGAATTTTTAATTTATCTCTAAAAACATAATAGTTCAATGTCTACAGACAGGAACACAGACGGGAATCAAAAATTAATGAACAGTAAAGAAACGTTCACGCCAATCAACTGAGAATTTAAACATCATAATCAATGCTATATCATCAGTGAAAGTTGTGATTTTTCCCTCTGGTCCAAGATTACACCTAAAAACACATTAAATAACATTGGTCCAAACACAGAATCCTGTGGAACTCAAAAATTTCATTTCATTCCTCTTCTAGTCTGTAATTTCTACGCGTAAAATACTGCAAATAGATAGGAGTGTATATAAACAATTAATTAACTCGGGATTGTTTATATACCATCATTTGGCAGTCTATCCGAAGTACGGCAGACTTTCCTTATCCATCAGTATCCGTTTCTTCACAGATTACGAACCTGGTGAGCTTAGAGATTTGGCCAACCGTCGCTTTCTGGAGGCCGGTATAGCATTGGTTCGGTGTACCGTAATAAGAAAACTGGTTCTTTATATGAGTGAGATCAAAGTTGGCTCGCCTTTGTGCCCGTATATGCATGTAAATTGAGAAGATTTCAAGTAATTGGAAATAATTTAATAATCATTGTCCCACTCCTTAGCATTCAGAGAGGAATACTCAAATTTCTAACTTCTTTAGCCAGTAACTATGAAGCAAAGGAACCCACGAAGAGTCTATGGACCTCAGTTTGCACTTTTTAAATTGTGCTGTCGCTGTTAGGCAAAGTATTCATGTTTCTTGAGACCTTAGAAATAGTTTCTAGTTGGTTTTAGTGTCTTCTCTTGCGAAATATAAACTTTATTAAAAAAAATACAGTAGAGCTGGAGTTATCCTGTTTTATTGTATGGACGTTCAGAAAAGTGTAAAATCTTTTACAAAAATCCAAAAAAAAAAATCAGTTATCATAAATGGTAAAAAATCCTAAATTCTCAGAATAATCAGTGTTATTAGGAATACAAATTACATTAAACTCTCGATTTAACTGACTAATAGGGTTTCCTTTAATGCTGAAAGTGTCTGAGGTCCGAATGTCAGGACGCACGGGGTCCTTGAGTATACCTTGCAATGACCAATATATATTAGAAACACTATTGAACAGAGTAATTCTAATAACTGTAGCAGCAATAAAAACAATAAGATAAATAATACAATAAACAGAAAATGTCTTATTATGAGTCTGAGAAGATTAAGTGAAGAGCTGCTGTTGCTTTTAACTAGCAGAAGGTTGTGGTGAGAAGATTGAATCCTTCTTTTACCTCTTAGTAATAGAGGGATGAGGTGGAGAGCTCGAATCATACAGACGTCCCTTATTAGCAGAGGGTTGAGGTGGAGAGCTGGAATCCTACAGACGTCTCTTATTAGTAGAGGGTTGAGGTGGAGAGCTCGAATCCTACAGATGTCTCTTATTAGTAGAGGGTTGAGGTGGAGAGCTCGAATCCTACAGACGTCTCTTATTAGTAGAGGGTTGAGGTGGAGAGCTCGAATCCTACAGATGTCTCTTATTAGTAGAGGGCTGAGGTGGAGAGCTCGAATCCTACAGATGTCTCTTATTAGTAGAGGGTTGAGGTGGAGAGCTCGAATCCTACAGATGTCTCTTATTAGTAGAGGGCTGAGGTGGAGAGCTCGAATCCTACAGATATCTCTTATTAGTAGAGGGTTGAGGTGGAGAGCTCGAATCCTACAGATGTCTCTTATTAGTAGAGGGTTGAGGTGGAGAGATCGAATCCTACAGATGTCTCTTATTAGTAGAGTGTTGTAGTAAGAGACTCGAATCTTCCTGTTGTTTCTTAGTAGTAGATGGCTGTGATGACGAGCCAGAATAATCCTATTGCCTTTTACTAGTAGAGAGTTGTGGTGAGAAGCTTTGATGTTTTTTTCACCTCTTAATAATAGAGAGTTGTGGTGAGAAGCTTTGATGTCTTTTTCACCTCTTAATAATAGAGAGTTGTGGTGAGAAGCTTTGATGTTTTTTTCACCTCTTAATAATAGAGAGTTGTGATGAGCAGTTCAAATGCACCAGTTGCCTTTTACTAGTAGAGGGTTTTGATGAGAAGCTTGAATCTTTCTTTTACCCCTTAGTAATAGAGGGTTGTTGTAAGAAGCTTGAATCTTTCTTTTACCCCTTAGTAATAGAGGGTTGTTGTAAGAAGCTTGAATCTTTCTTTTACCCCTTAGTAATAGAGGGTTGTTGTAAGAAGCTTGAATCTTTATTTTACCTCTTAGTAATAGAGGGCTGTGGTGAGGAGTTCGAATCCTCCAGATGTCTCTTATTAGTAGAGGGTTTTAGTGAAGAGCTCGAATCTTCCTGTTGCTTCGTAGTAGCAGAGGATTGTGGTGATGATCTAGAAATCTCCATTTGCCTCTTAATAATAGAGGTTGTGGGAAGAACTCAAATCCTCCTGATGCTTCTTATTTTGAACGTTTAAATTAATATTCAAAATAACCTGTAACTTTGGCTTTACTGTAACCCCCTGCATGAAATAAATTATTAGTATTATTAATGAGGAGCTCGAATCTTCTTGTTGCCTCTAGAGGATTGTGGAGACGAGCTAGAATTCTCCATTTGCCTCTTAATAGTAGAGGGTTTTGTAGAGGATCTCGAATCCTCTTTTTTCTTCTTGCTGGTAGAGGATTATAGTGAGGAGCTGGAATCTTCTTGTTGATTCTTATTTGTGTCAATCTGTGGTGAAAGAGCCGTCCGATGGCCGAGTGGTTAGCGCGCTTGGCTACTGATCTACGGGACCTGGGTTCGAGCCCCGGGTAAGGCATGGATGTTCGTGTTGTTTTCTGCTGAGGTCCTGCCATCCTCTCAGATCTTCTACTGTGGCATATAAACTGACAGCCTCCTTGTCAGACCTCTGTGGCAAGCAGCTGCTTGAGGGGGTATTTATTTATTTATTTTTGGTGAAAGAAACTTGATAAGAACTACACCAAGCTTGAAGAAATTTAACAGCGAATTATGACTTTCATTGAACGAAAGCAGATGAAAACTTTTAGCGCGGAGAGGATGGTATCCGTAAAATCCTAAGTCCATAAAAATCGGGATTTTATGCTTTTATACGCTAAATCATTCAAATATGAATTTCGTAGAGGATTTAGCTCCCAGTATAAACACATATTTCAAACTAAGAAACGAATGATTTCATTAGAATCATTAAATTTATACGTAACGACTAATCTTGCATTCCATAACACTTGACCAGAATCGCCATAAATCTTCACGAAGCGCACAACCCATTACGGAATTAATAAGCGTTATATGGTCGTCTTGTTAGTGATGTACGACCAGCAACTGATAGAGTATTTGTCGGTGTCTTATCTGGTCACAACACCTTCTTCAGCTTGTAGGAGAGAAAGAGTAGCCCAGCAACACTTGCCATTCCCCCTTTTTTTGTTTCGGCATCCTTCTTTTCTGAATGTCTTTTCCGTGGCTGAGTGCGTTAAAGAACATAAAAATATCAAAAAGGAGAAACACAGCCTGACTGAAAAGAGGAAGATAACACCTAGTTCCAAGGAGAAGGTGGCAAAAAAAAAAAGGAATATTCATCGTCTAGGTTAAAAGAAATATTGCTTTAATGGAAGAAAAATAACGCTGATGTGCAAAAGAATAATAATCGGTAATTGTTTTTTTGCAGATTAACGTTTCTTAAAGGATATTATTGTTAATGCAGAAATTTCTCGGTTTGATGTTACTTCTTGAACTACTGTAGTAAGTAAAGAAAATTTGCTGGGCAATTCGGTTAGGCTTTAGGATTCAGGACCTGAAAATTTTGCTGCCTACGTGAATTCAGAATTCTTATGGATCCTGGGTCGGAATTCTTAAGGATAATTGGACCCAGGATTTTTGAAGGTATCGAGTATAGGAACCCCATTTTGTGGACTTCTGATAAAGGTACAGTCGCTCAAAAAAGTATCCGAACACTATGGTTGATTGCAGAATTCAGAAAAAATATCTTGCAACGATTTTGTTTAGAAATTAGTGATCTGGCAACCTTCGTGTCACGTGATTACAGAATTCAGGAAAAATATCTAGAGCGTGTACAGTTGCTGTACACTCTCCAGTTACCGTTCACAGCAAACTGGAGCGTGTGCAGTTACTGCACACGCTCTAGTTTGCTGTGAACGGTA
This sequence comes from Ryuthela nishihirai, assembly GCA_038380435.1. Lineage (NCBI taxonomy): Eukaryota > Metazoa > Arthropoda > Arachnida > Araneae > Heptathelidae > Ryuthela > Ryuthela nishihirai. The sequence continues at coordinate 43,985,892 of JAWZYU010000028.1, forward strand.
ACTGCACACGCTCAATATTTCCGTGAGTGAGCCCACACGATCTAGTATCAAAATAATATGACCACCTGCAGTCGCTCAAAAAAGTATCCGAACACTATGGTTGATTACAGAATTCAGAAAAAATATCTGGCAACGATTTTTTTAGAAATTAGTGATCTGGCAACCTTCGTGTCACGTGACCTGGCGCATGTGGAATCAGTGGGCCATATGCGATCCGCGTGGCCTTTTCAAGGGTTCCGCGGATCATTTGGGCTTTATAACGTGAAACTGTCCATCAACAATATTGGAAATGAATAAGATCTTAAGTAAGAATGAAAAATTATTTTATTTTTTCAAGAAATTTGATTTACAAACGAACGACTTGGCGAAAGAGTTATTTCAATCTATTGGGATAGTTCAATTTTATGCAATATTCTACATATCCTGTTTTCAAACCTTCTGGGCAGGAATGATAACTGTTTGCGTTAGCACATATATTTGTGAACAAACATTTTCTAGAATGAAGTTAGACACAAATTTTAAAAACAATTTTAAAATAAAAGTATACAAAAATATGAAGTCTGTCATTAATATTTTTATATAAAATTGTCTTTTTATTTGTGCTTTTGTAAGAGTTTTTGCTGTTTTTTCATTTTTATTCAATACTATTTTCATTTGAGATATTAATAACCATAAAGGTATGCAGAGATACATAAAGGTTTTTGTCATAATAAATCGACATACAAAAATATCAAGAGTTCATTTTGGGGCGGGGGTGGCTCAGTCGGTAGCGCGCCAGGCTCGTAATCTGTAGTTCCCAGATTCGAGTCCCAGCTGGGTCAGCGTTGAGATTTATCTCCGCAAAACTCCCCGCCCTACCCACGGTCAGTAGGGGACACCGATGGGCTTGGAAAGGCCGCCGTCCGTCGGATGGGACGTTAAGCCGTGGCCCCGTGTGTGGGAGAGCCATACCCTGTGCACGTTAAAGAACACGCTGGATGGCCTTGACGGGAGGCTACCATCTGTCTCCCAACAGATGTTCCAGTGGGTCCCCTCCCCCAACCTTCTCTGAGCCTTCGGGATCCATGTGACCTGGCCATTTAGCCCATGGTGTGCAAAAAGTGCCGCTCAGAGGTAAAACAACCCAACCCAAGAGTTCATTTTTAAAAATATTGTACCCCCTCCTAATCTTTCGAGTGCTGTCCTCTTATAAATTGCGCAGTTCTAACGTGACCAGCATTAACAAAAAATAGCCGAGCCCTGCCTCGATTGCATTATTTATATTACAACCGCAAGTCATTTCATGTAAAAAAATATGTGCGCCGAAAATCCAAACTACAGTCTCTCAAAAAAATATCCGAACAGTATGGTTGATTACAGAATTAAGAAAAAATATCTGGGAACGATTTTTTTTTAGAAATTAGTGATCTGGCAACCTTCGTGTCATGTGACACGAAGGTTGCCCGATCACTAATTTCTAAAAAAAATCGTTCCCAGATATTTTTTCTTAATTCTGTAATCAACCATAGTGTTCGGATATTTTTTTGAGCGACTGTAGGTGGTCATATTATTTTGATACTAGATCGTGTGGGCTCACTCACGGAAATATTGAGCGTGTGCAGTTACCGTTCACAGCAAACTGGAGCGTGTGCAGTAACTGTACACGCTCCAGTTTGCTGTGAACGGTAACTGGAGCGTGTACATTTGCTGTACACGCTCCAGATATTTTCCTGAATTCTGTAATCACGTGACACGAAGGTTGCCAGATCACTAATTTCTAAAAAAAAATCGTTGTCAGATGTTTTTTCTTAATTCTGTAATCAACCATATTGTTCGGATATTTTTTTGAGCGACTGTACACTGCTCGACATTGAAAATGCCCCATCCAGAAGGGCATGTCGTACAAACATGTAAATAGAAGGGTAGGTGTGCGCAGTTGAGATATCCGGAACCAACGTGGATGCTCTACGACAGGTGATCCTCGCTTCATAGGCGGCAATACCGTCTCGGTGCTTTCAACACCTCATTGAGTTCTTATGAAGAAGATTGGCTGCTGTTGTGAGGTCAAAAGGTCGAGCAACAGGTTATTAGGTAGGTATATATAATAATTTGCCCATTCAATTTATACATTGAATTGCTACACAAGTGTTAAGAACATGGAAGTAATATTGACGCCCATGAAACAAGGACTCGCTGTGCCGTGGGTCGGGTTGGGTTGTTTTACCTCTGAGCGGCACTTTTTTGCACACCATGGGCTAAATGGCCAGGTCACATGGACCCCGAAGCTCAGAGAAGGTTGGGGGAGGGGACCCACTGGAACAGTTGTTGGGAGACAGATGGTAGCCTCCCGTCAAGGCCATCCAGCGTGTTCTTTAACGTGCACATGGTAAGCCGTGGTCCCGCACACGAGGCCACGGCTTAACGTCCCATCCGACGGACGGCGGCCTTTCCAAGCCCATCGGTGTCCTCTACTGACCGTGGGCAGGGCGGGGAATTTTGCGGAGATAAATCTCAACGCTGACCCAGCTGGGACTCGAATCTGGGAACTACAGATTACGAGCCTGGCGCGCTACCGACTGAGCCACCGCCGACCCGCCGTGGCGTCATGGGTGATTGCTTGTTCTGAGCTCTTACTCTACATGTACTCTCACATGTACTGTATATATCAGTTTATATATATATAACAATTATGTTGAACATTCCCTTTCACGGTGAATTACGACTGGCTAGAAAGGAGGAACACTTTGACTACCTGAAAATTAAAACTTGAGTATTTAAATCAATAAATCAAAGTAAACGAGGTGATTAGTGTACCCCTCACTGGTATTATCTGTAGCTGATTCATAAAGACCAACAATTAATATCCATTCAGAATCTTAGTCTTCACACAACATTGCAGCATGACAGATTCTATATCCCCACAACAGAGAGACCCAATAAATTTCTCTCAACTACCCCCTACCCACTGATAATTGGTAGCACATGTGTATTCCGTTTAACCTGTTGTAGAATGGCTTTTGTAAGCCAAGGAGATTATTCATAGAGAACAGCTAAAGCTTTCGTCCGAAGCGGTCAAATGTCGTCAAGTGCAACAGACCCTCTCTAATCTTCTGTACACATAAATGTATTACGTGTGTCATCGTGCACTTTAGCCATTGCAGTTGGAGGATAACGAGCGTTGGATTCTCGTGAAGGAGGAAGAGGAAATAACGTCGAAAGTGAAGTAGGAGAATGTGCTGCTAACTTGGGGTGGATTCTGCTATTGGCAATAGAGTTCAGGATCGAGTTAGTCTTAATATAGATTATTACAAGTGTTCCTCAGCATCGTTTCAACAATAATAAACAAAGAAATGAAGATTCATACTCTGTGTGTTGTCATAGCCACGTTGTTCTGAGAGGCAAAAAAACGAATAGAGTTGTCTTACCTCTGAGTGTCGCTTTTTTTTTTGCACATAATGGGCTAAATCTCTAGGTCACACAGGTGTTGGCCTAGTCGGTGACGTGCCAGGCTCGTAATCTGCAGTTCCCAGGTTCGAGCCCCAGAATTTTCTCTGCTAACTCCTGTTCTGCTTCACCTCAATTTTAGTGATTGGAGGAGAATCAGACGAGCAAGGCTCGTAATCTGCAGTTCCCAGGTTCGAGCCCCAGCTGTACCAGCATTGAGAATTTTCTCTGCTAACGCCTGTTCTGCTCCATCCAATTTTAGGGATTGGGGGAGGATCAGACGAGCCAGTCTCGTAATCTGCAGTTTCCCAGGTTCGAGCCCCAGCTGTACCAGCATTGAGAATTTTCTCTGCTAACGACTGTTCTGCTCCATCCAATTTCAGGGATTTGGGGAGAATCAGACGAGCAAGGCTCGAAATCTGCAGTTCCCAGGTTCGAGCCCCAGCTGTTCCAGCATTGAGAATTTTCTCTGCTAACGCCTTTTCTGCTCCATCCAATTTTAGGGATTGGGGGAGGATCAGACGAGCCAGTCTCGTAATCTGCACTTTCGCAGGTTCGAGCCCCAGCTGTACGAGCATTGAGAATTTTCTCTGCTAAAGCCTGTTCTGCTCCATCCAATTTTAGAGATTGGGGGAGGATCAGACGAGCCAGTCTCGTAATCTGCAGTTTCCCAGGTTTGAGCCCTAGCTGTACCAGCATTGAGAATTTTCTCTGCTAACGACTGTTCTGCTCCATCCAATTTCAGGGATTGGGGGAGAATCAGACGAGCAAGGCTCGTAATCTGCAGTTCCCAGGTTCGAGCCCCAGCTGTACCAGCATTGAGAATTTTCTCTGCTAAAGCCTGTTCTGCTCCATCCAATTTTAGGGATTGGGGGAGGATCAGACGAGCCAGTCTCGTAATCTGCAGTTTCCCAGGTTTGAGCCCTAGCTGTACCAGCATTGAGAATTTTCTCTGCTAACGACTGTTCTGCTCCATCCAATTTCAGGGATTGGGGGAGAATCAGACGAGCAAGGCTCGTAATCTGCAGTTCCCAGTTTCGAGCCCCAGCTGTACCAGCATTGAGAATTTTCTCTGCTAAAGCCTGTTCTGCTCCATCCAATTTTAGGGATTGGGGGAGGATCAGACGAGCCAGTCTCGTAATCTGCAGTTTCCCACGTTCGAGCCCTAGCTGTAATAGCATTGAGAATTTTCTCTGCTAAAGCCTGTTCTGCTCCATCCAATTTTAGGGATTCGGGGAGGATCAGACGAGCCAGTCTCGTAATCTGCACTTTCCCAGGTTCGAGCCCCAGCTGTACGAGCATTGAGAATTTTCTCTGCTAAAGCCTGTTCTGCTCCATCCAATTTTAGGGATTGGGGGAGGATCAGACGAGCCAGTCTCGTAATCTGCAGTTTCCCAGGTTTGAGCCCTAGCTGTACCAGCATTGAGAATTTTCTCTGCTAACGACTGTTCTGCTCCATCCAATTTCAGGGATTTGGGGAGAATCAGACGAGCAAGGCTCGAAATCTGCAGTTCCCAAGTTCGAGCCCCAGCTGTTCCAGCATTGAGAATTTTCTCTGCTAACGCCTTTTCTGCTCCATCCAATTTTAGGGATTGGGGAAGGATCAGACGAGCCAGTCTCGTAATCTGCACTTTCCCAGGTTCGAGCCCCAGCTGTACGAGCATTGAGAATTTTCTCTGCTAAAGCCTGTTCTGCTCCATCCAATTTTAGGGATTGGGGGAGGATCAGACGAGCCAGTCTCGTAATGTGCAGTTTCCCAGGTTTGAGCCCTAGCTGTACCAGCATTGAGAATTTTCTCTGCTAACGACTGTTCTGCTCCATCCAATTTCAGGGATTGGGGGAGAATCAGACGAGCAAGGCTCGTAATCTGCAGTTCCCAGGTTCGAGCCCCAGCTGTACCAGCATTGAGAATTTTCTCTGCTAAATCCTGTTCTGCTCCATCCAATTTTAGGGATTGGGGGAGGATCAGACGAGCCAGTCTCGTAATCTGCAGTTTCCCAGGTTCGAGCCCTAGCTGTAATAGCATTGAGAATTTTCTCTGCTAAAGCCTGTTCTGCTCCATCCAATTTTAGGGATTCGGGGAGGATCAGACGAGCCAGTCTCGTAATCTGCACTTTCCCAGGTTCGAGCCCCAGCTGTACGAGCATTGAGAATTTTCTCTGCTAAAGCCTGTTCTGCTCCATCCAATTTTAGGGATTGGGGGAGGATCAGACGAGCCAGTCTCGTAATCTGCAGTTTCCCAGGTTCGAGCCCCAGCTGTACCAGCATTGAGAATTTTCTCTGCTAAAGCCTGTTCTGCTCCATCCAATTTTAGGGATTGGGGGAGGATCAGACGAGCCAGTCTCGTAATCTGCACTTTCCCAGGTTCGAGCCCCAGCTGTACGAGCATTGAGAATTTTCTCTGCTAAAGCCTGTTCTGCTCCATCCAATTTTAGGGATTGGGGGAGGATCAGACGAGCCAGTCTCGTAATCTGCAGTTTCCCAGGTTTGAGCCCTAGCTGTACCAGCATTGAGAATTTTCTCTGCTAACGACTGTTCTGCTCCATCCAATTTCAGGGATTGGGGGAGAATCAGACGAGCAAGGCTCGTAATCTGCAGTTCCCAGGTTCGAGCCCCAGCTGTACCAGCATTGAGAATTTTCTCTGCTAAAGCCTGTTCTGCTCCATCCAATTTTAGGGATTGGGGGAGGATCAGACGAGCCAGTCTCGTAATCTGCACTTTCCCAGGTTCGAGCCCCAGCTGTACGAGCATTGAGAATTTTCTCTGCTAAAGCTGTTCTGCTCCATCCAATTTTAGGGATTGGGGGAGGATCAGACGAGCCAGTCTCGTAATCTGCAGTTTCCCAGGTTTGAGCCCTAGCTGTACCAGCATTGAGAATTTTCTCTGCTAAAGCCTGTTCTGCTCCATCCAATTTCAGGGATTGGGGGAGAATCAGACGAGCAAGGCTCGTAATCTGCAGTTCCCAGTTTCGAGCCCCAGCTGTACCAGCATTGAGAATTTTCTCTGCTAAAGCCTGTTCTGCTCCATCCAATTTTAGGGATTGGGGGAGGATCAGACGAGCCAGTCTCGTAATCTGCAGTTTCCCAGGTTCGAGCCCTAGCTGTAATAGCATTGAGAATTTTCTCTGCTAAAGCCTGTTATGCTCCATCCAATTTTAGGGATTCGGGGAGGAGCAGACGAGCCAGTCTCGTAATCTGCACTTTCCCAGGTTCGAGCCCCAGCTGTACGAGCATTGAGAATTTTCTCTGCTAAAGCCTGTTCTGCTCCATCCAATTTTAGGGATTGGGGGAGGATCAGACGAGCCAGTCTCGTAATCTGCAGTTTCCCAGGTTTGAGCCCTAGCTGTACCAGCATTGAGAATTTTCTCTGCTAACGACTGTTCTGCTCCATCCAATTTCAGGGATTTGGGGAGAATCAGACGAGCAAGGCTCGAAATCTGCAGTTCCCAAGTTCGAGCCCCAGCTGTTCCAGCATTGAGAATTTTCTCTGCTAACGCCTTTTCTGCTCCATCCAATTTTAGGGATTGGGGGAGGATCAGACGAGCCAGTCTCGTAATCTGCACTTTCGCAGGTTCGAGCCCCAGCTGTACGAGCATTGAGAATTTTCTCTGCTAAAGCCTGTTCTGCTCCATCCAATTTTAGGGATTGGGGGAGGATCAGACGAGCCAGTCTCGTAATCTGCACTTTCCCAGGTTCGAGCCCCAGCTGTACGAGCATTGAGAATTTTCTCTGCTAAAGCCTGTTCTGCTCCATCCAATTTTAGGGATTGGGGGAGGATCAGATGAGCCAGTCTCGTAATCTGCAGTTTCCCAGGTTTGAGCCCTAGCTGTACCAGCATTGAGAATTTTCTCTGCTAACGACTGTTCTGCTCCATCCAATATCAGGGATTGGGGGAGAATCAGACGAGCAAGGCTCGTAATCTGCAGTTCCCAGGTTCGAGCCCCAGCTGTACCAGCATTGAGAATTTTCTCTGCTAAAGCCTGTTCTGCTCCATCCAATTTTAGGGATTGGGGGAGGATCAGACGAGCCAGTCTCGTAATCTGCAGTTTCCCAGGTTCGAGCCCTAGCTGTAATAGCATTGAGAATTTTCTCTGCTAAAGCCTGTTCTGCTCCATCCAATTTTAGGGATTCGGGGAGGATCAGACGAGCCAGTCTCGTAATCTGCAGTTTCCCAGGTTCGAGCCCCAGCTGTACGAGCATTGAGAATTTTCTCTGCTAAAGCCTGTTCTGCTCCATCCAATTTTAGGGATTGGGGGAGGATCAGACGAGCCAGTCTCGTAATCTGCAGTTTCCCAGGTTTGAGCCCTAGCTGTACCAGCATTGAGAATTTTCTCTGCTAACGACTGTTCTGCTCCATCCAATTTCAGGGATTGGGGGAGAATCAGACGAGCAAGGCTCGTAATCTGCAGTTCCCAGGTTCGAGCCCCAGCTGTACCAGCATTGAGAATTTTCTCTGCTAAAGCCTGTTCTGCTCCATCCAATTTTAGGGATTGGGGGAGGATCAGACGAGCCAGTCTCGTAATCTGCAGTTTCCCAGGTTCGAGCCCCAGCTGTACCAGCATTGAGAATTTTCTCTGCTAAAGCCTGTTCTGCTCCATCCAATTTTAGGGATTCGGGGAGGATCAGACGAGCCAGTCTCGTAATCTGCAGTTTTCCAGGTTTGAGCCCTAGCTGTAATAGCATTGAGAATTTTCTCTGCTAACGACTGTTCTGCTCCATCCAATTTCAGGGATTGGGGGAGAATCAGACGAGCAAGGCTCGTAATCTGCAGTTCCCAGGTTCGAGCCCCAGCTGTACCAGCATTGAGAATTTTCTCTGCTAAAGCCTGTTCTGCTCCATCCAATTTTAGGGATTGGGGGAGGATCAGACGAGCCAGTCTCGTAATCTGCAGTTTCCCAGGTTCGAGCCCTAGCTGTAATAGCATTGAGAATTTTCTCTGCTAAAGTCTGTTCTGCTCCATCCAATTTTAGGGATTCGGGGAGGATCAGACGAGCCAGTCTCGTAATCTGCACTTTCCCAGGTTCGAGCCCCAGCTGTACGAGCATTGAGAATTTTCTCTGCTAAAGCCTGTTCTGCTCCATCCAATTTTAGGGATTGGGGGAGGATCAGACGAGCCAGTCTCGTAATCTGCAGTTTCCCAGGTTTGAGCCCTAGCTGTACCAGCATTGAGAATTTTCTCTGCTAACGACTGTTCTGCTCCATCCAATTTCAGGTATTGGGGGAGAATCAGACGAGCAAGGCTCGTAATCTGCAGTTCCCAGGTTCGAGCCCCAGCTGTACCAGCATTGAGAATTTTCTCTGCTAAAGCCTGTTCTGCTCCATCCAATTTTAGGGATTGGGGGAGGATCAGACGAGCCAGTCTCGTAATCTGCAGTTTCCCAGGTTCGAGCCCTAGCTGTAATAGCATTGAAAATTTTCTCTGCTAAAGTCTGTTCTGCTCCATCCAATTTTAGGGATTCGGGGAGGAGCAGACGAGCCAGTCTCGTAATCTGCACTTTCCCAAATTCGAGCCCCAGCTGTACGAGCATTGAGAATTTTCTCTGCTAAAGCCTGTTCTGCTCCATCCAATTTTAGGGATTGGGGGAGGATCAGACGAGCCAGTCTCGTAATCTGCAGTTTCCCAGGTTTGAGCCCTAGCTGTAATAGCATTGAGAATTTTCCCTGCTAACGACTGTTCTGCTCCATCCAATTTCAGGGATTGGGGGAGAATCAGACGAGCAAGGCTCGTAATCTGCAGTTCCCAGGTTCGAGCCCCAGCTGTACCAGCATTGAGAATTTTCTCTGCTAAAGCCTGTTCTTCTCCATCCAATTTTAGGGATTGGGGGAGGATCAGACGAGCCAGTCTCGTAATCTGCAGTTTCCCAGGTCGAGCCCCAGCTGTACGAGCATTGAAAAATTTCTCTGCTAACTTCTGTTCTGCTCCCCCCCCAAATTTTAGAGATTGGGGAGGATCAGACGAGCCAGGCTCGTAATCTGCAGTTCCCAGGTTCGAGTCCCAGCTGGGCCAGCATTGAGATTATCCCCTCAATCCCCATCCTGTCCTCGGTCAGTAAGGAACACCGACGATCTTGGAATGGCCGCCGTCCGTCGGATGGGATGTTAAGCCGTGACACCGTGAGCGTTAGCGCCACATACCCTGTTCAGGTTGAAGAATATGCTGAATGGCTTTGACAAGTTACCATCTATCTCTTAATAGTTGTCCATTGGATCCCCTTTCCTCAAGCTTTTCTGAGGCGTTGGGGTTCTTATGACCTGATGAATTTATCCTATTGTGTACAAAAAAAGTACGCTCAGAGGTAAAACAGCCCAACTCTTGGTGAGAAGGAGGACATCACTGGGTTTAGAAAAGCCGCCATTCGTCGAATAGGATGTTAAGCTGGGCCTCCGTGTGCATGATAGAGAGAGAGAGAGAACCAGACCCTGTGCACATGAAGAAACACTCTGGATGATTTTGACTTCAGGTTTCTATCTGTCTCCTGACAGCTGTCAGTGGATCCCCTTCCCCAGCCTTTTCTGAGCTCATGTGACCTGGATATTTAGCCCATTGTGTTGTTGTTGGGTTGTTTTACCTCTGAGCAGCACTTTTTTGCACACCATGGGCTAAATGGCCAGGTCACATGGACCCCGAAGGTTCAGAGAAGGTTGGGGGAGGGGACCCACTGGAACAGCTGTTGGGAGACAGATGGTAGCTCCCGTCAAGGCCATCCAGCGTGTTTTTTAACGTGCACAGGGTATGGCTCTCCCGCACACGGGCCACGGCTTAACGTCCCATCCGACGGACGATGGCTTTTCCAAGCCCATTGGTGTCCCCTACTGACCGTGGGCAGGGCGGTGAATTTTGCGGAGATAAATCTCAACGCTGACCCAGCTGGGACTCGAACCTGGGAACTACAGATTACGAGCCTGGCGCGCTATCGACTGAGCCACTCCCGCGCCAGACCATTGTGTGTAGAAAAAATTGTCGTTTAGAGGCCAACCTAACAACAATTTATCAAGAGTAGGAATCTGAAACTTTTAAGAGGATACGAACTAAAAATTTTTTTTATCTTCAATTAGAATGTTTTGACAATATTTGTGCGTGAATACACACTTACATGTGATCTAGTACTAGTGAGTAGAAAGAGTAAACACATCAGTTACGGCCAGGACAATTCGCCGAAGCAATTTCGGTTTTCTAGCCGTCCCATGGCCGAGTGGTTAGCGCGCTTGACTATTAATCTAAGGGACCTGGGTTCGAGCCCCGGACAAGGCATGGATGTACGTGTCATTTTTCTGCTGAGGTCCTGCCATCCTCTCAGACCTTCTACTGTGGCATATAAACTGACAGGCTCCTGTCAGACCTCTGTGGCAAGCAGCTGCTTGAGGGGGTATTTATTATTTATTTAATCTGTAGCACCCACACACTCACCTATTAATTTTGGTGCTTGATGTTAAAGAGCCCGAAATACTGTAGTTTGCGCGTAAGTTTTGTGAATAGAATTGGAAATAATAAAGAATGATATGTATGTACTCAAAGATCTGTGAATTGATTTCAGGTGGAAAAAAAAATCTTTTTTCCCCATAATTTACTTTTTTGACTCTACATTGTCGTATATTGTCAGCAGCGGCAAGTCTTTTATTTTAAAGGAGGTGGGGGGGGGGGGACATAAAAACACAACGAACTAGGTTCTTCAACTTTGTTAGCAAAACCTCTTATTTTTTCACTTAAAATGCTAGTAATCTAACATAACACCATATTATGGTGTAAGGTTATTATACACTTTTGTTCATTGCAGACACTGGTCGTTGTCGAGAGACATATAAGGAAGCATACATATCTTGCATTGATACTTTTACTTTAGTTTAAATGAATATATATTTTGATATTGAAAAATCTAGACCTTTTTCGAAGAATTTGAATATCAAGTTCTTTTTCCCACCCATATGTCTGATAAGGTGTAGTTTCAAAAGGATTATCAGATTTTAAAAATATGATTTCGAATTGAATATATGATGGCATATAATGGACAAAAAAATTCAGAACATTGTGTTTGCCATGACCAATCTGAGAAAAAAATAAAGAAGGGGGGGGGGAGAAGTGACGCAATAGAATAGGAAAAAAGGAAAATAGGGGGGGAACAGGAGACTATTTCCATTGTAGTATAACATTTCCCCCTCCCTATTAGAAGTCTTTAAAAAATGTTTTGTGAAATATGCATAAGTTTAATAGTTTTTTTGTCTCCATTTCCCTTACTAGTATTCTTAAGGGGAGGGAGGGGGTACAATTGCATGCCCCCCAAGATTCGGCCCTGTGTATTACTAAGAGATATAACCATCGTATGTTGTACTGCCATGCATTCAAATATTATCATTTGTTCTCGAAACCTGGGCGAGTATTCGGTGAGCCTTGGTGTTCGACATTGCAATTTCAAAAAAAGGTTTGTTCCTCTTGTATACGTTTTTTTTTATCATTAGGGGGCGGGGTGGCTCAGTCGGTAGCGCGACAGGCTCGTAATCTGTAGTTCCAAGGTTCGAGTCCCAGCTGGGTCAGCGTTGAGATTTATCTCCGCAAAATTCTCCGCCCTGCCCACGGTCAGTAGGGGACACCGATGGGTTTGGAAAGGCCACCGTCCGTCGGATGGGACGTTTAGCCGTGGTCCCGTGTGCGGGAGAGCCATACCCTGTGCACGTTAAAGAACATGCTGGATAGCCTTGACGGGAGGCTACCATCCGCCTCCTAACATTCGTCCAGTGGGTCCCCTCCCCCAACCTTCTCTGAGCCTTCGGGGTCCAAGTGACGTGGCCATTTACCCCATGGTGTGTAAAAAAGTGCCGCTCAGAGGTAAAACAACCCAACTTTTATGATTAACCTTCTTATTACGTTTCTTCTTATTGCTTTTCGCTTTGACATTTGTCGATTTGTTCGTTTGTGGATTTGTCAAAATTGTTGTTCCACCATATCTTTCGAACGCGACTGAGAAACTTAATGACTTATGTGTCAAATGACACATAAATCTGACGCCGCGATTGTCACAGGCTATAAAAACTTAATCTTCCATACTTTCTTCCTCTTTGGGGCGGGGGTGGCTCAGTCGGTAGCGCGCCAGAATCGTAATCTGTAGTTCCCAGTTTCGAGTCTCAGCTGGGTCAGCGTTGAGATTTATCTCCGCAAAACTCCCCGCCCAGCCCACGGTCAGTACGGGACACCGATGGGCTTGGAAAGGTCGCCGTCCGTCGGATGGGACGTTAAGCCGTGGCCTCGTGTGCGGGAGAGCCATACCATGTGCACGTTAAAGAACACGCTGGAATGCCTTGACGGGAGGCTACCATCTGTCTCCCAACAGCTGTTCCAGTGGGTCCCCTCCCCCAACCTTCTCTGAGCCTTCGGGGTCCATGTGACCTGGCCATTTAGCCCATGGTGTGCAAAAAAGTGCCGCTCAGAGGTGAAACAACCCAAACAACCCAACTTTCTTCCTCCCCTAAAAGGGGGAATATTAAAATGATCCCCCCCGAATCTCCTAAAAGCGAATGCGGAAAGTAACAGGCTATGAGTCAAATGATAGCTTCTGAGCTATTAGTCATAGGCTATTAAAAATTGACTTCTATGATTTCTTTCCCTAAAAAGGAGGGATTTATGAAAACGCCGCTGCTGTACCTGAAAAGGAAGGTTTGTGGCCACGCGAGTGCTGAATGCAACAAGCTATACTGGAAATGAAAGCTTGTGACGCGGGGAGTGTCAAAAGCTATAAAAAAAAATTGACCCCCATCATGATACCGTTGCAAACTATTTCGACTTTTGCACCCACTATTTTTGCCCCTGATAAAAGGGGGGTGGTTTTCCCAGGGTTAGGCTTTAGCGAATTATGTCTAAAATTAAAGCTTATGTCGTCTCCAATATCATCGGCTACTTGAAACACGACTGCAAAAAGGAGGAAAAAATGTGATCGACGTTTATGAATCATATATGAAATGAAAGTTTTTGAAGGTAGGTTTTTTAAGTTACAAAAAAAATAAAAAAATTAAAAAAAAAAACACCGATATTCTTATATGGGCTGGGTTGCCTTTGAGCGGCACTTTTTTTGAAACAATGGACTAAATGGCACGTCACAAGGTCCCCGAAGACTCAGAGAAGGTTGAGGGAGGGGACCCACTGTAACAGCTGTTGCGAGATAGATGGTAGCCTCCCGTCAAAACCATCCAGCGTGTTCTTTAACGTGCACAGGTTATGTCTCTGTCCTGCACACGGAACTACGGCTTAACATATCATCCGACAGACGACGGCCTTTCCAATCCCATTGGTGTCTTTTCCTAACCGTAGGCAAGGCGTGGGGGGGGGGGGGGGGTTGCGGAGAAAAATACGAATGCTGGCCCAGCTAGGACTTGAATTTGGGAACTGTAGATTATCGTCCCAACTATATGGGACCTAAAAAGTGGGAAATAAACCTAATGCATATCAATGGTGCAATCAGTCAGTGAGTTCGTATTCACTTCAAAGGAAGATAGGGCGCCGATTTAACCTACTCAGCAAGATTGCCGGCGCCCTATCTTCCTTTGAAGAGAATACGAACTCAGTGACTGATTGCACCATAGATATGCTTTAGGTTTATTTTCTACTATATAGAAATATTAGATATTTTCCCAAATAGGAAGACCTTCGTGTCACGTGACACGAAGGTTGCCAGATTACTCATTTCTAAAAAAAATCGTTGCCAGATATTTTTTTCTGAATTCTGTAATCAGCCATAGTGTTCGCCTACTTTCTTGAGCGACTGTACCCTACGTATATGAATATTTTAAAAGAACAATACATATGCGAACTACGAAATTTTATGACTGGTCATTGTATTCGTTTGTGTTAGACAAACCCAACATCGACGCTCGATCCAAACAAAGCGAGTAATTATCGATTTGCAAAGAGTAAAGAATAAAGGGTGCTTCACTATCATTGTGGAGCAACTCATCAATGTCTGCAGCACGCGCTATCGTCCTCCCAGAATCTGGCAGCTGATTTCTGCCCTATTGTGCGGAGGATAGTTGGCAATGTTACAAACGTCTGTTTGTTGTCCGATTTATAATGGATATTTCAATGGAGGCCTTATCGGCGGTAACGAATGAAATCCGTCGGTATCTCGACAAACGATAGGGCAGGGGGGAGGGGGGAAGAAGTTGAATTGCAATGCCGCCGTCGTTGCTTGCTTGCTTGCAGGGGATTTAGTGGTTTGGTTCAGTGGAATAATTGTCGAATTCTTCCAAACGGGGAGGAGTAGGGGAAGGGAGAAGCTAAAGAATGGAGCAGTGGAAGAGATTCTGGGGGCACTATTTAGGAAGAAAACTTCAAATTTTACATTCTCAGTGGCTGCAAACGAGGCAGATACCCAGGATTTAGTTTCGGGGGGGGGGGGGGGGTCGAGGATTTTGTTGTTTTGGGGCGTCAGAGCATTCCGTTTCGGGGAGGCTCCGATAATTTAGCTCCGGGGAGGGTCCGAGATTTCGGAGTCGGAATGGGAGTCAGAGCATTTCGTTTAGGGGAGACTCTGAGAATTTAGTTTGGGGGAAGTGGGTCCGAGAATTTTTTTTGTGGGGTCAGAGAATTTCATTTAGGGGAGACTGAGAATTTAGTTTGGGGGAAGTGGGTCCGAGAATTTTGTTTTGTAGGGTCAGAGAATTTCGTTTAGTGGAGACTGAGAATTTAGTTTGGGGGCAGTGGTTCCGAGAATTTTGTGTTTTACGGTCAGAGAATTTCGTTTAGTGGAGACTGAGATTTTAGCTTGGGGGGCAGTGGGTCCGAGATTTTTTGTTTTGTGGGGTCAGAGAATTTCATTTAGGGGAATTTAATTTGGGGGAAGTGGGTCCGAGAATTTTGTTTTGTGGGGTCAGAGAATTTCGTTTAGCGGAGACTCTGAGAATTTAGCTTGGGGACAGTGGGTCCGAGAATTTGGTTTTGTGGGGTCAGAGAATTTCATTTAGGGGAGACTGAGAATTTAGTTTGGGGGCAGTGGTTCCAAGAATTTTGTTTTTTACGGTCAGAGAATTTCGTTTAGTGGAGGCCGAGATTTTAGCTTGGGGACAGTGGATCCGAGAATTTTGTTTAGGGGAGACTGAGAATTTAGTTTGGGGAAATGGGTCTGAGAATTTTGTTTTGTGGGGTCAGAGAATTTCGTTTAGGGGAGACTGAGAATTTAGTTTGGGGGAAGTGGGTCCGAGAATTTTGTTTTGTGGGGTCAGAGAATTTCGTTCAGGGGAGATCTGAGAATTTAGCTTGGGGGCAGTGGGTCCGAGAATTTTGTTTTGTAGGGTCAGAGAATTTCGTTCAGGGGAGACTCTGAGAATTTAGCTTGGGGGCAGTGGGTCCGAGAATTTTGTTTTGTAGGGTCAGAGAATTTCGTTTAGTGGAGACTGAGAATTTAGTTTGGGGGCAGTGGTTCCGAGAATTTTGTGTTTTACGGTCAGAGAATTTCGTTTTGTGGAGACTGAGATTTTAGCTTGGGGGCAGTGGGTCCGAGATTTTTTGTTTTGTGGGGTCAGAGAATTTCATTTAGGGGACGCTGAGAATTTAATTTGGGGGAAGTGGGTCCGAGAATTTTGTTTTGTGGGGTCAGAGAATTTCGTTTAGCGGAGACTCTGAGAATTTAGCTTGGGGACAGTGGGTCCGAGAATTTGGTTTTGTGGGGTCAGAGAATTTCATTTAGGGGAGACTGAGAATTTAGTTTGGGGGCAGTGGTTCCAAGAATTTTGTTTTTTACGGTCAGAGAATTTCGTTTAGTGGAGGCCGAGATTTTAGCTTGGGGACAGTGGATCCGAGAATTTTGTTTAGAGGAGACTGAGAATTTAGTTTGGGGAAATGGGTCTGAGAATTTTGTTTTGTGGGGTCAGAGAATTTCGTTTAGGGGAGACTGAGAATTTAGTTTGGGGGAAGTGGGTCCGAGAATTTTGTTTTGTAGGTCGGGTCAGAGAATTTCGTTTAGGGGAGACTCTGAGAATTTAGCTTGGGGGCAGTGGGTCCGAGAATTTTGTTTTGTGGGGTCAGAGAATTTCGTTCAGGGGAGACTCTGAGAATTTAGCTTGGGAGCAGTGGGTCCGAGAATTTTGTTTTGTAGGGTCAGAGAATTTCGTTCAGGGGAGACTCTGAGAATTTAGCTTGGGGGCAGTGGGTCCGAGAATTTTGTTTTGTAGGGTCAGAGAATTTCGTTCAGGGGAGACTCTGAGAATTTAGCTTGGGGGCAGTGGGTCCGAGAATTTTGTTTTGTGGGGTCAGAGAATTTCGTTCAGGGGAGACTCCGAGACTTTAGCTTGAGAGGGGGGGAGGTCTAAGAATTAGACTTGAGTAGGGTTTCCCCGTTTCTAAAATGTTCCACCGAACAGAAAAGGTTAAAATGATATTCTATATGGAATGAGTTTCATAATTGCTTTTCTTTAAAAACTATTTTAAGTGGAGGACATAAAATATGGGGATAAAATGAAATCATGCAAAGAAAACCGTTTTGGATTTTCAAAGTAGGTAGACAAGTTCGAGATTTAGTATAAGACTACAGGATTTTCGTGCCGGGTTCAGACCTCCCCCCTCTGCCCCATCTAGGGACGTCCCTGCTGCAAACGTAAAGTACAGTAAAGACAGTCGCTCAAAAAAGTATCCAAACACTATGGTTGATTACAGAATTCAGAAAAAAATATCTTGCAACGATTTTTTTAGAATTTAGTGATCTGGCAACCTTCGTGTCCTTCGTGTCACGTGACAACAACAAAACGTTGACACAAACAAAATGGGTACTTTTCTATATTGATCCTGGGTATTAGGAAGAAACAATTATTAATGCCAGGCCACAAAGATCCTAAAGGTTCAGAGCTGAGTTGAGGCAGGTGAAAGTAATTTTCTGTACGGTGGGTGACCTAAATCCACGGTATCAACAGCTGTGATTCATCATGTCACGAAAGTTATTAAGTAAACACGGATGTTCTTTAACTAAAACTACATGCAAATTAGCAAGGTCGTCATAAGACAAAATAAACAAACTTGGATAGGTCCCAAAACTTCCTGCACCTCTTAATTAACATCTGCGGCAACAACTGAAGGAATATAGGATCATAAAATAATTTTTATATGAAGCCAGAAAAAACGTAAATAAAGTTTCAGACAAATTTTTTTTCTATGCAAATACAATATCTTTATTTGCAAGATCCCATACTTTTCGTCGAGTAGGTGTCTCTTTCAGAGACAACAGATAATTACATTAGTTAATTACTAGTAATTACTGTAATTATAGCCATTAGACTTAATTACTGTCTGCTCACAATAATTATCCCTGTGACCAGGTGTGCTGTTCTAATGACGTGTCCATTTTCATGGGGGCCCGCAGGAGCAAACGGGTCTGATGAGATTTCAGTTTTTCTTTCTCTTTCGGTTATTTCCGCCGACGGAGCCTTTTCTCGCTCTCTGCGGAATTAAATGACTTTCACGAACTGTATGAGTGAGGGAGAATTTGGCGAAATGAGTTTGGTAAATAAGAAAAATGATTGCAAATGAGGTACAGGGGGACGTTAGTTACCACTCTTTCATTAATAGATATTGAAATGCGTTTAGCACTAGACGTTAAAAGAGGTTTCCAATTTCTTCTTGATGGATAAGAAAAGAATTACTTGAAGATAAATATCTCATGGTACTTCTGCTATTTAACTTTAGGAAAAACTACCTTGACTCTTTAGAAATTGGGTACGTAACTCTGAGGTGTAGTCTCGAGGAAGTAATTGATTGAGCTTGGGACAATGTTGCGAGGGTAGGTTATTCTGTAGCAAAGTCTCAAGGCATAAATAACTTGGTTAATGTTTTAGAGGCAAAGTCTCAATGTCTCTGTGGTTCTGTAGCGAAGTCTCAATATCTGTGTGGTTCTGTAGCGAAGTCTCAATATCTCTGTGGTTCTGTAGCGAAGTCTCAATATCTCTGTGGTTCTGTAGCAAAGTCTCAATGTCTCTGTGGTTCTGTTGCAAAGTTTAAATGTCTGTGTGGTTCTGTTGCAAAGTTTAAATGTCTGTGTGGTTCTGTTGCAAAGTTTAAATGTCTGTGTGGTTCTGTAGCAAACTCTCAATGTATGTATAGTTCTGTAGCAAAGTTCCAATGACTGTGTGGTTATCGAGTAACCTCTCAATGTCTGTGTAGTTCTGTATCAAAGTCTCAATGTGTATGTGGTTCTGAGGCGAAGCCTCAATATCTGTATAGTTCTGCATTAAAGTCCCAAAGTCTGTGTGAACACGCTAGATGAGTTGAAGGGAGGTTTCCATCTGTGTCCAGCAGCTATCGAGTTGATCCCTTCCCCAACCTCGACTTCTCTGAGCCCTTGGGGACCTTTAGCGATTTAGCCCATTATGAAAGAAAAGTTGCCGCTCAGAGGTAAAACAAGCAACAATCCAATTCAAATTAATTCTTTCCATTCTTTAACAACTGGTTTGTCGATTAGTAACAATTTAACCACACCCCCTCGATAGAAACAGCTAGATGAAATCACTGCTCTTTGGGTTCTGAGTTCGTCGGATCCCACCAGATTCAAGACATCGGCGTAAAAGAGGATACCCGTGGACTTGGAAAGGAACCCCGTCCATCGGATGGGCTGTGGTCACGTGTGCAGGAGAGCCGTACCATGAAACGTTAAAGAACACGCTGGATGGCCTTGACTACTGTCAATTGGGCAGCTATTACTCAGGAGGAAAGTATGCTTCCTCCTGAGTAATAGCTGCCCAATTGGGTCTCTTTCCTGAGTCCTTGTGACCAGATCATTTAGACTACTATAGCCAAACAAGTGCAGCTCAGATGTAAATCATCATCATCATCATCAGTTTATTATAATATAAGGTTACAAATCTCATATATTTGGAATACTCTTATTAACCCAAGAGCATCTAAGCTCATGTAGGTTAACTTACAAATTATTTAAATAATAATTTTGGCAACATTGACACTCAACTTTACATAAAGAGAAAAAAAATATACAAAAAATACATAATTTATAAAAACGAATTTAAGTTTTTTGCTTTAACCCTGAAAACAGACTGTCAGCATTAGTGATGCTCATTAGATAATTAGCAGTGAGAGATCTGAAATGCATAAAATTAGATTCATTTCGAATTATAATCGGTAAAGAATTAAAAATTTTAGGGGCCAAATAATCAAAGTGTTTGTGCATAATTTCTTTATTTGCAAGTGGTAACAGAAACCTTTTCCCATTATCTCGCATAGAATAATTTGTATAATGCAGCACTGCATTATTGTTTTTAAAGAAGTAATTTAATGTTCTATAAACAACTAAATGTCTCAGTGGAAATACACCTGAAATGGTATACTTACAAACGATGGTAACAGTTTTATAGTTATTTAGTAATATTTGAAATATAAATTTATTTTGCGTTGAAATTAGACTCCTTAATGATGAAATGTATGTTCCTCCCCAACTTGTAATACCATACTGTATAGCAGACTGGATCCAAGATTTGTATAACATTATTAACATTTTATTACTGAGGATTTTTTTTTTAAATAATAAAATTTATATAACATCTGTCTAAGTGTGTTTGTTAGTTTTCAAAGGTGCATTTTCCAACTTAGGGAGCTATCAATATCAACGTCTAGGTTTAAGTCGACTTTGAACCTGTTCAATTCCTTCACAGCAACAAACCGAGTAATTATTGCATGAAACCTAACTGGCTTAGGCGTCATTGGACGAATGCTAGCTTGGTAAACTACGCAGTTGAGTTGTTTTACCTGTGAGTGACCCTTTTCTGTACACAATGGGCTTAATGGCAGGTCACAAGGACCCTGATGCCTCAGAAAAAATTGGGGGGGAAGTGTACCCACTGGTCAGCTGTTAGGAGATAAGAGAGACTCCCATCAAGGTCTTCCAGAGTGCTCCTTTAACGTGCACAGAATATGTGTGGAAGCCGCACACAGGTTCATGTCTTTACGTCCCTTCCGATGGACTTTCCAAGCCCATCTGTGTACCCTACTGACCGAGCGCAAGGTGGGGGTTTAGAGCAGACAAATCTCAACGCTCGTACAGGTGGGCCTCGGACCTGAGAGCTTCAGATTACGAAGTCTCGCACGCTACCGACTGAGGATCCACCCTTCAAACTGTGCAGAAAAGAGGAAAAATAATATTCATAACTCTACATCTGAACCAAAATTTACTCGGTGTAATAATTCCAGCAAATATTAAAAGCGGATCATTCTTAGGTCGTGCGATGGTTAAGTTTTGAGCGTTCAATCACCTTGAACTGGGGGCGGGGGTGGCTCAGTCGGTAGCGCGCCAGGCTCGTAATCTGTAGTTCCCAGGTTCGAGTCCCAGCTGGGTCAGCGTTGAGATTTATCTCCGCAAAATTCCCCGCCCTGCCCACGGTCAGTAGGAGACACCGATGGGATTGGAAGGTCCGCCGTCCGTCGGATGGGACGTTAAGCCGTGGCCCCGTGTGCGGGAGAGCCATACCTGTGCACGTTAAAGAATACGCTGGATGGCCTTGACGGGAGGCTACCATCTGTCTCCCAACAGCTGTTCTAGTGGGTCCCCTCCCCCAACCTTCTCTGAGCCTTCGGGGTCCATGTGACCTGGCCATTTAGCCCATGGTGTGCAAAAAAGTGCCGCTCAGAGGTAAAACAACACAACTTACCTTGAACTCATTTAGAACAGGGAAAAATAATTGCAGAGTGCATTTAATACCGATAGAAATAAGAAGCGTCTCTTTATAAAACTTCGAGAGAGAAGTGAACGCTCTTGTGATTAGTTTTAATTTCAGTTAACTGAAACCTTTCCCACCCCTTAAAAAACGGAAACAAATACAATTAGCGTTACAGCGGACCTCATTCCGTGCATCGTCTCTAAGAGTTGCAAGTTCGGCACCTTTTCAGAGGCGAGAACTTTTAATGCCATTATCAGTAATAGGTTTCTTTGTTCGCTGGCAGAGATACTTCAAGATACTTCTTTTTTTTTGTCGCAAATTCTACCGGTTCCTTTCTTTTGAAGTTGGACTTCTTTCTTATGGGATAGAAAAAAAGAAGTCTTCATGGCTTAAGTAGTTTGCACAGGAGGAATGGCAACCAGCATATTCCAACGTCGTTCACGTGAACTTTTGGAAAAAGTAGAAGAGTAGCATGAATTAAAAAAAAAAAATCAAGAAACAGTTGCACAGAATTAAGTTTAATTAAAGTAATGGTTCCGACTATTTCGTATCTGTCTGAGTGGTGAGGAAACATCCAAAAAGGTGTTAAAACGAAATTCGATTTCGTGTGGAAGCTGCAAAGTAAAATTGGACAATGGAAGAGGAGACGTGAGCATTATTTTAAACCCTGAATAAGTAGATTATCTCAGAGGAGAGGGGGCGGGGGTTGCTCAGTCGGTAGCGCGCCAAGCTCGTAATCTGTAGTTCCCAGGTTCGAGTCCCAGCTGGGTCAGCGTTAAGATTTATCTCCGCAAAATTCCCCGCCCTGTCCACGGTCAGTAGGGGGACACCGATGGGCTTGGTAAAGGCCACCGTCCGTCGGATGGGACGTTAAGCCGTGGCTCCCTGTGTGGGAGAGCCATACCCTGTGCACGTTAAAGAACACGCTGGATGGCCTTGACGGGAGGCTACCATCTGTCTCCCAACAGCTGTTTCAGTGGGTCCCCTCCCCCAATCTTCTCTGAGCCTTCGGGGTCTATGTGACCTGGCCATTTAGTCCATGGTGTGCAAAAAAGTGCCGCTCAGAGGTAAAACAATCCAATCCAATCTTAGAGGAGAGTTAAAATATATTTTTTCAAAAGAAATATTTTCCAAGGAAAATATTATAATTTCTACCGTAGATTGAATATCAATTTCAAATACTATTTAGTGGCGACGAGAGAGTTTCTGAATAGGTGGGGTCAACATAATCATGCTTATAAAGAAACCAACTACGCAGGGGAGGTGATGGCTCACATGATAGTGAACAATGTCGGCGATTTTCGACGGAAACCCCAATTCTGTCTTCGCTGAAAAAAGTAACATCGATTGAGTTACAACAGAACCTATATATATGTATGTACGTGTAATACAATTTCCATATATATATTGTGGCTTATGTCAGGCCACATTCCAGGATTTAGTTTCAGTGTGTGTGTGTGAGGGTTGGGTTGTTTTTCCTCTGAGCGGCACTTTTTTGCACACCATGGGCTAAATGGCCAGGTCACATGGACCCCGAAGGCTCAGAGAAGGTTGGGGGAGGGGACTCACTGGAACAGCTGTTGGGAGACAGATGGTAGCCTCCCGTCAAGGCCATCCAGCGTGTTCTTTAACGTGCATAGAGTATGGCTCTCCCGCACACTAGGCCACGGCTTAACATCCCATCCGACGGACGGCTGCCTTTTCAAGTCCATCGGTGTCCCCTACTGACCGTGGGCAGGGCGGGGAATTTTGCGGAGATAAATCTCAACGCTGACCCGTGTGTGTGAGGTGGGGGTGGATTCAAAAATTTAGCTCTGGGGGGGGGGGGGGGGTGCTTCTCGTAATCCTTCTCGTAATATTTCGCTCTGATAATTAAGGTGCGCAAGACAGTTTCGAGTGTATTACTTCACTAAATGCTTATTGAAATGAAATAAAGCGAGCAGTACACCGAAGAGACAAAACATTATGACCAGTTGCCTAATATGATGTTGGTCCTGCACGTGCTTCCAAAACAGCTCTTACCCGGCGAGGCATGGACACTACAAGATTTATGAAGGTATCTTGTGGTATCTGGTACCAACACGTTACCAGCAGATTATTTAACTCTTGTAAGTTACGTGTTTGAGCCACTGCAGATCGGATATGCTGTTCCAACACAAACCACATTTGCTCAATTGGATTGATATCTGGGGAATTTGAAGGCCAGTGCAACACCTGGAAGTCTTCCTCATGTTCCACGAACCATTCCTGTACAATCTGGGTAGTGTGAGATGGCGCATTATCCTGCTGAAAGAAGGCACTACTAGAAGGGTAATACCGTTGCCATGAATGATGTATCTGGTCTAAAATGATGTTTAGGTAGGTGGCAGACATCATAGTTTCCTGTACATGAATGACTGGACCAAGGATTTCCCAGCAGAACTTTGCCCAAAGCATTACACTTCCTCAACCAGCTTGTTTTCGTTCCACGATGCATACTGATGCCAACACTTCCCCAGGTAAACGACGCACACGTACCCGGCCGTCTACATGGTACAACAGGAAACGAGATTCATCAGACCAAACGACCTTCTTCCAATCATTCAAGTTCCAGTTTTGATGCTCGCGTACCCATTGTAGACACTCTCGACAGTGAACCGAGGTCAGCATGGTCACTCGAAGAGGCCTGCGGTTAAATAGCCACATTATCTGCAGAGTTCGATGTACTGTGTGTTCTGACACATTACTCCCGTCATCAGCATTCAATTTACGGGCGAGTTGTGCCACGGAATCCCTTATGTTGGTTTGTACCATATGGGATAGACTTCACTCCCTCCAGCATCAATGAGCCACACCTTGCGGCGGTTCGTGGTTTTTTTTTTCCTCGGACCACTTTTTGAAGGTATTGTAGGCGCTTTCGACGGTGAACTTAGAGTAAGAATGGTCACTCTGAGCGGCCTGCGGCTATGCAGCCCCATTTTCAGCAGGGTCGGATTTATACTGTGTGTTGTGACACATTACTCCCGTCACCTGGGGCGAGGGTGGCTCACTGCAGATGGTAGCGCGCCAGGCTCGTAATCTGTAGTTCCCAGGTTCGAGTCCCAGCTGGGTCAGCGTTGAGATTTATCTCCGCAAAATTCCCCGCCCTGCCCACGGTCAGCAGGGGACACCGATGGGCTTGGAAAGGCCGCCGTCCGTCTGATGGGACGTTAAGCCGTGGTCCCGTGTGCGGGAAACCATACCCAGTGCACGTTAAAAAACACGCTGGATGGCCTTGACGGGAGGCTACCATCTGTCTCCCAACAGCTGTTCCAGTGGGTCCCCTCCCCCAACCTTCTCTGAGCCTTCGGGGTCCATGTACCTGGCCCTTTAGCTCATGGTGTGCAAAAAAGTGCCGCTCAGAGATAAAACAACCCAACAACCCAACTCCCGTCACCAGCATTCAACCGTGACACCGTAATATGTTAAAAAAACAGGTTCCTAGCTGTTATGAGAAGTCTTAAAATAATAATTACTTTGCGAATGTGGGGATCTGGCAACGGCAGAGCCACCCCCGCCCCACAGCTGTTGGGAGACAGATGGTAACCTCCCGTCGAGGCCATAAACCATGCTCTTTAACGTGCACAGGGTATGGCTTAACATACCATCCGACGGAAGGCGGCCTTTCCAAACCCATCGTGCTCCCTACTGATTGTGGGCATGGCCGGAATTTTCCTAGTAAGAGTAATTGGAGGTCCAAAATAATTTTTAAACTTGTGCACGCAATTTTTCATGAAATGTTTTAAAACACCTCTAAAACGAAATGGAAAACGTTGCACTGAAATAAAAATACAATCTTTTGCCACTACCCTTTACCATTTTACTGATCGATTGCGTCGCTATCCCCCCCCCCCCCACTTTATTTCTTTCTAGATCCGGACTTGACTGTATGCAAATTGGTTCCAGAATTAATGAATTTAATTCTGGCCACGGCTTAACGTCCCATCCGACGAACGGCGGTCTTTCCAAGCCCATCGGTGTCCCCTACTGACAGTGGGCGGGGCGGGGAGTTTTGCGGAGATAAATCTCAACGCTGACCCAGCTGCGTTGGGTTGTTGGGTTGTTTTACCTCTGAGCGGCACTTTTTTGCACACCAGGAGCTAAATGGCCAGGTCACATGGACCCCGAAGGCTCAGAGAAGGTTGAGGGAGGGGACACACTGGAACAGCTGTCGGGAGACAGATGGTAGTCTCCCGTCAAGGCCATCCAGCGTGTTCTTTAACGTGCACAGGATATGGCTCTCCAGCACACGGGGCCACGGCTTAACGTCCCATCCGACGGACGGCGGCTTTTCCAACCCCATCGGTGTCCCCTACTGACCGTGGGCAGGGCGAGGAATTTTGCGGAGATAAATCTCAACGCTGACCCAGCTGGCACTCGAACCGGGAACTACAGATTACGAGCCTGGAGCGCTACCGACTGAGCCATCCCCCGCCACGAATGAATTTTGACGTGAAGAGTTGAATTCACCGTTCCAAAAATTTAAAAAGTGCAGTTTTTAAAAAATGTTGGAATTTTTTTGAGGTTCTACTGTAAAAACTTCGAAGATCATGTAATAAATTGGTAGAATAAGTCTAAATTAGTCAATACCAACTGTTGTTTAATGTTGAATCTTCGTTTCAATTTCACTACAGGAACTAGGAGACGATGATTCATTAGATCACACATCGGAAATTTTATTCATGAATTTGCGATACTTCGGCAGTCCCTTTATTGCTTTTAATGAAAACTATTTGTCTCTGTTGTACAGTTATATGTAAATATTTTGATCACATATGCTAACTTCAATATTTCTTATTTAGTATTAAAAAACAATCTAAACATTACTCTCTTCGCTTCAAAGACATCAAAGGGAAATCTAAACAGAGGATCTAAACAAATGCATGACAAACAACACACATTAACATACTTTCATTTTCATTTAGCTGACGTCATTCGTGTTCTTTTGAAACCATTTGTGCGCGAAGCAGCGTCTCCTGGTGGCTCACTGAAGTAATTAAGTGTGCACGTATCCAGGATTTAGTATCGGGGTAGTGGGGGGGGGGAGATTTTAGTTTTGGGGGATCCGAAAATTCAGTTTAGGGGAAGGTTTCTAGAAATTAGTTTCGTGGGGGAGAGCAAGGGCTGAGAGTAAGACTTTTGAGAGAAAGATTTTCCATTTACTAAAATATTCCACCGGGAAAGGTTGGGTTGTTGAGTTGGGTTGTTTTACCTCTGAGCGGCACTTTTTTGCACACCATGGGCTAAATGGCCAGGTCACATGGACCCCGAAGGCTCAGAGAAGGTTGGAGGTGGGGACCCACTGGAACAGCTGTTGGGAGACAGATGGTAGCCTCCGGGCAAGGCCATCTGTGTTCTTTAACGTGCACAACGTATGGCTCTCCCGCACATGGTACCACGGGTTAATGTCCCATCAGACGGACGGCGGCCTTTCCAAGCCCATCGGGGTCCCTTACTGACCGTAGGCAGGGCGAGGAGTTTTGCGGAGATAAATCTCAACGCTGACCCAGCTGGGCCAGGAAAGGTTAAAATGATATTCTATATGGAATAAGATTTTATAAATTTTTCAATCTACTTTCAGTGTCCGACATGAACTATGGGGCTAAAATAGAGTTATCAAAGCAGTTTTTGAAATTTCGTGTGAGATGACCGAATTTCCGGGGGGGGGGGGGGTTACGAACCACCTGATGCCCCTCCCTGAGTACATCCCTGCACTGAAGCCACCTCACACACTATGTAAACGTGAGTGTACCATTCAATGTGCAAATGTGCAGTTCATTACATTCATGCAGGCAAGGATCTATAAAAAAAATAAAGTAAGGGCATCTGACTGGATGAAGCAAAAAAAAAAAAACAAAATGAATGAAAACAAAACAAAAATAAACAAACTAAATAAAGGGTAGGGGTTGGGTTGTTGAGTTGTTTTGCCTCTGAGCGGCACTTTTTTACACACCATGGGCTAAATGGCCAGGTCACATGGACCCCGAATGCTCAGAGAAGGTTGGGGGAGGGGACCCACTGGAACAGCTGTTGGGAGACAGATGGTAGCCTCCCGTCAAGGCCATCCAGCGTGTTCTTTAACGCGCACAGGGTATGGCTCTCCCGCACACGGGGCCACGGCTTAACGTCCCATCCGACGGACGGCGGCCTTTCCAAGCCCATCGGTGTCCCCTTCTGACCGTGGGCAGGACGGGGAATTTTGCGGAGATAAATCTCAACGCTGACCCAGCTGGGACTCGAACCTGGGAAATACAGATTACGAGCCTGGCGCGCTACCGACTGAGCCACCCCCGCCCCAAAAAGGTAGGGGGGAAGAAGCTGTATTGCCATTCTAGAATAAAAAATTTTCCTCCATTTCAGTCAGTCTTTAAAAAATTTCTTGAAAAAAATTGGTGAAATATAGATATTTTTTATAATTTTTTGCCCCTCCCATTTCTGTTACTATCTTTCTGGAAGGGGTGGGAGGCATGATCCCCTTGCTCCCCCCCATAGATCATGCCCAGCCCTCATGTTATATTTTGCTTTCTATTATACTTATTATATGTATTTCTTTGTGTTTCTATTACGTGCAGGTCAGTTTCCAATATTTCATATTTATTCTCCCTTATTAAGTTGCATTTGCTAGGATTATTTTAGAGGCTTGATAACAAAGTAATAAAACTCTATTCTTTAATGACAGTTTATATATTTTCTTGGCTATATTTAACTTCATACTTACTTGCATGCTTATTTCAACAAATGTGTCAACATTTTATTTATATCACTGCCTTAATTTGCATTCGGGCAACGTTCCACTAAAATGCGAAATAGAACGACTAAAATTAACTTCTTATTTCCCCTAACAATAGGGGGTGGCTCAGTCGGTAGCGCGCCAGGCTCGTAATCTGTAGTTCCCAGGTTCGAGTCCCAGCTGGGTCAGCGTTGAGATTTATCTCCGCAAAATTCCCCGCCCTGCCCACGGTCAGTAGGGGACACCGATGGGCTTGGAGAGGCCGCCGTCCGTCGGTTAGGAGGTTAAGCCGTGGCCCGTGTGCGGGAGAGCCATACCCGTTGCACGTTAAAGAACATGCTGGATGGCCTTGACGGGAGGCTACCATCTGTCTCCCAACAGCTGTTCCAGTGGGTCTCCTCCCCCAACCTTCTCTGAGCCTTCGAGGTCCATGTGACCTGGCCATTTAGCCCATGGTGTGCAAAAAAGTGCCGCTCAGAGGTAAACCAACCCAACCCCTAACAATAAACTAAACATTCAATATCGTTCGATTGATTGCTTTATCCAAAAGGATGATGGAGATATGAGGTTCTCTCGCAACGTTTGAGGGCTTGAATAATGTATATGTTACCGCTAAAGTGCAGAAATCAGTTAATGTGCACATTACCTAGCTAATCTGCAGATTAACTAGGGTGATCCGTTAAAGTGCGGAAAATTGTTTCATTTCTCAACTAGGTAATCTGCAAATTACCTAGATAATCTGCACATTACCTACTAGGCACTCGTTAAAATGAAAATAAGATCTTTGCTGGAACAACAGCAACGTTTCTGTGCGCTTAAATTAACATAATGTTATTTATTTATTTTTCGATATCTAAAGAATCAAGTTTATACAATCAAACAATCAACAAATTATTTGATATGTTACCGTTAAAGTGTATAATTCAGTTATTTCATAGAATACCTAGTTATTTCATGAAATAACTGATCAAATCAGTTAAAGCGTGTAATAGATTAACAATTCCACACTTTAACTAGTTATTCTATGAAATAACTAATGATAGACAATTAAAGTGTAAAATAAACAATTTGACTGAATTATGCAGCATACAAAATGTTATTTATATAGACGCAATAAAATCATTTGTTACAACAGGGATTACTAAAATGGCATTTGGAATTGCCCTAATGTGCGAAGGCCAAGTAAGAACGAATCCGTAAAGTGGTGAATCTCTTGAATATGAATCTTCGTGTCACGTGATTAAGTCGTCCGCATTATAAAAAACGCCCCGGATGAGCGGAGGCCAAGTGAGAACGAATCAGTAGAGTGATTCATTCTTGAGAATGAATCACTAAAGTGATTCGTTCTCACTTGGCCTGCTCATTTTGAGGGCGTTTTTTATAATTCGGACGACTGATTCATGTTGACAGAGGGATGACCTGGTTTCAACTCTACTCTCGGACACTAGAAATAGTCTTTTTTTTTTACTTTTCAACTTTAACGATACGGAAGCAGTTAAAGATCACATTACCTTGGTAAAATGCGGAAAACTCTTGATTCCGCACTTTAACGGAGCAAATCAGTTAATCTGCAGATTAGCTAGGTAATGTGCACATTAATGGCTTTCGAGCTTTAGAGGTAACATATATTTTCTGAAGAAAGAAGTTTCCTAAAATCGGAGATAAAATACTTCAAACACTTTTTTAAAAAATCGTTTGTTTATTCAAACAATTTCAAATAATCATATCAGTTTACAAATGTCCCGCAAAGCTATTATTTGCAGGAGAAAATAATTCATTGGAATTCATCAGAAAATTTCTAGGTAAGTCACTGGCGTACCTAAAGATATTACGGCGATATAGAAAAGTCTTAGTACTAGGGTGAATCATAAGTCTGTACAGTGACATATCACTGTGTTGCATTCGCATATCTCTGAACGTAGTACTAAGGAAAAGTATGAATTTCATTGCGTTAGTGGAAAGGCCGCCGTCCGTCGGATGGGACGTTAAGCCGTGGCCCCGTGTGCGGGAGAGCCATACCCTGTGCACGTTAAAGAACACGCTGGATGGCCTTGACGGGAGGCTACCATCTGTCTCCCAACAGCTGTTCCAGTGGGTCCCCTCCCCCAACCTTCTCTGAGCCTTCGGGGTCCATGTGACCTGGCCATTTAGCCCATGGTGTGCAAAAAAGTGCCGCTCAGAGGTAAAACAACCCAACCCAACAACCCCCAACCTTCTCTGAGCCTTCGGGGTCCATGTGACCTGGCCATTTAGCCCATGATGTGCAAAAACGTGCCGCTCAGAGGTAAAACAACCCAACCCAACAACCCCCAACCTTCTCTGAGCCTTCGGGGTCCATGTGACCTGGCCATTTAGCCCATGATGTGCAAAAACGTGCCGCTCAGAGGTAAAACAACCCAACAACCCATTGCTTTAGTCCATAAGTATTAGGGCGGGAGTGGCTCAATCGGTAGCCCGCCAGGCTCGTGATCAGCAGTTCAAAAGTTCAAGTCCCAGCTGGGTCAGCGTTGAGATTTATATCGGCAAAACTTCTTACCTGCCCACTCAGTACGGGACACCGACGTGCTTGGAAAGGCCGCCGTCCGTCGGCTGGAACGTTAAATCGTGGTTCCGTGTGCTGGAGAGCATTACCCTGTTCACGTAAAAGAACAGGCTGGATGGCCTTGGTGGGAGACTACCAGCTGTTCCAGTGGGTCTCCAACCTTCTCTGAACCTTCGAGGTCCTCGGGACCTGGCCATTTGGTCCATGGTGTGCAAAAAAGTGTCGCTCAGAGGTGAAACAAAGTAACCCATAATTGTTACAGGTAAGCCATCCCATGGCCGAGTGGTTAGCACGCTTGGCTACTGATCTAAGGGACCTGGGTTCGAGCCCCGGGTAATGCATGGATGTGTGTGTTGTTTTTCTGCTGAGGTCCTGCCATCCTCACAGACCTTCTACTATGGCATATTAAACTGACAGGCTCCTGTCAGACCTCTGTGGCAAGCAGCTGCTTGAAGGGGTATTTATTTATTTTTTTATTATCGGAGTCTTGGTCCCGATCGTTGTACAATGGATGAATTAAGTATTGCAAATCGTGCAGTTTCACTTCATTAATGGAAAAATGGATTGAAAGCTACTGAAGAGGCCGGCGAAGTGGAAGGTGAGGAGGGAGCAGTCTCCATTCCTACTGCTTTAGATTGGTTCAAGAAGTTCAAAAAGTCGTGTCAGGGGTCTCGAAAATAAGTCGTAATCCAGACGGCTAAATATCGGTAGATCGCAACATTATGTACGGGGCGGGGGTCGCTCAGTCGGTAGCGCGCCAGGCTCGTAATCTGTAGTTCCCAGGTTCGAGTCCCAGCTGGGTCAGCGTTGAGATTTATCTCCGCAAAACTCCCGGCCCTGTCAGCTGTCAATAGGGGACACCGATGGGTTTGGAAAGGCCACCGCCCGTCGGATGGGACGTTAAGCCGTGGCCCCGTCCAGAGCCATACCCTGTGCACGTTAAAGAACACGATGGATGGCCTTGACGGGAGACTACCATCTATCTCCCAACAGCTGTTCCAGTGGGTCCCCTCCCCCAACCTTCTCTGAGCCTTCGGGTCTACGTGACCTGGCCATTTAGCCCATGGTGTGCAAAAAAGTGCCGCTCAGAGGTAAAACAACCCAACCCAAAGCAACATTATGTTTCAAGGTATTGAGGCTGATTCATTGACAAGGACTCGCAGGTTCTCAACAGAACTTCGTTGCTCACAAGCAATTCTAATGTGGTATCTACAACGCATCGGTAAGATAGCCAGGAATTCCCTAAAGATTCCACATGAGCTGACTACTTAAGAAGCAAACCGTCGTATCGAAGTCTGCAGGAAACTTCCTGCTAACCCGTGCGACTACCATTTCATCAAGAGAGTCGTTACCTGGGATGAAAAATTTAACTTTTTCAACAATCCGAACACCCAAAAGCAATGGCTTGACCCAGGTCACCCCGCATTTGCTGTCCGAAAGAGGGGATGATTCGAAAGGAAGAAAACGTTGTGTATTAGGTGGATTTACGAGGGTATAGTGGACTTTGAACTGGTTCCTGATGGGCATGCCATAAACCCCGACCTATACTCAGTACAACTGGAGAGCGTGCACTATGTGATGCTACAACGCTACTCAGGATTGATTTCAAACTGGTTACCGAAGCCTGCTATCAAAGCAGACCTCTACCCAGTGCGACTGGAGCACGCGTACTCTGTGATGTTACATTCTACCAGGTTGGGTTGGGTTGTTTTACCTCTGAGCGGCACTTTTTTGCACACCATGGGCTAAATGGCCAGGTCACATGGACCCCGAAGGCTCAGAGAAGGTTGGGGGAGGAGAAACACTGGAACAGCTGTTGGGAAACAGATGGTAGCCTCCCGTCAAGGCCATCCAGCGTGTTCTTTAACGTTGGGTTGTTTTACCTCTGAGCGGCACTTTTTTGCACACCATGGGCTAAATGGCCAGGTCACATGGACCCCGAAGGCTCAGAGAAGGTTGGGGGAGGAGACCCACTGGAACAG
This sequence comes from Ryuthela nishihirai, assembly GCA_038380435.1. Classification (NCBI taxonomy): domain Eukaryota; kingdom Metazoa; phylum Arthropoda; class Arachnida; order Araneae; family Heptathelidae; genus Ryuthela; species Ryuthela nishihirai. The sequence continues at coordinate 44,018,220 of JAWZYU010000028.1, forward strand.
CTGTTGGGAAACAGATGGTAGCCTCCCGTCAAGGCCATCCAGCGTGTTCTTTAACGTGCACAAGTTATGGCTCTCCCATATACGGGGCCACGGCTTAACGTCCCATCCGACGGACGGCGGCCTTTCCAAGCCCATCGGTGTCCCCTACTGACCGTGGGCAGGGCGGGGAATTTTGCGGAGATAAATCTCAACGCTGACCCAGCTGGGACTCGAACCTGGGAAATACAGATTACGAGCCTGGCGCGCTACCGACTGAGACACCCCCGCCCCCATTCTACCAGGACTGGTAAACAGACATCAAGTACTTCTGCAACAAGATAACGCAAAACCGCACAGTACACTTCGGACCAAAGGAAAACTTCGGCAACTGGAATTTTAGCTTCTTCGTCACCCAGCGTATAGTCAAGACCTTGCTCCTTAGGGCTACCAGCTCTTTCGTTCCTTGGCTCCTTTTATTCGAGGTAGGAGGTTTCAGACATTTCAGGAAGTCGAAAACAGATGTGGGGAGTTTTTCTCCTACAAGCATCGAATTGTATCGAGGAGGAATCGAACAACTTGCCGAAAAATGGCTACGAACTTTTTGAAAATGAACGTTCATATTTCGCTGAGGAAGGTTTGGATTGCATTGCAATAATCATTTCTCAAGTAGACGATAAAAAGCACAGACTTAAGAATCACACTAATATTTCCTGTTGATATGTGGTACAGTCGCTCAAAAAAGTATCCGAAAACTATGGTTGATTACAAAATTCAGAAAAATATCTGGCAACGATTTTTTTTAGAAATTAGTGATCTGGCAACCTTCGTGTCACGTGATTACAGAATTCAGGAAAAATATCTGGAGCGTGTACAACAATTGTACACGCTCCAGTTACCGTTCACAACCAACTTTCAGATTAAAAATAAAAATAAAAGAAAAATATCTGGCAACGATTTTTTTTAGAAATTAGTGATCTGGCACCTTCGTGTCGTGACACGAAGGTTGCCAGATCACTAATTTCTAAAACAATCGTTGCCAGATATTTTTTCTGAATTCTGTAATCAACCATAGTGTTCGGATACTTTTTTGAGCGACTGTACCTCATACGAATGGGGTTGAAGAAAGACCCAATCAATAATGAAATTAATCAATGAATCAATGATGAAATGGAGCTGGGTTCGAGCCCCGGGTAAAGTATGGATGTTTGTGTTGTGTTTTCTGCCAAGGTACCGCCATCCTCACAGACCTTGAATTATGGCGTATTAAACTGACAGGCTTCTGTCAGATCTCTGTAGCAAGCAGCCGCTTGAGGGAGTATTTATTTTATTATTACAAACAGATATTTTGAAAAGCATCTACAACTTTTCTGTTTTCAAGGTGTCAATTATGTTGACAAGAGATGTGCCTGCAACATGCTTTCCGTTCTTGTTCGGGGGCGAGGGTGGCTCAGTCGGCAGCGCGCCAGGCTCGTAATCTGTAGTTCCCAGGTTCGAGTCCCAGCTGGTTCAGCGTTGAGATTTATCTCCGCAAAATTCCCCGCCCTGCCCACGGTCAGTAGGGGACACCGACGAGATTGGAAAGGCCGCCGTCCGTCGGATGGGACGTTAAGCCGTGGCGCCGTGTACGGGAGAGCCATACCCTGTGCACGATAAAGAACACGCTGGATGGCCTTGACGGGAGTCTACCATCTGTCTCCCAACAGCCGTTCCAGTGGGTCCCCTCCCCCAACCTTCTCTGAGCCTTCGGGGTCCATGTGACGTGGCCATTTAGCCCATGGTGTGCAAAAAAGTGCCGCTCAGAGGTAAAACAACCCAACCCGTTCTTGTTCTAAACCACGGTTCGCGATCTATTCATCATCATCATCATCATCATCCTCAAGCAGCCATGGGCTACGGAGGTCCAACCAGACCGTGCAATTTAGTTCTCCAAGCAAGTCTATCCTGAGCTACATCTACTGCATCTGGCCACTGCACACCAATTCTAACAAGGTCCTGTTTGACATTGTCTGCCCACCGCATCCTAGGTCTCCCCTTCTTTCTGAGGCCTTTAGGCACACTGTTCATAACCCTATTCGCCAATCTATAATTATTCATACGGGCAACATGGCCAAACCAACGGAGTCTCTCTCTGCACAATATGCTGCTTAAAGGAGGTTGCAAACTCCTTTTCCTAATCTCATCATTAGTTACAAAGTTGAACCACCTAATGCCCAAGATACTGCGTAAGCATCTGGAATCAAAAGCATCTAGTTTCCTGTTATCTTGTTTACAAAGTGTCCAAGTTTCACTACCATAACTAACCCTAGAAAGAACCAAACTATTATACAGTCTAATTTTAGTCTTTAGGTGTATACGCCTATTTCTCCACACTCTCCATAGATTCTTAAAAGTCCCAGCAGCAATCCCTATTCGTCTGTTAATCTCATGCCGCACATCACCATTATCAGTTACATAGCTCCCAAGATAATTAAACTGTGACACCTGCTCAAGACTGCAACCATTCAGATTAACTGAATCACAGCCTGCCTGACCAATTTTCATCACTTTAGTTTTCTCTCTATTTATAACCAAACCTACTCTACTACCAGTCTCATCCACAGCTTGAATGAAAGAGTTCATCTCATCAACATCATTTGCCAAAAGGGCTAAATCATCAGCATAATCTAAATCAGAAATTTTCGTATCTCCAGCCCATTTAAGGCCAAAATCTTTCCCTTGAAGTGAATTTCGCATAACATAATCAATAACCAAGCTAAAGAGAAAAGGAGACAAAATGCATCCTTGTCGAACACCAGAAGTAATGCTAAACCAATTGCTACAAGCCTTACCAACTCTCACACATGACTCAGTGTTATTATAGAGAGCTTTCATAATGTTAACTAACTTGTCTGGTATACCATATGATCTCACAATCAACCACAAATTATGACGATCAACAGAGTCGAAAGCCTTTTTGAAATCAACAAAGCTAGCAACCAAAGGTTTCTGAAACTCTAAACATTTCTCAAGAATCTGCCTAAGTGAAAATATCTGATCTACACATCCCCTACCACTTCTGAATCCACATTGCTCATCACGCAATTGCCTGTCAACCAGATTCTTAATTCTATTAAGCACAATCATGGAAAGAACTTTACCTGGAACAGAGAGTAGGCTGATACCCCTATAGTTATCACAAGAACTGCGATCACCTTTTTTGAAAATAGGGATAACAATAGCTCTGGTAAAATCCTTAGGAACCATGCCTTTATCATAAAAGAGATTCAGAATTTCAGTCATCCAAGTGGTAACCGAAACATTCCCAGCTCTAAGCATTTCCGTAGTAATTTCATCTACCCCTGGGGATTTATGAAGTTTAAGTTTAGAAACAGCCAAAATAACTTCAGATTGTGTTATAGGGCCAACATTAAAGCCACCAATGCATCTATCATCATTGCAAACAATGGGAGTAGAACAAACTACATTGTTTAGAACATCACTGAAATGCTCAGCCCACCTAGCCATGACAGAATCCTCCCCTTCTATAACCTTACCTTGTTTATCCTTCAATCCTTGTATGCCTGTCCGTTTTCTACCACACAAAACATTAACTATCTGGTACAGCTCTCTGCTGTTGTGCTGTCTAACTGCTTCCTCGGCTTTGTCAGCCAAACCATCAAGCCAAAGATTCTTATCAGCAGCTAACTGATCCTTTACAAGTTTATTAAGGTCTCTGTAATGCTTTCTATTAGGACTAGTAGGGTATTGATTAAGGGCATTCCTGCAGTTCTTTCTTTCCGAAATAAGCTCAAGTGCCTTATCACTCAGATAATTTTGCCTCTTCTGCTCCTTTTTTCCTAAAAGAGTACTGTTAGTGTCCAAAAAAGCCTGTTTAAAATGATCCCATTCTTCCTCAACTTCAGTAGTAAGCAAACCATGACTGTCATAATGACTAAGTAACCTATCATGGTAAGCTTTGGCTATAACTGGATCTTTCAGAGCTTCAGTATTAAAAGTAGATTTTTTAACCCTAGCACAACACTATTTAAGTTTAAGTTGCAACACACTTTTAACAAGGTAATGGTCAGATCCAATTTCAGCTCCCCTATATGCCCTGGTATTCCTAACAGAACTAGTCCATTTGCTGTTAATTAATATGTAATCAATCATATTCTTATGCAGCCCATCAGGTGAAACCCATGTGTACTTATGTATGTCGCGGTGTTTGTAATAAGTGTTAGTTATTCTGAATCCATTGAGTTTACTTACCTGTAGGAGACGTTGCCCATTGCTATTGCAGCTACCAATACCAAAAGGGCCTATTACTCCTCCCCAAAGGTCAGAGTCAGTACCAACTTTGGCATTGAAGTCACCAAGAACAAGGGTTATATCTCCTTTCTTGACAGAATTCAAAATATCCTGAAGTTGTTCATAAAACCTATCCTTCTCATCCTCATCGGCATCCTCAGTGGGGGCATAACAGCAGATAACATTCAAGTCTTTAACGCTTGACTGAAATTTTGTTGTAAGAAACCTTTCATTAATGCACTCATATCCTAGAAGAGCATCGCTAGCGTGTCTGCTGAGAAGCAGACCCACGCCTTGGTGATGCCTTTTGTCGTCCCTCCCTGAAAAGAGAAATTTAAGATTATTTTTAAGAATCTGACCTTTATCTGTCCATCTGGTCTCTTGCAAGCCGAGAATATCTAAATTATAACGGTGGAATTCTTGTGTGAGGACATCAAGAGAAAAAGCTCTGTGCAGAGTCCTCACATTCCAACTACCTATGGAGAGAAAATGGTTAGTGGGATGTTTAAAGAAACTATGTTTATTGAGAGAGGGAATGCCGACAATATCAAACAGCCCCCTAATCGCAGACATGGGGCAAAGACCCGTTCCCCCACTACTAAAGGCTGAAGCCATCTACACTGGAAGACTTCCTCCAATGTAGAATTTGACGATGCCAATAGAAGCAAAGAGTTCAGGTGCCTGCGATGACTTCTGCTCAGGATTATCCACCAGCTGATAAACATATCCTGTGGATCTATTCACTTGGGGCTGTCAACCCACAAACAAAAAGAAAACACAGCGGAAGATTTTCCCTCCACAGAAGCCCACCAGTGCAGCAAAATCAGGATCCATAATCAAGCTCAGAGCCATATATCTGTCCAGTCCAGTAGGTTTATATGGTCAGCACCAGGACCCTGTGTGGTTGACCACTCCTCAGCAGGGTAGAAAAAAAAGAAAAGTAGCCATAGTTGTCCAGATCAGTAGGCCACACTAATCTGGCAGATACTCTTTAATTATAATAAGGCGAAAAAAAATACATTTTTCGATACATCAGTGTAGAAATTATGTTATTGTACTACGCACAGTTTTTATGACATCCATACTTTATTACCTAACAAAACTAGCAAATGTTTACACTTTTTAGTTCTTCAGAAAACAAATTCTGCTGTAGATCCATAATCGTAGTATAATTGATTTAAAGTAATATATGAAGAAATTTAAAGTAAAAAAAGCTCGTTGTATAAATAACCCTTAATGAAGAAATCATGTTTACATAATTAAGTTGTGTTTGCATGTATTAGAATCAAGACTTTCATTGTAGATGTTACTGATATATCCATTGCGTTGTTTTTTCGATTTAATCTATTTTGAAACCTGCATCCGTTAAACTATAATTCGATTAAAAGGGCTATTGTGAATTTCTTAACCTCATCGTTAATTATCAGTGAGATAATTTCCTATGCAAATGAACAAGGTGTAACTTAGTAATTTAATCTTTAGGAAGTCTTGAAACGTGGTGAGAAGTAAATGAATGGAAAGATACGGAAATGAAACTGTTCTAAATTTTGAAACAAATTTTGTTCTTATCCTCTTTTCGTGGTTTCGTTGCTTTTAACTTTTGCGTATTTTTTTAGGGGGTTGACTTTTAGTTCAATTTTTGTTCGAGTTCGAAGATGAATTAAATTTGCGTCTTGAACAAAAATATTAACAACCAGTCGATAATCGAGGATACGAAAACAAAATACGAAAAAGAACAATATTTTCGGTATCTTTGTCTGAATGTACAGTCGCTTAAAAAAGATATACGAACACTATGGTTGATTACAGAATTCAGAAATAAAAACTGGCAACGATTTTTTTTAGAAATTAGTGATCTGTCAACCTTCGTGTCACGTGACACGAAGGTTGCCAGATCACAAATTTCTAAAAAATCGTTGCCAGATATTTTTCCTGAATTCTGTAATCAACCATAGTGTTCGGATATTTTTTTGAGCGACTGTAGGTGGTGATATTATTTTGATACTAGATCGTGTGGGCTCACTCACGGAAATATTGAGCGTGTGCAGTTACCGTTCACAGCAAACTGGAGCGTGTGCAGTAACTGCACACGCTCCAGTTTGCTGTGAATGGTAAATGGAACGTGTACAGTTGCTGTACACGCTCCAGATATTTTTCCTGAATTCTGTAATCACGTGACACGAAGGTTGCCAGATCACTCATTTCTAAAAAAAATCGTTGCCAGATATTTTTTCTGAATTCTGTAATCAACCCTAGTGTTCGGATATTTTTTTGAGCGACTGTAGGTGGTCATATTATTTTGATACTAGATCGTGTGGGCTCACTCACGGAAATATTGAGCGTGTGCAGTTACCGTTCACAGCAAACTGGAACGTGTGCAGTAACTGCACACGCTCCAGTTTGCTGTGAACGGTAACTGGAGCGTGTACAGTAGCTGTACACGTTCCAGATATTTTTCCTGAATTCTGTAATCACGTGACACGAAGGTTGCCAGATCACTAATTTCTAAAAAAAATCGTTGCCAGATATTTTTTCTGAATTCTGTAATCAACCATAGTGTTCGGATGTTTTTTTTGAGCGACTGTACACTTCGGTATGGATGTAAAAATACGCGAACCTGTGTTTTCGTCTAATGCAGTGGTTCTCAACATTTTATGCTTCACGTACCCCCTGGAAATGTGTATGTAACTGGCGTACCCCTTGTATAGATAGATAAAACTATAGTTTTAGTATAACAATGGGAATAAAATAAAACATATATATCAGTGGTTCTCAACCTTTTATGCTTCACATACCCCCTGGAAATGTGTATGTAACCGGCGTACCCCTTGTATAGATAGATAAAACTATAGTTATAGTATAACAATGGGAATAAAATAAAACATATATATCAGTGGTTCTCAACCTTTTATGTTTCGCATATCCCCTGGAAATGTTATGTAACTGGCGTACCCCTTGTATAGATAGATAAAACTATAGTTATAGTATAACAATGGGAATAAAATAAAACATATATATCAGTGGTTCTCAACCTTTTATGCTTCACGTACCCCCTGGAAATGTGTATGTAACTGGCGTACCCCTTGTATAGATAGATAAAACTATAGTTATAGTATAAAAATGGGAATAAAATAAAACATATATATCAGTGGTTCTCAACCTTTTATGCTTCACGTACCCCCTGGAAATGTGTATGTAACTGGCGTACCCCTTGTATAGATAGATAAAACTATAGTTATAGTATAACAATGGGAATAAAATAAAACATATAGATCAGTGGTTCTCAACCTTTTATGCTTCACGTACCCCCTGGAAATGTGTATGTAACTGGCGTATCCCTTGTATAGATTGATAAAACTATAGTTATAGTATAACAATGGGAATAAAATAAAACAAATAGATCAGTGGTTCTCAACCTTTTATGCTTCACGTACCCCCTGGAAATGTGTATGTAACTGGCGTACCCCTTGTACAGATAGATAAAATTATAGTTATACTATAACAATGGTTATTTCCACTTTGTTACTAGATCTAGCGACTTTTGAGCTCTCACGGCGTACCCCAAATAATTTTACCACCTACCCCACATTGAGTACCCCTAATCTAGGGTAATGGTGAACGTTAATTAAGTGGATTAATTGATCGTCCCCTACGAAGCGCATCGAAAGAATCTCTCCTACCCCATTGCGGCGCGCGAGGAACGCTATATTCTCATTCAGATGAATTCTAATGCTCAACGCTTTCGGCATCACCCAGAGGAAATGTAATGTACAACTTTACCGACATCACCCAATATAATTCTAACGAATAACGTTATCGGCATCAGGCAGAGTAATACTAATCTACAACGTTATCCATATCACACATATTGAAAGTCGAACATATAAGTGGGGTGGCTCAGTCGGAAGCGCGCCAGGCTCGTAATCTATAGTTCCCAGGTTCGAGTCCCAGCTGGGTCAGCGTTGAGATTTATCTCCGCAAAATTCCCGCCCTGCCCACGATCAGTAGGGGACACCGATGGGCTTGGAAAGACCGCCGTCCGTCGGATGGGACGTTAAGCCGTGGCCCCGTGTGCGGGAGAGCCATACCCTGTGCACGTTAAAGAACACGCTGGATGGCCTTGACGGGAGGCTACCATCTGTCTCCAAACAGCTGTTCCAGTGGATCCCCTCTCCCAACCTTCTCTGAGCCTTCGGGGTCCATGTGACCTGGCCATTTAGCCCATGGTGTGAAAAAAAGTGCCGCTCAGAGGTAAAACAACCCAACCAACCGGTTTCAGGCATTAACCATATATCTATATTAATACGGATAATTTGTGCGTTAGTATTCATTTATGTGATGCGGATAATTTTACACATTAGTATTTATGGCAATGATGTGGATAATGATATGAATTAGTACTCATCTATGTGATGTAGTTAATGCTAGGAATCCAGTATCCGTTAATATGATGCGATATGTTAGATACATTAGTACCCACCTGTGTGATGCAGCTAACGTTATACATCAGCATCCGTCTATGTGATGCAGCTAAAATTATACATTAGCATTCATCTGTGTGATGCAGCTAAAATTATACATTAGCATTCATCTGTGTGATGCAGCTAAAATTATACATTAGCATTCATCTGTGTGATGCAGCTAAAATTATACATTAGTATCTCTGTGTAAGTTTTAACGCTGGGATAAGTGGGACTCGAAAGTGTGATAAAGTTATACATTAATATCTATCTGTGTCATGAAGCTAAAGTCATACATTAATATCCAACTGTGTGATGCTACTATCATTGTACATTGTCACCCGTGTTACTGGGGTAATGTCATACATTAATATCAATCTGTGTGATGCGGCTAATATTATACATTGATATCAGTGTGATGCAGCTAATATTATACATTGATATCAGTGTGATGCAGATAGCCGTACATTAGGATTAATTTGTGTGGTGCTACTAATGTTATATGTCCTTCTGTGTGAGGCTGCTGATGTCATACGTTATATGCATCTGTGGAATGCTTTTGGTTTGTTTTACCTCTGAGCGGCACTTTTTTTGCACACCGTGGACTAAATGGCCAGGTCACATGGACCCCGAAGGCTCACAGAAGGTTGGGGGAGGGGACACACTGGAACAGCTGTTGGGAGACAGATGGTAGCCTCCCGTCAAGGCCATCCAGCGTGTTCTTTAACGTGCACAGGGTATGGCTCTCCCGCAGTTGTACATTACATTTTTTACTGATCTATTTGTTTTCTCCCGCACACGGGGCCACGGCTTAACGTCCCATCCGACGGACGGCGGCCTTTCCAAGGCCATCGGTGTCCCCTACTGACCGTGGGCAGGGCGGGAAATTTTTGCGGAGATAAATCTCACCGCTGACCCAGCTGGGACTCGAACCTGGGAATTGCAGATTGCGAGCCTGGCGCGCTACCGACTGAGCCACCCCCTCCCCTGTGGAATGCTGTCCATGTTATATAATAGTATTCACCTATGTGATGCTAATATTGTACATTGGCATCCGTGTGATGTGGATAATATCATACATTATTATCCATCTACGTGATGCTGCTAAAATATTGTACATTGATATCCGTGTGATGCGGATAATGTTATCCATCAGTATGCAGCTGTGTGATGCTGCCAATGTTACACATTGTTATCCATCTTTGTGATGTTGCTGATATTATGTGTAGTTTTCTATGTGATGCTCATAATGCCATATATTAGTATCCATTTGTGGGATTCGGCTAATGTTTTATGCACATTAATGTTCATATATGTGATGCGGCGAATGTTATATATTATTAGTCATTTGTGTGATATAGATCTGTAAGATGCGGATAATGTTGCACATCAGTATTCATCTGTATGATGCGGATAAAGTCATACACGTGTGTGATGTGAATAATGTACATTATTATCTATATGAGGCGGATAATATTGCAAATTATGATGTATATCTGTGAGAAGGATAATGTATACATACATTATTATTCATATGTGTGATGTGGATAATGTGCGTTATTATCCATTTGTGTCATGAAGATAATGCTGTATGTTATTGCCCATCTGTGTAATGAGTATAATTCTAATTCAAAATTAGATGATTTCGGAGAGTAGGAGCTACCTATGTGATGTGCTACAGATGCGGAACATAATATCCAACATCTATTTAATGTTATCGGGACTTTGGCAAGGAAACTTGGTTGGGTTGTTTTACCTCTGAGCGGCACTTTTTTGCACACCATAGGCTAAATGGCCAGGTCACATGGACCTCGAAGGCTCAGAGAAGGTTGGGGGAGGGGACCCACTGGAACAGCTGTTGGGAGACAGATGGTAGCCTCCCGTCAAGGCCATCCAGCGTGTTCTTTAACGCGCACAGGGTATGGCTCTCCCGCACACGGGGCCACGGCTTAACGTCCCATCCGCGGACGGCGGCCTTTCCAAGCCCATCGGTGTCCCCTACTGACCGTGGAAAGGGCGGGGGATTTTGCGGAGATAAATCTCAACGCTGACCCAGCTGGGACTCGAACCTGGGAACTACAGATTACGAGCCTGGCGCGCTACCGACTGAGCCACCCCCACTCCCGCTCCCAGGAAATTTGGTTGTTTTACATTTAGATAAAAATTGTTATTCTTTTATTATTTAAATATTTAATTATTCGAGTTTTCTTTTATCAGTTTAATCCCCAGTCTAGATATTTTAAACACTTTTAATACCACACCGAAAACGATTGGCATTACAAAAATATTCAGCGTTTTAAAAAGGGAATTCTTCAACAACATCAAGTGGTACTTCAGTAATTAATCGTAGCTGTTCTTTTATCGAGATTAACTTGAGTAACAACTGCAGCTGCCATACTCAAGGTGTCTAGATGGACAGCGGAGGTGAGAAAGTGAAAACGTCGGAAAAAGGAATTGAGACATTTAGAGAACGAGACGCATTCGCCAAGCAGATTTAAAGCAGCCACTATCTCTCTGCGTCCAACTGTTAACCATAACGAGAAGAGGGTGCTCTCAGTAATTGGCCTTCGAGGAAGGCGTAATTAATTAGGCAAGTGACAAAACCAGCCACTGCACACTGGAATCCAATCATCGCTGAAACACCTTAACATCCGAGTAGTTTCTAGTGACTAAAGTGCTGCTCAGAAATGTATCTGTATTTAAAAGGGAGAGGGATTTTACAAATTATAGAATGTAACGATGTTAATTTGACATTTTTACGTAGGTTGTTTTACCACTGAGTGGCGCTTTTTTTTTCAATACAATGGGCTAAATGGTCAGGTCACAAGGTTGTTGTTTAGGTTGTTTTACCTCTGAGCGGCACTTTTTTACACACCATGGGATAAATAGCCAGGTCACATGGACCCCGAAGGCTCAGAGAAGGTTGGGGGAGGGGACCCACTGGAACAGCTGTTGGGAGACAGATGGTAGCCTCCCGTCAAGGCCATCCAGCGTGTTCTTTAACGTGCACAGGGTATGGCTCTCCCGCACACTGGGCCACGGCTTAACGTCCCATCCGACGGACGGCGGCCTTTCCAAGCCCATCGGTATCCCCTACTGACCGTGGGCAGGGCGGGGAATTTTGAGGAGATAAATCTCAACGCTGACCCAGCTGGGACTCGAACCTGGGAAATACAGATTACGAGCCTGGCGCGCTACCGACTGAGCCAACCCCGCCCCCAGTTCACAAGGCCTCAAAAACTCAGCAAAGTTTGGGGGAATGGGACTCACTAGACAACTGTTAGGAGAAGGCTCTATTTAGGTTCTTTAACCCTTTCAGGACCATAAGGTTTCTAAGAGTAAATATTAGTATGTAACTGTTTATTTTAGTTTGTTTAGACGTAAAATAAAAAATATCATAAGAAAAATACATAACAATGTGTAGTTTTTTTGGAATTTTATGGGAAATATTTTTCCCAATGGACTATAAAGGTAACACAAACTATAGTTAGGCTTATTATGCAATGTCTTTTATTTATTGGTTTATTAGAACAAAATGTTAACTAAAATAATACAAAATTATGAAATAAAATTACTATACAAAATGATGTGCTAATTATGATATTCTTCGAAGCAATTTCTTTTGGTAGTGAGGCAAAGATGGACATTGCAATAGTACATATATTATGCGTCCTGACAGTTCTGTTTTTGTTTTCTAAACGTTCCCGTTTACGTAATTGCGTTCGGCATACGTTCTATTTTGACATTCTGTATAAAAAATGCAGATAAGGTTATAATTAAATACGACAATCACCAATTTTAAAATGGGAAAAATGTTTCCCTTAGTCGTGAAAGGGTTAACTTCTGAGCGGGACTTTTTTTGCACACAATGGCCAAAACGGCCAGGTCACAAGGACTCCGAGGGCTTGGGAAAGGGGAACAACTGAATAGCTATTAAGAAACAGATGGCCTCCCATTAAGACATCTAGTGTGCTCTTTAACATGCACAGGGCGCCACGGCTTAACGTCCCATTCGACGGATGGCGGCCTTTCTAAGACCATAGAGGTCCCCTACTGATAGAGGGAAGGACGGAGAGTTTTACGGTGATAAATACCAATGCTGACCCAAGCAGAACTCGAACCTGGGATATGTAGATTATGAAATTGGCGCGCTACCGACTGAGCCCCTACCCCTCTCCCGTTAAGGCCATCTAATCTATTATTGTGTATCTGTGCACAATGAACGCTCTCCTTCACACGGAGCTAACGGCGTAACGTACCATCCGACGAACGTCGGCCTTTGTCTAATAGAAGACAAAATTAGATTAGTAGAGATAAGTATTAACGGTGGAATAAGTGGGACTCTAACCTGGGAACGGCATATGAGGGATTGGATTGTTTTACCTCTGAGCGGCACTTTTTTGCACACCATGGGCTAAATGGCCAGGCCACAAGGACCCCGAAGGCTCAGAGAAGGTTGGGGGAGGGGACCCACTGGAACATCTGTTTGGAGACAGATGGTAGCCTCCCGTCAAGGCCATCCAGCGTGTGCTTTAACGTGCACAGGGTATGGCTCTCCCGCACACGGGGCCACGGCTTAACGTCCCATCCGACGGACGGCGGCACTTTCCAAGCCCATCGGTGTCCCCTACTGACCGTGGGCAGGGCGGGGAATTTTGCGGAGATAAATCTCAACGCTGACCCAGCTGGGACTCGAACCTGGGAACTACAGATTATGAGCCTGGCGCGCTACCGACTGAGCCACCCCCGCGCCCACCATATGAGGGGAGTTAGGAGCTTATTTAACATAAAGCAGCAGGGGCATATTATGAATGTCAACTGTAGGGACTAAGACACTGAGCATTTGGCACTTCGCCAATCCCGTCGATTATAGTTTTTTTTTAGATAGCGACTTATTCGTTATTTTCGTCACTATTACACATAACTCAGATTCAATTTTTTTTTCACCCATAAAGCTAATGGTTATCTGCAGGAAAAAAATGATGAGCATGAAAGGTTTATTGAAAAAAATGATGTGACTATGTTTACAGGAACATTGCCTGTGATTTTCTCAACCATTTGCGTGCATTTGCATCATACATACAGTACTATGACATCTCATACGACATCTGTACTGAATAACTGAGAATGTTTCACCATTAAACTGAGCACAAAAAGCAACACAAATTATGCACAAACATGTTTGAACAAAAATTCCATAGGTTGGGTTGTTTTACCTCTGAGCGGCACTTTTTTTGCACACCATGGGCTAAATGGCCAGGTCACATGGACCCCGAAAGCTCAGAGAAGGTTGGGGGAGGGGACCCACGAACAGCTGTTGCGAGACAGATGGTAGCCTCCCGTCAAGGCCATCCAGCGTGTTCTTTAACGTTGGGTTGTTTTACCTCTGAGCGGCACTTTTTTTGCACACCATGGGCTAAATGGCCAGGTCACATGGACCCCGAAAGCTCAGAGAAGGTTGGGGGAGGGGACCCACGAACAGCTGTTGCGAGACAGATGGTAGCCTCCCGTCAAGGCCATCCAGCGTGTTCTTTAACGTGCACAGGGTATGGCACTCCCGCATATGGGACCACGGCTTAACGTTCCATCCGACGGACGGCAGACTTTCCAAGCCCATCAGTGTCCTTACTGACTGTGGACAGGGTGTGGAATTTTGCGGAGATTAATTTCAACGCTGACCCAGATGGGACTCGAACCTGGGAATTACAGATTACGAGCCTGGCGCGCTACCGACTGACTGAGCCCTCCCCCCCCCAAAAAAAAAAAACATTACATAAACACAATATACGAATTTGCTCGGGCTCAGTTTTTCGAGCCCATGCCCTCCGAGCACGAAACATTTCTACAATTTTTGAACCCCAGCACAATTTGGAGAAACAATTTCTCTGACGCATCATAACACTTCGTCGTGTTACATTTTTCAGTCGATTTATGCAGTCCCACCACGCCTAGTAGTCGATTCACTTCATCGCGACAACTAGTACTTGATTAATTTAGTCAGGCCACCCTATTTACGCGCCAAACCCAGTAATCGATTCACTTAGTCCCCCCACCCCTAGTTACACGCAATCTCTACTCCTTATCAGCTTACTCCTAGTTAAGCGCACACCTAGTCCTTGATTAACTTAGACTCACACAGTACTCGATTAACTTAGGTACCCTACCCCTAGTTATGCGCTACACTAGTGCACGTTAAAGAACAGGCTGGATGGCCTTGACGGGAGGCTACAATCTGTCTCCCAACAGCTGTTCCAGTGGGTCCCCTCCCCCAACCTTCTCTGAGCCTTCAGGATCCATGTGACCTGGCCATTTAGCCCATGGTATGCAAAAAAAAAAGTGCCGCTCAGAGGTAAACAACCCAACCCACCCCACTCTTAGTTATGCCACACCCAGTACTCATTCATTGACTTAGTCACCACCGCTAATTACACGCCACCAATAGCTATAAATACACCCAGTATTCTGTTCATTTGGTCACCCTTATTCCTAGTTATTCTCCACATCTAGAACTCGATTCATTTAGTCATGCTACACCTGCATAACGGGAGCGGGGGTGACTCAGTCGATAGCGCGCCAGGCTCGTAATCTGTAGTTCCCAGGTTCGAGTCCCAGCTGGGCCAGCGTTGAGATTTATTTCCGAAAAATTCCCCGCCCTGCCCACGGTCAGTAGGGGACACCGATGGGCTTGGAAAGGCCGCCGTCCGTCGGATGGGACGTTAAGCCGTGGCCCCGTGTGCGGAAGAGCCATACCCTGTGCACGTTAAAGAACACGCTGGATGGCCTTGACGGGAGGCTACCATCTGTCTCCCAACAGCCGTTCCAGTGGGTCCCCTCCCCCAACCTTCTCTGAGCCTTCGGGGTCCATGTGACCTGGCCATTTAGCCCATAGTGTGCAAAAAAGTGCCGCTCAGAGGTAAAACAACCCAACCTGCATAAATGGATTCACCATATCTATCGAAAGAGAAAGATCTAGATCAGGGGTTCTCAACGTTGGGTACGCAGTAAATTTTTTTTGGGTACGCCGTAAGAACTCAAAAGTCGATAGATCTAGTAACAAAGTCGCTAAGTTGGCAACACTGCTGTGCAAAAATGTCATTTTTTTTTGTTTATTGATATATGCAATTTATGAATACAAAATTTAACGTGTATGTATATATAGGTTTTATTTATTTCCCATTGTTACATCATAACTATAGGTTTATAATAGTTTGGTTCTTTCTAGGGTTAGTTATGATAGTGAAACGTGGACGCTTTGTAAGCAAGATAACAGGAAACTAGATGCTTAGGCAGTATCTTGGGCATTAGGTGGTTCAACTTTGTAACTAATGATGAGGTTAGGCAAAGGAGTCTGCAACCTCCTTTAAGCAGCATATTGTGCAGAGAGAGACTCCGCTGGTTTGGCCATGTTGCCCGTATGAATAATTATAGATTGGCGAATAGGGTTATGAACAGTGTTCCTAAAGGCCTCAGAAAGAAGGGGAGACCTAGGATGCGGTGGGCAGACAATGTCAAACAGGACCTTGTTAGAATTGGTGTGCAGTGGCCAGATGCAGTAGATGTAGCTCAGGAGAGACTTGCTTGGAGAACTAAATTGCACGGTCTGGTTGGACCTCCGTAGCCCATGGCTGTTTGAGGATGATGAGGATGATGATGAGGATGAGTTTTATCTATCTATACAAGGGCTACGCCAGTTACATACGCATTTCCAGGGGGTACGTGAAGCATAAAAGGTTGAGAACCACTGATCTACATCACGTTCTAACCCGAGAAATATTTTTATTTAAAAAAAAAATCCTCTGCAATAAAAACGAAAATATTTGATAGTTTTCGAGTTAGTGGATAAATAACCACTGAAAGGAAGTTTCCAAACAGCTAACAGATCTCGCTCATTTAACAACAGCAAAACGCAGAAGTAGACGCATTAATATTGCTCTTACTGATGGTTCCGCTCAGAAATTCAATTAATAGATCTCTTTTCGAAACCGCGCATTGGCTTTTAGCGATTAGACACGAATTCTAGAGAAGTGCATCTCTTTTTTAACATTATACGACGACAAACTGTTTTCCCACATCGGGCTAGCTCTCTCGAATAGCAGCCTTTCTAAGTTGAATCTGTTTATACATATCGTCGATGTAGTCGTTTCTACCCAATCGCCCATAATTGAAAGGATCAAGAAATGCTTTTTCCACCAGAAGCACATTTCTATTTCACCCCCCCTCCCCCCTTGTAAGCGTAGAATATCGGAATTCTTCTCACAGTGGTGATAAAAATAAACCTTCTTGACGATGAATATTCCTTGTCAATTTATTTGTGCGTAGAATCACCTGAAACTGACACGAGAAATTGAATTCGGAGAGTTTCTCTTAGGAAGTAGTTTATACAAACGATACTGAAATCTAAACGTTTCCCTAGATTTCTGTTTCTCTTTTATCGGCAAGTTAATATTTTTTTCTTCTACTTTTCGCTGTCATTTATAAAACCCTCGATGGATATTTTCAGAGGAAATGGTTTGATACATAGTTTAATGAGCGGAACAAGTGCCTACTAAGTTGCAAACCAATACTTCGCTTCGTGTTGCTTAGAGAAAATTTCTACTTTGTCACCAGAGGAAGGGGTGGGTGGCTCAGTTGGTAGCGCTCCAGGCTCGTAATCTGCAGTTCCCAGGTTCGAGTCCCAGCTGGGTCAGCGTTGAGATTCATCTCCGCAAAATTCTCCACCATGCCCACGGTCAGTAGGGGACACCGAGGGGCTTGGAAAGGCAGACGTTCATCGGATGGGACGTTAAGCCGTGGCCCCGTGTGCTGGAGAGATACACTGTGCATGTTAAAGAACACGCTGGATGGCCTTGACGGGAGGATACCATCTGTCTCTCAACAGCTGTTCCAGTGGGTCCCCTCTCCCAACCTTCTCTGGGTCTTCGGGGTCCTTATGACCTGGCCATTTAGCCCATGGTGGGCAAAAAAGAGCCGCTTAGAGGTAAAAAAACCAACTCACCAGAGGAAAACTTCCTGCTGCGATCTTTTGCAGATATACGACAAACGATAAATCAATCGGCACATTTTAATTTTTCTACCAGCATTTCGACCTCTGCTTGACCTTAAACACGACACCTGATTCGAAATTTCGTAACGTTTATGTGATCTACAACTCGAAATATTTCTATGAACCTATATTTCTCTCTCTAGCACCGGTACATCGAAATTTGAGCTTATGACCTCGAAGAACCAGCCAAAACCATAATTTCGTAAAGTTTCTGAGACTGGGACCCGGGACACACGTTGACATGAATTTTCACGCTTCTGGAACTTGTAGATGAAACTTTGATCTCTACATGACCTAGATTTGAGCTTGAAGGACACAATATAGGCCAAATTTCGAATTTTCGCCGGTATCTACAACCAGGATTACTCCTAGGTAATGATTTGGTGTTTAGCTAATAAACGAAATTCGAAAATCCAGAGCTTCGATAGTAGAATTTGCAAATGATTTGGAGTTTTGGTACTAGACAAAATTCGAAAATCTGGAGCCTCATTATTAGACTCTGATTGAATAATGTATTACTAATAGAACTTCTTTGTGATCTGGAGTTTAGCTAATAAACTAAAATCGAAAATCTGGAGTCTCGCTAGTAGACGTTGTTTGAAGATCTAGAACCTCACCAGTAAAATTTATCTATAAAATTAATCTGGAACCTCTCTAGTCGAGATTTGTAGTCGGGCTTTTTCCCAATCTTCGACATTTCTCTCCATTTTCCAAAGATTAAGACAGATCCGATGAAATGACAAAGTTACAACGTTCATTCTGATATTCTTACAAAAGATTGAGAAATAAGATTACCGATCTTGTTTTCTCAGTGCTTTCTTCCCTTTTTGTAACTTCAAGCTCGAAAGTGAACTTTTCTTCAACCACGAACAAAACACCTCCTCGAGTAATTGCCCGAAGCGCCGCGAAAAACTTTCCTCGAATAACTCCAAAACGGAGGTTTCCCTCAGTGCACTTCCGGCAGTTGCATTATGACGCACTTCCTCCACGTGCATCGCTTCTACTTTTCCGTCTTTTCGCCACCTTTCCTCGCTGATGCGTTTTTTTATTTTCTTTCTGCCGCCGAGGATTTCTTTTTCTCCTTCTTTTCCCCCCCTTTTCAACGGATCTTTCTTTCGCATGGTTTCGATATATTCCCGCACAATACTGAAATACTTTGACTCGCTAGAAAGAAAGGGAAACTAAGATTTGCTTTCTGTCTTTTTTCCCCCTTTTGTTCCTTTTTAAGTCTTAATGCAGTAATAAGAAAAGATGCGCGATATGAGAGACAAAAGGATGCGGAAACATCGCTATTAATATTTTGGCCTCCGGTCAGATATTAAATTGTCTCTTATTCAGGTATGAAGGTGTCATTAGTTCATACCTGCATTCATTCTGCGAATTTCTAGAGGAGCTTCAGGGTAAACTAATTGCTGTCGTGTTTCTGTTCTTAGTTCCTTTTTGAATTGAATTTTAATTTTCCCTTTTCAGCTAGAATCAGATTTCCTTTATATTTAGGAGCGGAGGTGGCTCAGTCGGTAGCGCGCCAGGCTCGTAATCTGTAGTTCCCAGGTTCGAGTCCCAGCTGGGTCAGCGTTGAGATTTATCTCCGCAAAATTCCCCGCCCTGCCCACGGTCAGTAGGGGACACCGATGGGCTTGGAAAGGCCGCCGTCCGTCGGATGGGACGTTAAGCCGTGGCCCCGTATACGGGAGAGCCATACCCTGTGCACATTAAAGAACACACTCGATGGTCTTGACGGGAGACTACCACTTGTTCCTAACAGCTGTTCCAGTGGGTCCCCTCCCCCAACCTTCTCTGAGTCTTCGGGGTCCATGTGACCTGGCCATTTAGTGCGTGTGAGAGCCATACCTTGTGCACGTTAAAGAACACACTGGATGGCCTTGATGGGAGGCTACCATCTGTCTCCCAACAGCTGTTCCAGTGGGTCCCCTCCCCCAACTTTCTCTGAGTCTTCGGGGTCCATGTGACCTGGCCATTTAGTGCGTGTGAGAGCCATACCTTGTGCACGTTAAAGAACACACTGGATGGCCTTGACGGGAGGCTACCATCTGTCTCCCAACAGCTGTTCCATTGGGTCCCCTCCCCTCCCCCAACCTTCTCTGAGCCTTCGGGTCCATGTGACCTGGCCATTTAGCCCATGGTGTGCAAAAAAGTGCCGCTCAGAGGTAAAACAACAACCCAACCCTTTATATTTATCTTTTAGCTAGTCTCAACTTATAATTTCTATTTATTTTTGGCTAGTCTTAAATTACATTTCCTGTTTATTTTTAGTTAGTCTAAGTTACAATTTTTTAATCTTAACTCATATTTCCTGTTTATTTTTAGCTAATCTCGACTTACATTTCCTGTTTATTTTTGACTACCCTCTACTTATATTTCCTGTTTATTTTAGCTAGTCTCAATTTACATTCCCTGTTTATTTTTGACTAGTCAAAATTTACATTTTCTGTTTATTTTTAGCTTGTCTCAACCTACAATTTTTGCTTAATTTTAGATAGTTTTAACTTGCATTTCCAGTTTATTTTTAGCTAGTCTCAACTTACATTTCCTGTTTATTTTTAGCTAGTCTCAACTTACATTTTCTATTTACTTTTGACTAGTCTCAACTTATATTTTCTATCTATTTTTGACCAGTCCCAATTTACATTTTCCGTTTACTTTTAGCTAGTCTCAATTTACATTTTCTGTTAATTTTTAGCTAGTCTCAATTTACATTTTCTGTTAATTTTTAGCTAGTCTAAGCCCACATTTTCTGTTTATTTTTCGCCAGTCTCAATTTGCACCTTCTATTTACTCTGAAGTGCCATTGAATTAGGGATAGCAACCTAGTAACGTGTTGAACCCTCTCTGGCCCTGATAACGGCAGCCACACGACGAGGCAAGGACTCCACAAGCTTGCATAAAGGTTCCACAGGTTTAGCAACCCATGCATCCTCCAGAGATGACCACAATTCTCTCAAGGTCGTCGCTAATGGGACACGGGCACGAACACTCTGCTCGACGGTATCCCAAAGATTTTCGATGGGATTTAAATCTGGGCTTCTAGGTGGCCAATTCATTATTTCAAAGTCAGCAGAATGCTCCTGCAACCATGCAGTAGCCAACCTGGACCTGTGAGATGAATAATTGTCTTGCTGGTAGACGCCATCTCCACTGGGATGCATGATGGCCATAAATGGGTGTAAATGGTCAGTCATGAGTTGAGTTCGTTGCTGTGCCTTCGATGAAATAAACAAATGTCCAATGCACTAAATAGAGGACAATACATTGTGTATCTACATTCACACATATACGTACATAAGGGAATGTGATCGATTTTCTGGCCCTTAGCTGCGCTCAAGATTTCTCAGAAGCTAATGGCTTTATAGATGTCCTTGTAGACTTCCTTCAATCAGCTTAATTTAAACTGAATGCTGCTTTACTATTGCAGACATTCATTTCATGAGGTGGAAATCTGCATTTTCCTGTACATAAATTCGTTTTTCCGACCTAAAATCTTTGCGAGAGGATGTCTTAATCTCTGCCTACACCTTGGGCGGGGGTGGCTCAGTCGATAGCGCGCCATGCTCGTAATCTGTGGTTCCCAGGTTCGAGTCCCAGCTGGGTCAGGGTTGAGATTTATCTCCGCAAAATTCCCCGCCCTGCCAACGGTCAGCAGGGGACACTGATGGGCTTGGAAAGGCCGCCGTCCGTCGGATGGGACGTTAAGCCATGGCCTCGTGTGCTGGAGAGAGCCATACCCTGTGCACGTTAAAGAACACACTGGATGGCCTTGACGGGAGGCTACCATCTGTCGCCCAACAGCTGTTCCAGTGGGTCTCCTCCCCCAACCTTCTCTGAGCCTTCGGGTCCTTGTGACCTGGCCATTTAGCCCATTGTGTGCAAAAAAGTGCCTCTCAGAGGTAAAACAAACCAACCCAATCCTTCCCCCAACCTTCTCCGAGTCCTTAGGGTCTTTGTGACTTGGATCTTTAGTCCATAGCTTGCAAAAAATAGTGCGTTTCAGAAGTAAAACAACCCACCTCAAATACTTTCTTAATTTCTTGATAAAGAGTTTCTACTGTCATTTCCAATGTTGTAGCTACGGAAAAGTGAACTGGAACGATGGTGATTTCACCGAAAACAACCTTTAGTATATTGAGTTCTATGCTCTAAAACAGTGCACGATATTTCGACATCATTTCTCCCCTTCAAAAGTGAAGCCCGGGTGCGTCGTATCTTTCGCAGCCTCCTATAACCGTCTCCGGAGTCACCTATCAGTAGACTCTCACTCATCCTGATGATTTATTTCTAAAAATACCATAATTCCGAGGATCGAAGTGTTATTGCCATAGCAATAAATTTCCCTCACAGGGTGCATTAACACCGGAGTCCGAACGAAATATTCAACAAAGAGGGGTATGAGCAGTTTTAATTTTCGCAAATAAATTTGAAGATGCGTCTTCAGCGTAAATCTAATTAGCATATTTCACTTATTAAGCAGTTCATCTGTCTCCTTGTCAATTGCTTCTGCCTATTTTGCTTTCAACAGATGGATTTAGGTCATCTTTGAGCTTGAGAAGATCATTTTCTGGAAAACTCTATGAAGGATTTGTTTATTAATCGTTTTGAATGACAGAGGCGACGTGTGGATAACAAAATCACGAAGAAGAATGACGTTGCATTTCTGGCGAATATGGAACGTTCATTTTCAAAAAACGTTGGGATGTTTTACCTGTGAGGAGGGGGGGGGGGGTGGCTTAGTCGGTAGCGCGCCAGGCTCGTAATCTGTAGTTCTCAGGTTCGAGTCCCAGCTGGGTCAGCGTTTAGATTTATCTCCGCAAAATTCCCCGCCCTGCCCACGGTCAGTAGGGGACACCGATGGGCTTAGGAAAGGCCGCCGTCCGTCGGATGGGACGTTAAGCCGTGGTCCGTGTGCGGGAGAGACATACCCTGTGCACGTCAAAGAACACGCTCGATGACCTTGACGGGAGACTACCATCTATCTCCCAACAGCTGTTCCAGTGGGTCCCCTCCCTCAAACTTCTCTGAGCCTTCGGGGTCCATGTGACATGGCCATTTAGCCCATGGTGTGCAAAAAAGTGGCGCTCAGAGAACAACCCAACACACAACAGAGAACAACCCAACCCAACCTGTGAGGGGCACGTTCGTGCACACAATGGGCTAAATGGCCAGGTTACAAGGACCCCGAGGGCTTAGAGAAGATTAGGGGATCCACTGGATAGCTGTTAAAAGACAGATGGTAGCCTCTCGTCAAGGCCATTCAGCGTGCTCGCACACGGGGTCACGGCTTAACGTTCCATTCGACGGACAGCGGCCTTTCCAAACCCATCGATGTCCCCTACTAACTGAGGGAAGGGAGTTTTGCATAGACAAATATCAGCGCTGGGACTCGAACCTGGGAACTGCAGATTACGAGCCTGGCATGCTACCGACTGAGCTACCCCCGCCCCTGTTCTGTACGGAACAAGATTTTTTATATATTGTTGCGAATTACAAAATGGATAGCCACTGAACGTGAGTATTAATAAGTATATTTTAAAGCCATTTACAATACAATGCAAATTGTTACAAAGAAGATATGGATGAAGTATTCTATAAACAAATTAACTACTAACATGCAAAAAGTCATCAGTCTTCGTGCGCAGAATACACAAAACAGCTCTGTCTACAGACTAAATACTACCTTTTCAACCTTATTTACCATGTTACTTGAACATCTTCATACGTAAACAAATTCTCGTTCTGTGCTAGTTCACTAAACTTATAACACTAGCAAAAACAAAAGGACCGCCCGCGCACACATCACATAAAAGATACTTCTTGTCTTCTACTTATCGTGCACAGACTCAAACCATCTGAACATCCTTTCAGATCTCACAACTTTTTACACACTGCACTGCTATATTTTCATTCTTCTTCTTCAGAACTGTTCTAAGTTCCAAATCGTTGGCTAATTGAATCTCACGCAGAATTGCCAGATATTTTTTTTTTGAATTCTGTAATCAACCATAGTGTTCGGATACTTTTTTGAGCGACTGTACAAAAGTCACTCAAAGCTACTTCAACGTTTTTTTAACTATCTGTTCTGTTCCCAATATGACGTACTTCCATAGTATGTGCCATACTTCACGCATCTCATAATACAATACTCAAGTTTCAATATTTAAATTCGTTTGATGGGCGATCGCTTTTTCTAGACGAAGTCAAATATTGATAGTATATTAATTTTGAAATTGAAACGATCTCTGAATATGATCTAGAGTTATTGGGCAAACAACTCCTCCCCCCCCCGAAAAAAAAATTAAAATGTGGAATAGAATCAGATTTTTTCTCTTGATCATCTAAATTTCTCCGTTTGATCACGCAATATACTAGAAAAGAAAACGATTTTGAATGACCTACAGTTAAAAATTAACCATTGCTTTAAAATTTATTAAATTAATGAACTGATTGAGTGAAGCTAGAAATTTTCAGCCAGTTCTTGCGGGGCGGGGCGGGGGTGGCTTAGTCGGTAACGCGCCAGGCTCGTAATCTGCAGTTCCCAGGTTCGAGTCCCAGCTGGGTCAGTGTTCAGATTTATCTCCGCAAAATTCCCCACCCTTCCCACGGTCAGTAGGGGACACCGATGGGCTTGATAAAGGCCGCCGTCCATCGGATGGGACGTTAAGCCGTGGCTCGGTGTGCGGGAGAGCCATACCCTGTGCACGTTAAAGAACACGCTGGATAGCCTTGACGGGAGGCTACCATCTGTCTCCCAACAGCTGTTCCAGTGGGTCCCCTCCCCCAACCTTCTCTGAGCCTTCGGGGTCCCTATGACCTGGCTATTTAGCCCATGGTGTGCAAAAAAGTGCCGCTCAGAGGTAAAACAACCCAACTCAGGCAGTTCTTGCAAAGCACGTTAGTCGTGTCTTTAAAGAGTGAACGCCCTTAAGAAGATAAGGACACCTCAACGTGAAAAAATACATATAACCCAAACACAAACGGGATTGTCTTTATCTCGCTTTATCTAAATTGGGTAAGGCCTCGGATTTTGGTGAAAAATTGCGCTTTGTTGGTGTTTTTTTTTGGTTCTTTCTTAAGATAGGAACTGCAGGAAAATTATCAAGGATTAGAAACTTAAGAAAGAGGAATTCGTGAACTTTCTAGTATAGGCAGTTTGGCTCCCCCCCCCCCCCACCCGAATTTTTTACTCTAATTCCAAATTTTTTTTTACCCCAAATAAGAATAGTAGCTTTCACCATAAATTAGATAAATAAAAGGTAAAAAAATTCTCGTTTATACAGGCCTCTATAATCTGGCTTTTCCAATCTGGCCAAGATTATACAAAGAAAAGTTTAAGCAAAATGTTCTGTATACAGGTCCTAAATTATATAATAAGTTGAATAGTGATATCAGATATTGAAACAGCAAAGTATTATTTAAGAAACATATCTTTGAGTTGCTTATGAAATTAGAAAATACAGATTATTTACTTGCATGAGTTATGTTGTCAATCACTTCCGTTTTAAAAGTTTTGTACAGTCGCTCAAAAAAGTATCCGAACACTATGGTTGATTACAGAATTCAGAAAAAATATCTGGCAACGATTTTTTTAGAAATTAGTGATCTGGCAACCTTCACTAATTTCTAAAAAAAATCGTTGCCAGATGTTTTTTCTGAATTCTGTAATCAACTATAGTGTTCGGATATTTTTTGAGCGACTGTATTAACACAGTTTGTTTTATTGATAGAAGATGAGAGATAATCTTTAATTCATTTCTTTAATGTAAAATCGTTTAATCGTTCGTCAGATACACGAAGTATAACTGGTTTCAACAACAAAAATTTTGCTATAGTTCTCAAATGCACATACCTATTATCAAAAGAAATTGCATTTAGCCATTCATGCATATGTATGGATTGTGCGTCGTGGTATTTTATGATAGAATTTTGCTCAGTCGATTTGAAAACTGGCAAACTCAAGTTGTTTTGGGTTGTTGTTTTACCTCTGAGCGGACTTTTTTGCACACCATGAGCTAAATGGCCAGCTCACAAGGACCCCGAAGGTTCAGAGAAGGTTGGGGGAGGGGATCCACTGGAACAGCTGTTGGGAGACAGATGGTAGCCTCCCGTCAAGGCCATACAGCGTGTTCTTTAACGTGCACAGGGTATGGCTCTCCCACACACGGGACCACGGCTTAACGTCCCATCCGACGGGCGGCGGCCTTTCTAAGCCCATCGGTGTCCCCTACTGACCGTAGGCAGGGCGGGAAATTTTGCGGAGATAAATCTCAACGCTGACCCAGCTGGGACTCGAACCTGGAAACTACAGATTACGAGCCTGGCGCACTACCGACTGAGCCACCCCCGCCCCAGCAAACTCAAGTGAAGGTGGACGAAAACTGGGAATCTCAAATAGAGGTGCATGGAAATTTCAAACCCAAGTTGAGGTGCATGGAAATTGGAAACTCAAGTGGATGTACATGAAAATTGGAAGCTGAAGTGGAGGTGCATGAAAAAAAAATGAGAATTCACGCGGAGGTGCATGAAAATCGGAAACTGAAGGTGGAGGTGCATGAAAACTGAGAACTCAAGTGGAGGTGTAGGAAAACTGAAAAGCTCAGTCTAGGTGCATGGAAACTAGAAAAGCCCAAGAAAGGGTACAAGACTGACAACTTGGGTGGGTTTGCTTTACTTCTGAGCGACATTGTTTTTCGCACAATGGACGAAATGTCCAGGTCACAAGGACCCCAAGGTCTTAGAGAAAGTAAGGGTAACTGGGTCCAGTGGACCGCTGTTAGGAGACAGAGTCAAGCCTCACCGTGAAGGACATCAAGCCCGTAGCCTCTGCGCGTTAAAATTATACCCTTTACACGGCTTAACGTCCCATCTGACGGATTGTGGCCTTTCCAAGTCCATCGGTGTCCCCTATTGACAAAGGGCAGGGTCGGGGTTTAGCGGAGATAAGTCTCACTGCTGCCACAGGTCGGACTCCAACAAGGGATAAATTCCCCCGCCCTGCCCACGGTCAGTAGGCGACACCGATGGGCTTGGAAAGGCCGCCGTCCGTCGGATGGGACGTTAAGCCGTGGCCCCATGTTCTGGAGAGCCATACCCTGTGCACGTTAAAGAACACGCTGGATGGCCTTGACGGGAGGCTACCATCTGTCTCCCAACAGCTGTTCCAGTGTGTCCCCTTCCCCAACCTTCTTTGAGCCTTCGGGGTCCATGTGACCTGGCCATTTAGCCCATAGTGTGCAAAAAAGTGCCACTCAGAGGTAAAACAACCCAACCAGGGATTTGAAGATTACGACCCTGGCGCGCTACCGATTGAGCCAACCCATTTCCCTTCGAATCTGGAAACTGCAGATTACGAGCCTTTACGGCTGAGGCGCGTTGAGGAAAAAAATATATCGAAGAGGAAAAATTATCAAAAATAAATAGGCCTAAGGAACTTGAGATCTTCAAATTGAACCATTAGGCGTATATGATAAGAGAATAATATTCCTTTAGGATTTTAGCTTTCTAAATCAGTCGCAAAAATGAAAAACCTGAAGAAGAATTAACTTTCCACGTCGAAACAATTGCAGTTCATGAATTGTTTTTTTTAAGAGACTAACCCAAAAAACTTTTTCATTTAAAAAAAAAACAGTGAAAACATGATCTCGAGAAACCCTTAGGCGTTTCTTTCTTTTTTAATCCTAACTGGTTTAGCGTGTAACACTTGTGTGAAATGCAAATTACACTCTCGCTTTGTCAACTTTAATTAGGAAATGAGAAAACTGAGAGCCCGCAGAGTACTGAGAAGAGTGAAAAGGAGAAGTTTCGGTTCTCTCTGGGGTTGTGTAAACAGATTGGTAAAAACGGAATTTTTCTTCGCTGAATAGCTTGAACGTTCTCTCTAGATTACGTTTTTAGTTTTGCATTCTT
This sequence comes from Ryuthela nishihirai, assembly GCA_038380435.1. Classification (NCBI taxonomy): domain Eukaryota; kingdom Metazoa; phylum Arthropoda; class Arachnida; order Araneae; family Heptathelidae; genus Ryuthela; species Ryuthela nishihirai. Next base: position 44,045,904 of record JAWZYU010000028.1, read on the forward strand.
TATTAGCAAAGCCATTGAGATTTTTCAATGTACATCTGCTATGATGAAACGTCGTGAAGAAAGTCTGAAAGCAATTTTTCTTCTCTGAAAATCTTTTACCTAAACTTGTTTTTAGGAAGGAAGCTGCTGTGTTTTTTTCGTGTATGTGTGGGTTTTTTTAATAGGTAAATAGGAAATACGAAGATGTGGTAGATTAAATGAAAGAGATTTCATGAACAAGCGACAGATTAAACTGTTTTTATGAACAAGTGGTAGAATATATAGAATAAATTTAATGAACAATTAGCAGATTAAAAATATTTTATGAACTAGTATTAAATTAAATAAGATTTCATGAACAATTGGCAGATTAAAATGATTTCATGAACAAGTAACAGATTAAAATGATTTCATAAAGAAGTAGCAGATTAAAATGATTTCATGACCTAGTGGTAGATTATACGAAACAGATTTCAGGAACAAGTGACATGAACAGATTTCAGGAACAAGTGACAAGTGACATTTTACCAATCTGTTTACACAACCCCAGAGAGAACCGAAACTTCTCCTTTTCACTCTTCTCAGTACTCTGCGGGCTCTCAGTTTTCTCATTTTCTAATTAAAGTTGACAAAGCGAGAGTGTAATGTTTCAATCATCATAAATGAAAGATTTCCTGAACAGGTGGCAGATTATACAAAATAGATTCGATGAACAGGTGGCAGATTATGCAAAGGAGATTCGATGAACAGGTGGCAGATTATACGAAAGAGATTTCCTGACCAAGTGGCAGATGTGTAAGTGCAAATTAAATGAAAGAGATTTCACGAACGAAGTTCATACCTTGTCTAGTGTTTATCTACCTGACTATTGGACTATCGTGTGTGTTGTATGAGAAACCACGATAAGCCCAATAGAGCTTCTTGGCTCTCCTGATTCTGGGGAGGGAAGTATCTTCTTCGCTTTGAAAGAAATGTAGTGGATATTTGAATGAGAAACTTCAAGGGCAAGTGTGAGAATTGTCAGTGCAGATGAAATGAAAGATATATAATCATTAACGATGTTTTAACAATTTATTATAATTAAGTGTCCACTTCTTCTTTTTCGTAGTACCGAGAAAAAGATTTTCCAAAAAATTTTCAACTTTAACAAATTACCAAGTAATCTAATAATCATATTTTTAATGACTGTCCTCAGTGCCACAATAAAAATCATAATTCTTCCGACAATCATCGTTACCAACAGTCACCAAAGTCATATTTTTTACCCGCAGTAACATATCCCCCATCATTGTAAAATTATCACTTATATCTTTGTTGCAATTATCATAATCATGGAAAGGCCGCCGTCCATCGGATGGGACGTTAAGCCGTGGCTCCGTGTGCGGGAGAGCCATACCCTGCGCACGTTAAAGAACACGCTGGATGACCTTGACGGGAGGCTACCATCTGTCTCCCGACAGCTGTTCCAGTGGGTCCCCTCCCTCAACCTTCTCTGAGCTTTCGGGGTCCATGTGACCTGGCCATTTAGCCCATGGTGTGTAAAAAAGTGCCGCTCAGAGGTAAAACAACCCAACACAACCCTTACTACCATCATTTCAAGAGTGATATCGTGTTGTCAACGTTGTCACTGTCATTTTACACTATTTTTAGTTTATTTCTCCTGTCTTATTCATTACCATGGTGAAATATGATTAAAGGCGAACTTAAATGTAATTCAATCAATAGTAAAGTCATAGAGTACCTGTAAACATAGAATTCTAGAAATATGTTTGCTGAAATAAATGAGTTTCCCGTTGAATGGGACTCGAATCTACGTCACCTGAATGCATGACAGGTTTTCTGAAAACGTGAATTCCGGTCCCACTCAGGGCAAAACTCATTTTTTTTAGGAAAAATATTTTTTGAACTTAAACGGGTTTCGCCACCATCACAACTACTTCAATAATTATTAGGTCGTCGTCAACAACAGCAGGAGCAACAGCAATAGTAACAGCAGCAGCAGGAACAACAACAACAGCAATAGGAGCAGAAGCAACAGTAACAGCAGCAGCAACAAAAACACAGGAAGTAACAACAACAGCAGCAACAGCAACAACAACACAGGAAGTAACAACAACAGCAGCAACAGCAACAACAACACAGGAAGTAACAACAACAGCAGCAACAGCAACAACAACACAGGAAGTAACAACAACAGCAGCAACAGCAACAACAACATCAGCAGCACAACATAGGTAGTAAGAGCAGCAGCAGCAACAACAACAACAAAAAACAATAGCAACAGCACAACACAGGCAATAAGAGCAACAACAGCAATAATAATAATAAAAGCAGCAGCAGCAACCTCAGTAATAATCTTAGGGATAATAAAAGTTAAGAAACAGCAGGGCCACTGGCAATTATAAATTCATCAACAGCAGCAATAATAACAATAACATGAGAATCAGCAATAATAACAATAACATGAGAATCAGCAATAATAACAGCAACAAACGTAAGAAGAAACAAAATGTGCAAAATGAAGAATCCGCGGACGCAAATTTAAAAGTTAAAACATCGAGGGGAATATTTTTCCTCATATGCAATATTACCTTAAAACCTTTCTCTTTCCGTCAGGGTAAAATTTGCTTAAAGCCTGGCATCTCGGCGAAATTCAGATTATTACGTATCGCCGGTTGCCATCTTTAATTAGAGAGTAGCGGATCTCGCGCGGAGAGCGCAGCGAAGATGGGAACAAGGAAACTGGAAGGTCAGAGGCAGGCAGGCAGGCAGTCTCGTGCAGCCAGACCGTCATTACCTGGACGCAAGTAAAGCCTTTGTGTTCCGCAGTCTGTGTGTCCATCCGCTGGCTTCACGTAGACTTAGGCGTTTAGCACTGGCAGATTATCGTGATTTACTGTATCTGGGCAACGCTGGCGAAGTTAATCCCGTCATTATTACTGCTCAATGGCTGGCGGCGGCGTTCGTGTTCGGTGGACGCTTCCGTCGTGACTTATGACCCTGGCAACTCTTCCCGAGTTGCCGACATGCAAACACAAACTCCTCCAGTTTGGAGGATCTTTGCCGAGACTTTTAGAGTTGTAAATAGAGAAGCGAATATAAAAGGGAAATGCTAATAAGGGAACGTTTGATAATTAATCTCCATTGAAATGAAAATTTAGTCTTTGTTGGAAAGAGAACAGAGCGAAAAATAATGATAAGAAAGGAAAACTGATTGGCGTAATGAAGAAGAAAGATAATTTTTGTTTCTCCTGAATAGTTGGGTTGTTTTACCTCTGAGCGACACTTTTTTTTGCACACCATGGGCTAAATGGCCAGGTCACATGGACCCCAAAGGCTCAGAGAAGGTTGGATTAGGGAAAACACTGGAACATCTGTTGGGAGACAGATGGAAGCCACCCGTCAAGGCCATCCAGCGTGTTCTTTAACGTGCACAGGGTATGACTCTCCCGCACACGGAATCACGGCTTAACGTCCCATACGACGGACGGCGGCATTTCCAAGCCAATCGGTGTCCCCTACTGACAGTGGGCAGGGCGGGGAGTTTTGCGGAGATAAATCTCAACGCTGACCCAGCTGGGACTCGAACCTGGGAACTGTAGATTACGAGCCTGGCGCGCTACCGACTGAGCCAACCCCGTCCCATCGTGAATGGTTATTATGAAGAAAAATTTTTGACTTTATATTAGTATATTTGCGATTCTGAGCTTTTGTATTAATGGCATCGTTTGAGAACACCTAAACACCAAATGGGATTTCTGTCTGTCTTTCTGTTATTTTGCATATCTATCTCACTGTGCCTTCCTGCCATTCCAACCTTTTTATTCCTGTCCATATTCGTCATTCTCTCCGTCCCCCTGCATATTTGTCTCTTTCTCCACCCACCAGTCTATCTGTCTGCATATTTATATTTTAATATCTGTCTGGATATGTCTGTCCATTTGCTTGCCGGCCGTCGTTCTTTCCATCCATCTATATAACTGTCTAATTGTCATAATCTCCAGCTATTTACACATCTTTCTTACCGTCCATCTATGTAACTGTCTGCCTGTCTGTCATACTCTCCCTCTATTTGTCAGTCTTTCTGACCATCCATCTGCCTGTTTGTCTATCTGACCATCTATCAGTCTGGTCTGAATGATTGCGTGTTTGCCTACCACTTTTTCTGCCTGTATGTCTATTTTTGCCTCTTTATCTGTCCATTCGTCAGTCTGCTTCACCTGATGGGCTGCATAAGAATATGATTGATTATATATTGATTAACATCCAATGGGCTGGTTCTATTAGGAATAACAGGTCATATAGGGGAGCTGAAATTGAATCTGACCATTACCTTGTTAAAAGTGTCTTGCAACTTAAACTTAAAAAGTGTTGTGCTAAAGTTAAAAAATTTACCTTTAATATTGAAGCTCTGAAAGACCCAGTTATAGCTAAAGCTTACCATGATAGGTTACTTAGTCATTATGACAGTTATAGTTTGCTTACAACTGAAGTTGAGGAAGAATGGGGACATTTTAAACAGGCTTTTTTTGGAAACTAACAGTACTCTTTTTGGAAAAAAGGAGCAGAAGAGACAGAATTATCTGAGTGATAAGGCACTTGAGCTGATTTCGGAAAGAAAGAACTGCAGGAATGTCCTTAATCAGTACCCTACTTGTCCTAATAGAAAGGATTACAGAGAGCTTTGACATGATGGCTTGGCTGACAAAGCTGAGGAGCAGTTAGGCAGCACAACAGCAGAGAGCTGTACCAGATAGTTGATGTTTTATGTGGTAGAAACGGACAGGCATACAAGGATTGAAGGATAAACAAGGTAAGGTTATAGAAGGGGAGGATTCTGTCATGGCTAGGTGGGCTGAGCATTTTAGTGATGTTCTAAACAATGTATTTAGTTCTACTCCCATTGTTTGCAATGATGATAGATGCATTGGTGGCTTTAATGTTGGACCTATAACACAATCTGAAGTTAGTTTGGCTATTTCTAAACTTAAACTTAATAAATCCCCAGGGGTAGATGAAATTACTACAGAAATGCTTAGAGCTGGGAATATTTCGGTTACCACTTGGATGACTGAAATTTTGAATATCTTTTATGATAAAAGTATGGTTCCTAAAGATTTTACCAGAGCAATTATTATCCCTATTTTCAAAAAAGGTGATCACAGTTCTTGTGATAACTATAAGGATATCAGCCTACTCTCTGTTCCAGATAAAGTTCTTTCCATGATTGTGCTTAATAGAATTAAGAATCTGGTTGACAGGCAATTGCGTGATGAGCAATGTGGATTCAGAAGTAGTAGGGGATGTGTAGATCAGATATTTTCAGTTAGGCAGATTCTTGAGAAATGTTTAGAGTTTCAGAAACCTTTGGTTGCTAGCTTTATTTAATTCAAAAAGGCTTTCGACTCTGTTGATCGACATAATTTGTGGTTGATTGTGAGATCATATGGTATACCAGACAAGTTAGTTAACATAATGAAAGCTCTCCATAATAACACTGAGTCGTGTGTGAGAGTTGGTAAGGCTTGTAGCAATTTGTTTAGCATTACTTCTGGTGTTCGACAAGGGTGCATTTTGTCTCCGTTTCTCTTTAACTTGGTTATTGATTACGTTATGCGAAATTCATTGCAAGGGAAAGATTTTAGCCTTCAATGGGCTGGAGATGCGAAAATGTCCGATTTAGATTATGCTGATAATTTAGTCCTTTTGGCAAATGATGTTGATGAGATGAGCTCTTTCATTCGAGCTGTTGATGAGATTGGTAGTAGAGTAGGTTTGGTTATAAACAGAGAGAAAACTAAAGTGATGAAAATTGGTCAGGCAGGTTGTGATTCAGTTCATCTGAATGGTTGCAGTCTTGAGCAGGTGTCACAGTTTAATTATCTTGGGAGCTATGTAACAGATACTGGTGATGTGCGGCATGAGATTAACAGACGAATAGGGATTGCTACCGGGACTTTTAAGAATCTATGGAGAGTGTGGAGAAATAGGCGTATACACCTAAAAGACTAAAATTAGACTGTATAATAGTTTGGTTCTTTTTAGGGTTAGTTATGGTAGTGAAACTTGGACGCTGTGTAAACAAGATAACAGGAAACTAGATGCTTTTGATTTTAGATGCTTACGCAGTATCTTGGGTATTAGGTGGTTTAACTTTGTAACTAATGATGAGGTTAGGCAAAGGAGTCTGCAACCTCCTTTAAGCAGCATATTGTGCAGAGAGAGACTCCGTTGGTTTGGCCATATTCCCCATATGAATAATTATAGATTGGCGAATAGGAGGTTAAGAACAGTGTGCCTAAAGGCCTCAGAAGGAGGGGGAGACCTAGGATGCGGTGGGCAGACAATGTCAAACAGGACCTTGTTAGAATTGGTGTGCAGTGGCCAGATGCAGAAGATGTAGCTCAGGACAGATATGCTTGGAGAATTAAACTATACGGTCTGGTTGGACCTCCGTAGCCCATGGCTGCTTGAGGATGATGATATATATAATTTTTTTCATGTATTTAACCTTTGATTTGTTATAGATGAATATTATGCATATATGAAAATATTATTCTAATTTTTTCACCTCGATGCCTTTGACTGCTTATTATTACATACAAGCAAACTATTCTACTTTTACAAAAGATTTACATACTATGTATGTTAAAATAAATGAATAGAGAAAAGAAAATAATTATTTCAACCAATGCTGGGTACATAGACTACAAGACACCTAATCTAGACACCACTGCATAAGGAGAATAACAAAATGCGACTATGTTTATGTACTGAATGAAGTACATAAAAATGAATGAAGAATTATGTACTGAATTTGGATTTATTATCCTGTGACGATTGCTTTACAATTTTTCGATACAATTCACTCATTTGTGAATCATGGAAAGGTTTTAATTACTCAGGAGCAATTTTCTGCTTCCGGAGACGTCAATATTCGGGGCGGGTAAGATCATTGGGATACTTCCCAGCAAGCAGCTAGATTAGAGAGAAGGTGGCCCGTCTAGCTAATAGGGATACGAAAAATTAAGAACCCTATTAATTATCCATTCCGCTCCTCATGTCGGTTTATTCTACCGTTTACACTGGCTGAGATCAAAATAGTTTTTTTATATATATATCGTTTAATGGGTTGGGTTGTTTTACCTCTGAGCGGCACTTTTTTGCAGACCATGGGCTAAATGGCCAGGTCACATGGACCCCGAAGGCTCAGAGAAGGTTGGGGGAGGGGACCCACTGGAACAGCTGTTGGGTGACAGATGGTAGCCTCCCGTCAAGGCCATTCAGCGTGTTCTTTAACGTGCACAGGGTATGGCTCTTCCGCACACGGGCCACGGCTTAACGCCCCATCCGACGGACAGAGGCCTTTCCAAGCCCATCGGTGTCCCCTACTGACCATGGGCAGGGCGGGGAATTTTGAGGAGATAAATCTCAATGCTGACCCAGTTGGGACTCGAACCTGGGAACTACAGATTACGAGCCTAACGCGCTACCGACTGAGCCACCCCCGCCCCTATCGTTTAATGAATTAATATATTGGTAAATCCGAACAAGGCTTCATGAAGGAATTGTGGGTTCTGCACGATCACTTATTGAGATAATAAATAGATACCCACAACTGTATTAAAGATGCCAGTGAGCACGTATCATTCCGCCGTTGTGACTACATCACAGACACTCCTATATTTCTGCACCCTAATACCCTACAAGCTCTCTACGCAAACTAAGTACAGTCGCTCAAAAAAGTATCGGAACACTACGGTTGATTACAAAATTCAGAAAAAATATCTCGCAACGATTTTTTTAGAAATTAGTGATCTGGCAACCTTCGTGTCACAATTCTGACATCAACCATAGTGTTCGGATACTTTTTTGAGCGACTGTAGGTGGTCATATTATTTTGATACTAGATCGTGTGGGCTCACTCACGGAAATATTGAGCGTGTGCAATTACCGTTCACAGCAAACTGGAGCGTGTGCAGTAACTGCACACGCTCCAGTTTGCTGCGAACGGTAACTGGAGCGTGTACAGTTGCTGTACCCGCTCCAGATGTTTTTCCTGAATTCTGTAATCACGTGACACTAAGGTTCCCAGATCACTAATTTCTAAAAAAATCGTTGCCAGATATTTTTTCTGAATTTTGTAATCAACCGTAGTGTTCGGATACTTTTTTGAGTGACTGTACAAGTTCACTCGAAACAGTACGTACTCTTGCGATAATCGCCTGGCAACCATAACACCTATTCTCATTAGAATGTGTTTCAGTAAGCAGAATGAAGTCCCTGGAAAAAACCCCATCTAAAAAGCCTGAAAAACACACTCCTCCATGAAAACCAAATTTTTCAATGATAAAGAAATGTCACGCGATCCTGAAATCCTATACCTTTCCGAGAAAGAGTTACTTAACAGAATAGCTCCTAACTTCAATAGAAACAGGGTCACACACATAATAGAAGAAGTGGATAGTGCGTCTAGAAACGGGGCGGGGGTGGCTCAGTCGGTAGCGCGCCAGGCTCGTAATCTGTACTTCCCAGGTTGGAGTCCCAGCTGGGTCAGCGTTGAGAATTATCTCCGCAAAATTCCCCGTCCTGCCCACGGTCAGTAGGGGACACCGATGGGCTTGGAAAGGCCGCCGTCAGTCGGATGGGTCGTTAAGCCGTGGCTCCGTGTGTGGGAGAGCCATACCCTGTGCACGTTAAAGAACACGCTGGATGGCCTTGATGGGAGGCTACCATCTGTCTCCCAACAGCTGTTCCAGTGGGTCCCCTCCCCCAACCTTCTCTGAGCCTTCGGGGTCCATGTGACTTGGCCATTTAGCCCATGGTGTGCAAAAAAGTGCCGCTCAGAGGTAAAACACCCCAACCCAAAAGGGTCTAGAAACGCCACTTGGTAATAAATCATGAATTTTATTTGGTTTTAAAGTGCTGACCTACTTTACTGTAATTTAAAAAAAAATTAATGTTTTCAAATTCAAAATATTTTCATGCTAAAAGTTATTTTCCATAAGACTTAGTGAGATGCCCATTGGAGAAATAGATTATCACTTAAATTGTGTTTAACTAAGAAGTAAAATTTAACTAATTCATGAGTTATTTAATAATTTTTTTGCAGAAACTGAATATTAAAAAAAACAAACTTCCCCCCAGGTCAGCGGGATAACCAAAGGAGAAAGAATGGATTAGTTAAAGTTTGTTTAAGTGAATCAAGGGCCAATTTTTTAAATAGTTTTGGTAACTTTTAGGGATATTAAAAATGACTTAATATCCCATCCGAATTTCTGATATGCCATTGGGGCGGGGGTGGCTCAGTCGGTAGTGCGCCAGGCTCGTAATGTGTAGTTCCCAGGTTCGAGTCCCAGCTGGGTCAGCGTTGAGATTTATCTCCGCAAAATTCCCTGCCCTGCACACGGTCAGTAGGGGACACCGATGGGCTTGGAAAGGCCGCCGTCCGTCGGATGGGACGTTAAGCCGTGGCGCCGTGTGTGGGAGAGACATACCCTGTGCACGTTAAAGAACACGCTGGATGGCCTTGACGGGAGGATACCATCTGTCTCCCAACAGCTGTTCCAGTGAGTCCCCTCCCCCAACCTTCTCTGAGCCTTCGGGGTCCATGTGACCTGGCTATTTAGCCCATGGTGTGCAAAAAAGTGCCGCTCAGAGATAAAACAACCCATGATATGCCATTTATTCAATTTCGACGCATTTTAAGGGTAGTTGTTCGATTGTAAATTCTTTTCGGGTTGGGTGTTAAACACATATTTAGGAAAACATCAACATTTAGGATTAGAATTAGTCGAAATTAGCTAAGGGTTTTTCAATCTTTCGATTGAAAGCGATTAGGGGAGGTGGTTGGTACTGTTCTTACTACTTCTCTCAATAAACCTAAATTATTTAAAAATCTTACAAATCATTTTCTCTTTCCAGGTACGTGCAATGTGAAGATGTTGCTTATAGATTATTCTCTTAACCTGCTCATAGTAGATTTCCAACATTATAGGCTGGATACTGTGGGTTTGAAAATATCTTATGTACAAAGAAAGGCCATAAAACTTTTAGGCACTTTAAAATAATCTTAATTTTTTTCTCAGGTTTGTTTTTTTCATTATCAAAAGTAATTTTTTTCATTCATGCTAGCATTTCATATAAAAATGCATTAATATTTATTTATGTTTTTGCTTATCTTATCAAATAGAGATTTTATCCACTATCCGCGTTAACATACATTTTGTATCTGCGGTTTCATTCGCTATCCGCGTTTACATCCATTTTGTATCTGCGGTTTCATTCGCTATCCGCGTTAATATTATATTAATATTTGATCCGATGAGAGCTTTATATGCGGATATCCGGATTTACGCAGGACTCGATTTGTAAATTACAAAAATGATAGGCTTCATAAGCGACATCGACAATTTTTTTTTCAATACATACGAAATATTGCTAAAAAACAATACATTATGAGCTACCAGTCACATCCGGATGCGGCATGTCCATGTCTGTTGAATTTTTGTTTGTTCCCAGCTAAGCCACTAGAGCAGACATTTGTAGAATTTTAGAGGGTATAGAGAGAGACATTCGGTATGTTATATCATATGACATTGGGATTAGGACCGGTTCTCGCACGTTTTTTAATTTTGCGAGTTCTAAATTCACTTGTCACAAAAGAAAAATCTACTACTATTCTTCGAAGCCCTCCTAGCCCATTTCGGGTCCCTCAGATTTACGGACCCTAGGCACGTGCGTAGTTTGCTTTTTCGAAAACCCGGCCTGTCTATCTGTACTCTAATAGCAATCCAGTTCCATCTACTGTACCCTAAGAGCAATCCAGTTCCATCTACTGTACCATAAGAGCAATCCAGTTCCATCTACTGTACCCTAAGAGCAATCAAGTTCCATCTATCTGTACCATAAGAGCAATCCAGTTCCATCTACTGTACCATAAGAGCAATCCAGTTCCATCTACTATACCCTAAGAGCAATCAAGTTCCATCTCTGCACCCTAAGAGCAATCAAGTTCCATCTACTGTACCCTAAGAGCAATCAAGTTCCATCTCTGCACCCTAAGAGCAATCAAGTTCCATCTACTGTATCCTAAGAGCAATCCAGTTCCATCTACTGTACCCTAAGAGCAATCCAGTTCCATCTACTGTACCCTAAGAGCAATCCAGTTCCATCTACTGTACCATAAGAGCAATCCAGTTCCATCTACTGTACCCTAAGAGCAATCAAGTTCCATCTCTGCACCCTAAGAGCAATCAAGTTCCATCTACTGTATCCTAAGAGCAATCCAGTTCCATCTACTGTACCATAAGAGCAATCCAGTTCCATCTACTGTACCATAAGAGCAATCCAGTTCCATCTACTGTACCCTAAGAGCAATCAAGTTCCATCAATCTGTACCCTAAGAGCAATCAAGTTCCATCTATCTGTATCCTAAGAGCAATCCAGTTCCATCTACTGTACCCTAAGAGCAATCCAGTTCCATCTACTGTACCCTAAGAGCAATCCAGTTCCGTCAACTGTACCCTAAGAGCAATCCAATTCTGTCAACTGTACCCTAAGAGCCATCCAGCTCCATCTATCTGTACCCTAAGATCAATCCAGTTCCATCTACTGTGCCATAAGAGCAATCAAGTTCCATCTACTGTACCCTAAGAGCAATCCAGTTCCATCTACTGTACCCTAAGAGCAATCCAGTTCCATCTACTGTACCCTAAGAGCAATCCAGTTCCGTCAACTGTACCTTAAGAGCAATCCAATTCTGTCAACTGTACCCTAAGAGCCATCCAGCTCCATCTATCTGTATCCTAAGATCAATCCAGTTCCATCTACTGTACCATAAGAGCAACCAAGTTCCATCTACTGTACCATAAGAGCAATCCAGTTCCATCTACTGTACCATAAGAGCAATCCAGTTCCATCTACTGTACCATAAGAGCAATCCAGTTCCATCTACTATACCCTAAGAGCAATCCAGTTCCATCTACTGTACCCTAAGAGCAATCCAGTTCCGTCAACTGTACCTTAAGAGCAATCCAATTCTGTCAACTGTACCCTAAGAGCCATCCAGCTCCATCTATCTGTATCCTAAGATCAATCCAGTTCCATCTACTGTACCATAAGAGCAACCAAGTTCCATCTACTGTACCATAAGAGCAATCCAGTTCCATCTACTGTACCATAAGAGCAATCCAGTTCCATCTACTGTACCATAAGAGCAATCCAGTTCCATCTACTGTACCATAAGAGCAATCCAGTTCCATCTACTATACCCTAAGAGCAATCAAGTTCCATCTATCTGTACCCTAAGAGCAATCCAGTTCCATCTAATTGTATCCTAAGAGCAATCCAGTTCCATCTACTGTATCCTACGAGCAATCCAGTTCCGTCAACTGTACCCTAAGAGTAATCCAGTTCCATCTAACTGTACCGTAAGAGCAATCTAGTTCCATCTATCTGTACCCTAAGAGCAATCCATTCCATCTACTGTACCCTAAGAGCAATCCAGTTCCATCTACCTGTACCCTAAGAGCAATCCAGCTCCATCTACTTTACCCTAAGAGAGCAATCCAGTTCCATCTACTGTACCCTAAGAGCAATCCAGTTCCGTCAAATGTACCCAATTCAGTTCCATTTATCTATACCCTAAGAGCAATCCAGTTCCATTTATCTGTACCGTAAGAGCAATCCAATTCCATTTATCTCTACCCTAAGAGCAATCCAGTTCCATTTATCTGTACCGTAAGAGCAATCCAATTCCATTTTTCTGTACCCTAAGAGCAATCCAGTTCCATTTATCTGTATCCTAATAGCAATCCAGTTTCACCATATCCTATACTCTAACAGCTAACCAGTTCCATCTATTTGTACCTTAACAGGTCCTAACCTAATCTATCCTGAACTACAGATGATGCATTTGGTCACTATGTCAATTTTAGCAAGGTCCTCTTTGACATTGCCTATCGTCTCCTAGATTTCCTCCTTTTCCTGAGGTCTTCAGGCACACTGTTCATAGCCCGAATTTCTAATCTACAACTAGACACACTGGTAACATGGCCAAACCAACGTAGTCTCTATTTGCACAATAAGCTGCTGAAAGGAGGTGGCCTACACTTTTGCCTAGCCTCATCATTACTTACAAAGTTAAATTACCCAATGCCGAAGATTCGACGTAAGCATCTAGAATCAAAGGCATCAAGTTTGCAATGTGTATAAGTTTCACTGCTGTAACTCTGGGAAACACGAAAATATTATACAATCCAATTTTAGTCTTTATGTGTGTGTACGCCTATTTTTCCGCACTCATCATATATTCTTAAAAGTCCCGGCAGCAATCCCTATTCTTCTGTTTATGTCATACTGGTGATGTGTGTTATTTATAACACACATCACCAGTATCTGTTATGTAGCTCCCAAGCTAATTGAACTGAGACATATACTCAATGATGCAACCATTCAGATTAACTGAACCACAACCTATCCGACCAGTTTTCATCAGTTTAATTTTCTCTCTGTTTATCACCAAACCTACTTGCCAGCAGTCTCAACAAGAGCTAAAATGAAAGAGTCCATCCCATGTATGTCATTTGCCAAAAGGGTCAGATCACGAGCATAATCACAATCAGAAATTTTCGGATCTGTAGACTATTGAAGCCCAAACTCTTCGCTTTGCAGTGCATGTTGCATAACATAATCAATAATCAAACTAAAGAGGAAAGGAGACAAAATGCGCCCTTGTGGAACACCAGAAGCAATGCGAAACCAATCGCTACATGCCTTACCAACTCTCACACAAAACTCAGTGTCACTAAAGAGAGCTTTCATTATGTCAGGTATTCCGCATGATTTCACTTGTCAGGTATTCCACATGATTTCACTTGTCAGGTATTCCACATGATTTCAATTGTCAAGTATTCCACATGATCTAACGCTCAACCACAAATTATGCCAATTAACAGAGTCAAAAGACCTTTTGAAATCTATAAAGCCGATAACCACAAGTTTCTGAAACTCTAAACATTTCTCAAGAATCTGCCTAAGGGAAAATATCTGATCTATATATCTCCTACCACTTCTAAATCTGAACTGTTCGTCACATAGTTGCACAATAACCAAATTCTTAATTTTGTTAAGCATAATAATGCAAAGAACTTTGCCTGGAACAGAAAGTAAACTAATTACCCTATCTCTGGTTGCAAAGAATGTATGGACAAATAAATGTCAGATACCTGCAAAAAACGTTAAATTTCTCTTTTCAGGGAGGGAAGATAAGAAGCATCTCCGAGGTGTAGGTTTGCTTCTCAGCAGACACACTAGTGATGCACTTATAGGATTTGAATGCATTAATAAAAGGTTTCTTACAGCTAAATTTCAGACAAGCATTAAAGACTTGAATGCTATCTGTTGTTATGCCCCCACAGAGGACTCTGATGAAAACTAGAAAGATAGGTTTTACAGACAGTTTCAGAAGATTTTGAATTATGTCAAGAAAGGAGATATTACCCTTGTTCTAGGTGATTTCAATGCCAAAGTTGATATTTTTCGCAGAACATTATCACAAGAACTGTGATCACTCTTTTTTAAAACAGGGGTAAAAATTGTCAGGTAAAATCCTTAGGATCAACACCTTTATCATTAAAGATATTCAAAATTTCTGTCAGCCATATGACAACACAAACATTCCCAGCTCTAAGAATTTAAGTAATAATTTCATCTATCCCTGGGGACTTATGCAGTTTTAATTTATAGAGAGCAAAAGCGACCTCAGAATGCGATATAGGGCCAACATTAAATCCAGTAATGCATCTATTCTCATTACAAACAAGGGGCGGGGGTGGCTCAGTCGGTAGCGCGCCAGGCTCGTAATCTGTAGTTCCCAGGTTCGAGTCCCAGCTGGGTCAGCGTTGAGATTTATCTCCGCAAAATTCCCCGCCCTGCCCACGGTCAGTAGGGGACACCGATGGGCTTGGAAAGGCCGCCGTCCGTCGGATGGGACGTTAAGCCGTGGCCCCGTTTGCGGGAGAGCCATACCCTGTGCACGTTAAATAACACGCTGGATGGCCTTGACGGGAGGCTACCATCTGTCTCCCAACAGCTGTTCCAGTGGGTCCCCTCCCCCAACCTTCTCTGAGCCTTCGGGGTCCATGTGACCTGGCCATTTAGCCCATGGTGTGCAAAAAAGTGCCGCTCAGAGGTAAAACAACCCAACCCAACTCATTACAAACAATGTGCTACAACAAACCATATAGTTTAGAACATCTCTGAAATGTTCAGTCCACTAGTCATTAAGAATCCTCATCCTTAACAGCCTTACCATGTTCACCCCTTAATTCCTGTGTACCTATCTGATTCTTGCCACACAGAACCGTTAAATATCTGATACAGTACTATTTTGCTGTGTAGCTGTTTCCTCTACTTTGCCAGCCAAGCTATCATGCCAAAGATTCTTATCAGCTGTTAACTGATGGGGGCGGGGGTGGCTCAGTCGGTAGCGCGCCAGGCTCGTAACCTGTAGTTTTCAGGTTCGAGTCCCAGCTGGGTCAGCGTTGAGATTTATCTCCGCAAAATTCCCCGCCTTGCCCACGGTCAGTAGGGGACACTGATGGGCTTGGAAAGGCCGCCGTCCGTCGGATGGGACGTTAAGCCGTGGCACCGTGTGCGGGAGAGCCATACCCTGCGCACGTTAAAGAACACGCTGGATGGCCTTACGGGAGACTACCATCTGTCTCCCAACAGCTGTTCTAGTGGGTCCCCTCCCCCAACCTTCTCTGAGCCTTCGGGGTCCATGTGACCTGGCCATTTAGCCCATGGTGTGCAAAAAAGTGCCGCTCAGAGGTAAAACAACCCAACCCATCACGTCAGGGCTTAAAGTCTCATTTGGCGAATGGCGGCCTTTCCAAGTTCATCAGTATCCCGTAGTGACCATGGGCAGGGCGCGGAGATCTGCGGAGATAAATCCCAATGCTGGGTCAGCTGGGATTCGAACCTGGGAACTGCAGATAACGATGATGGCGTGCTACCGAATGAGTCACCCTCGCCCCCATTTGCTGTTAATTAATATGTAATCAATCATATTCTTATGCAACCCATTAGGTGAATCCCATGTATATTTGTAAACGTCTCGGTGTTTACAGTATGTGTCAGTTATTCTAAAACCGTTAAGTTTAGTTACCTGTAGGAGATGTGCTCCATTTCCATTGGAACTAACAATTGCCAAGAGGTCTAAATACTCCTCCCCAAAGGTTAGAGACAGTACCAACACTGCTATTGAAGTCATCTAGAACAAGTGTAATATCCCCTTTCTTGACAGAATTCAAAACATATTGAAACTGTCTGTAAAACCTATCTTTCTAGTCTTCATCAGAATCCTCTGTGGGGGAGTAACAACAGATAGCATTCAAGTCTTTAATGCTTGTCTGAAATTAAGCTGTAAGAAACTTTTCATTAATGCACTCATATCCTATAAGAGCATCATTAGCGTGTCTGCTGAGAACCAAACCTACGCCTCAGAAATTCTTGTTTTCCCTCCCTGAAAAGAGAAATTTAACATTATTTTTTAAGTATCTGGCCTTTCTCTGTATATATATATATGATATTTGCAAGCCCAGAATATCCAGGCTATAACGTTGGAATTCTAGTATGAGCACCATTACGAGAATAATCTGTAAGCCACATCCTTACATTACACGTACCTGGAAAGAAAAAATGATTTGTAAGAATTTTAAAGAATTTAGGTTTGTTGAGAGAGGTGGGGAGAACAGTACCAACCACTTCCCCTAATCGCAGACCTGGACAAATACCTGTTCCCCATAGCTAAAGGCTGAAGCCCCCCATGCTGGTACGAAATTAGGCGAAATTAGTTGAGAGAGGTGGGGAGAACAGTACCAACCACTTCCCCTAATCGCAGACCTGGACAAATACCTGTTCCCCATAGCTAAAGGCTGAAGCCCCCCATTCTGGTACGAAATTAGGCGAAATTAGTTGAGAGAGGTGGGGAGAACAGTACCAACCACTTCCCCTAATCGCAGACCTGGACAAATACCTGTTCCTCATAGCTAAAGGCTGAAGCACCCATGCTGGTACGAAATTTAGGCACCTCCTTTATAAGTGAACCTTTTCAAGAACCACAATAGAGACAGAAAGTGACCTGTACTGAGATACATCTCAATAATATTTGCTCATGACCTCATGTTTTTCTATGAATCCCCACTGCGCCTGTATTTTAATTTTATTCACCAATCTCCCTTTGGTAATAAACGAAAATCAGCCATACAGTTTAGTGATGGGCTTAGACTCCTGCTCAGAGTGACACAGTTTAACGTCTCTCATCCGACTGACAGCATCCTTTCCAATCCGGTTGGTATCCTCTTTATCAACGAGAACAGATCAGGTGTTGAGGAAATATCAATGCAGGTACAGCGTGTTATGCGAGCCTGAGATATGAAGTTGCTATTAAAATGCAACATGACATCTTCATCATCCCCATCCCCTTCCTCCGTCTCTTACTGTTAAGAATTATTCTTTAGATTGAGGAAATGATATGGAACTCTTGTAAGCCCATCACTAAACTGTATGGCTGATTTTCGTTTATCACCAAAGGGAGATGGTGGATAAAATTAAAATACAGACGCAGTGGGGATTCATAGAAAAACATGAGGTCATGAGTTTAAAGGACTGTTGACCCACTGCCTAACATATCATATTAGACCATACAATTTTAAGCTTTTTATAAATTTTTAATATTTTTTTGCATTTTAATTATTCTCAGGACGCTTGTATTTTGCAAAAGCTGAATCAACGGAATGCGGATTGCCTTCTGAGGAACATCTTTCGAAGAAGAACGAAGTGAGGAACCAAGCGAGAGTCTTGATAAACGAAAGTTTCCGCGTTGCACGATGGAAAGAAACGCTTTTTGCGTAATATCTACTGAGATACACGGGGGCGGGGGTGGCTCAGTCGGTAGCGCGCCAGTCTCGTAATCTGTAGTTCCCAGGTTCGAGTCCCAGCTGGGTCAGCGTTGAGATTTATCTCCGCAAAATTTCCCTGCCCAGGGTCAGTAGGGGACACCGATGGGCTTGAAAAGGCCGCCGTCCTTCGGATGGGACGTTAAACCCCGTGTGCGGGAGAGCCATACCCTGTGCACGTTAAAGAACACGCTGGATGGCCTTGACGGGAGGCTACCATCTGTCTCCCAACAGCTGTTCCAGTGGGTCCCCTCCCCCAACCTTCTCTGAGCCTTCGGAGTCCTTGTGGCCTGGCCATTTAGCCCATGGTGTGCAAAAAAGTGCCGCTCAGAGGTAAAACAATCCAATCCAATACTGAGATGCAGACTCCTTAGGCAGAACTCACAAAAAAAAAACAGCGTCATTGGAAACTTAGATATTAAGCGATACTATGAGAATATGGTGTAGACGATATTCAAATATTCTCATAGATCAGTGGATGATGCTGTTTATCATCAGCATCAACTGGTGACCTACTCAGTAAAGATGCTGTAGCAAGTGAGAGAATTCCCTCTATAATGAACTCTGGATATGCTGATGAGGATTTCGCAGATATATATGAGTCATGCAGCTCTGATGATAACCCATCATAGTAATACCAATTACGGATTTAAGGAACGCGTGTTTAGCTCTAAACGAGGTATTCTGGTAAGCATTTCTTTTATAGTTGAGAGAATGACCTGATTTACGTATGAGAAGCGAAAGATGCAGCTGTAGCAGTGCTGTGATAAAAAATTCGTTTCTTTTTCTAGATATCAATACTTATTCTTTTGAGACTTCGTATGTCAAGCTTAAAATAGGTTTTTCCCAATTCTATATAATTTCTGCAAAACAACTATTATTATTATAAAAAAATAAACCTGCTTCTTGAGGATACACAACTCCCAGCGGCCCTACCAGTCAGCTTTGCGCATAAGATAACTAAGTTACAGCTTAGGGACTCACGATGTAAGGGCTTCAAAGAAATGCATTTCAAGTTTTATTAGATCAGACAAAATTTAACCTATAAATTAATCTATTCTGCAAACAATGTTCATCTTAGCTTTTTACAGTCATCACTGCATACCATTTATGGCGTATATGTTCATCACATAAGCTTTCAATCATAATAATAAATATATATTTTGACTTTCGAATTTTTGGGGCGTCTTCAATTTTTCCGTAGCTTAGGGTCTCTAAAGTTTAAAGTCCGACCCTGATTGAGAGAAATAATATGAGATAATTTGGATCGGTATTCAGAGATGTCAAAGAGAGAAGATACATCGTATCTGTTACTTTCAGGTTCGAATCCCAGTTGTGCTAGGGGCGGGAGTGGCTCAGTCAGTAGCGTGCCAGGCTCGTAATCTGTAGTTCCCAGGTTCGAGTCCCAGCTGGGTCAGTGTTGAGATTAGCTGGTTAGCGTTGAGATTTAACTCCGCAAAAACCTCCGCCCTGCCCACGGTCAGTAGGAGACACCGATGGGCTTGGAAAGGCCGCCGTCCGTCAGATGGGACGTTAAGCCGTGGCCCCGTGTGCGGGAGAGCCATACCCTGTTCACGTTAAAGAACACGCTGGATGGCCTTGACGGGAGGCTACCATCTGTCTCCCAACAGCTGTTCCAGTGGGTCCCCTCCCCCAACCTTCTCTGAGCCTTCGGGGTCTATGTGATCTGGCCATTGAGCCCATGGTGTGCAAAAAAGTGCCGCTCAGAGGTAAAACAACCCAAACCAGTTGTGCTAACTGTTGAGAATTTTATTTGCTAAAGTCTCACTCTTCTCTCAGTCAGAGAGTGTGGAGAGGGACTGACGTGGAGAGGGGCTGTCCTTCGGTTGGGAAGCGGGTTCTCCGTGCAGTTGAGCCATACCCTGTGCATATTGAAGAACAGTCAGCACGGTCTTGACGGGAGATTTCCAGCTCTCTACTAACAGCTCTGTAGTGGACCCCTTCTACACAACTCCGAACCATTGGGGTCCTTGTGACCTGGCCTTTTAGCCCATTGTCTGTAAAATAGTGCGGCTCAGCGGAAAAGATACCCAACACACATGCACGGAGCGGGGATGGCTCAGTCGGTAACGCGCCAGACTCGTAATTTGCAATGCCCAGGCTCGACTCAGAGCTGGGCCAGCTTTGAGATTTATTTCCGCAAAATTCCTGCTCTCGTTCAGTAGGGGACAACGATGGAAAGTCCACCGAACGTCAGATGTGACATCAAGCCATGGCTTCGTGTACAGGAGAGCCAAAACCTGTACACATTAAAGAATACTTTGAATAGTTTTAACGCGAGGCTTCTATTGTCTGTCAATAGCTGTCCAGTGGATTCTCTAACCCCAACATTCTCTGAACCCTCGGGCTCTTTGTGACCTGGTAATTTAACCTATTGTGAGCAAAAAAAGTGCCGCCTAGAGATTCAAACAACAAATGCAGAGGAGTCACTGGACAACTATTAATCTGGATGCAGGGGAGTCACTGGACAACTATTAGGTTGTCCAGTGACTCCTCTTCACCTATCCAACTCCTAATTCATGTGACCTAACCATTTAGCTAGTGGTGAGCCAAAAAAGTGTCTCTCACAGGTGAAGCAACCGAACCTTTGGTCATACAGTTGCAGTTTTTGGACTGAACTAATGAACCAGTTTTCCTTCATTATAATGAAAACCACAGAAACGAACCCAGCCCCCCCCCCCTTTGGTGTTGAATCTTCTGTAAAGTATCAGTTTCGAAATATTTATCCGAGGAGAGAGAATTTTGTTACTTGAACGTCAGTACCGAGCTGTACAGTCGCTCAAAAAAGTATCCGAACACTAGGGTTGATTACAGAATTGAGGAAAAATATCTGGCAACGATTTTTTTTGAAATTAGGGATCTGGCAACCTTCGTATCACGTGATTACAGAATTCAGGAAAAATATCTGGAGCGTGTACAGCAACTGTACACGCTCCAGTTACCGTTCACAGCAAACTGGAGCTTGTGCAGTTACTGCACACGCTCCAGTTTGCTGTGAACGGTAACTGCCCACGCTCAATATTTCCGTGAGTGAGCCCACACGATCTGGTATCAAAATAATATGACCACCTACGGTCGTTCAAAAAAGTATCCGAACACTATGGTTGATTACAGAATTGAGAACAAATATCTGGCAACGATTTTTTTTGAAATTAGGGATCTGGCAACCTTCGTATCACGTGATTACAGAATTCAGGAAAAATATCTGGAGCGTGTACAGCAACTGTACACGCTCCAGTTACCGTTCACAGCAAACTGGAGCGTGTGCAGTTACTGCACACGCTCCAGTTTGCTGTGAACGGTAACTGCACACGCTTAATATTTTCGTGAGTGAACCCACACGATCTAGTATCAAAATAATATGACCACCTACAGTCGCTCAAAAAAATATCCGAACACTATGGTTGATTACAGAATTGAGAACAAATATCTGGCAACGATTTTTTTAGAAATTAGTGATATGGCAACCTTCGTGTGACACGAAGGTTGGCAGATCACTAATTTCTAAAAAAAAAGTCGTTGCCAGATATTTTTTTTCAATTCTGTAATCAACCCTAGTGTTCCGATACTTTTTTCAGCCACTGTACAATTACTACTGCTTGTTAATTTCCTGTTGAATTCATTATTCCGATTTCAGCAGAATAACAGCACCAAAATTGTCGCATTTATCAATGTATGTTGGGATTTATATCAAATAACCTATACAAGTGATAAATAAGGCCACATTTATCACACTTATCAACTTCCCTGGGGATGATGCACAATCTCCAGTTAATTATGTTTACCGTAATTTATTTCTATAGCCACGCCAATTTAATGAATAAACAATGAAAGTTTTCGCAGCAAAATGAGTCTTGTTCTATATTTGACGATTACCAATGATTTCCTCTGCTGGCGCCAGTTTAGAATCCAACAGTCTTGGAGGAATTTCTCTGTCTATGCAGAAATCGAAAGTGAAAGATAACTTGCGCGTGTATCATTGGATCACTTGATCATTGGTTGACGCCTCGACAGTTCATATAACAAATAGCAAAGCAGTTCTTTCGGCTTCCTCTGAAAAGTAACAAAACTGTTCTTGCAGCTTCCTATAAAAAGTAGCAAAAGAGTTCTTTCGACTTCCTGTGAAATGTAGCAAAAGAGTTCTTTCGGCTTCCTGTGCAAAGTAACAAAGCAGTTCTTTCGGCTTCTTGTGAAAAGTAGCAAAACTGTTCTTGTAGCTTCCTGTGAAAAGTATCAAAGAAGTTGTTGAGAATTTCTGTAAAAAGTAGCAAAATGGTTCTTACGACTTCTTTTCAAAAGTAGCAAAACAATTCTTGAGGCTTTCTGTGAAAAGTGGCAAAAGATTTCTTTCGACTTCCTTTGAAATGTAGCAAAAGAGTTCTTTCGACTTCCTGTGAAATGTAGCAAAAGAGTTCTATCGGCTTTCTGTGCAAAGTAACAAAGCAGTTCTTTCGGCTTCCTGTGAAAAGTAGCAAAACCGTTCTTGCAGCTTCCTGTGAAAATTAGCAAAACAGTTCTTGCAGCTTCCTGTGAAAATTAGCAAAACAGTTCTTGCAGCTTCCTGTGAAAAGTATCAAAGCAACTGTTGAGAATTCTTGTAAAAAGTAGCAAAAGTGTTCTTTCGACTTCTTTTCAAAAGTAGCAAAAAATTCTTGAGGCTTCCTGTGAAAAGTAGCAAAAGAACTCGTTCGAATTCCTGTGAAAAGTAGCAAAACTGTTCTTGCAGCTTCCTGTGAAAAGTATCAAAGAAGATGTTGAGAATTCCTGCAAAAAGTAACAAAAGAGTTCTTTCGACTTCTTTTCAAAAGTAGCAAAACAATTTTTGAGACTTCCTGTGAAAAGTAGCAAAAGAGTTCTTTCGACTTCCTGTGAAAAGTAGGAAAGCAGTTGTTGCAGCTTCCTGTGAAAAGTAGCAAAACTGTTCTTGCAGCTTCCTGTGAAAAGTAGCAAAGCAGCTGTTCAGAATTCCTGTAAAAGGTAGCAAAAGAGTTCTTGCGACTACTTTTCAAAAGTAGCAAAACAATTCTTGAGGCTTCCTGTGAAAAGTAGCAAAACTGTTCTTGCAGCTTCCTGTGGAAAGTATCAAAGAAGATGTTGAGAATTCCTGCAGAAAGTAGCAAAAGAGTTCTTTCGACTTCTTTTCAAAAGTAGCAAAAGAATTTTTGAGGCTTCCTGTGAAGGGTAGCAAAAGAGTTCTTACGACTTCCTCTGAAAAGTAGGAAAGCAGGCTTCCTGTGAAAAGTAGCAAAACTGTTCTTGCAGCTTCCTGTGAAAAGTAGCAACGCAGCTGTTCAGAATTCCTGTAAAAAGTAGCAAAAGAGTTCTTGCGACTTCTTTTCAAAAGTAGCAAAACAATTCTTGAGGCTTCCTCTGAAAAGTAGCAAAAGATTTCTTTCTACTTCCTGTGAAAAGTAGCAAAAGAGTTCTTTCGACTTCTTTTCAAAAGTAGCAAAACAATTTTTGAGGCTTTGTGTGAAAAGTAACAAAAGAATTCTTTCGACTTCCTGTGAAAAGTAGGAAAGGAGTTGTTGCGCCTTCCTGTGAAAAGTAGCAAAAGTGTTCTTGCAGCTTCCTGTGAAAAGTAGCAAAGCAGCTGTTCAGAATTCCTGTAAAAAGTAGCAAAAGAGTTCTTGCGACTTCTTTTCAAAAGTAGCAAAACAATTCTTGAGGCTTTCTGTGAAATGTAAGAAAGAAGCTGTTGAGAATTCCTGTAAAAAGTAACAAAAGAGTTCTTTCGACTTCTTTTCAAAAGTAGCAAAACAATTCTTGAGGGTTCCTGTGAAAAGTAGCAAAAGAGTTCTTTAGGCTTCCTGTGAAAATTAGGAAAGCAGTTTTTGCGGCTTCCTGTGAAAAACTGTTCTTGCAGCTTCCTGTGAAAAGTAGCAAAGCAGCTGTTCAGAATTCATGTAAAAAGTAACAAAAGAGTTTTTGCGACTGCTTTTCAAAAGTAGCAAATCAATTTTTTCGACTTCCTGTGAAAAGTAGCAAAACTGTTCTTGCAGCTTCCTGTGAAAAGTATCAAAGAAGATGTTGAGAAGTCCTGCAAAAAGTAGCAAAAGTGTTCTTGCAGCTTCCTGTGAAAAGTAGCAAAAGTGTTCTTGCAGCTTCCTGTGAAAAGTAGCAAAGCAGCTGTTCAGAATTCCTGTAAAAGTAACAAAAGAGTTCTTGCGACTTCTTTTCAAAAATAGCAAAACAATTCTTGAGGCTTCCTGTGAAAAGTAGCAAAAGATTTCTTTCTACTTCCTGTGAAAAGTAGCAAAAGAGCTCTTTCGACTTCTTTTCAAAAGTAGCAAAACAATTTTTGAGGCTTCCTGTGAAAAGTAGCAAAAGAGTTCTTTCGACTTCCTGTGAAAAGTAGAAAAGCAGTTGTTGCTGCTTCTTGTGAAAAGTAGCAAAACTGTTCTTGCAGCTTCCTGTGAAAAGTAGCAAAGCAGCTGTTCAGAATTCCTGTAAAAAGTAACAAAAGAGTTCTTGCGACTTCTTTTCAAAAATAGCAAATCAATTCTTAAGGCTTCATGTGAAAATTAGCAAAAGATTTCTTTCGACTTCCTGTGAAAAGTAGCAAAAGAGTTCTTTCGACTTCTTTTCAAAAGTAGCAAAACAATTTTTGAGGCTTCCTTTGAATTGTAGCAAAAGAGTTCTTTCGGCTTCCTGTGCAAAGTAACAAAGCAGTTCTTTCGGCTTCCTGTGAAAAGTAGCAAAATTGTTCTTGCAGCTTCCTGTGAAAAGTATCAAAGCAACTGTTGAGAATTCCTGTAAAAAGTAGCAAATGAGTTCTTGCGATTTCTTTACAAAAATAGCAAAACAATTCTTGAGGCTTCCTGCGAAAAGTAGCAAAAGATTTCTTTCGACTTCCTGTGAAATGTAGCAAAAGAGTGTTTCGACTTCTTTTCAAAAGTAGCAAAACAATTTTTGAGGCTTCCCGTGAAAAGTAGCAAAAGAGTTCTTTCGGCTTCCTGTGCAAAGTAACAAAGCAGTTCTTTCGGCTTCTTGTGAAAAGTAGCAAAACTGTTCTTGCAGCTTCCTGTGAAAAGTATCAAAGCAACTGTTCAAAATTCCTGTAAAAAGTAGCAAAAGAGTTCTTGCGACTTCTTTACAAAAATAGCAAAACAATTCTTGAGGCTTCCTGTGAAAAGTAGCAAAATATTTCTTTCGACTTCCTGTGAAATGTAGCAAAAGAGTTTTTCGACTTCTTTTCAAAAGTAGCAAAACAATTTTTGAGGCTTCCTGTGAAAAGTAGCAAAAGAGTTCTTTCGGCTTCCTGTGCAAAGTAACAAAGCAGTTCTTTCGGCTTCTTGTGAAAAGTAGCAAAACTGTTCTTGCAGCTTCCTGTGAAAAGTATCAAAACAACTGTTCAAAATTCCTGTAAAAAGTAGCAAAAGAGTTCTTGCGACTTCTTTTCAAAAATAGCAAAACAATTCTTGTGGCTTCCTGTGAAAAGTAGCAAAAGATTTCTTTCGACTTCCTGTGAAAAGTAGCAAAAGAGTTCTTTCGATTTCCTGTGAAATGTAGCAAAAGTGTTCTTTAGGCTTACTGTGAAAAGTAACAAAACTGTTCTTGCAGCTTCATGTGAAAAGTAGCAAAGCAGCTGTTCAGAATTCCTGTAAAAAGTAGCAAAAGAGTTCTTGCGACTTCTTTTCAAAAATAGCAAAACAATTGTTGAGGCTTCCTGTGAAAAGTAGCAAAAGATTTCTTTCGACTTCCTGTGAAAAGTAGGAAAGCAGTTGTTGCGGCTTCCTGTGAAAAGTAGCAATTAAGTGTTTTTGGTTTCCTGTGAAAAGTAGCAATAAAGTGTTTTTGGTTTCCTGTGAAATGTAGCAAACCAGTTCTTGTTGCGCGGCAGATCTTTAATGTTAAAATATGTAGTTCCTATTTCATCCAAAAATAGCATCAAATTCCAGTCCATTCCTATATTATGCAAAAGACTACTCTTTGCGAACATTGCAAGATCACAAGCACCTCTTCCTAGTGTTGTAAAAAAATCTAAAAAGTAATGTACATTGTAATGTACGCATGGTCTGAAGGAACTAAATATTGAACAACAATATCATAGATATTTGGTATTGTAATGGTAACTAAATCGAGTACATCAGTTTATTTATGGAATAAAATCATCACTGTTATAGGAATTGTTGAAAAACATACCGTTTAAAAAAAGGGAACTATAGAAAAGGTCTGATGATTCTTTTGTTTTTTTAACTAAACAAATTAAGTGACACGTCTTCAATATATTTCCGGAGATTCCGTGAAAGCTTATTTTCAAAGTTAAGGTGATTAAAATGCAGCCTTCTATTCATATAACATGGAAATATCCTAAAAAAATTAATAGCATTCTGCATATATATATGTATTCTAGAAATCAATCAGTATCATCTTAATTTCTGGACCGTCACCCCGATTCCGATTTGACACTGAACTTTACACCAGATCTGAAATTTCTTAACTTTTCGGGGCGGGGGTGGCTCAGTCGGTAGCGCGCCAGGCTCGTAATCTGTAGTTCCCAGGTTCGAGTCCCAGCTGGGTGAGCGTTGAGATTTATCTCCGCAAAATTCCCCGCCCTGCCCACGATCAGTAGGGAACACCGATGGGCTTGGAAAGGCCGCCGTCCGTCGGATGGGACGTTAAGCCGTGGCCCCGTGTGCGGGAGAGCCATACCCTGTGCACGTTAAAGAACACGCTGGATGGCCTTGACGGGAGGCTACCATCTGTCTCCCAACAGCTGTTCCAGTGGGTCCCCTCCCCCAACCTTCTCTGAGCCTTCGGGGTCCATGTGACCTGGCCATTTAGCCCATGGTGTGCAAAAAAGTGCCGCTCAGAGGTAAAACAACCCAACCCAAATCTTAACTTTTCTGGGATCAACAGCCTGAGAGAGCCCCATGCACCAATTGTTAGTTTTCTAGCACTGATATAGAGAAATTTTGATCTTTGACCTCGAAGGACCCATGACAGCCAAATTTTCACAACGTTTCTGATGTCTACGACCCGAAATACACCCAGGCAACAATTTTTTTAGCTCTCTGGCAACCGTAGATCGGAATTTGACCTTGAATGACATGTCAGATCCTAAATTGCGTAACAGTTCTGAGATCTACAACCGGAAACAACCACAGACAGCAATTTTCACTTCTCTAGTAACTCGTAGATCAAATTTTTGAACTCTACGTGACCTCTATTTGACCTTAAAGGACACACGTCGGAAAGTAAATTTAAATTTTTACCCCCCCCCCCCCGGAGTTTTACACTTTCTGCATCACAATTAGAATTTTCTTGATCTCTTATCAATCATCTCAATCATTCACATTCGTGCATATATATCTGATGTAAAAATTTATTTGTGAGAAAAAAACGGTATTCATTGAGAATGAGAGCGGAACGACAACCAACCAAACGCACCGGGAAAGAAATCATGAAATTCCTTAATAGGCTTTCTTGTTCATTCTTTCCCGTAGCAATCCATTGTGAAAATGATTTTTTTTTTTCGGAAATGCATTTTTGCAATCTAAACTTAAAGAAAGATAAAACAAAATCCCCCACAAACTGACGCAAAAATACTACAAACGAACAACAAAAAAATAACACTCGCAACAACACTTCCAATAGCTACAAAAAAAACAACAACAGCACACGTTGATCTTCCTCCTCGTTCCTTATTCATTTCTCCTAATTTATATCCTAAGAATCACTTTCCTCAGGCACATCATGAAAAGGAGAGCCAGAGACATATTCCCTTGGCAACGTTATTACGTTCCCTGCCCCATATGTTCAAATCAAACCATGCTTCTCTGCTGAATATGTCTGTTGGCTCCTCAGGCAATATCTATCACACGTTGCCGGGTCGGTCTTTACTTCTCCCGGTGGCTGAAGGTTTGCTTACACCTCTCGGCACACTCCTGGTAAAGCAATCACATCAATAACTTGCGGCTAACCCCCATTGACTGTGGGAAGCTCTGCTCCGCAAGTCCCGTACAACATGCTGCCCACTGGCATTCGGTATTTGACTCCATTCATCACGTTCCTTATTTCGTCCGACTGTACTGGTCTGCTGCCCTGAATCAGGTTGATCTGTTGACTAAGGAAACTGGCTGCATCTGCAGATAACCACAGCAATGAATATTAAGTCTGATGCTTATTTCTGCAGATGGGTGTAAACAACTGAATTATTTACTTATTGTGTTAGCAAGAAGTAATAGCTAGGGAGGAGATGCAATGTATCATCTTTAGATGGGGCGGGGGTGGCTCAGTCAGTAGCGCGTCAGGCTCGTAATCTGTAGTTCCCAGGTTCGAGTCCCAGCTGGGTCAGCGTTGAGATTTATCTCCGCAAAATTTCCCGCCCTGCATACGGTCAGTAGGGGACACCGATGGGCTTGGAAAGACCGCCGTCCGTCGGATGGGATGTTAAGCTGTGGCCCCGTGTGCGGGAGAGCCATACCTTTGGTTGGGTTGTTTTACCTCTGAGCGGCACTTTTTTGCACACCATGGGCTAAATGGTCAGGTCACATGGACCCCGAAGGCTCAGATAAGGTTGGGGGAGGGGACCCACTGGAACAGCTGTTGAGAGACAGATGATAGCCTCCCGTCAAGGCCATCCAGCGTGTTCTTTAACGTGCACCGGGTATGGCTCTCCCGCACACGGGACCACGGCGTAACGTCCCATCCGACGGTCGGCGGCCTTTCCAAGCGCATCGGTGTCCCTTACTGACCGTGGGCAGGGCGGGGAATTTGCGCAGATAAATCTCAACGCTGACCCAGCTGGGATTCGAACCTGGGAACTACAGATTACGAGCCTGGCGCGCTACCTACTGAGCCACCCCCGCCCCATACCCTGTGCACGTTAAAGAACACGCTGGATGGCCTTGACGGGAGGCTACCATCTGTCTCCCAACAGCTATTCCAGTGGGTCCCCTCCCCCAACCTTCTCTGAGCCTTCGGGGTCCATGTGACCTAATCATTTAGCCCATTGTGTGCAAAAAAGTGCCGCTCAGAGGTAAAACAACCCAACAACTCATCTTTAGATTTTAATAACTAATATAATAATTTTTATACTCTAAAAAGTATAAAAATTAAAACACTGGGAGTATCTGAATGTCAATGCCTGGAAATATTTTTTAACAGGGGACTAACTATGATTAGCCGTCCCGTGGCCGAGTGGTTACCGCGCTTGGCTACTGATCTACGGAACCTGGGTTCGAGCCCGGGTAAGGCATGGATGTTCGTGTTGTTTTTTGCTGAGGTCCTGCCATCTTCTCAGATCTTCTACTGTGGCATATAAACTGACAGTCTCCTGTCAGACCTCTGTGGCAAGCAGCTGCTTGAGGGGGTATAACTATGATTATCGGATGGTGGATCGAGGAAGAGGATATGCCGCTGAAAGATGGTTTTATCAAATTTTAAACTTAAGGAGTGCAGTTGGGAGTGCATTTAAGGAGTGCATTAAGGAGTTTTTAAGGAGCGCATTTAAGGAGTGCAGTCTTATGTACATAATATTAAAATGTGTTATTTTTTTAAGAAACATTATTTGCTAATGAATAAATACCCCCTCAAGGAGCTGCTTACTACAGAGGTCTGACAGGAGCCTGCCAGTTTATATGCCACAGTAGAAGGTCTGTGAGGATGGCAGGACCTCAGCAGAAAAACAACACGACCCCAGATCCCTTAAATCAGTAGCCAAGCGCGCTAACCATTTGGCCATGTATCTGCTACTGTTTAGGATATTGCTATGAAATATTTTGTGTTGTTATATTGCACATTTTTACCTAATTTAACTCACACATAAAAAAAAAACACAATATTTTTGCAAAAGCTACCTACTAGATGGAACTACCAAATAAACAAAAATCTTATCGTTTACTACGTATAACTGTCTAACCATTACAAGAAATAGAAAGAGCTTGTATCAAAATATGTTTAAGTCTCCTGATACACGTGGAATCCATTTGGTTGATTACATTTTAAAAAAAATGTTCCTTTAAGATAAAAAAAAACTAACTGATTCTTGGAAATTGAAATTTTAAGCGTAAAATGTGATGAATAATAAATATAAAGTAAAAAAAAATAATAAAAGATAAAAAATAGAATTGTCTAAAACGTTTTCTAAAGCAAAAATAAAAATTTTAAGTGTTATTTTATGCACTGGCCTCTTAACCATTAAAATGTTAAGTGACACAATTTTTAGTACACAATAGGCTAAATGGCCAGGTCACAAAGACCCCAAAGGCTCAGAGAAGATGGACAAAGAGGACACGCAGGAACAGCTGCTGGGAGACAAATGGTAGCCTCTAGTTAAGGCCATCAGCATGTTTTTTAACGTGCACAGGACATGGCTCTCTCGTAAACGAAACCACGGCTTTACGTCCCATCCGAAGGACGGCTGTCTTTACAAGACTATTGGCGTCCTCTACTGATAGTGCAGGGAGTTTTGCAGGAGGAAACAAAATGGAAAAAATAGGGGTTGGGTTGTTTTACCTCTGAGCGGCGCTTTCTTTGCACACCATTGGCTAAATGACCAGATTACAAGGACCCCGAAGGCTCAGGGGAGGGGACCCACTAGAACAGCTGTAGGGAGACAGATGGTAGCCTCCCGTCGAGGCCATCCAGCGTGTTCTTTAACATGCACAGGCATTGCTCTCCCGCACACGGGACTACGGTTTAACGTCCCATCCGACGGACGGCGGCCTTTCCAAGTCCATTGGTATCCCCTACTGACCGTGGGCAGGGTGGGAAATTTTACGGAGATAAATCTCAACGCTGACCCAGCTGGGACTCGAACCTGGGAACTATAGATTACGAGCCTGGGGAGCTACCGGCTGAGCCACCCCCAAGTACAGTGCAATGAATCGTGATTTTTTAGAAGATACAGTATGTTTTTAACTGCTAGTGAAATTGAACTCAAAATTAAATTTTGCAAATTGCCAATTTTGCATAAACGCTCTTTGAAACCATTGCTTTATTCTATACATGAATTCGAGCTCAATAATTCGAGCCCGCGCCCTCTCGAGTCCGCTGTCCGCAGACCATGAGCAATCCACTTCGTTTTCACTATTCAGAAATTCGTCTCCTTTCTTGTTATGGGCCAAAACTCATTATCTCAAAGACTGAGCTTCGTCATGAGCTTCGTTAACATAATACCCTGACATTCGTATATTTTCCCATTATTCCAACCAAATTTATCTCTTTCGAAATGTTTCCAGTATTATCCATTTCTTTTTTAATTTATACTATTCCTTTGCTGCTTTTATAACATTTTTTATAATATATAGTGAAATGAATCATATTTAAACTAATTTATTTCAAACTATATAAGCGCTTGAATGCAAATTTTGTTTATGCTTGCCTGAAAACAATCAGAAATTTTATGAAGAATGTATAAAAATAATTCATTCCAAGATATCGAATTATATGTTAGGACAACCGAAATATATGTCAGATATTTGTTATGTACATCTTCGAAAAGTTAAATTGATGTATGTTATGGTGCACATTAAATTAAA
Source organism: Ryuthela nishihirai (assembly GCA_038380435.1). Taxonomy (NCBI): domain Eukaryota; kingdom Metazoa; phylum Arthropoda; class Arachnida; order Araneae; family Heptathelidae; genus Ryuthela; species Ryuthela nishihirai. Next base: position 44,077,354 of record JAWZYU010000028.1, read on the forward strand.
CAAAATGACTCCCATGGTGTCTCTCTTGAGTCCTAGATTTTACGGCACGCCACTGTCTGGGATATTTTGAAATATTTGAGCGAAAGTTTAGTTCAGATATCAGGTTGGGTTGTTTTACCTCTGAGCGGCACTTTTTTTGCACACCATGGGCAAAATTGCCAGGTCACATGGACCCTGAAGGCTAAGAGTAGGTTGGGGGAGGGAACTCACTGGAACAGCGGTTGCCAGACAGATGGTAGCCTCCCGTCAAGGTCATCCAGCGTGTTCTTTAACGTGAACAGGGTATGGCTCTCCCGGCTTAACCGGGAGACGGCTTAACGTCCCATCCAATGGACGATTGGCGTCTTTCCAAGCCCATCGGTGTCCCCTACTCACCGTGAGCAGGTCGGGAAAATTTGCGGAGATAAATCTCAATTCTGACCCAGCTGGAACCAGCTGGTACCTGGGAACTACAGATTACGAGCCTGGCGCTCTACCGACTGAGACGAAAAGCCATGGTACAGTCACTCAAAAAAGTATCCGAACACTATGGTTGATTACTGAATTCAGAAAAAATATCTGGCAACGATTTTTTTTAGGAATTAATGATCTGGCAACCTTTGTGTCACTTGATTACCGAATTCAGGAAAAATATCTGGAGCGTGTACAGCAACTGTACATGCTCCAGTTACCGTTCACAGCAAACTGGAGCGTGTGCAGTTACTGCACACGCTCCAGTTTGCTGTGAACGGTAACTGCACACGCTCAATATTTCCGTGAGTGAGCCCACACGATCCAGGTCTTTGTGAGCTCACACGATCCAATGTGCTGTGAACATTAACCGCAACCGCTCCAGTTTACTGTGAACGGTAATTTTTTCTGAATTTTGTAATCAACCACAGTGTTCGGATACTTTTTTGAGCGACTGTACTGTGTGTTGAAGAGCCATACGCTATGCAAGTTAAAGAAGACTCTGAATGGCCTTAACTGTCCTCGAAGTGGTTTATTTTGAAAATATGCTTTGGGGAGGGATGTGATTTTTTCAAAAGATTAAAAAGTAGGTATTTAATAAATAAACATTAAAAAAAAAAAGCAGAAACCAGTGGTATGTTTTGCATCAATGCTTCAGATTGTTTTAGATTGTTTTACCTCTGAGCGGCACTTTTTTGCACACCATGGGCTAAATGGCCAGGTCACATGGACCCCGAAGGCTCAGAGAATGTTGGGGGAGGGGACCCACTGGAACAGCTGTTGGGAGACAGATGGTAGCCTCCCGTCAAGGCCATCCAGCGTGTTCTTTAACGTGCACAGGGTATGGCTCTCCCGCACACGGGGCCACGGTTTAACGTCCCATCCGACGGACGGCGGCCTTTCCAAGCCCATCGGTGTCCCCTACTGACCGTGGGCAGGGCGGGGAAATTTTGCGGAGATAAATCTCAACGCTGACCCAGCTGGGACTCGAACCTGGGAACTACAGATTACGACAAATAGGTAATCTGTAGTTGATTACGATTAACTACAGATTATCTATTTGAACCTGGCGCGCTACCGACTGAGCCACCCCCACCCCCACGCCCTTGCATCAATGCTTAGTTACTAAACGGTTCAAAAGCATGAAACTTCAAAAAAGAATTTGAAACATATACATTTGGAAAGAGATGGAGGTTCAAACCTCCCCCTTAAATACGTTCCTGGGTCTTTATGACTTAGTCATTTAGCACATTGTGTGCAAAAAAAGTGGCGCTCAGCGGAAAAACAACCCAACGCGCGACAGCAAACCCATATGAATCTACAAGTGACATAAAATATACAAATAGTATACAAAAAAATGGAAACAGTCCCAATGTATCTCAATAGAAATTTACATTGAGAACTCAGTAATTTTTTCAAATGATTTTTAATGAAAAATATATCTAAAGATATAAGCCATATCTATCTAAATCTCGATTTTAAACAATATTTTTTCAGTATTCAAAGAGTTATAAACGCTGGAATATTTAACAAGCTACAAAATTTTAACTTTAAAACAGGGAGATCAGAGATCATAGTTGACCCAAGTAGAGTACCTACCGGGTGCAATGCACCTGATTCTGAGCTCTCAACCTATTTGAATGTTTTTTTTAAAATCTTGGAAATTTTTTTGTAGTCTGTTAAATATTCCAGCGTTCATAACCCTTTGAATAAAATAATAGTAAATAAATAAATACCCCCTCAAGCAGCTGCTTGCCACAGAGGTCTGACAGGAGCCTTTCAGTTTATATGCCATAGTAGAAGATCTGAGAGGATGGCAGGACCTCAGCAGAAAAACGACACAAACAGCCATGCCTTACCCGGGGCTCGAACCCAGGTCCTGTAGATCAGTAGCCAAGCGCGCTAACCACTCGGCCACGGGACGGCTATACTGAACAAATATTGTTTAAAATCGAGATTTAGATAGAATTGGTAATAAATTATCACAGGAAAAGTCTGTAGATAAGGAACACTTGAAAAAAATTGGTTGTCCTGACTAGGATTCGAACCCAGGTTTCGCATAAACATGGCGGGCGTCTTAACCGCTAGACCAAGAAGGAGCTAACCATTCCTTGAAATAAGTGACATTTGTCTTTCTATTGATTCATCAGTGGCGCCATCTGTTGGTTGAAGAGTTGGTAATTTCCTTGTTGGTCTAGCGGTTAAGACGCTCTGCATGCTTCAGGGAGACCTGGGTTCGAATCCCATTCAGGGTAGCTAATTTTTTTTAAGTTAGATAGATTTGAGTTACATTTTTATCTGTAGATATATTTCTCATTAAAAATTATATTGAAGAAGTTATTGAGTTCTGATGTCATTTATCTATTTAGATAATGTGGAACTGTTTCTAATTTTCTGCCCAGTATCTGTATATCCTTACTAACAGATTCCCCAAACGTTTTTCAGGCTCTCATTTGAATTGCATTTAACTCTCTAAAATAAATATATAGTGGATTAGTCGGTTTTCAAGCCGTTGCTCGGGTCTGTTTCCTGCATTAAACTCTGTAAAAAATATATACACTTATGTCAAAATTAAATTAACACTAATAAAGTGTGGCATATTTTTTTTTATTATGCAATGTAATTAAACGGAAATTTTCCCGGAAAAGTATTTTAGTATAGCGAAGAAAGGTTTAGAAAACGAAGATCCTCAGACAGGAAATGAACATGTTACAATGATTTCATTAAATATATATTCTGTATCGCAGTAGTTGACTTCAGGTGTTCCAAAATATGCACATATGACGTCAATTTGGAGCATGGGCTGGGGTAGCTCAGTCGGTAACGCGCCAGGTTCGAGTCTCGCCTGGGTCAGCTTTGAGATTTATCTCCGCAAAACACCCCCTCCCTCCTCTAGTTCAGTAGGGGACACCGATGGGCTTGATAAGACTGCCGTCCGTCGGACGTGACGTAAAACCGTGGCACCGTGTGCGGGAGAGCCATACTCTGTACATGTGTAAGAACACGTTGGATGGTCTTGACGGAAGGCTTTCATCTGTCTCGTAATAGCGTACACTGGGTCCGCTCTCCACAACCTTCTCTGAGCCCACGAGGTCCTTGAGACCTGGCCATTTAGTCCAGAGGTAAGCAACGTAATATATGGGACGGGGATGGCTCTGTCGGTAGCGCACCAGGCTCGTAATCTGTAGTTCCCAGGTTCGAATCTCAGCTGGCTCAGCGTTGAGATTTATCTCCGCAAAATTCCCCGCACTGCCCACGGTCAGTAGGGGACACCGATGGGCTTGGAAAGGCCGCCGTCCGTCGGATGGGACGTTAAGCCGTGGCCCCGTGTGCGGGAGAGCCATACCCTGTGCACGTTAAAAAACACGCTGGATGGCCTTGACGGGAGGCTACCATCTGTCTCCCAACAGCTGTTCCAGTGGGTCCCCTCCCCCAACCTTATCTGAGCCTTCGGGGTCCATGTGACCTGGCCATTTAGCCCATGATGTGCAAAAAAAGTGCCACTCAGAGGTAAAACATCCCAAAGTTAAAGAACACGCTGAATGGCCTTGACGGGAGGCTACCATCTGTCTCCCAACAGTTGTTCCAGTGGGTTCCCTCCCACAACCTTCTCTGAGCTTTCGGGGTCCATATGACCTGGTCATTTAGCTCATGGTGTGCAAAAAAGTGCCGCTCAGAGGTAAAACAATCCAACACGGCTAAACAAGCCGGACAGTGTCCGCAGAATAACTGGCGGGCATATGAGCTACTCAATGCCACTGCTTGTAGCGCCACCTTCTTCAGCCAGCGTAATTCCCATTTCCCACTAACTTTCAAAGTGCATGAACATTTTGCTATGCAGTTCTGCATCTGAGTATTATTTGTTTTTTAGGGGGAAAAAATGGAAAACAGAAAAATTTATTTATTAAGATTACATAAGAATGCTATAAAATAACATGAAATTAACTGCTGACTTAAAAAATATCAACCTGTTTAATTTGAAAATTAATGGTTAGTGCGTTTGGCTACTGATCTAAGGGACGTGGGTTCGAGCCCGGGTAAGGCATGGATGTATGTGTCGTTTTTCTGCTGAGGTCCTGCCATCCTCTCAGACCTTCTACTCTGGCATTTAAACTGACAGGCTCCTGTCAGATCTCTGTGGCAAGCAGCTGCTTGAGGGGATATTTATTTTATTATTATTATTTGAATGGGGAGAAAGTCCCTGTACAAATTGTACAGAATACCAGGCTGTTCCCTCTCAAATGTTCGTCACCAGTCTTCTGCAATTAAGACGCTGCTGAACTTGAGCTCTAGCGTTTTATTCTGAAATGTTCTCATATGGAAGCAGAGCTGGAACTAAAAGAATAATATATAAATAAAAAAATAATAAATACCCCCTCAAGCAGCTGCTTGCCACAGAGGTCTGACAGGAGCCTGTCAGTTTATATGCCATAGTAAGTCTGAGAGGATGGCAGGACCTCAGCAGAAAAACGACACATACAACCATGCCTTACCCGGGTCTCGAAACCAGGTCCCTCAGATCAGTAGCCAAGCGTGGTAACCACTCGGCCATTTTTGAATAAATGTTTCCCGTTCGGTGGCCGAGTGGTTAGCGCGCTTGGCTACTGATCTAAGGGACCTGGGTTCGAGTTCCAGATAAGGCATGGATGTTTGTGTTATCTTTCTGCTGAAGTCTCGTCTTCCTCACAGACCTTCTACTATGGCGAATAAACTGATAGACCTCTGTGGCAAGCAGCTGCTTGAGGGGTTGTTTTTATTTCTTATTACAAATGTTTATTTTTTACTTTTTCTGTCCACTGAAAGCTCCTATTTTTCCGTCCAGCAAACAGCTTTTATTTTTCTATCTACTACTAACTGATTCTATTTTTCTGTCTAGTAACTATTTTTACCTTTTCTGTCAACTACTTGCTCCTATTTTTCTGTCTAGTAACAGTTTCTACTTTCTCTCTTCAGTAACTGCTCTTTTTTTCTTTCCACTAACGACTCTTTTTCTTTCCATTAACGACTCTTTTTCTTTCCACTAACGACTCTTTTTCTTCCCATTAACGACTTTTTTCTTTCTACTAACGATTCTTTCTCTTTCTACTAACGACTCTTTTTCTTTCCACTAACGACTCTTTTTCTTTCCATTAACGAGTCTTTTTCTTTCTACTAACGACTCTTTCTCTTTCTACTAACGACTCTTTTTCTTTCCATTAACGACTCCTTTTCTTTCTACTAACGACTCTTTTTCTTTCCACTAACGACTCTTTTTCTTTCTACTAACGACTCTTTTTTTTTCTACTAACGACTCTTTCTCTTTCTACTAACGACTCTTTTTCTTTCCATTAACGACTCTTTCTCTTTCTACTAACGACTCTTTTTCTTTCCACTAACGACTCTTTTTCTTTCTACTAACGACTCTTTTTCTTTCCATTAACGACTCTTTTTCCTTCTACTAACGACTCTTTCTCTTTCCACTAACGACTCTTTTTCTTTCCACTAACGACTCTTTTTCTTTCTACTAACGAATCTTTTTCTTTCTACTAACGACTCTTTTTCTTTCTACTAACTGTTTCTACTTTCCCTACCACTAACTGTTTCTACTTTCCCTACCACTAACTGTTTCTACTTTCCCTACCACTAACTGCTTCATTTTTCTCTCTAGTAGCAGTTTCTCCTTTTCTGCCCAATACCTGTTGTTATTTTTCTGTCCACTACTTGCCCCTATTTTTCTGTTCGATAAATATTCCATTTTTTTCCCTGCATAGCAACTGCTCACATTTCTCTCTCCAATAATTGTAGATATTTTCACCATTCTAGTTTTCTCATACATATGACACATTGCCACATTGACACATAAAAAAAAAGTGTCTTTCCAAAAAAAAACAACCTGTGATCACTCCAATCTCCCACCACCCATGCGTTGGTGACGTATACCACCAAACACGACCAGCATGTCACGTGTGGCTTTGTTGCGCCTGTGACAATGGCGTCCACCTCCACAGCTGACGAAAAGAGAGAGCCGCCACGGCCACCGCTTCCCCGACCACCTCCAGCCGCAAACTGAGCTGCAACGCAACAATGAAGCTACGACTCTGCCCGATTCATAGATCTCGTGCAGAGGTAGCAAGAGAGACCTTGTCCTCTAGAGAGGTCGTGCTGTCAATCAGGCGATGTTCTTGCTAAGGATAAGAGATTCTAAAGCACTCTAACAATAGCGCAAACCAAAAGAGCACACTTGAAGCTATACATTCTGTAAGGACCCGTAGCACCAACGAGATTGCTCTTGAAGATAACGTTACTTTTTTCCCCTTGTTATATTCTTCTTGAATCACAAGCGCTGTTCTTTGAACTGTGCTTTTTTTCTCTCCTCTCTCTATCCTTGTCTTGTTCTCTCGTAAGCTTGAACCTGTTCTATCATGGTTTTATCAACGGCCCTTAGGTTTATCCCTTTTTTCGATAATTTCGTAGCTGTAGCAGCTCATTATCAATGCAAATTGTTGAAAAAAAGGAGGGAAAACTTAAAGCGTTTAAAAGTACCGGAGTGAACCTGATTAGAGTAAATTACAATTGTTATGGATTTTATGCATTAAAATAATAAATAAATACCCCCCTCAAGCAGCTGCTTGCCACAGAGGTCTGACAGGAGCCTGTCAGTTTATATGACATAGTAGAAGGTCTGTGAGGATGGCAGGACCTCAGCAGAAAAACGACACACACATCCATGCCTTACCCGGGGCTCGAACCCAGGTCCCGTACATCACTAGCCAAGCGTGCTAACCACTAATTTTTTTTAATTCTATTAATACGCCCAATCCTCGACTAATATACGATAGTTTCGTTTTTTTTAAAAATAAATTAATGTAAGGTAAAATCGTGTTAGTCAAACAGGAGTTTTTTAAGAAATGATATCCTAACGTCATTGAACTATGCTTAATTTCATTATTTTTTATTATACTTCGGTTAAAAGTTTTGTGTTTTTTTTTTTACTTGTTTATGCATATTTCATGTATGCAACTGAATTTTTACAGAAAAGAAACAATAATAATAATACTAAGAAAAAAACCCAAAAAAAACCCCGATTAAATGCAGTATTAATATAAATAAAAAATAAAAATAAATACCCCCTCAAGCTGCCACAGAGGTCTGACAGGAGCCTGTCAGTTTATATGCCATAAGTAGAAGATCTGAGAGGATAGCAGGACCTCAGCAGAAAAACGACACACACATCTATGCCTTCACCCAGGGCTCGAACCCAGGTCCCTTAGATCAGTAGCCAAGCGTACTAACCACTCGGCCATGGGACGGCTAGTATTAATATAGGTACGTAAAATGCAGTTTCAATATATGGTGCGTAAAATGTAGTTCAATACACGTTGCATAAAATGCAGTTTTAATACATAACAAGTAATATGCAGTTTCAAAACGTGGTTTATATCAATTGTGTTAAATCTTTTTATTACGATGAACAACTTTGTATTTTTTATAATCCCGCGATCTACTAACATTTTTTAAACAGAAGGCATTACAAGGAGCTTAATAAACTTGTAAACGATCAGTTAACAGCTGATAGGAATCTTTGTCTTGATAGCTTGGCTGACAAAGCAGAGGAAGTAGTTAGACAGCACAACAGCAGGAGGTTGTACCAGATTGTTAATGTTTTATGTGGGAAGAAACGGACAAGTACACAGGATTGAGATAGGGGCGGGGGTGGCTCAGTCGGTAGCGCGCCAGGCTCGTAATCTGTAGTTCCCAGGTTCGAGTCCCAGTTGGGTCAGCGTTAAGAATTATCTCCGCAAAATTCCCCGCCCTGCCCACGGTCAGTAGGGGACACCGATGGGCTTGGAAAGGCCACCGTCCGTCGGATGGGACGTTAAGCCGTGCCCCGTGTGTGGGAGAGCCATACCCTGTGCACGTTAAAGAACACGTTGGATGGCCTTGACGGGAGGCTACCATCTGTCTCCCAACAGCTGTTCCAGTGGGTCCTCTCCCCCAACCTTCTCTGAGCCTTCGGGGTCCATGTGACCTGGCCATTTAGTCCACGGTGTGCAAAAAAGTGCCGCTCAGAGGTAAAACAATACAATCCAAAACACAGGATTGAAGGATAAACATGGCAAGGTGGTTGAAGGTGAGGATTCTGTGGTGCGCTAAGCATTTCAGAGATATTCTAAATAATATGATTATTTCTATTCACATTGTTTGGAATGAGGAATAGATGCATTACTGGCCTTAATGATGGACCTATATCACATTCCGAAGTCGCTTTGGCTATCTCTAAATTAAAACTGAATAAATCCTCAGGGTGAATGAAATCATCACTGAAATTCTTAGAGCTGGGAACATTTGTGTTGTCACATGGCTGACTGAAATTTTGAATATTTTTCACGATAAAAGTATTGTTCCTAAGGATTTTTGTAGAGCTATTATTGTCCCGATTTTAAAATAGGTGATCGCAGTTCTTCTGATAATTATAGGGGAATTAGTTTACTTTCTGTTCCAGGAAAAGTTCTTTGCATGATTATATTTAATAGAATTAAGAATTTGGATGATGGACAACTGCGTGATGAACAGTGTGGATTCAGAAGTGGTAGGGGATGTATTGATCAAATATTTTCACTTAGGCAGATTCTTGAGAAATGTTTAGAGTTTCAGAAACCTTTATGGTTGCTAGCTTTATAGATTTCAAAAAGGCTTTTGACTCTGTTGATCGACATAATTTGTGGTTGATTATTAGATCATATGGAATACCTGATAAGTTAGTTTGTGTAATGAAAGCTCTCTATAATAACACTGAGTCGTGTGTGAGAGTTAGTATGTCTTACAAAGATTGGTTTAGCATTGCTAGCGGAGTTAGACAAGGGTGCATTTTGTCTCCGTTTCTCTCTTTAGTTATTGATTATGCTATGCGAAATTCTTTGCAAGGGAAAGATTTTGGTTTTAAATGGTCTAGAGATTTCAAAATGTCTGATTTAGATTATGCAGATGATTTGGTCCTGTTGGCTAATGATGCTGATGAGATGAACTCTTTCATTCGAGCTGTTAATGAGACTGGTAATAGAGTAGGTTTGGTGACAAACAGAGGAAAAACTAAAGTGATGAAAATTGGTCAGGCAGATGGTGGTTTAGTTACTTTGAATGGCTGTACTCTTGAAAAAGTATATCAGTTTAATTATTCTGGCAGCTATGTAACAGATACTGGTGATGTGCGGCACGATATAGATAGAAGAATAGGAATTGCCGCTGGGACTTTTAAGAATCTATGGAGAGTGTGGAAAAATAGGCGTGTACACCTAAAGACTAACATTAGGCTGTATAATAGTTTGGTTCTCTCTAGTTTAGTTATGGTAGCGAAACATGGACACTTTGTGAGTAGGATAACAAGAAACTTGATGCCTTTGATTCCAGATGCTTGCACGGTATCTTGGACAGTAGGTGGTTTGACTTTGTAAGTAATGATGAGGTCAGAAGAAGGAGTCATCAACCTCCTTTGAGCAGCATTTTGTGCATTTTGTGCATAGTTGTCTTCATTTCATTCTAGTAGCAGAACAACCCAATCGTATTCATAGGTGTTTTCATTTCATCCCAGAGGTAAAACAACCTAATCACATTCATAACTGTCTTCATCTCATCCCTGATTAAAACAACCCAATCGTATTCACAGTTGTCTTCATTTCATCTCAGAGGTAAAACAACCCAATCGTATTCATACCTGTATTCGTTTCAAAGACTTTTAAAACCCAACATTGATAGGCTCAAATGAGGTCTCCGCATTGACTTCAGAAAGAGAAAAAAGAAACTGTCAATTATTATCTCGTTTATAAAAATTCGATGTTTCGTAAACCTTCAGTTATGAAAAACGCCAAATTTTCTATTCGAACCAAAAAAAACGAACTCTATTAATTTTACTACACGTTATCGATAACCATAAACATCGAGTCTTTGAGAGAGAGAAAAAAAGACAAAATTCCAAGTTTCGAGATGATATACTATTATTGACTTTGTTCAGGTGTAATGCATAGGGTTGGGTTGGGTTGTTTTACCTCTGAGCGGCACTTTTTTGCACATCATGGGCTAAATGGCCAGGTCACATGGACCCCGAAGGCTCAGAGAAGGTTGGGGGAGGGGACCCACTGGAACAGCTGTTGGGAGACAGATGGTAGCCTCCCCTCAAGGCCATCCAGCGTGTTCTTTAACGTGCACAGGGTATGGCTCTCCCCGCACACGGGACCATGGCTTAACGTCCGATCCGACGGACGGCGGCCTTTCCAAGCCCATCGGTGTCCCCTACTGACCGTGGGCAGGGCGGGGAATTTTGCGGAGATAAATCTCAACGCTGACCCAGCTGGGACTCGAACCTGGGAACTACAGATTACGAGCCTGGCGCGCTACCGACTGAGCCACCCCCGCCCCTCGAATAATGCAGAGGGAAATTGGTGCCGAAGAAAGAGTCTCAAGGGTCTGTTACTGTAGACCTCTTTAAGTACGAGTTGGAGTAATACTAGAGGAAGCGAAGACAAAAGAGTTCATTAGGGAGGCGTCTCCACCGTCAACTGCTCTTCCACGTAATGGTTGTTGTTGCCCTTTTTCTTTTTGTTCGCCTACCGTATCTTTCTCTTCACTTCGCCGAGGGACACGCTCGAGGGAGGAATGTGTTGCCTGGACAGTGTTAATCGTTGATTCTAGGATAATACTAAAGACAAGACCCTATGATTTCAAAACATACTGTCTTAAGTACATATACATTGCCCTAACAAAATTTAAATATTCCTCATTTTATATCAATTGAGAATCCAACTTTGAATAAGTATAACTTCTAAAATATGCATTTTATGGAGAAATGTGACTGAAGATAAATTAAAGATCATAACCAAATCTCTTTGATTCTCGATTTTCAACGGCATTCGTTCAGTATTGGAAGAGTTGTGGATGCTGGAATATTTCCGAACAGTAATGCAGTATATGAATCGAACACAGAAATTAATGACAATAAGTATTGTTTCGGACCATTTAAACAAGAAATATACATTTTAAATATTTACTTAATGATTATTTCAATATTAGACAATTTTGAATGTTTTTTTTTATGAAACAAGTTAATTTTTTTAAACATTCCAGCTAGATCACTGTCGTATTAAAGTGAAAACTCCTAATCCTTAACGGATAGTATTAAAAAACGATGTTTCAACAGATTTGATTCTGATCTTTATCTTCAATCATATTTTTCCATTAAATGCGCATTTCAGAAGTTATAAAGCTTCGAAGTTTGATTCCCATTGTCATAACATGGATTTGGGTTGGGTTGTTTTACCTCTGAGCGGTACTTTTTTGCACACAATGGGTTAAATGGCCAGGTCACAAGGACCCCGAAGGCTCAGAGAAGGTTGGGGGTTGTTGGGTTGTTTTACCTCTGAGCGGCACTTTTTTGCACACAATGGGCTAAATGGCCAGGTCACAAGGACCCCGAAGGCTCAGAGAAGGTTGGGGGAGGGGACCCACTGGAACAGCTGTTGGGAGACAGATGGTAGCCTCCCGTCAAGGCCATCCAGCGTGTTCTTTAACGTGCGCAGGGTATGGCTCTCCCACACACGGGGCCACGGCTTAACGTCCCATCCGATGGACGGCGGCCTTTCCAAGCCCATCGGTGTGCCCTACTGACCGTGGGCAGGGCGGGGAATTTTGCGGAGATAAATCTCAACGCTGACCCAGCTGGGACTCGAACCTGGGAACTGCAGATTACGAGCCTGGCGCGCTACCGACTGAGCCACCTCCGCCCCTAAAGGTTGGGGGAGGAGACCCATTGGAACAGCTGTTGGGAGACAGATGGTATCCTCCCGTCAAGGTGGGGGCGGGAGTGGCGCAGTCGGTAGCGCGCCAGGCTCGTAATCTGTAGTTCCCAGGTTCGAGTCCCAGCTGGGTCAGCGTTGAGATTTATCTCCGCAAAATTCCCCACCCTGCCCACGGTCAGTAGGGGATACCGATGGGCTTGGAAAGGCCGCCGTCCGTCGGATGGGAAGTTAAGCCGTGGCACCGTGTGCGGGAGAGCCATACCCTGTGCACGTTAAAGAACACGCTGGATGGCCTTGACGGGAGGCTACCATCTCTCTCCCAACAGCTGTTCCAGTGGGTCCCCTCCCCCAACCTTCTCTGAGCCTTCGGGGTTCATGTGACCTGGCCATTTAGCCCATTGTGTGCAAAAAAGTGCCGCTCAGAGGTAAAACAACCCAACCCAACCCGTCAAGGTGTGTTCTTTAACGTGCACAGGGTATGGCTCTTCCACACACAGACAACGGTTTAACGTTCCATCCGACGGACGGCGGCCTTTCCAAGCCCATCGGTGTCCCCTACTGACCGTGGGCAGGGCGGGGAGTTTTGCGGAGATAAATCTCAACGCTGACCCAGCTGGGACTCGAACCTGGGAACTGCAGATTACGAGCCTGGCGGCATAACATGGAAATTGTCTAATATTTCGCTAAGGCAGAGTGTAAATATCTGCAAAAGAGGTTTTTATATCAGCTTATTACCAAGTCTTTAGTTATTTTCGTTTTTTATTGTAAGGAAATAGTTTTAAACACCTTTGTAGTTTTAACGTGCTAAAAACTCTTTTTACGCATTATTTCTTTTAGTTTAGTTTCCTGTGGTTTTAAGAGGCAAGATTCGGTAACTTTACTTCTGGGCAGCATTTTTTTCCCCACAATGGGCTCATGTCAGATCACAATGGCCAAAGATTCAGAGAAGGCTGGGGAAAGAAATTCATTGGACAAATATTGGAGCAGATGAAAACCTGCTAGAAAAGCTTGAAAGGGATGCCAATGGACTTGGAAAGGCAGCCGTCAGTCGGATGGGGCGTTAATCAGTGGCCCCGTGTGCAAGAGAGACATACCCTGTGAGCGTTGACGAACATGCTGGATGGCCTTGATGGGAGGATTGCATCTTGTTGGTTTGTTGGACTTGCTGGATGGCCTTGATGGGAGGATCCCAGAAGAAAAACAACCCTGTCTTATGGGTTTCTGTCGGGGACCTTCTAATTTATTTTATTATCCCATTTATTGTTATTGTATATATCTGTGTTACAAGTGTATTTCAGAAGTGTCAGTTGTCATTCGGGGCCAAGTTGGACCGTTTTCCATTTGCTCAGAAACCGAGCGTCCACAGATGACTTTATGGAATCTCCGTCACTAGCCACAGGGCTAGAGTTGTTTTACCTCTGAGCGACACTTTTTTTGCACACCATGGGCTAAATGGCCAGGTCACATAGACCCCGAAGGCTCAGAGAAGGTTGGGGAGGGGACCCACTGGAACAGCTGTTGGGAGACAGATGGTAGCCTTCCGTCAAGGTCATCCAGCGTGTTCTTTAACGTGCACAGGGTATGGCTCTCCCGCACACGGGGCCACGGCTTAACGTCCCATCCGACGGACGGCGGCCTTTCCAAGCCCATCGGTGTCCCCTACTGACCGTGGGCAGGGCGCGGAATTTTGCGGAGATAAATCTCAACGCTGACCCAGCTGGGACTCGAACCTGGGAACTACAGATTACGAGCCTGGCGCGCTACCGACTGAGCCACTCCCGCCCCATAACCACAGGGCTAGGGTGTGAGTCAGCAAGAAGAGTGACGGACAGATGCGAAATAAACAAAACAGAATGAATGTTACTTACGAAAGGAGAAGTCATGTTTGCTTAGCGCGTCAAAGTGACATAGTTCTTTCTCGGAAATCCTACAAAAGCAGGGCTTGGTTCTGTGAGACCAAAGTTCGGTTCTGTGTGAACCAGGGTTCGGTTTTCTATGAATTAAGATTATGTTTTGTGTGAACCAAGGTTCTGTTCTGTGTGAACCAAGGTTCTGTTCTGTGTGAACCAAGGTTCTGTTCTGCGTAAACCAAGGTTCTGTTCTGTGTAAACCAAGGTTCTGTTCTGTGTGAACCAAGGTTCTGTTCTGTGTGAACCAAGGTTCTGTTCTGTGTAAACCAAGGTTCTGTTCTTTGTAAACCAAGGTTCTGTTCTGTGTGAACCAAGGTTCTGTTCTGTGTAAACCAAGGTTCTGTTCTGTGTGAACCAAGGTTCTGTTCTGTGTAAACTAAGGTTCTGTTCTTTGTAAACCAAGGTTCTGTTCTGTGTAAACCAAGGTTCTGTTCTGTGTGAACCAAGGTTCTGTTCTGTTGAACCAGGGTTTAGTTTTTGTGAATGAGGTTTTTGTGAATGAGGTTTTGTGAACGAGGTTATGTAGGCAGGAACTAGGATATCCTCTCTCAGAGTTTTGAGGTCTGTAAAGCGATTTTTGCACGTGAAAGTACAGAATGCCATCTCATTAAATGAATGTCTGGAAAAGCAAAGCAACATTCAAGTGATGTTGAACTGATTGGAGAAAATCTACAAGGAACCACGATAAAGACATTCCATCCAACGGGGTGTTGAGCGCAGCTGAGGCCCACAGAATCGAACACATTCCCATATGTACATGTATGTGTGTGTAAGTATAAATAAATACTGTGTGGTCCTGTACGTAGTGCATTGGGCATTTATATTTTTCATAGAAGGTACAGCGCGTCTGATGCACACCTAAGCACGGGTGTAAAAACACGTGAATCTGTGGTTTCACCTAGACTAATGGTTGAAGAGTAATTAATTGGAGTAATCAATTAAGGTAATAATTAAAAGGTAGTTCGGGAGTAGACAACCATTCTTCCCTGACAGGACAGTTTTCTTCCTTAATCCATCTCTGAGGACTTGGGTTCATGTTGACCAGATCATTTAGCCCATTGTGTGCAAAAAAAGTGCCACTCAGAGATATAACAACTAAAAAATCCTCCTGTACAATGTAGTACGGCTGACGTAACATCGGATGGACGGCGAGCCTTCCAAGCTCAGCAATATACCTTACATGTTAGCCGTCCGTATCGTTTGGGCTTTCCTCCGCAATCAGGACCTTTCAGTCGAACTGGTGTAAGAATTCTCATTGTCGCAATTGCTAGAGCAATTTATCGATCCAGAACCAGAGAGAGAAAGACGAAAACTTGGGATTGGCTCGCAATGCTACCAAAATATTTAAATATACATTATGTTATACAAAGTAAGTGGACAATTCCATGTTATGCGAATGGAAAATGACATTCAAAGCTTTCAATTTTTTGAAGTATATTGAAATAATATCTTTAACACTCTATCACCGTATCAGTTGAATCTCTTGGACACATCCAGTTGAGTTGTTTTACCTCTGAGAGGCCTCTGAGGTTGTTTTACCTCTGTTGGGAGACAGATAGTTTCCCATTATGGCATCCAGCGTTTTCTTTAACGTGCACAGGGGATGGCTCTCCCGCATATGGGGCCAAGGTTTAACATCCCATCCGACGGACGGTGGTCTTTCCAAGTCCACCGTGTCCCCTATTGATTGCGGACAGGGTGGGGAGCTTTTCGGAGGTAAATCTAAACTCAGGCCCAGGCGGGACTTGAACTTGAGAATTGCAGACTACTCGCTACCGACTGAGCCATCCCCGCCCCTAACATGGAATTATCTGATTACTTTTGTAATATGGTGTGTATAGGTTTCCCTTATAGTAGGGGCGGGGGTGGTACAGTCGGTAGCGTGCCAGGCTCGTAATCTGTAGTTCCCAGGTTCGAGTCCCAGCTGGGTCAGCGTTGAGATTTATCTCCGCAAAATTCCCCGCCCTGCCCACGGTCAGTAGGGGACACCGATGGGCTTGGAAAGGCCGCCGCCCGTCGGATGGGACGTTAAGCCGTGGTCCCGTGTGCGGGAGAACCATACCCTGTGCACGTTAAAGAACACGCTGGATGGCCTTGACGGGAGGCTACCATCTGTCTCCCAACAGCTGTTCCAGTGGGTCCCCTCCCCCAACCTTCTCTGAGCCTTCGGGGTCCATGTGACCTGGCCATTTAGCCCATGGTGTGCAAAAAAGTGCCGCTCAGAGGTTAAACAACCCAACCCTTATAGTAACACCCCGCTTTAGGACGTTTTGCGTTACGACGATCCGCTCATATGACGATTTTCAATTTCGACCAATGCCCATTTTTACGACGCCGCATTCGCTCGTTGTTGATCACTTGATGCTACCGTGAATCAACCAAAGCTAAGTAAAGGATAAAGCGGGACGACTGCATAGTGATTGCTTAAAATGTTATTAAATCATTTACACTCATCTACAAGTGAAAACAAAGCAATGATTCGCTATACGATGGTGGTCTGGAACCTAACATGTCGTATGATGTTGGGTTGTTTTACATCTGAGCGGCACTTTTTTGCACACCATGGGCTAAATGGCCAGGTCACATGGACCCCGAAGGCTCAGAGAAGGTTGGGGGAGGGGACCCACTGGAACAGCTGTTGGGAGACAGATGGTAGCCTCCCCGTTAAGGCCATCCAGTGTGTTCTTTAACGTGCACAGGGTATCTCTCTCCCGCACACGGGACCACGGCTTAACGCCCCATCTGACGGACGGCGGCCTTTCCAAGCCCATCGGTGTCCCCTACTGACCGTGGGCAAGGCGGGGAATTTTGCGGAGATAAATCTCAACGCTGACCCAGCTGGGACTCGAACCTGGGAACTACAGATTACGAGCCTGACGCCCTACCGACTGAGCCAGCCCCGCCCCAACATGTCGTATGACCGGGATACGCCTGTAAATGAATTAGGGTTCCACGTGACTTGCTATTTAGTCCATTACACGACAAAAAATATATCCTGAAATGACAACCTAACGTAATTAGTTTAATAAGTTATTTTGAAGCTGAACAGTAAACGACTATTTCCATGTTTTGAAGTTTTCCATACCCTATACAATGTTCTAAACAGATTTCGTGTTATTCTGTCATTAAACTGTTAACTACACAGCAAACTTTACATACCACTTTGAAGCAGCTGTAGATGTACTCGAGCTTTACCTTGATTGGAACATTACAGAACCTCACAAAGCACTTTAGACAACTTAGGCTGCAGTCTTGCTTTAAATTAATGCAGTTCAAAATTTGAATGATTTGGAAGTCGAAGAATTATTTTCTCGAAACAACTATTTTTTTTTTTCCTTTGGAAGATGTTGCACCTATGTTGAATAATCTACTGTAAAGTGGAAATTTATTGTAAATATATATATTTTGAAAACATGATGCTTTGTGATCTTTATATTGAGTAAGTCGTTATTGGGTGCGAGGGTGGTTCAGTCGGTAGCGCTCCGGCTCGTAATCTGCAGTTCCCAGGTTCGAGTCCCAGCTGGGTCAGCGTTTAGACTTATCTCCGCAAAACTCCCCGCCTTGCCCACGGTCAGTAGGGGACACCGATGGGCTTGGAAAGGCTGCCGTTCGTCGGATGGGACGTTAAGCCGTGGCCCCGTCGCAAGTGCAGGAGAGCCATACCCTGTTCACGTTAAAGAACACGCTGGATGGCCTTGACGGGAGGCTACCATCTGTCTCCCAACAGCTGTTCCTGTCGGTCTCCAACCTTTCTCTGAGCCTTCGGGGTCCTTGTGATCTGGCCATTTAGACCATGGTGTGCAAAAATGTGCCGCTCAGAGGTAAAACAACCCAAGTCGTTATTGATTTTAGAATTTCCTTTAGTGGCCCAGACAAACCACTTGGGTTTTCGGTTCATTCATATATTTTTATATTGTAAATTGTATATCATGAAATAAAATAGACTGATTGAATTTAAACCTTGCATGATTATTCAAAAATATATAGTGCTCATTTCTATTTTGGTGTAATACTATAAAACTTACAGCAGACAAAGAAACCTCAATTTTTAGAGCTCTGGGCAGATAAAACAGTTATATCCGCATCCGTAAAGTCCAATCTGCAACCAAATTCTTAAAATCATATTCGCCACCGCATCCATAAAGTCGTATATGCATCCGCAACCGTAAACTCTTATCTACAACCGAATCCGTAAAATCTTATCCACAACTGCATCCGTAAAGGTCATATGCAACTGGAACTATAAAGTCTTAACCTCAACCTCATCCGTAAAGTCTTTTCACAACTGTAACAGTAGTCTTATCTGCAACCTCATCGATAAAACTGGTAAGTTTTATCGATGAGTTATCCTTAACCTCATAGATAAATCTTATCTGCAACCTCATAGATGGGGGGGGGGGGGGCTCAGTCGGTAGCGCGCCAGGCTCGTAATCTGTAGTTCCCAGGTTCGAGCCCCAGCTGGGTCAGCGTTGAGATTTATCTCCGCAAAAATTCCCCCGCCCTGCCCACGGTCAGTAGGGGATACCGATGGGCTTGGAAAGGCCGCCGTCCGTCGGATGGGACGTTAAGCCGTGGCCCCGTGTGCGGGAGAACCATACCCTGTACACGTTAAAGAACACGCTGGATGGCGTTGATGGGAGGCTATCATCTGTCTCCCAACAGCTGTTTCAGTGGGTCCCCTCCCCCAACCTTCTCTGAGCCTTCGGGGTCCATGTGACCTGGCCATTTATCCCATGGTGTGCAAAAAAGTGCCGCTCAGAGGTAAAACAACACAACCTCATAGATAAAGTCTTACCTGCAACCACATCCGTAAAATCTTATTTGCAACTGATCCGCAAAACTTTTTAACCGTCGAGGTTTCGCAAATGCTTGAGATCCGATGTATGTTTGCGAGTAAAAGCAACCAGTCTAATGGTTTATTAAAGTTATTAGTTCCGTTGAATCTATGCCACGTTGTTTGAACTGTAATGACATTGCAGAGTTATTGACTTCCTTTAATTCTGGAATTTATTCAAGTTTAAAAATTTTACCTTTTAACATTCGAAGTTCAAGAAATAAATTTGAACAGTTGGAAGCTATTCTTTAGTATTTAAATACAAAGGCGAATATTTTAATACTTTCTGAAATATGGATCAAACCACATGAGTTAAATTTATTCAAACAGATGAATACCGTAAGTTCCATTGTTGTAGAGATTACAGTAAATCTGGTGGGTTGAGGTGGGTTGTTTTACCTCTGAGCGGCACTTTTTTGCACCCATGGGCTAAATGGCAAGGTCACAAGGACCCCGAAGGCTCAGAGAAGGTTGGGAGAGGGGACCCACTGGAACAACTGTTGGGAGACAGATGGTAACCTCCCGTCAAGGCCATCCAGCGTGTTCTTTAACGTGCACAGGGTATGGCTCTCCCTCACACGGGGCCACGGCTTAACGTCCCATCCGACGGACGGCGGCCTTTCCAAGCCCATCGGTGTCCCCTACTGACCGTGGGCAGGGCGGGGAATTTTGCGGAGATAAATCTCAACGAAATCTGGTTGGATATTTCGCTACTTTAAAAGTTCTTTAACGGTCAAGTAGACTGAATTTAATAACGTAAGCTCTGCTGAATATATTGTTATTTATTTAGAAAATTATCAGCAGTATTTCTTGTGTTTCTATACTCTATGTATCTCATTTAACACCTTCCTAAAAGAATTTCAGGAATTATCCTTGTCATTTGATAATAAAGGCGAAGCTGTTATTATTGGTGATTTAAATATAGATTTACTTTATATATAATTAAAATAGATTTAATTGGAAATGATCACTACATAAATGAATATCTAAATTTATTGTCATCAAATGGTTTTTAAAAGTTTCATAAACTCGCCGACCAGGAAAGTAAGATATCCTATATTTATTTAGATCATATTTTTACTAAAAGCAAAAGCGAAATTTCATTACAGAGTAGCTTGTAAAATCAGCAGTGACTGATCATTATCTCATTGCCTTAATAGTTAATTTTAAAAATCATATTAGTTTTCGGTGGGAAAATTATCCAGAGCCTATTCTTTATCACTACATAAACTATGATTTATTGAACACGCTTTTAAGTGGGTGTTTCTGGGACGAAGTCTCAGCTCTTAATGATGCAAATGAAGCCCTATAGTAAATTTTAACCACCTTTAATCTCAGAATTAAAATTTCAAACTAGGAAAAAAATTCATAATAAATCTCCACGAACAAAGCCATCGATTACTTCGAAATTCTGAACTTATTAAAACAAAGATATAAGTTATATAAAAAACAAAAATACTCTTTAAATGAAACTTACGAAAGTTACTTTAAAATTCTCAGAATATTAATTAATTATAAAATTTTGGATGCTAAAAATAGTTTTCTTAAAATTCATTTTGAAAATTTTGATGGTAATATATCAAAGCAGTGGAGATTGATAAGGGAGATAATAAGGCAGAAAAGGGTAAAAAATAAATATCCACGATTAAAAGATTTTTAAATATAGCAGTAAATCTGCCAACGAAGAGGACGGTAAGAAATGAGAATAGCTATATGAATAACAATGCCAAATCTGTGTTTTAAGTTCCAGCATGTGAAAATGAATTTATTGGCAATATAAAACGTTTTAAAAATAAAAAAAAACCACAAGGTATGATAATATTTCCATTATTGCTGTTAGAAAAGTGCTCTTTTAACTTGATTCAAACATTGGTTCACATTTTCAATTTATCTTTCGAATCTGGCACTTTTACAGAGTTAATGAAGAAAGCTATTGTGATTCTAGTTTACAAAAAGGTAAATAAAAATGATTTTAAGAACTATTAGAAATAACAATTTTTAAAAATATTAGAAAAACTAGTTAATAACAGATTGATAATTTTTTTATATAAATTTAATTTTCTCTCTAAAAATCAAATTGGATTTAGGAGGTACGGAAATTGCATTGTTGAATTTTACCTCAAAAGTGTTTCGTTCCAAGGATAATAACATTTACTCTATCGATATTTATGGACTTGGACATAGTTGGTCACGAAATTTTAATTAGATTGGATTGGATTGTTTTACCTCTGAGCGGCACTTTTTTGCACACCATGGGCTAAATGGCCAGATCACAAGGACCCCGAAGGCTCAGAGAAGGGTTGGAGACCCAAGGAACAGCTGTTGGGAGACAGATAGTAGCCTCCCGTCAAGGGCATCCAGCGTGTTCTTTAACGTGTACAGGGTATGGCTCTCCCGCACACGGGGCCACGGCTTAACATCCCATCCGACGGACCGTGGCGTTTCCAAGCCCATCGGTGTCCCCTACTGACCGTGGGCAGGGTGGGGAATTTTGCGGAGATAAATCTCAACGCTGACCCAGCTGGGACTCGAACCTGGGAACTACAGACTACGAGCCTGGCGCGCCACCCCCGCCCCTCGAAATTTTAATTAGAAAACTGGAAACCATTGGCTCTCATTAAATTGGTTTAAACACTGCTTACAGCACAGAACATAATGTTTAAGTCATTTAAATACACTTAGTAATCCAAAACATAAAAAATAATTTTTTAGAAATTAATGATCTGGCAACCTTCGTGTCACGTGACACGGAGGTTGCCAGATCACTAATTTCTAAAAAAATCGTTGCGAGATATTTTTTCTCAATACTGCAATCAACCGTAGTATTCGGATATTTTTTTGAGCGACTGTACAACGATTATTTCAAAGATTATTCAGAAAAGGAAAACAGACATTTTGCATTCCCCTTCCCCGTTATATTTATTTTCTCGATCGGAAACTATAGCTGATTAATTCCTAAATATTAATTCCTGTTAATTAAGGGTCACATTAAACTATTAGAGAAGTGAACTTTTTATTGAACTGATTAAACGCATCATCATCATCATCCTCAAGCAGCCATGGGCTACGGAGGTCCAACCAGACCGTGCAATTTAGTTCTCCAAGCAAGTCTATCCTGAGCTACATCTACTGCATCTGGCCACTGCACACCAATTCTAACAAGGTCCTGTTTGACATTGTCTGCCCACCGCATCCTAGGTCTCCCCTTCTTTCTGAGGCCTTTAGGCACACTGTTCATAACCCTATTCGCCAATCTATAATTATTCATACGGGCAACATGGCCAAACCAGCGGAGTCTCTCTCTGCACAATATGCTGCTTAAAGGAGGTTGCAAACTCCTTTGCCTAACCTCATCATTAGTTACAAAGTTGAACCACCTAATGCCCAAGATACTGCGTAAGCATCTGGAATCAAAAGCATCTAGTTTCCTGTTATCTTGTTCAAAAAGTGTCCACGTTTCACTACCATAACTAACCCTAGAAAGAATCAAACTATTATACAGTCTAATTTTAGTCTTTAGGTGTATACGCCTATTTCTCCACACTCTCCATAGATTCTTAAAAGTCCCAGCAGCAATCCCTATTCGTCTGTTAATCTCATGCCGCACATCACCATTATCTGTTAATGCGAATTTTTAATTTTGTATTTTTAATTCCGTGATCAAAAAACCAAAAGATCTGTCAATGTCGTGTGTTTATTCATTTATGGATGACACTAAAGTATCCTGGTTTTGAAATGCACAGAACAAATACGTATATGCGTTTTTTTATAGGGGTCCAATTTTTTTTTACTGCATGTATCCGTGAAC
Source organism: Ryuthela nishihirai (assembly GCA_038380435.1). Taxonomy (NCBI): domain Eukaryota; kingdom Metazoa; phylum Arthropoda; class Arachnida; order Araneae; family Heptathelidae; genus Ryuthela; species Ryuthela nishihirai. The sequence goes on from JAWZYU010000028.1 coordinate 44,100,124, forward strand.
AAAATATGTTTTGAAATATCGAACTATCTATTCTCACAAGCTCTGCAAACAAATTTTTATTGTGTTTTACTTACTTATTAAACTTAATTCCATTTCCCGTTTTTTATGTCTATTGCAAAATTAAATTGCATAGCAACAAATAGACATTGTCTGACAGTTAAAAGTATTTTATAAACCAAAATAGAAAGGGATGTTAAAATGAAAGAAACACACGTTATTCGGTGGAGATCAAACGCGACTGACAACTAGTTGTCCTAAAGTATCATGGATGCCGAGTTTCGGTAATCGCGTAGTGGTGGCGCTGAAAGCATTGATATGAGCAGTCTATGTATTTTAAGTCGCTGTTTAGCCCCTAAAAATTTTAAATCTTTACCGATTATAATTCGAACTGAAGCGATTTTTTTTCATTTCAGATCACTCACTGCTGAATATCTGATGAGTGTTAAAAATACTGAGTCTGTTTTCAGTGTTAAAGTAAAGAAAGAAAAGTTTTAATCGTTTTGATAAATTCTTTATTGTTTTGCACATCTTTTTTTTCATTATGTAAATTAAATGTCAATGTTGCCAAAATTATGTTCTTAAAAAATTTGTATGTTGACCTACATGAGGTGAGATGTTCTTGGGTTACCTCTGAGCGGCACTTTTTTGCACACAACGAGCTAAATGGCCAGGTCACGTGGACCCCGAAGGCTCAGAGAAGGTTGGGGGAGGGGACCCACTGGAACAGCTGTTGGGAGACAGATGGTAGCCTCCCGTCAAGGCCATCCAGCGTGTTCTTTAACGTGTTCATCCAGTGTGTTCTTTAACGTACACAGGGTATGGCTCTCCCGCACACGGGGCCACGGCTTAACGTCCCATCCGATGGACGGCGGCCTTTCCAAGCCCATCGGTGTCCCTACTGACCGTGGGTAGGGCGGGGAATTTTGCGGAGATAAATCTCAACGTTGACCCAGCTGGGACTCGAACCTGGGAACTATAGATTACGAGCCTGACGCGCTACCGACTGAGCCACCCCCGCCCGATGTTCTTGGTTGAATAAGAGTATTGCAAATATATGATGCATACATATTATTATTTCAATAAACGAATGATAATGATAATTAACTGAAAAAATAAGTTTTATTTCAGAAACATAGTCTTTACTAAATATTAGACACAAAATTGCCTAAGCGCAATATTGAAAATTCTTCTAAGCTAATTTTACCCTTTCGTATGCAGTTATACGCAATTACTGGAAGACATTACATTTAATTACCTAGCATTACTCTTTCCCCATTTCATTTTGTAGACTTTGTGATTTCCACGACTGAAAAGTTCACTGAATTAATTCCTGTTTTGTACAGTCGCTCAAAAAAGTATCCGAACACTAGGGTTGATTACAGAATTCAGAAAACATATCTGGCAACGATTTTTTTAGAAATTAGTGCTCTGGCAACCTTCGTGTCACGTGACACGAAGGTTGCCAGATCACTAATTTCTAAAAAAATCGTTGCCAGATATGTTTTCTGAATTCTGTAATCAACCCTAGTGTTCGGATACTTTTTTGAGCGACTGTAGGTGATACTAGATCGTGTGGGCTCACTCACGGAAATACTGAGCGTGTGCAGTTACCGTTCACAGCAAACTGGAGCGTGTGCAGTAACTGCACACGCTCCAGTTTGCTGTGAACGGTAACTGGAGCGTGTACAGTTGCTGTACACGCTCCAGATATTTTTCCTGAATTCTGTAATCACGTGACACGAAGGTTGCCAGATCACTAATTTCTAAAAAAAATCGTTGCCAGATATGTTTTCTGAATTCTGTAATCAACCCTAGTGTTCGGATACTTTTTTGAGCGACTGTACGCAACATTCGAGTAATTTTTGCACAGGATACGTTGTTCAATATTTCTCGCTTTATTCCAGTGCATTTTTTCTTCTTTTCAAAAGTGAATATCATTGTTGAATTTTCAATGCGTTTTTTCTATTATCTCAGATAATTTTTTTGCATTCTTGTCAGCCATCAATAATGAGTAATGTTTGTCCGTGTTGCTGCTGTTCTTATCAAATCAGCAATTTTATCCAATATCAGCTTTAACATCAAATTATTACCCGCGATTTTGTCCGCTATCTATGTTAATATCAATCTTTTATCCACCGATAGAATTTAGATGTCCTAGCCGACAGATATCTGCATCAGCGCAGTTTTGTTAACCCGTAATCTGAAGTTTTAAATATGCAAGTATAAAGATGACCATCTGATGCAGGAGAACTACATCATCTGCACGCTGAATCAATGTCAATATGGAAATCAGGAGCAGAAATATGTACCATGAACATGCTGAAATGCACACTGGATGGATTTTCTAGATTAAATGCTATAGCTTATACCTAAGAATTGTCTAGTGGGATTCCTTCTTAGCAGCGGGAATGTTTCAGACCATAGCACTCCTAGGGCGGGGGTGGCTCAGTCGGTAGCGCGCCAGGCTCGTAATCTGTAGTTCCCAGGTTCGAGTCCCAGCTGGGTCAGCGTTGAGATTTATCTCCGCAAAATTCCCCGCCCTGCCCACGGTCAGTAGGGGACACCGATGGGCTTGGAAAGTCCGCCGTCCGTCGGATGGGACGTTAAGCCGTGGCCCCATGTGCGGGAGAGCCATACCCTGTGCACGTTATAGAACACGCTGGATGGCCTTGACGGGAGGCTACCATCTGTCTCCCAACAGCTGTTCCAGTGAGTCCCCTCCCCAACCTTCTCTGAGCCTTCGGGGTCCATGTGACCTGGCCATTTAGCCCATGGTGTGCAAAAAAGTGCCGTTCAGAGGTAAAACAACCCAACAACCCAATAACGCTCCTTTTTCGTAATGTTCAGTTTTTCTCAACTTCGAGTCCCGACTACGCCAAATTTGTCTTCATTAACCGCCACCCTGTCCTCGGTTAGAGAAGGGACACCGATGGATTTGAAAAGGCTGCTATCCGTAGGTTGGGACGTTTAAACGTGGCCCCGTGTTCAGGAGAGCCATATCTTGTGCAGGTTAATGAACAAGCTAGATAGACTTGATAGGAGACTTCAGTATATCTCCTAACACCTATCCAGTGGATCCCTTTCCATCAGGGGCGGGGGTGGCTCAGTCGGTAGTGCGCCAGGCTCGTAATCTGTAGTTCCCAGGTTCGAGTCCCAGCTGGATCAGCGTTGAGATTTATCTCCGCAAAATTCCCCGCCCTGCCCACGGTCAGTAGGGGACACGATGGGCTTGAATAGGCCGCCGTCCGTCGGATGGGACGTTAAGCCGTGGCCCCGTGTGCGGGAGAGCCATACCCTGTGCACGTTAAAGAACACCCTGGATGGCCTTGACGGGGGGCTAACCATCTGTCTCCCAACAGCTGTTCCAATGGGTCCCCTCCCCCAACCTTCTCTGAGCCTTCGGGGTCCATGTGACCTGGCCATTTACCCCATGGTGTGCAAAATAGTGCCGCTCAGAGGTAAAACAACACAACAACCCAATCCTTTCCATCAGATTTCTCTCAACTTTTGGGTTCTTGTAAACTGACCATTTAGCCCCTTGTATTCACAAAAAGGCTGCTCAGAGGTAAAATAACCCAACTCTCTTCAGTCATATTGTTAAAAATAAGAACTTTACTGCTAGAGTTTAGAAATCTGATACACTACGCACCTTAGACATCTGAGTTAGAAACCTGGTACATTACACCTCTTAGCTGCCTGAGTTAGAAATCTGATACACTAACACTTTAGCCGCCTGAGTTAGAAACCTGCTACGCTAAACGCTAGTTGACTGAGTTAGAAACCTGGTACAGTAATGTCTTAGCCGATAGAGTTAGAAAAATGGTACACTTAGAAACCGTATACGCCTTAGCTGTATGAGTTAGAAACTTAGGACACAACTTGCTTAACCGTATGAGTTAGAAACATGGTACACTAAATGCTTTAACCGCCTGAGTTAGAAACCTTCTACCGCTAAACGCTTTAGCCACCTGGGTTAGAACCCTGCTACATTAAACGCCTTAGTTGACTGAGTTAGAAACCTGGTGCAATAACGCCTTAGCCGACAGTTGGGTTGGGTTGTTTTTCCTCTGAGCGGCACTTTTTTGCACACCATGGGCTAAATGGCCAGGTCACATGGACCCCGAAGGCTCAGAGAAGGGTTGGGGGAGGGGACCCACTGGAACAGCTGTTGGGAGACAGATGTAGCCTCCCGTCAAGGCCATCCAGCGTGTTCTTTAACGTGCACAGGGCATGGCTCTCCCGCACACGGGGCCACGGCTTAACGTCCCATCCGACGGACGGCGGCCTTTCCAAGCCCATCGGTGTCCCCTGCTGACCGTGGGCAGGGCGGGGAATTTTGCGGAGATAAATCTCAACGCTGACCCAGCTGGGACTCGAACCTGGGAACTACAGATTATGAGCCTGGCGTGCTACCGACTGAGCCACCCCCGCCCCCCTTAGTCGACAGAGTAAGAAACATGGTACAATATACGCCTTAGCCATCTGAGTTAGAAACTTGGTGCATTACACGTATTAGCGTGTGAGTTAGCAAACTGGTACACTACATGTTTTAGTCGTCTGGTTAGAAACCTGGTACACTACATGCCTTAGCCGCCTCAGTTAGAAGCCTGGTACATTACCCGTTCTAGCCGCTTGAGTTAGAAACCTCGTACATTAAATGCTTTAGCTGTCTTTTTTCTCGTGTCCGAATTCAAAGCAAACGCATAAATAAAATGACGACGTTCTATTAATATTAGCTACATGCGCGAAGCAAAAATAGCCAATCAGAACTCTCGCTAAATGAACTGTTAAATAGACGCATTTTGAATTAACGCATGAGGAAAAAAAAGATAAAATCAACTTTTTTCCGGGGAAGATTGTGGGAGGAGAGGAAATGTATCTCATAAACAAAAAGAAAGTGTGATTACCCTAGAGTAAAATGAAACACAAAACATAAAGTAAATGAAAGAGTCGGAAATAGTTTGAAATAACAAAGATGTCGCATGGAGGTATCTGATAACTATTTAACTTTACGAACTCAGAAAAAAATGCAATGGAAAAACTCTCAGAGATATCTGCTAGAAGAAAAACAATAACGCGTTCAAGTTTCAGAGGTAGAATGAAATGGAAAAAGAAGTTAGGCAAGGGAATTCATTGGTAAGATAGCGAGAGACATCAATAATAAAATAAATCTGGTGCTAGATCACGGAGAGGAACCATGGCAACAAAAGTGATGTTGTCATCCTTGGGCTAATAGAGGGGAGATTGTCTCGCAAAACCAACGAGAAGAATGATAACATTGAATTGGATTTATCAAGAGTTGGTGTCAGCTTTCCCACAGAGTTAAGTAGAGGTGGTTTATAAAACTTTGCGTTATTTTGGGGGGATGGGGAAGGGGGATTTTTCTATCAAACATATGACAATGAAATTCTGTAAATTTCGGTCATTTTTAATTAATATTTATCTTTGATTTCTTTTTTTGTTGAAAGTGTATTCACAGATTGTTAACAGCAGTGATGACATTAATGACATGAATTTATCTCTGCAAATATCACCGCTCTGCCTTCGGTCAGTAGGGATCACCGATGGGCTTTGAAAGGTCGCCGTCCGTCGAATGAGATGTTAAGACGCAGTGTTGTGTGCGGGAGAACCACACTCTGGGCACGTTAAATATCACGCTGGATGGCCTTGACGGGAGGCTACATTCTGTCTCCTAATAATTCTGTATTTTTATGAATAATGCTTCCAGTTCTCGTGTGCGGGAGAACCACACTTTCTGCACGTTAAATAACACGCTGGATGGCCTTGACGAGGAGGCTACCTTCTGTCTCCTAATAATTCTGTATTTTTATGAATAATGCTTCCAGTTTTCGTATGCGGGAGAACCACACTCTGTGCACGTTAAATAACACGCTGGATGGCCTAGACGGGAGGCTACCTTCTGTCTCCTAATAATTCTGTATTTTTATGAATAATGCTTCCAGTTCTCGTGAGCGGGAGAACCACACTCTGTGAACGTTAAATAACACGCTGGATGGCCTTGACGGGAGGCTACCTTCTGTCTCCTAATAATTCTGTATTTTTATGAATAATGCTTCCAGTTCTCGCGTGCGGGAGAACCACACTTTCTGCACTTTAAATAACACGCTGGATGGCCTTGACGGGAGGCTACCTTCTGTCTCCTAATAATTCTGTATTTTTTATGAATAATGCTTCCAGTTCTCGTGAGCGGGAGAACCACACTTTCTGCATTTTAAATAACACGCTGGATGGCCTTGACTGGAGGCTACCTTCTATCTCCTAATAATTCTGTATTTTTATGAATAATGCTTCCAGTTATCGTGTGCGGGAGAACCACACTTTCTGCACTTTTAAATAACACGCTGGGATGGCCTTGACGGGAACCTTCTGTCTCCTAATAATTCTGTATTTTTATGAATAATGCTTCCAATTTTCGCGTGCGGGAGAACCACACCCTGTGCACGTTAAATAACATGCTGGATGGCCTTGACGGAGGCTAAACTTCTGTCTCCTAATAATTCTCTATTTTAATGAATAATGCTTCCAGTTCTCGTGAGCGGGAGAACCACACTCTGTGCACGTTAAATAACACGCTGGATACTCTTGACGGGAGGTTAGCTTCTGTGTCCTAATAATTTTGTATTTTTATGAATAATGCTTCCAGGAGTTCTCGTCTCGCGCTTTGAGGGTTCGTTTCAAACCGCGTAAATGTAACATTTTCGACCGCACAAACTGAGAACTGGATTAATGATGCTCTGGTAATGCCGGTTTGTGGTAAAAAAATAGTATTTATAAAACCCATTTGATCGCAGTAATCGATCCTGATGCACATCCGTTATGAGATGTTTGTCTCCTTGCCTAGTGGTTTACGCGTTTGACTACTGATCTGAGGGACCTGGGTTCGAGCCCCGGGTAATGCATGGATGTTTCTGTTGTTTTGCTGCTGAAGTCTTCTCTTCCTCACAGGTTGTCTCTATGGTATATAAACTGTCAGACCTCTGTGGCAAGCAACTGCTTGAAGGGGTATTTATTTATTTTTTATCAAAATTAGCGTAGATCGAAACAGTGCAAAACAGCTACCTGCATTTTATCAGTACCCATCCAACTAAAATCACTAAAACAACAATAATTTTCTTAGCAAAAAATACTGATTTTTTTGCAAAAAATACTCTTTTAAAGCAAAAAATACTGATTTTTTTTCCTTCTGACTGAAAGACATCAAATTTGATTTTCTTTTGGAAATGAACTAAAAATTCTTAACGCTAAGAGCTGAGCGTAAAAAGTTTCTTTCAATAACTTTAAAAAGAAAACATGTCAATTTTTGTTTTTTAAAACCGAACAAATTAGTACTTCGGTACTACATAGATTAAAAAATAAGTGTTTAGCGAAACAGTTAAACAGAAATAAAGAAAAAAAATCATTAAATTTGCATACGTGCCATTTCATTACTAAGTCGTTGTCTGTCATTTGAGTTAGAATAACACAAATAGGCTACGTAAATAGAGATTTCAAACACGGTGTTTTCGATCTTTAATGAAACTCTTATTGAAACTTCTTTTTTTAGTGTAAAACTTCTTTTTTTTTCGCTCAATAACTCCATGTGGCTTCAGATCAAACATACAAATGGAAAACGAATTAATATTCGAAAGAAATCTTTCTCAAACGTTAATAGGTTTAACTGCGCCCAAAGTAATGAAGCAAAAAAATGCATTAAGGGCATCTAGAACGGGATTAATGATGCTCAGGTAATGCCGGTTTATGATAAAAAAAAGCATTTAAAAAAACCCATTTGATCACAGTAATCGATCCTCATGCACATCCGTTATGAGATATTCGTGTTTCGTAAAGCATTAAGTTGTGTCCCCTTATCACCTTCAACACCTTTTCTCGTGTTTCTAAGGGGAAAGTTTTACAGACGTTGATGGGCTTCTTTTTTTCTTTCTCTTTCCTACGAAAATGCTTTCCTCGCATCACTGAACAAGGGAAGACTTCAACAATGATAGAAATAACCAAGACATTCTAAGTTTGAAGAAAGAAAAAAAAATTAAAAGTGGAATGTTGGGGGAAAAAAAAGAAAGTCTCTTCAGAAGGAATAAAAGTGAAAAAGAAAGAAAGAAAAGAAAGAAAGAAGTTCTGACACCGCATTTGTGGAAAAAAATAGTCGATTTATTCGTTGAGGTCTGTCTCCAGTTTAGAAATTGAAAGAGATTGTAATTAATACCTTCAATCGTTAGATGCAACTTCAGATTTTCGCCGTTTGTGGTTCAGAGATGTAAAGTGTGGTGTGGCTTATCTAGGAGAACAGGAAAAGAGCCCTTGGTAACTGAGATAACATAAGAGGAGCATCAAAGTAAAAATGATGAAGTAAAAACAAGATTCATATGTTGGCGTTCAAGAGAAAAAAAAATTGTTTATTGATTCTTTGATATTGCATTATTGATTCTTTGATATTGGCTCAAAAATAAACTTGAATAAATTAACCGTTTGATATTATGCTTAAAAATTATCAGTATTGATTGTAAGCTTTTGTAAATCATGTGCTGTAAGTAAAATATTTTACAAAAAACAATATTTAATACGCATAAATACATCCACAAACGAGTCTTATAATCTAGTGCAGTGGTTCTCAACCTTTTATGCTTCACGTATCCCCTGGAAATGTGTATGTAACTGGCGTACCCCTTGTATAGATAGATAAAACTATAGTTATAGTATAACAATGGGAATAAAATAAAACATATAGATCAGTGGTTCTCAACATTTTATGCTTCACGTACCCCCTGGAAATGTGTATGTAACTGGCGTACCCCTTGTATAGATAGATAAAACTATAGTTATAGTATAACAATGGGAATAAAATAAAACATATATCAGTGGTTCTCAACCTTTAATGCTTCACGTACCCCCTGGAAATGTGTATGTAACTGGCGTACCCCTTGTATAGATAGATAAAACTATAGTTATAGTATAACAATGGGAATAAAATAAAACATATATATCAGTGGTTCTCAACCTTTTATGCTTCACGTATCCCCTGGAAATATGTATGTAACTGGCGTACCCCTTGTATAGACAGATAAAACTATAGTTATAGTATAACAATGGGAATAAAATAAAACATATAGATCAGTGGTTCTCAACATTTTATGCTTCACGTACCCCCTGGAAATGTGTATGTAACTGGCGTACCCCTTGTATAGATAGATAAAACTATAGTTATAGTATAACAATGGGAATAAAATAAAACATATAGATCAGTGGTTCTCAACATTTTATGCTTCACGTACCCCCTGGAAATGTGTATGTAACTGGCGTACCCCTTGTATAGATAGATAAAACTATAGTTATAGTATAACAATGGGAATAAAATAAAACATATAGATCAGTGGTTCTCAACCTTTTATGCTTCACGTACCCCCTGGAAATGTGTATGTAACTGGCGTACCCCTTGTATAGATAGATAAAACTATAGTTATAGTATAACAATGGGAATAAAATAAAACATATATCAGTGGTTCTCAACCTTTTATGCTTCACGTACCCCCTGGAAATGTGTATGTAACTGGCGTACCCCTTGTATAGATAGATAAAACTATAGTTATAGTATAACAATGGGAATAAAATAAAACATATATATCAGTGGTTCTCAACCTTTTATGCTTCACGTACCCCCTGGAAATGTGTATGTAACTGGCGTACCCCTTGTATAGATAGATAAAACTATAGTTATAGTATAACAATGGGAATAAAATAAAACATATAGATCAGTGGTTCTCAACATTTTATGCTTCACGTACCCCCTGGAAATGTGTATGTAACTGGCGTACCCCTTGTATAGATAGATAAAACTATAGTTATAGTATAACAATGGGAATAAAATAAAACATATATCAGTGGTTCTCAACCTTTTATGCTTCACGTACCCCCTGGAAATGTGTATGTAACTGGCGTACCCCTTGTATAGATAGGTAAAACTATAGTTATAGTATAACAATGGGAATAAAATAAAACATATATATCAGTGGTTCTCAACCTTTTATGCTTCACGTATCCCCTGGAAATATGTATGTAACTGGCGTACCCCTTGTATAGACAGATAAAACTATAGTTATAGTATAACAATGGGAATAAAATAAAACATATAGATCAGTGGTTCTCAACATTTTATGCTTCACGTACCCCCTGGAAATGTGTATGTAACTGGCGTACCCCTTGTATAGATAGATAAAACTATAGTTATAGTATAACAATGGGAATAAAATAAAACATATAGATCAGTGGTTCTCAACATTTTATGCTTCACGTACCCCCTGGAAATGTGTATGTAACTGGCGTACCCCTTGTATAGATAGATAAAACTATAGTTATAGTATAACAATGGGAATAAAATAAAACATATAGATCAGTGGTTCTCAACCTTTTATGCTTCACGTACCCCCTGGAAATGTGTATGTAACTGGCGTACCCCTTGTATAGATAGATAAAACTATAGTTATAGTATAACAATGGGAATAAAATAAAACATATATCAGTGGTTCTCAACCTTTTATGCTTCACGTACCCCCTGGAAATGTGTATGTAACTGGCGTACCCCTTGTATAGATAGATAAAACTATAGTTATAGTATAACAATGGGAATAAAATAAAACATATATATCAGTGGTTCTCAACCTTTTATGCTTCACGTACCCCCTGGAAATGTGTATGTAACTGGCGTACCCCTTGTATAGATAGATAAAACTATAGTTATAGTATAACAATGGGAATAAAATAAAACATATATATCAGTGGTTCTCAACCTTTTATGCTTCACGTACCCCCTGGAAATGTGTATGTAACTGGCGTACCCCTTGTATAGATAGATAAAACTATAGTTATAGTATAACAATGGGAATAAAATAAAACATATATCAGTGGTTCTCAACCTTTTATGCTTCACGTACCCCCTGGAAATGTGTATGTAACTGGCGTACCCCTTGTATAGATAGATAAAACTATAGTTATAGTATAACAATGGGAATAAAATAAAACATATATATCAGTGGTTCTCAACCTTTTATGCTTCACGTACCCCCTGGAAATGTGTATGTAACTGGCGTACCCCTTGTATAGATAGATAAAACTATAGTTATAGTATAACAATGGGAATAAAATAAAACATATATCAGTGGTTCTCAACCTTTCATGCTTCACGTACCCCCTGGAAATGTGTATGTAACTGGCGTACCCCTTGTATAGATAGATAAAACTATAGTTATAGTATAACAATGGGAATAAAATAAAACATATATATCAGTGGTTCTCAACCTTTTATGCTTCACGTACCCCCTGGAAATGTGTATGTAACTGGCGTACCCCTTGTATAGATAGATAAAACTATAGTTATAGTATAACAATGGGAATAAAATAAAACATATATCAGTGGTTCTCAACCTTTTATGCTTCACGTACTCCCTGGAAATGTGTATGTAACTGGCGTACCCCTTGTATAGATAGATAAAACTATAGTTATAGTATAACAATGGGAATAAAATAAAACATATATATCAGTGGTTCTCAACCTTTTATGCTTCACGTACCCCCTGGAAATGTGTATGTAACTGGCGTACCCCTTGTATAGATAGATAAAACTATAGTTATAGTATAACAATGGGAATAAAATAAAACATATATATCAGTGGTTCTCAACCTTTTATGCTTCATGTACCCCCTGGAAATGTGTATGTAACTGGCGTACCCCTTGTATAGATAGATAAAACTATAGTTATAGTATAACAATGGGAATAAAATAAAACATATATATCAGTGGTTCTCAAACTTTTATGCTTCACGTACTCCCTGGAAATGTGTATGTAACTGGCGTACCCCTTGTATAGATAGATAAAACTATAGTTATAGTATAACAATGGGAATAAAATAAAACATATATATCAGTGGTTCTCTACCTTTTATGCTTCACGTACCCCCTGGAAATGTGTATGTAACTGGCGTACCCCTTGTATAGATAGATAAAACTATAGTTATAGTATAACAATGGGAATAAAATAAAACATATATATACAGGGTGAATCTGAAAAAGTGGGCAAAACTTTATGGGGTGGTAGAACGCAGCTATACGAGCAATATTCGTCATAGAATGTATGGTCGGAACGCAAGCAGTGGGAAGTTAAAAGGTAATTTTCCACTGTCACATTTAAAGAATGAACACAAGAAGGAGAGGAGATACTCTGTGCCTCACTTGCATTCCCGTCCGCCGCACCGTACACAAAGTGCATATCCGCCATTTCGTAGTTAGTATAACCAGCCATCCTCTCGGCAATCCACGGTAGAAATGCCGTTGCGTGCGAGGACCGACCCTTTTATACCATTTCCAACGCCACCTAGCGGCTCGCCGTTTGCGTTCCGCACATACTTCCTATGACGAATATTGCTCGTATAGCTGCGTTCTACCACCCCGTAAAGTTTTGCCCACTTTTTCAGATTCACCCTGTATATAACATATATGTAGCGACTTTTCAGCTCTCACGGCGTACCCCAAAACTTTTTACCGCGTATCCTCACGTTGAGAACCCCTACTCTAGTGGGTTTTTATTTTACCAAAGTATATTGCTTTATTATTCATAATCTACTTCAAAAATCATTCATAGGAAGTATTTTATATATTTCATTAAATTTGTTTTGTTCATGGGTTTGTTGAAAAATATTTAATATCTCTGTTTTTATACACTAAAAACCTTGGAGGAAAAGTTAAATTTAAATTTCACTTTAAATTTTACTTGTGAGCACTGACTGAAAGCCATTTTATTGTTTATTGTTATAACACATTGTTACAAATTTTAAATAGAAACTGAGTGCAAGTTCAAAAATATGATTACTAACCAAATGATAAATGAACCAGTTTATTACAAAAGTAACTAGATCACACATGAAAATAATTTAAACTAAACACAAATTTGTCTACCATCAGTATGAAATTAAACCATAAAAAGAATTTTTCACAATATTTAACTAGTACTACTAATAGTAGTATCACAATGTTTAGACTCTAAAGAATAAAGGGAATCTTTTTACAACATTCAATGAGCGACACAATTTTCTTTGTGAATAAACCTAAAATTTACCAAGGTTTACTTTTTCAATTCTATTTTTTACCTTACATTCCTCGCGCCATTAAATCTCCTTTTCATTTTCAATAGTAGCGTTGTTCGACACATTACGTCCACTAAAATTAGATTTCATAAAGCTAACTTCCTACTGAAAATACTTAATACAAAACAATTTATTAAAAATCATAATTCAACTCTTTACAATACGGTGAACTTTCCAAAGGTTTCATAACTCTTTATATTTTTTAAAGTCTTTCTCTGTTCCAACAGATTAGTGACGACATTCTCAAGCTGAGGCACAACACGAGCATCAGAATGACACATCACATCATGGGTTTTATTGTTGTACGTTCATCAGTTGTAAAAATATTGTCTCATCGTCATCATCACCCTCAAGCAGCCATGGGCTACGGAGGTCCAACCAGACCGTGCAATTTAGTTCTCCAAGCAAGTCTGTACTGAGATACATCTACTGCATCTGGCCACTGCACATCAATTCTAATAAGGTCCTGTTTGACATTGTCTGCCCACAGCATCCTAGGTCTCCCCTTCTTTCTGAGGCCTTTAAGCACACTGTTCATAACCCTATTCGCTAATCTATAATCATTCATACGGGCAACGTGGTCAAACCAACAGAGTCTCTCTCTGCACAATATGCTGCTTAAAGGAGGTTGCAAACTCCTTTGCCTAACCTCATCATTAGTTACAAAGTTGAACCACCTAATGTCCAAGATACTGCGTAAGCATCTGGAATCAAAAGCATCTAGCTTCCGGTTATCATGTTTACAAAGTGTCCAGGTTTCACTACCATAACTAATCCTAGAAAGAATCACACTATTATACAGTCTAATTTTAGTCTTTTGGTGTATACATAATTTTTGGTGTATATATAATTCTCCACACTCTCCATAGATTCTTAAAAGTTCCAGCAGCAATCCCTATTCGTCTGCTAATCTCATGCCGCACATCACCATTATCTGTTACATAGCTCCCAAGATAATTAAACTGTGACACCTGCTCAAGTCTGCAACCATTCAGATTAACTGAATCACAGCCTGCCTGACCAATTTTCATCACTTTAGTTTTCTCTCTGTTTATAACCAAACCTACTCTACTACCAGTCTCATCAACAGCTCGAATGAAAGAGTTCATCTCATCAACATCATTTCCCAAAAGGGCTAAATCATCAGCAAAATCTAAGTCAGAAATTTTCGTATCTCCAGCCCATTTAAGGCCAAAATCTTTCCTTTGAAATGAATTTCGCATAACATAATCAATAATCAATCTAAAGAGAAAAGGAGACAAAATGCACCCTTGTCGAACACCAGGAGTATTGCTAAACCAATTGCTACAAACCTTACCAACTCTCACACACGACTCAGTGTTATTATAGAGAGCTTTCATTATGTTAACTAACTTGTCTGGTATACCATATGATTTCACAATCAACCACAAATTATGACGATCAACAGAGTCGAAAGCCTTTTTGAAATCAACAAATCTAGCAACCAAAGGTTTGTAAAACTCTAAACATTTCTCAAGAATCTGCCTAAGTGAAAATATCTGATCCACACATCCCCTACCACTTCTGAATCCACATTGCTCATCACGCAATTGCCTGTCAACCAGATTCTTAATTCTATTAAGCACAATCATGGAAAGAACTTTACCTGGAACAGAGAGTAGGCTGATACCCTTACAGTTATCACAAGAACTGCGATCACCTTTTTTGGAAATAGGGATAACAATAGCCCTGGTAAAATATTTAGGAATCATGCCTTTATCATAAAAGTTATTCAAAATTTCAGTCATCCAAGTGGTAACCGAAACATTCCCAGCTCTAAGCATTTCAGTAGTAATTTCATCTACCCCTGCGAATTTATGAAGTTTAAGTTTAGAAATACCCAAAATAACTTCAGACTGTGTTATAGGGCCAACATTAATACCACCAATGCATCTGTCATCATTGCAAACAATTGGGAGTAGAACTAACCACATTGTTTAGAATATCCCTGAAATGCTCAGCCCACCTAGCCATGACAGAATCCTCACCTTCTATAACCTTACCTTGTTTATCCTTCAATCCCTGTATACCTGTTCGTTTTCTATCACAAAAAACATTAACTATTTGGTACAGCTCTCTGCAGTTGTGCTGTCTAACTGCTTCCTCGGCTTTGTCAGCCAAGCCATCAAGCCAAAGATTCTTATCAGCAGCTACCTGATCCTTTACACGTTTATTAAGTTCTCTGTAATGCTTTCTATTAGGATTAGTAGGGTATTGATTAAGGACATTCCTGTAGTTCTTTCTTTCCGAAATAAGCTCAAGTACCTTATCACTCAGATAATTCTGTCTCTTCTGCTCCTTTTTTCCTAAAAGAGTACTGTTAGTTTCCAAAAAAGCCTGTTTAAAATGATCCCATTATTCCTCAACTTCAGTAGTAAGCACACCATGACTGTCATAATGACTAAGTAATCTATCATGGTAAGCCTTGGCTATAACAGGGTCTTTCAGAGCTTCAGTATTAAAAGTAATTTTTTTAACCCTAGCACAACACTTTTCGAGTTTAAGTTGCGAGACACTTTTAAAAAGGTAATGATCAGATCCAATTTCAGCTCCCATATATGACCTGGTATTTCTAACAGAACTAGCCCAATTGCTGTTAATTAATATATAATCAATCATATTCTTATGCAGCCCATCAAGTGAAACCCATGTGTACTTATGTATGTCGCGGTGTTTGTAACAGGTGTTAGTTATTCTGAAACCATTGAGTTTACTTACCTGTAGGAGACGTTGCCCATTGATATTGCAACTACCAATACCAAAAGGGTCTATTACTCCTCCCCAAAGGTCAGAGTCAGTACCAACTTTGGCACTGAAGTCACCAAGAACAAGGGTAATATATCCTTTCTTGACAGAATTCAAAACACAACTTCAGTAGTAAGTACACCATGACTGTCATAATGACTAAGTAACCTATCATGGTAAGCCTTGGCTATAACAGGGTCTTTCAGAGCTTCAGTATTAAAAGTAAATATTTTTAAACCCTAGCACAACACTTTTTGAGTTTAAGTTGCGAGATACTTTTAAAAAGGTAATGATCAGATCCAATTTCAGCTCCCCTATATGACCTGGTATTCCTAACAGAACTAGCCCATTTACTGTTAATTAATATATAATCAATCATATTCTTATGCAGCCCATCAGGTGAAACCCATGTGTACTTATGTATGTCGCGGTGTTTGTAATAAGTGTTTGTTATTCTGAATCCATTGAGTTTACTTACCTGTAGGAGACGTTGCCCATTGCCATTGCAGCTACCAATACCAAAAGGGCCTATTACTCCTCCCCAAAGGTCAGAGTCAGTACCAACTTTGGCATTGAAGTCACCAAGAACAACGGTGATATCTCCTTTCTTGACAGAATTCAAAACATCCTTAAGTTGTCCATAAAACCTATCCTTTTCATCCTCATCGGCATCCTCAATGGGGCCATAACAGCAGATAACATTCAAGTCTTTAATGCTTGTCTGAAATTTTGCTGTAAGAAACCTTTCATTAATGCACTCATATCCTAGAAGAGCATCACTAGCGTGTCTGCTGAGAAGCAGACCCACGCCTTGGTGATGCTTATTGTCGTCCCTCCCTGAAAAGAGAAATTTAAGATTATTTTTAAGAATCTGACCTTTATCTGTCCATCTGGTCTCTTGCAAGCCGAGAATATCTAAATTATAATGGTGGAATTCTTGTGTGAGGACATAAGAGAAAAAGCTCTGTGCAGAGTCCTCACGTTCCAACTACCTATGGAGAGAAAATGGTTAGTGGGATGTTTAAAGAAACTACAGTACTGTGCAAATTAGTTGGGACAATAGGAAAATGCAGTAACAAAGACACAACTAAAATATTTATTTGTTTAATAGTGTAGTTAATAGTGAATGTGACCCCCCTTATTTTAATTACTTCTTTCACCCTCTCAACCATTGATACCACTAGCTTTCCACACATCTACTTCACTTCAGGGTCATGGTACCACACTTTCATGACACTTTCTATCATTTTGGTTTTTGTCATGCAATCTATCTTAGATATGGGCGCTTTAATAATGGCCCACAAATATTCAAAGGGGTTTAGATCGGGTGAATTTCCTGGCCACTCCAATACCTTCAAATATTTCTGGGTAAAGAAGTTCTTAGCAAGCTTAGAATTGTGGCATGGAGCCAGATTCTGTTGAAATACCCCATCGCCGTTAGGAAACAGCTTCTGCAGTGTTGGGACCATTTTCACCTCCAGAACGCCTATGTACTTTTTTCTGTCTATCATTCCTTCAATAGGGTGAAATGTCTGTGGCCCAGAAGATGTGAAACATCCTCAAAACATGACGTTGGGTGGGTGTTTGGGGGATTGCTGGATGTTGCCGGATCGAAGAGGTTCTCCAGGCTTCGCTTGTCCCAACTAATTCGCACAGTACTGTATGTTTATTGAGAGAGGGAATGCCGACAATATCAAACAGCCCCCTAATCGCAGACATGGGGCAAAGACCCGTTCCCCCACCACTAAAGGCTGAAGCCATCTACACTGGAAGACTTCCTCCAATGTAGAATTTGACGATGCCAATAGAAGCAAAGAGTTCAGGTGCCTGCGATGACCTCTGCTCAGGATTATTCACCAGCTGATAAACTTATCCTGTGAAACTATTCACTTGGGGCTGTCAACCCACAAACAAACAGAAAACACAGCGGAAGATTTTCCCTCCACAGAAGTCCACCAGTGCAGCAAAATCAGGATCCATAATCAAGCTCAGAGCCATAATATCTGTCCAGTCCAGTGGGTTTATATGGTCAGCACCAGGACCCTGTGTGGTTGACCACTCCTCAGCAGGGTAGAAAAAAAAAGAAAAGTAGCTATAGTTGTCCAGATCAGTAGGCCACACTAATCTGGCAGCCCTCCCCTTCCGTTCACTTCCACAAGAGAGTATCTCTTTTGAAAGGTACTAACGGTCTGCACCACGAGAAGGCGGGGTCGAACATTAGGTGCTAGGCCTGGCCGGTTCTATGCATCATCACAGGGGATTGGTGCATAGCTCTCCTTCCAGTGACTACCTAGCTACCATTTACAGACAAATAAAATTACACACAATAAATACCATTACAGACAATAAATTGCCTACAGATAAATAAAAACGAATACAATGTTGTATTTCCTCTTCCCAATACAGTAAAATCTGATTAAATCGAAATTTCCGATTAAAATCTGGTTGTGTTCGAAATTTCCGTATAAATCCGTAATAATTTTTCATATTTCAAAATTCCAAAACTGAGAGAAAATAAAAAGCATATTTATAATATTAATTCATTTGTGCCTAGATAATTCGAGATGGAAGTTGGTTCAGACGGTAAAGCACCAGATCGTAAGGATCGTAATCCGAAGTTCCCAGGTTCGAGTCTCACCTGTGTTGAAAAATATCTTTGTTAAATCTCCACCGTGCCCTTGATCAGTAGGGGACACCGATGGACTTCTAAATGTCGCCGTCCGTCGGATGGAACATTAAGCCGTGGCACTGTATGCGGGAGAGACGTACCTTGTACAGTCGCTCAAAAAAGTGTCCGAACACTATGGTTGATTACAGAATTCAGAAAAAATATCTGGCAGCGATTTTTTTAGAAATTAGTGATCTGGCAACCTTCGTATCACGTGACACGAAGGTTGCCAGTTCACCAATTTCTAAAAAAAGTCGTTGGCAGATATTTTTTCTGAATTCTGTAATCAACCATGGTGTTCGGATACTTTTTTGAGCGACTCTACAAGTTAAAGAACACTTTGGATAGCCTTGATGAAAGGTTATCATCTATCCCATAACAGCCGTTCAGTGGGTTCCCTTCCTCCAACCTTCTCTGAGCCCTTGCACCACTTAGACCCCTGTTTGCAAAACAGTTCAGGTCAGAAATAAGACAACTCAATGTTCTACTATGATACGCCTTCAGATTGCAAACCCTTCTATAGATATGCACGCAGAAAACTCAAATACTAATTATATTTCTGAAATAGATTTCAAAACCTTACAAGAATTCTATTGTAGCAAGCATAAAAACCCTAAGCCATACATCTGCATACTAAAATGCGCATGAAATAATAACAAGAATTCTTTCCCCATGTATCGAACACCTCTGGAATTTGAATCCAAATTCTCCGGCTGTCGTAAGAGAAATACGATACCGTCGTCAATCGAGGTATATACGCTGATCTACATCTAATCTTTCCCTCATCGGCATTTCAGAGCAGTCTTCAAACACCCACGAAAATGAAGGAAATCAATGGCCTAAAAAAATATCCCTTTCCTTATTTCAACGGATAATATATTCTTTTGGAATTCAAACCCCTGGAAATAATACCTCGGGCTTTTCTATCAGCTTGACATAAAAATATTGAAATCGTTAAATTGGAGTCGTGACGATGGGATTAAAGGTATTGCGTCTCTTCCATCTCTTCTTTTTTCCCCGACTTCTTCTCTTCTTTCTCTGGCTTCTACCTCTCCCTCATGCAGCACACAATTTCCTCTCTCGACCAAGTGAAAGCATTTCGAACTGTCTCACCCAAGAGCACATCCCATCTTCATTCGTAGCGATGTTGGCCATAAACTCCTTTCCCATCACATCTTCTTCCATTTACGATTTGTTGGAAAATGGGGATGCTATAGGGAACGTCAAGTGGCCGGTTTAGCACGCTTTACCTGGATACTTTGCAGAAAGTCATGTTTACTATGGAGTGAAGAAGGGGGAAACTTTCTTTTTCTTTTTTTTTTTCGTCCTGTCCTCCTTTAATCTAAACTTTGTTTGCACTTAACACTTCTTGTCTTTCTGTCTCTCGTGGGCAAGGCTATATCGAATGCGAACTCGAAGGCAGAGCGCTGGCGCAAAATAAAATTAAAACTCCCTGCCAGAGTGTTTAGTTTTATGGCGAAACTTCACTCCCACTGACCGTTCCGTTTGGAACGTGATTTAATTTCTTGTCTGAAGGCATTTTTTTTGGTCTTTTTGTAATGTGTAAAATATATAAATTCCTGGACTTCTTTGTTCCCTGTTAATAAACGATTATTAAAAATTGTAATTCTTAACAGCATTGGGAAAGTGCTTTTTGCGAAAAACTAATGTAAAAATTTGATTCTCAACAACGTGGCGTAAGCATTTTTTTAATGTGCAATTACAGAAGCTTAGATTAAAAAAAGAACGTATGATGAGAGTACTTTTGTGCAGGTGGTCGTGTCCCCCTTTGAGAATATTAGTAAGAGAAATGAAGGGTTGGGTTGTTTTACCTCTGAGCGGCACTTTTTTTGCACACCATGGGATAAATGGCCAGATCACATGGACCCCGAAGGCTCAGAGAAGATTGGGGGAGGGGACCCACTGGAACAGCTGTTGGGAGACAGATGGTAGCATCCCGTCAAGGCCATCCAGCGTGTTCTTTAACGTGCACAGGATATGGCTCTCCCGCACACGGAGCCACGGCTTAACGTCCCATCCGACGGACGGCGGCCTTTCCAACTTCATTGGTGTGGAGAAATGGAGGATAAAAAATGATTAAACTTCTGTACGTTTCAAGCATTTTTCAGGGGCTGGGGTGGCTCAGTCGGTAGCGCTCCAGGCTCGTAATTTGCAGTTCCCAGGTTCGAGTCCCAGCTGAGTCAGCGTTGAGATTTATCTCCTCAACAAAATTCCCCGCACTGCCCACGGTCAGTAGGGGACACAGATGGGCTTTCAAAGGCCGCCTTCCGTCGGATGGGACGTTAAGCCGTGGCCCCGTGTACGGGAGAGCCATACCCTGTGCACGTTAAAGAACACCCTGGATGGCCTTGACAGGAGGCTACCATCTGTTTCCCAACAGCTGTTGCAGTGGTCCCCTCCCCCAACCTTCTCTGAGCCTTTGGGGTCCTTGTGACCTTGCCATTTAGCCCGTGGTGTGCAAAAAAGTGTCGCTCTGAGGTAAAACAACCCAACCCTACTTTGGTGAAGAACTGACTATTAAAATTTTAATTCCTAATAGCTAAGGACAGGTATTTTTTTTTTAAATCGAATACTGACTCCATATCGGTATCAGACATAGGCATAAGTTAGGTAAGGAGTGTGTTTTTTTCGTTATGCTATTGTTGAAACTTTTTTTATTTAAAATTTATGATGAAAGCTATATTTGTGAATAATTGACTCTTAAAATTTAAATAGTTTGCAGATTTTTGTTTTTTTAATCTACGCTTATTCAAATTTAAATTTCCAAAATATGATGATAGTTACTCGTGTGCAGGCTGGATCTTGAAAAAAATTCTTAGGGGGGGGGGAGGAGGGCAGGAAACACAATCTAGCCGGCAAAATGTAAAAAAGGAAAGGGGGAGCGGTATGAAGCTGGATTTTCAATGTAGTATACCTCCCCTTTTTACAGGACTTAAAAACTTTTCTTGAAAAATTCATGAAATGCAAATAAGTTAAAAAAATTTTATGTCTCTATTACGCTTACTATATAGTATATTCTATACTCTGAGGAATTACTAGAGTATATTCTATACTATGAAAGGAATGGGAGCATTGCTCCACCGATTGTGTGAATAAATGATTTTTCTGATCTAAATTCCTAACTATAAGGAAAAATTGCTTTTTAATAAATAATTTTTTTAAATTTTATTGTCACCAACTTTGGGGAAGTGCTTTTTGCCAGTTAACGATAGAAATTTTTGGTTGGGTTGTTTTACCTCTGAGCGGCACTTTTTTGCACACCATGGGCTAAATGGCCAGGTCACAAGAACCCCGAATGCTCAGAAAAGGTTGGGGGAGGGGACCCACTAGAACAGCTGTTGGGAAACAGATGGAGCCTCCCGTCAAGGCCATCCAGCGTGTTCTTTAACGTTGGGTTGTTTTACCTCTGAGCAGCACTTTTCTGCACACCATGGGCTAAATGGCCAGGTCACATGGACCCCGAAGGCTTAGAGAAGGTTGGGGGAGGTGACCCACTGGAACAGCTGTTAAGTGACAGGTGGTAGTCTCCCGTCAAGATCATCGAGTGTGTTCTTTAATGTGTACAGGGTATAGCTCTCCCGTATACGGGGTCACGGCTTAACGTACCATCCGACGGACGGCGGCCTTTCCAAGCCCATCGGTGTTTCCTCAACAGTATGAAGCAGGTGTTTTTTTTTAAATGTACGATTATTGAAACTTTAAATTTTTAGAAATATTTGATAAAAGATTTCTTTATGAAGGATTGGCTTTTTAAATCAAAATTTTTAACATCTTGGGTGTCAGGTGTTTTCTGAATCTACGATATTTAAATCTTGATTCTTAAAAATAAATGAAAGGTGATTAAATGATGAGTGAATTGTTTTCGCTTTCGCAAAATGAAATAAGTTTCTCTTTCGTTTTTTGTTTGGAATCTCCGCAGAGTCGTAAATTATATTGAAATATCTTGCACTAGGATATTTGAAATTAAAAGTTTCGCAAAGGCAGTTTCTTAAACGACTCTTAACGTCGGTTGCTTTAAAAATATCCTAACTTTACCAAAATATGTAGGCTACTGATGAAAGAGACTGAGGCTCAAGCTCTCTGGTAAAGCATGGATGTTTGTGTTGTCTTTCTGCTGAGAGATGTTGTTGTTTTTACCTCTGAGCGGCACTTTTTTGCACACCATGGGCTAAATGGTCAGGTCACATGGATCCCGAAGGCTCAGAGAAGGTTGGGGGAGGGGACCCACTGGAACAGCTGTTGGGAGACAGATGGTAGCCTCCCGTCAAGGTCATCCAGCGTGTTCTTTAACGTGCACAGGGTATGGCTCTCCCGCACACGGGGCCACGGCTTAACGTCCCATCCGATGGACGGCGGCCTTTCCAAACCCATCGGTGTCCCTTACTGACCGTGGGCAGGACGGGGAATTTTGCGGAGATAAATATCAACGCTGACCCAGCTGGGACTCGAAACTGGGAACTACAGATTACGAGCCTGGCGCGCTACCGACTGAGCCACCCCCGCCCCCGCCCCCATTTTCTGCTGAGGTTTTCTCACAGATTTATTATGGTGTATAAACTGAAAGGCTCCTGTCAGACCTCAGTGGCCAGCAGCTGCTTGAGGAGGTATTTATTTTTATTTTATGAAACATATTTTCCAAAATGAAATTTTATGCATCTTTTAGAATATTTCATCCTTTTTGTTTTTCTAAATAATTTTTTCATTTTAAAATTTTTTTGTTATTTGTTTTTGGGAAATCCTGAAATTACTGCGGAACGGTAGTGGGAAAGCAATGGAGAAAATGAGACATCAGTAGTCCTGACAGGTCATTGGTTGTTTTGACTTATTCATCAATCAATGATTTATAACATCTTTAGACGATATTTGAAACGTTTGGTTGATTTTTTTTTTTTAGAATATAATTTTTATTCATAAGAGTAAAGAATACAAATACATTTACACTTTGACCCGCAAAGCTAAATAGCTTATCTGCAGAAAAATGAATAAATTACATTAAATATAAGTCATTCAGCCACAAAAATGGTGTACATCAAATAAATCCACAAAACACAACACATAAAAATCAGCTCACTAGAAAATACCAAATAATTTTTTAATTCCATTTTAAGTCTTCTAAAAGAATCTATATTTAGTAATTCTTTTGGAATAGCATTAAATATAAGTGGTACTTGATATTCGGAGGTATGTTTCCCGTAATTATCTCGAAAATTTGGCAATTTGTAATAACCCTGGTTTTGAAGTCTTGTATTTTTATTATGTTGAATTTTTAGTTTGTAAGTTTCGTCAAAAAAATTTTTAATTATTACATTATATTTATATAAATTGCTGTAGGACAAAAGATTTAAAAAATTTTAATCTATCGGTAGAAGTTTTATAAATTTTTTGCAAATGAAACGGAATAATATTTTTAGCTATTATAGACTGCAGTTTTTCTATTTTATTTATGTTAGTTAAGTTAGTTGTTCCATGCACAATTATTCCATAATTTAAAATAGATTCGCATATTGCTTTATAAAATAGGACACATGTTTCCATATTTAATACGTATTTCAATTTTTGAATTTTTATCGCCGATATTCTCAAGCTTTCACATATGTGGGATATATGGGCATTCCACCTAAAATATTCATCAAAAATGATTCCTAAGTAATTTATTTTATTTACTTGCTCAACAAGTGGGCAGCTGCATAATGATTCATAATTTGAAGCATCCTTTTTTCTGCAATTTATTTTATGAGTTTTGATAAAGAGGTTTTGATGAATATGAAATCCTGGTGAATGAATAATCATCAGTTTTGTTTTTTTCTCATTTAAATAGATTTTATTATAATTTAACCATCTAATAATATAATTGTAATCTGTTTGAACCTCTGAAATGCTATCATTTAAATATTTCTGACTGTTTATTAAAACAATGTCGTCAGCATATAGATAAATAGCACTATTTAATTTTGTATTGAACAAATCATTTATGTACACTAGGAACAATAAAGGACCTAAAATTGAGCCTTGGGGAAATCCACATCATGTAATTACTTTTCTGCTGTAGCAGTTTTTTATTTTAGTAATTGTGTATCTGTCTGATAAATAATTTCTAAACCAATCTAACAATATACCGCGAATACCGTAATTTTCCAATTTATTTAGTAAAATGCTATGATCTATTGTATCGAAGGCTTTCTTTAAATCTAAGAACATAGTTACAATTTTTTCCCTATTGTTCAATGATTTATTAATATTATTTGCAATTTTGGAAATTAGTTGAATTGTGTTTTTTCCTTTTTGAAAGCCAAACTGATTTTCATTAATTATGCTGTGTTTAAGTAAAAAGTTAAAAACAGCATTATAAATATATTTTTCCATTATTTTCGAAAAAATAGGCAGAATTGTTATTGGTCGATAGTTAGAAAAATCCTCCTTAATACCACCTTTAAAAATAGGTCTTAAAATACCTGTTTTGAGTTCAGTAGGTATGTTCCCAGTAAATATAATCTGATTTATAATTTTTGATATAATATTTAGTAGTGTCTCTTTATTAAATTTTTTATGTTTAATGCAAACATTATCGTAACCAGGTGATTTATTGGTGTCTAATGAAGTAATTATTTCATCAGTTTGTTTTTCAGTGATTTCATGTATATAGATAGATTTCAAAACTCTTTGTATCATGGTTGGAACATAATTCATATCGTCTTGGTGATTTGTATTTCTTATCTGTAAAATCAGTGTATTATAAATGTCATTGTAATTATTTGCTATTTCTTCCACAGATAATTTCTTTTTGGTCATATTGTCAATTATTACATCGTCCGATGATTTTTTCTGTTTTCCTTCTAATATTTCATATATTAATTGCCAGGTAGCCTTCATATCATTTTTTTTCATTATAAGTTCATTTCTATAATAAAGTTGTTTCTGATTTCTAATCTGAATATTAACCCTATTCCTTAATTTTTTATAGTTATTTTTATAAGCATCACTTTTATCATTGTTTTTAAATTTAATCCAAGCTTTATCTCTTTCTTCAATTAATTCTATCAAGTTCGGTGTTGCAATTGATAGTTGAAACAACCAATGACGTATCAAAACCATTATTTCGTCAACTGCGCATCTCATTATCTCAGTTGATTCCATTCAAACTTCGTCGCTGTCTGAAACAGAATGTTGAAACACGATGATACATTTTTAGAGAGTTATTTTTTTTTTCAAAATCACCTCAAGAATGGATAAAAATGAAGATATAAATCATATAATGATGGAGTTTTCTGGATTATATTATCTAAATGCCAAACATTTTATTTTTACTACATGAAAGACATTTAATGCTTCAACAGAGTACATGAGTCTTATCTGCAGCCGACATTTCTTACTATATAAATAAAATAAAAATTCCCTCAAGCAGCTGCTTGCCACAAAGGTATGACAGGAACTTGTCAGTTTTTACACCACAGTAGAAGGTCTGTGAGGATGGCGAGACCTCATCAGAAAGTCAGCACAAATATCCATGCTTTACCCAGTTCTCGAAATCGGGTTGTTTTATTCAGTATCCAAGCACGTTAATCACTCGGTGCTGAGGCGGGGGTATCTCAGTCGGTAGCGCGCCAGGCTCGTGATCTGTACTTCCCAGGTTCGAGTCCCAGCTGGGTCAGCATTGAGATTTATCTCCGCAAAATTCCCCGCCCTGCCCATGGTCAGTAGGGGACACTGATGGGCTTGGGAAGGCCGCCGTCCGTCGGATGGGACGTTAAGCCGTCTCCCGGTGAAACTGGGAGATGGGCTTGGAAAGGCCGCCGTCCGTCGGATGGGACGTTAAGCCGTGGTCCCGTGCGTGGGAGAGCCATACCCTGTGCACGTTAAAGAACACGCTGGATGGCCTTGACGGGAGGCTACCATCTGTCTTCTAACAGCTGTTCCAGTGGGTCCCCTCCCCCAACCATCTCTGAGCCTTCGGGGTCCTTGTGACCTGGCCATTTAGTCCATGGTGTGCAAAAAAAGTGCCGCTCAGAGGTAAAACAACCCAACACTCGGTGCTTCTTTTCTGCGGTCGCCGTGGCGACTCCCTCTGAACCCTACACCACCCGAGGACGGCTGGGCGCGTAGCGACGGCAAACAGTTTTAATTATTCGACTTTTTAAATAAAGGGGCATTGGACCTGAACGCTTTAGTCACAGCTCATTACTCTCAAAATTTTCAAGATTTTAGGGATTGTGATAAAAAAGTTTGTTTTGAAATGAAATCATACTAAAAAACCTGTTTCACCGGGAAAATATGGTTAAAAATAAAACGATATGAAACTAATCTGTAAAGTGTATTGCAGTTTTGAACACAATAATTTTAAACTAGTCATTTTCTTAATGAAGATAACAACTTCCTAACTAGGAACTGAGCATAAAGAAAAACAGAAAGTTCAATCCACATAGAAGGAAAGCTAAACATCAAGTTGGGTTGGGTTGTTTTACCTCTGAGCGGCACTTTTTTGCACACCATGGGCTAAATGGCCAGGTGACATGGACCCCGAAGGCTCAGAGAAGGTTGGGGGAGGGGACCCACTGGAACAGTTGTTGGGAGACAGATGGTAGCCTCACGTCAAGGCCATCCAGCGTGCTCTTTAACGTGCACAGGGTATGGCTCTCCCACACACGGGGCCACGGCTTAACGTCCCATCCGACTGACGGCGGCCTTTTCAAGCCCATCGGTGTCCCCTACTGACCGTGGGCAGGGCGAGGAATTTTGCGGAGATAAATCTCAACGCTGACCCAGCTGGGACTCGAACCTGGGAACTACAGATTACGAGCCTGGCGCGCTACCGACTGAGCCACCCCCGCCCCAGCTAAACATCAATGCCCTCAAATAGGTCATTATAGAAGACTGTCCATGTATTAAAATGTTATATTTTATTAGATAATTATATAAAAATATAAATACCCCACTCAAGCAGTTGTTTGTCACATAGGTTTGCCAGGTGCCTGTCAGTTTTTATGCCATAGTAGAAGATCTCTTCAGCTTTCTGCTTTCTGTTCCTCAAAGACCTTTTAAAAAAGTCTGTAAAGTTTTTTTTTAAGTCATATTAAAAGAAAAGGTAAATGTTATACAGTCAGGTCTTTGAAAATGGCCAGACCTCGGCAGAAAAATAGCACAAACATCCATGCTTTAACCGAGGCTCGAACACAGATCCCTTTGATCAGAAGACAAGAGCGCTAACCACTCGGCCACGGGCCTGCCCATTAGAAAACTAAACAACAAAAATAATTGTGTTTCCAAAATGTCAAGAAATTATCCAAGTTTTTTTTTTGTTACGACAACGTGGAGTAGTATCATACATAAGGTCTTAAATGCCAAATTTCCAAATCGCTGGATTGGTAGTGGTGAACTTAGCTTGTGTACAGCAAGAAGTCCCGGATTTGACAGTACTGGACATCTTTTCTTTAAAGATGCAGTAAAAGCATTGTTCATTCTTAAAAAAATCCGCAATTTACAGCATTTAAAGGAAATAATCGTTGCAGCTGTTGCAAGTGTGACACCAGACATAACGGACGGAAAATGAATATAAGGACTTTGGATTGGATTGCTTTACCTCTGAGCGGCACTTTTTTGCACACCATGGGCTAAATGGCCAGGCCACAAGGACCCCGAAGGCTCAGAGAAGGTTGGGGGAGGGGACCCACTGGAACAGCTGTTGGGAGATAGATGCCTCCCGTCAAGGCCATCCAGCATGTTCTTTAACGTGCACAGGGTATGGCTCTCTCCCGCACACGGGGCCACGGCTTAACGTCCCATCCGACGGACGGCGGCCTTTCCAAGCCCATCGGTGTCCCCTACTGACCGTGGGCAGGACGGGGAATTTTGCGGAGATAAATCTCAACGCTGACCCAGCTGGGACTCGAACCTGGGAACTACAGATTACGAGCCTGACGCGCTACCGACTGAGCCCCCCCCCCCCCCCCGAATATAAGGACACCAATGGCGCCTACGTTTAAGTCTGTTCAAGACAAACGAAACTTCGAGAGTTTCTCGATATTCTATATTACACAAATGATTTAATTAGTTAATTATTTAATAAAATATAACCCTTTAAAATATGGGTGTTCTTCTTTAGTTACCTTTATGTAATATTTATGCGGCTTGGGCACAAAGGAAATGCTAGAATTCATATTTAATGATTTCTCTATTTAATGAAAGCTTTTTTTTTTAATTATCTAAACAAACATATCCGTTGCTGTAAGCAGCGACTACTGCTGAAATAGAAAGCTTTTCTGCAGCCTCTGTGAGAAATGGAAAGTTGCCACACTACTACACTGGTTTCCATAAATTAAGTAAAACTCAGAAAAATTGCGATAAACATAAAACTATATGAATGATTTTAATGAAATTTGATGGAAACATGAATTACAATGCTAGTTTCAGAATGGCATAAAATATTTTATACTAGAAATATTTTTCCTCAAAAAATAAGACTTACAGGAACATGTCCAAAAATGAGGTGTCAGAATGCAATGGGTAAAGTTCTTTAATAAGGAGTGTGGTTACCCCTTACAGCAAAGCAGACACTACAGCGATGTTCCATGTTGTTTATGATGTTATGAAGTAGCTCAGTAGGGAGTAACGACCATTGTTCCTTTAAAGCAGTAAAAAGCTCCCCCTTTGTTTCAGGTGGCGGTTCAGGTTGAGGGCAGCAACACGTTTGTTTCAGGTTGAGGGCAGGTTGAGGATTTGTTTCAGGTTGAGGGCAGCAACACGTCTCCCAAGAGCATCCCACACATGCTCAATCGGATTTAGGTCGGGAGATCGAGCTGGCCACTCCATTCGCATAATGGTCTCCTCTTGAAGGTACTGTTCCACTAGTCGAGCTCTATGTGGACGAGCATTATCGTCTTGTAAGATGAATGTTTCACCTATTGCATTAGCGTAAGGACGTACATAAGGGTCAAGGATGTCATCTTTATACCTTTGAGCATTGAGGTTGTCACTCGTCAACACAGAGAGGTCTGTGAGTCCACCTTAGGAAATGCCACCCCAAACACACACGCTACCTCCACCGTAACTGTCTCTTTGACGGATGTTACTGGGATGATAGCGGGTACCTCGTTCTCTCCATATCAAACAATGTCCTGAATCACTCTGCAAGCAATATCTGGACTCATCTGTGAAGAGTACGGACCTCCATTGCTCTTTCGTGCAGTTAACATGTATGTGTGACCAATTCAACCGCTTTCTCCTGTGACATGACGTGAGGGGTATACAAATTACTGGACTTCTAGGGTACAGACCTCCCTCATGAAGCCTTCTCCGCACAGTAGAAGCTGATACAACCCTCCCAGTGGCTGCTGCAAGAGAGGATCGTAGCTGAGAGGGAGTAGACGTCCTGCTCCTTCGTGCTGTTAATCGCAGATATCGGTCTTGTACAATGGTCGTAATAGCGTTTTCTCGGCTAATCTCCGAGAAGAGGAATCCTTGATAAGAAATTGATTCCACAGTCTATGAACCACAGAAGGACTCACATTCAGCCATCGTGCCACGTCTGACTGACTTTGGCGTGCTTCGAGCCGGCCAATACCTCTCCACCATAGTTAATTTGGCAAATGATATCTCGAGGTCATTTCCACAAATGACTATTTCGAATTTCTATGCTCATATTTACAACACAAAATAACGATCCACTCCAAAACACCCATTTTTATGCCAATATCGAATTGCACAAATTGACGCAAATTGACGTAATTTGCATACGATATGCTTACTCGACATTACTTTACTGGTTACACGAACAAGTTTGGTAAGGATTGCACAATTTTTTGACGAATTATCGCGATTATTCTCATTTTTCCTTAATTTATGGAAACCAGTGTTCTGCTATTTGCGACGTGAACTATTTTCGACGCTACTAATGTGTACCGTAGAAAATTTCTATATTTTCTAAGCCTAGCAGAAAGTTTCTAAGAAGGTATTGGGCATAGAAATAATATTTATATGCAGCCCTTATGAGCAGCGGATGGTTTATACCCTATTAATGCATGCACTAAGAAGTTTTTGCATTTTAATCACTGAATTGAAACCTTGCATTTGTACTAAGGATTTGTACTATGCGCACTATGAGTTCGTTAAATTTGTAACCTGTGTAGAAGGTATCCGTACGATATACATTGTACATTTCTACTGTGTTAACTAGAAATTTCTACACTTGTACTGCGTGCACTAGGATGTTGCTACATTTCTATTGTGTGCAGTAGAAAGTGTGTAAATTTCTATTATTTTCTTTAGAAAGCGTCTAAATTTCTTGTCTGTGCACTAGAACGTTTCTACACTTCTATTATCTGCGCTAGAAAATATCTATCATTCTAATTTCTGCTCTAGACTCTCTAGATTCCTGTTTCCGCACTAAAAAGTTTCTACACTTTTAATTTGTGCACTAAAAAGCATTTACACCTCTATTTTATGCACTAGAAAGTTTCTACATTCTAATTTTGTGCACTAGAAAGAGTCTACATTTCTATTTTGTGCACTAGAAAGAGTCTACATTTCTATTTTGTGCACTAGAAAGAGTCTACATTTCTATTTTGTGCACTAGAAAGAGTCTACATTTCTATTTTGTGCACTGTAAGAGTCTACATTTCTATTTTGTGCACTAGAAAGCGTCTACATTTCTATTTTGTGCACTAGTAAGAGTCTACATTTCTATTTTGTGCACTAAAAAGAGTCTACATTTCTATTTTGTGCACTAGAAAGAGTCTAAATTTCTATTATGTGCACTAGAAAGAGTCTACATTTCAATTTTGTGAACTAGAAAGAGTCTACATTTCTATTTTGTGCACTAGTAAGAGTCTACATTTCTATTTTTGTGCACTAGAAAGCGTCTACATTTCTATTTTGTCCACTAGAAAGAGTCTACATTTCTATTTTGTGCACTAGAAAGAGTCTATATTTCTATTTTGTGCACTAGAAATTTATTATATTCTTATTTTGTGCACTGGAAAGGTTTCTGCATTCCTATTTTGCACACTAGAAAGTTTTTGCATTTCAACTGAAAGTTTCTACATTTACTATTATGTCCCCTCGAAAGTTTCTACATTCTGTATTGTTCACTAGAAAATATTTACACTTCTATTATATGCTGTAGAAAGTTTCTACACTTCTATATGGTAGACTAGAATGTTCCTGAGCTGCAGAAAGTTTTTCTGAAATCAACGTATTCAAGAGAAATTTTGGAAAACTTTTAAGTGCTTAGGAAAGATTTGTATTCCACATTTAGGGGGAACAATTTGGAGCAGTGTAATTGTTTTCTGAAATATAACAAAAACAATTATGTAAATTTGAAAGTCCTATTAGCCAAAGTGATAAGGGACTAATTGTATAATTTTTTCTTTCATTTATCGAAACCTACTACACTAAAAGCAAAATTAATTATACACACCGCACCCATCTACAAACCTGCCATACTCCGCCAGAATAATACAGATAACCGAAATCCCTTGTGGGCTCTAATTTGGTCAGATACTTACCTACTGTATAGCATACCTGCGACTGTTATGATTGGTAAACTAGTAACTTGAACGAGTTTGATCATGGCTAAATAGTCAGTGTGAGGAAGAAGGGGTACTATATATCTGTGACTGCAGAACGACTGGGATTTCAGCATGCGACCTTCGCACATGTGTACTACGACTACGTCAAATTTGGAAAAACCTGAAGCTGCTGGAAAAAATATTGCCGTAACTGGGCCGTTGATGTTCGAGGTGAGTGCCGCCTCTCCTGTATCTTAACATCGGAATGGAGGGTCACATTGCAGATGATAACGTCGGCATTCAATAATGGAGCAGTTGCAAAGGTTTGTGCAAAGACCATTCAATGTACGATGGCACGACTGGGCTAAGGTAGACAGTGCCCACATCGAGTACCCTTATTAATAGCAGTTCACCGGGCCATGAGGCTGCAGTGGGCGAAGGAACATAACCAATGGACCGTGGAAGATTGGAATGAATATTTAAATGCATGACACTATTACGATATTTCTCTTTTCAGTCACAAGTATATGGGGATCTACTCATATCACATGACACTGTTACGGGATGGATGCTCAAATTCAGAGAAGGACGGCAGAGCTTCGAAGACCTCTCTCTTGCAGGAGACCGAAGGAGGACGTGAACTGGAGAACTATCGCTGCTGTTTGTGAACTCATCAAGGAAAACCCACACATCATCGTTCAGGTAATATGTTTAGATATCAGTGTATCGATTGGCAGTGTGGAAACAATTATTCATTAACGTTTAAAGTCCGAACGATATGTGTGAAATGGGCTAAATGGGCACAGAAAACACAGGAAACTGACAGAAGAGCAAAAAAGGGCTAGAGTCGACTCGTGTAAAGAGATGCTGGAAAAATTTGAACCTAGTGCCCAAAAATGTAAAAACAACCTAGTGCCCTCAAACGTAAAAACGTTAAAATAACCTAGTGCCCCAATAAGACATTGTCATAGGTGATTAAACCTGGTTTTATTACCATACAACTTCCAGAAAGGTCGACAACTATGTTTCGTTTGCGGACCATGAACCGCTTCCCAAAATACTCCGACAAGACTTTCGCTCAAGGAAAGAGAATGTGCACAATTTTTTTTCAATTCTCATGGAGTGGTAGCCGTGGACACCTTACCTAAAAATGACTATATTGGATTGGATTGTTTTACCTCTGAGCGGCATTTTTTTGCACACCATGGGCTAAATGGCCAGGCCACAAGGACCCCGAAGGCTCAGAGAAGGTTGGGGGAGGGGACCACTGGAACAGCTGTTGGGAGACAGATGGTAGCCTCCCGTCAAGGCCATCCAGCGTGTTCTTTAACGTGCACAGGGTATGGCTCTCCCGCACACGGGGCCACGGCTTAACGTCCCATCCGATGGACGGCGGCCTTTTCAAGCCAATCGGTGTCCCCTACTGACCGTGGGCAGGGCGGGGGAAATTTTGCGGAGATAAATTTCAACGCTGACTCAGCTGGGACTCGATCCTGGGAACTACAGATTACGAGCCTGGCGCGCTACCGACTGAGCCACCCCCGCCCCCAAAAAATGACTATAAGTGGCCAATACTACATTAATATCGTTTTGCCGAAAATGTATAAGGAGATGAAGAAGCAGCGTCCAACAACAGGCATGTCAAGTGTTCTCCTTCTTCATAACAATGCAATTGCTCACAAAACCCAGCAAGTTACGGTCTATGTGGAGCAGGAAAAGATCAAATAGCTACCCCATCCTGCATATTCACCCGATCTTACATCATGCGATATTCGTGTTTTTCCAAAAATTAAAAATGAACTTGTTGGGAAGCCTTTTTCAAGGGTGCAAGATTTGCAAAATGCGTTCATTCAGAGTTGCAGAGTGTCACCAAGCATTGAGGAGTGCCACCAAGCTTTGGTTTGGTTTGTTTTACCTCTGAGCGGCACTTTTGTGCACACCATGGGCTAAATGGCCAGGTCACATGGACCCCGAAGGCTCAGAAAAGGTTGGGGGAGGGGACCCACTGGAACAGCTGTTGGGAGACAGATGGTAGCCTCCCGTCAAGGCCATCCAGCGTGTTCTTTAACGTGCACAGGGTATGGCTCTCCCGCACACGGGGCCACGGCTTAACGTCCCATCCGACGGACGGTGGCCTTTCCAAGCCCATCGGTGTCCCCTACTGACCGTGGGCAGAGCGGGGAATTTTGCGGAGATAAATCTCAACGCTGACCCAGCTGGGACTCGAACCTGGGAACTACGGATTACGAGCCTGGCGCGCTACCGCCGCCCCTGCCACCAAGCATTCCAGAAATCGCGTAGACGTCTGTAACTTTGCATAGTTGATGGAGGGAAATATTTTAAAGGAGAATAAAAGTTTTGTTGAAGTAAGTGCAATTGTTTTCGTTCTGCAGATGCATGTCAACAATTTTTTGAACGCCCCTCGTATATAAAAATCCATCCTTATCCGTAACAAAATAATAATAACTAAATTGTCAAGTCACAAAAATTGTAAAAAATATGCGAGAACTTAAATTTAACGCAAACAAATAAAATAGTTTGCTCTATATTTTCGGCGTGAACTATTCTACTCCCTCACCCCCAAATCTTCTTTTTTGGAACAAAGATAATGTCTCTGTTGTAATAATAGCATCGAATCGATCTTAGTTTCAAACATTCTTGCAAGCTTCCCATTTAAATAGCGAGATCAAGGATAAGAAGAACTTACACTTCATGAACCGGAAAATTAAAATGAAGCGAAAAGAGATAGAAAATAAAAGAAAATTCCGTTAAAATTAGAACGTTTAATGTACAAAAGGGAAAGGTCAAAAAATAAAAGAAAAACAGGGAAGATACCTCCAGCTTTGTAAGCGTAAAACTATCTGTGCCAATCTCATCAAGAATGGACCAAGATGATAACAATAATGAAGTAGAAAAAAAAAACACCTAATTTTCTTTTTTTTTTTTTGTTAGAACAAATTAAGTTTCATTCGATGGTTGGTGATTCTTATTTTTTCTTTTCTGTTTTGATTATTATTGGCAAGATAATAATTAATGATGTTTACTATCTTAAATTTCTTTTCGTGAGGTATTTTTTTTCACCCTCCCCCCGCAGTTTCTCTATAATGACCCTGCCCAGAGAGAATGCTGATGAGGAAGCTTTTTAGAGAACTTATTATCGCCTATAAATCTGCATCACGTGGAAGCGTTTATGATAAAGAAAGGCTCTTATGTCGGTACTGAAACTGCACACGTCGCATCTTATTAGAGAAGAATTTGTCCTTAAAATTCTTTTACGAATATCAGTAAACATAAAAATGAAATGTTACCTGTGGTGTAGGGGAGAATGTTGCTTAATTGGTAGGACACTGTAAAAGGAGTGTGCAATGTTACACCAGTTTATGGTGCTACTTTTCATCACAAAATTGCCTAAGGTCAGGATTTTACACAATTTAACTTCAAATTATACTGTTAGATAACACTAACCTTGAAGCAAAATAAAATTCTTAAATACAATATTTAATTTATAATGTTCCATTCTTGAATTCGGCATCTAATTTTATT
Organism: Ryuthela nishihirai; assembly: GCA_038380435.1. Lineage (NCBI taxonomy): Eukaryota > Metazoa > Arthropoda > Arachnida > Araneae > Heptathelidae > Ryuthela > Ryuthela nishihirai. The sequence continues at coordinate 44,135,770 of JAWZYU010000028.1, forward strand.
TCAGTGTTCTGTAATAATTATAGAAATGTTTGAAATATGCGAATGATCATATTCTTTTCAAATTTTTTATATATCAAAATAAAGTATTTATTTTTGCGCTTTATAATGATGATTCATATCAACCAATATAAATGGTAGAAAATGATTATATAAAGAATGTTCTTCGTAAAAAAATGCTCTGAAAATTGTCTCCGGTTGTTTACTGATATCGCATTGGCTCGCGGTGATACTGTAACCAATTCACTGCGTCCGGGTTCCAGGGGGCGGGGGTGGCTCAGTCGGTAGCGCGCCAGGCTCGTAATCTGTAGTTCCCAGGTTCGAGTCCCAGCTGGGTCAGCGTTGAGATTTATCTCCACAAAACTCCCCGCCCTGTCCACGGTCAGTAGGGGACACCGATGGGCTTGAAAAGGCCACCGTCAGTCGGATGGGACGTTAAGCCGTGGCCCCGTGTGCGAGAGAGAGCCATAATACCCTGTGCACGTTAAAGAACACGCTGGATGGCCTTGACGGGAGGCTACCTACTGGATGGCCTTTACGGAGTGTCTCCCAACAGCTGTTCCAGTGGGTTCTCTCCCCCAACCTTCTCTGAGCCTTCGGGGTCCATGTGACCTGGCCATTTAGCCCATGGTGTGCAAAAAAGTGCCGCTCAGAGGGAAAAACAACAACAACCGGGTTTGAGTTCTGGATATGGTCGTTTCTTCTGTCCTATATGTTGTGATTGTTCCTCAGTAAAGAACTGTTCAGCTCTAAATATGTCATAAAAGAATCTAATATTCTAAACATGTCGTAAGAAACTATATATCCCATCAACCAAATTTGAAGAAAAAAAAAACTGAATAGTGCATATGATGATTTTGTTAATCAGATATGAGTAGAATGGAAAGCAATACAATAAAAGAAACAGCAAAAGATATGGTAATAAAGCTAAAAAGTATAAAAATAAAAATTTCTGTTTTGTTTATTATTTGGCAAGATAATAATAAATTATATTTACTATCTTAAAAATAACGAATGGATTGATTAATCTTTTTAAATTAACAGATAAGTTTTATCGAAAATATAGAAAATATCCTGATATTACAGATTATTGGAATAAATATAAAAGTATTAGAAACTTTAGAGTCGAACAATTTAAAATAGCAAAATCTAATTATTTTCAAAGAGAATTTGATAAATGTGAAGGAAATTCTAGAAAGGAATGGCAATGTTTAAATAAAATATTGAATAGTTCTTAAAGGGACTAAACTTCTCCAAGAACTGTGACCTAAACATTTTGCCCGAAAAATTTAATAATCATTTTCTAAATATTAATTTAGATAGGATTGGTACTGTTGAAAATCCATTTAATGTAAAAAGATTAGAGGACTCTATAAATTCAATTTACTTAGAACCAAAGAATTCAAAGGAAGTGGTAAATATTACATCCTCATTAAATAATAATAAATCTTCAGGATACGATAAGATTGGACTGAAGGTGCTAAAAATTATTGCTAAAAATCATGGTGAATATTTAGCAGATTTAATTAATTTTTCGTTCAAAAATTGTATATTCTTCAATAGTTTAAAAATTGCTAGGGTTTCTCCTGTTTATGAAAAACAGGAAACAAAGATGACATGAATAACTATAGGCCAATATCAGTTTTGCCTCGTTTATCTAAAGTTATAGAAAAAAACATGAAGAGAAGAAGAATATTTTAGCAGTTTACAATTTGGATTCAGGGATGAGTGTAATATTGAAGACGCTATATTAAAATTGACTACGATAATTCTGAGCGCAATTGATAACTCACAAAAAACTGGAGCTTTATATTCAGACATAGGAAAAGCGTTTGACACAGTTAACCATGATATAATCCTAAAGAAATCATTTGCCATAGGATTTAGAGGGGTCATTTTTGAGTGGTTCAAATCATGTTTAAAATATTGGATGTAATTTGTCCAGATCAGCGGCAACAAAAGTACAATTAAATTGATCATTAATGGTGTACCACAAGGCTCAACCCTTGGACCTATTTTATTTTTTATTTATTTTAATGATTGTTTGAACTTGAATTTAAAAGGAGAAATTATGTCAATTGTTGATGATACCACAATAGTTTTAAAAATTCGAATAGTAGTGAACTGTATCTGGACATCAATCATGATATAGATTTAATAACAAAATGTTTCAACAATAACCTATTAAGTTTAAATATTGAAAAAAATAAATTCATGTATTTTTCACTAACAGAGACATTATTTTCCCTACAACTTATACATACATGATAATATGTGTAATAAAGACAGATCATGTTCATGTAAAGCTATTGAACAAATTATAACGATCAAATACCTTAAAGTGCATAGAGGTACAAATTTAAGGTGGAAGACACATATCCATATGGTGACCAAAAAACTTAAGATACTATTTATATGAGAAGGACAGTGTCAAATGCACTATGTATGGATTCAGTCTGCTGTACAACGGGGCGGGGTGGCTCAGTCGGTAGCGCGCCAGGCTCGTAATCTGTAGTTCCCAGGTTCGAGTCCCAGCTGGGTCAGCGTTGAGATTTATCTCCGCAAAATTCCCCGCCTTGCCCCGGTCAGTAGGGGACACCGATGGGCTTGGAAAGGCCGCCGTCCATCGGATGGGACGTTAAGCCGTGGTCCCGTGTGCGGGAGAGCTATACCCTCTGAACGTTAAAGAACACGCTGGATGGCCTTGACGGGAGGCTACCATCTGTCTCCCAACAACTGTTCCAGTGGGTCCCCTCCCCCAACCTTCTCTGAGCCTTCGGGGTCCTTGTGACCTGGCCATTTAGCCCATGGTGTGCAAGAAAATGCCGCTCAGAGGTAAAACAACCCAATCCTGCTGTACAACATGGTTTAATTCCTTGGGAAGGAATCTATTTAATATCGGTTAGTGGCATTGAAGTTTTACAAAGGAAGTTCTTGAATACAATGACTTATTATAACAAAGACAGTAGAAACAAACTGTCGAAAACAATAAGATAATGCATTTAAGAAGCCTGTATACATATCGAATAATGAATCTAGCATTTAGAAAACATAATGTACTTTAAAGAAAAAAGACACATGTTGTAATATGCGAAATAGAGAATGTAAATCATTTATTCCACAGGCTAAAAAGGAAATTTCACATAGATATTTTGTTTTATGGAGCGAAAATCTATAATTCATTGCTCATAAATATAAGAATGGAAAAAAATAAAAAAAAATTAGTTTAGAATGGCTAAAGACTTACATCATGGAAGTATAGGATATAGAATTACTACTAAAAATAATTAAATGATAATGAAAAGCAGTGGGAAGGGATGTTAAAAAATATTGATAATCAGAAAGTTTTTGTCCCATTGTACAGTCACTCAAAAAAATATTCGAACACTATGGTTGATTGCAGAATTCAGGAAAAAATATCTGGCAACGATTTTTTTTTAGAAATTAGTGATCTGGCAACCTTCGTGTCACGTGACGGGAAGTACAGATTACTAGCCTGGCGCGCTACCGACTGAGCCACCCCCGCCCCAAGAGACTGAAGATAAGTCTTCACCAAACTCCCGCTGTCCTGCGCCAGAAAGTAGACACCGATGGGCTTAAAAAGGCCACAGACCATCGGCTGATACGTCGGTTGCAGGAGACCACAAGCTGTGCCTGTTAAAAAACAGGCTCGATGCCCTTGAAGGGATCACCTAATATCTGTCATGTAATATGTGTCACCTAACATCAATAATCAATCACCTAATAGCTGTTCAGTGTGCTTTTCCCTTCCTCCCAGTGATTTCTGAGCCCTTGGGGTTCTTGTGACATGGCCATTTAGCCCACTGTGTGCCTAAAAGCCCTCTCAGAGCAAAACAATCCAACAACCATTGCCACTATCATCTTCTCATTCATTTATGCGTGATGCCGCCGTTTCACATATTTTTATCTTTTCATCATTCCTATCATCTGAGTCGCATTTTTTTTATCATCCTCTAACAACAGAACATCCCATTTTCGCAGATGAAGTTCAAGAATGCTCTCCTCTGATAATCCCTTGTATTTGGCATTTCATTGCAATGATGCTGATTGAAAAGGAGACTGAACTTCTCCATGAAAAAACAAGTAGCCAAGAAGTGTTTTCCCATCTTCTTCTCCCAATTCAATTTTCATAAAATATCATCGCATTTCATCAAAACGTCAGAAACACAAACAAAACACGTGACGCAATACTTCGATTCATCTTTGAATTGTTAAAGTCCCACGCATTTCTTTGGTATTAAAGAATCCCATTAAACTGATTACCATATAAATTAGTCAGTTCTTCGCCTCCTATTCCTTTTATTTTTTATATATATATTTTTTTTCATTACTTCCTCTCATTTCACTCAGCAGGGATGCCGTGTTTCGATATCAGATTCTGCCCCAGGGCGTTGAGTCCCTAAATGCTTGGAAAAGTTGCGAAACACGTTGGATGAGCTTAAAAAAAACCTCACACAATTTATTCCGCGCACGGTATTAAGCATAGAGAGGACATGCGTTTGATGTTAGATTACCTACAGTTAAAGCTAATTCAGGTTTCTGTACACAGAATCATCATTAAAATAAAATGCATTAAAACGGCCCAAGAGAAGCATTTTTAACATTTTGCTCGAGCGAATCGTTCCACATCTTTCGAACAATGCGGCAAGAGCATTACCAAATGATCCTTCCATCAACAAAAATGATGAACAGCTTCTATTTTTGTACATAGTACTAAATGCTAAAAGGAAAATTTATATTTCTTACTGAAATATGTTCAAGGATCAGATTGGATTGTTTTACGAGAGAATGGAGGCTGGATTGACTCAGTAGGTAGCGCGCCAGGCTACTAATCGGCAGTTCCCAGGTTCGAGTCTCACCTGGGCCAACATTGAGATTTATCTCCGCAAAACCCCCACCCTGTCGGTCAGTAAGGGGACACCTATCGGCTTAAAGAGGCCATAGTCCATCGAATGGGACGTTAAGCCATGGCTCTCCATGCGGGAGAGCCATACCCTGTGCACCTTAAAGAACACCCTGGATGTCCTTGACGGGGAGGCTACCATCTGTCTCCTAGCAGATGTCCAGTGAGTCGCCTCCCCATAACCTTCTCTGACACTCGGGGTTCTTGTGACCTGTCCATTTTGTGTAAAAAATTACATCAACTCTTTAGCAACACTATTTTTGCACAGAAGAGATCAATGACCAGATCTCAAGGATCCCAAGGGCTCAGAGAAGGTTGGGGGAAGAGATGTGCACGTTAAGGACAAGTTGGATATCCCATCAAGGATCTCGAGCGTGTTGTTTAAATTGGACAGGTATATTAGACGTGGTACCGTGTATTGGACAGGTACCTACACAAGGTACCACGGTCTAACGTCCCATCCGACGGGCGGCGACATTTACAAGTCCATCTGTGTACCCTAGTGACCGAGGGTAGGACCTCAGGAAACTTGAAGTCCTTTACAGTTATTTCTTTGTCACTAAAAGCACCTACCTTCATAAAAGCAGTTCCTTTCAATTCTCGTTATTCTTATTAAGCTAGGCCTAGTGGTTAGCACGCTTGGCTGCTGATCAAAGGGACCTGGGTTCGAGCCCCGGATAAGGCATGGATATTTGTGTTGTTTTTCTGCTGAGATCTCACTATCCTCAAAGACCTTCTGGTGTGGTTTATAAACTGACAGACTCCTGTCAGACCTCTGTGGCAAGCAGCTGCTTGAGGGGATATTTATTGCTATTCGCTGTCATTTGTCAGTTTGTTGGTTTGTGTATTTGTCAAACAGTTGTTCCAGCATATCTTTTGAACGCGATGAGGATTTATTTATCAAACGAAAGCTTGAGACCCAAGGAGTATCAGGTATAAAAAAATTGAGGTCCCATGCTTTCTTCCACCTCCAAGAAAGGGGAAATATGAAAGCTTGGGTTGGTTTGTTTTACCTCTGAGCGGCTCTTTTGTGCACACCATGGGCTAAATGGTCAGGTCACATGGACCCCGAAGGCTCAGAGAAGGTTGGGGGAGGGGACCCACTGGAACAGCTGTTGGGAGACAGATGATAGCCTCCCGTCAAGGCCATCCAGCGTGTTCTTTAACGTGCACAGGGTATGGTTCTCCCGCACATGGGGCCACGGCTTAACGTCCCATCCGACGGACGGCGGCCTTTCCAAGCCCATCGGTGTCCCCTACTGACCGTGGGCAGGGCGAGGAATTTTGCGGAGATAAATCTCAACGCTGACCCAGCTGGGACTCGAACCTGGGAACTACAGATTACGAGCCTGGCGCGCCACCGACTGAGCCACCCCCGCCCCACCCGAGGAGTGTCACTGATGATACGAAACTGACCTCCATTGGTTTCTTCCCCCTAAAAATGCGAAATATGAAAACGATTGTTCTGCTATATTTTTCGAAAGCGAAGGCCTACAATTACGAATTAGGCATCAAATGAAAGCTCGTACGATGTAGTAGAATGTTTCGAATTTTATCTTTCACCAATCTCTCACCCCCCTCTTAGGGGAGGGGAGATTTTCGCGGGGTGGACCTTAAATGAGATATATCTCCAATTAAAACTTGTCACGTCTCCAATATTATGAGCTACATTAAATACGACTAGAAAACAGGGGAGGAAATATGTGGTCGATGTTCATGTAGCAAATGAAAGTTTCTGAAGGTAGGTGCTTTTAGTGACAAATAAAAAACTGAAAATAATTTTAAAAACTTTAAAAAGTAATCTTTCCATATGTGCCCTAAAACTTAGAAAATGAAGCTAAAGCATATCGATGGTGCAATCAGTCACTGAATTCGTATTCACTTCAAAGGAAGATAGGGCGCCGATTTACCTATTGAGCAAGATTAGCGGCGCCCTATTTTCCCTTGAAGTGAATACGAACTCAGTGACTGATTGCACCCTCGATATGATTTAGGTTTATTTTCTACTTTTTAAGGCGTATATAGAAAGATGGGTACATTTTAAAATTTTAAATTTATTTATATTTTCTTTATTTCAAATACTGGTACTAGTGTTATTAGAAAACAACTTACAGAGTTCGAAAAATATTGCAGTTTAAACTTTCGAACAACCCTTTCTAAAAGAAGTTGACTGTAGCTTAATGTAATAGCGAACACTGCGAAGAAATAAATGGCGGCAAGTTTGACTCGAAAACAAGAAGGGTTGCACTCTACGCTTAAAAAGAAAGATCTAAACCAGGATGATTCTTTTCAGCTGCCATTCTTCTATTCCCACATCCCCCCGCCTCCCCTTCCAGGCCTATAACGCTAATTCCCTACCGGGAGCCGTCCTCTAGCGGCCTCTCAGTCTTTCGAACAAATTTCCGTTTTGAACAAATTTCCGTCGAATAAGTTTCCGTCGAACAAATTTCCGGCGGATAAATGTTGTCGAACAAATTTCCGGCGAATAAATGTTGTCGAACAAATTTCCGGCGAATAAATGTTGTCGAACAAATTTCCGGCGAACAAATGTTGTCGAACAAATTTCCGGCGAACAAATGTTGTCGAACAAATTTCCGGCGAACAAATGTTGTCGAACAAATTTCCGGCGAACAAATGTTGCGGAACAAATTTCCGGCGAATAAATGTTGTCGAACAAATTTCCGGCGAACAAATGTTGTCGAACAAATTTCCGGCGAACAAATGTTGTCGAACAAACTTCCGGCGAACAAATGTTGTGGAACAAATTTCCGGCGAATAAATGTTGTCGAACAAATTTCCGGCGAATAAATGTTGTCGAACAAATTTCCGGCGAATAAATGTTGTGGAACAAATTTCCGGCGAACAAATGTTGTGGAACAAATTTCCGGCGAATAAATGTTGTCGAACAAATTTCCGGCGAACAAATGTTGTCGAACAAATTTCCGGCGAATAAATGTTGTCGAACAAATTTCCGGCGAACAAATCTTGTCGAACAAATTTCCGGCGAACAAATGTTGTCGAATAAATTTCTGGATACCGTTAACTGACACATTTTGTCAACCATCAGTTCCCCATATCTGTGTATTGTTTACCTGCTGCTTATCATGATCGAAACGTCCACTTAATTGTCATACCTTAAGATCATCTTAATTGGAACAACCTCTTAACAGTTATGAAATAAATAATTCCTCAAGCAGCTGCTTGCCACAGAGGTCTGACAGGAACCTGCCTGTTTATACGCCATAGTAGAAGGTCTGTGAAGATGGCGAGATCTCAGCAGAAAAACAACACAAAGGTCACATGAATGGTCACATGGCGTTTATCGAAAACAACATATTAAACGTAATATCTTCTCTATCTTAACATCCTCCTAATCAGCCAATCTCTTTAATCTGAACATCCTCCTAATCAGCCAATCTCTTTAATCTGAACATCCTCCTAATCAGCCAATCTCTTTAATCTGAACATCCTCCTAATCAGCCAATCTCTTTAATCTGAACATCCTGTTCTCCTCCCCCTTTCACATCTTCTTTACCAACATCAGTCAAGTCGCGTAAAAATCAGATTAGAGGAAAATCCACTGATTTTCGAACATCCACAACTCTCTAAAAACCGAACCTATATCGTTAAAAATCCAGATCTAGATCACCAACTTCAGTCTCCATCAAAATGTCAGTTTGGAAATTACAAATCCTTGAATTTGGCTTCGGACACAAAGTTCTAACGATTTAGCAAGATCAATTGTAACTTTAAACATAAAGACACTTACTTATGCTACTTTATATACAGCTTTCCATTTCGACTTCGCAAGAAAAAAAAAGAGGAAAGCAGTATTATTTTCCTCGAATAACTCTTGAATTATTACCTACAGTAAATAGAAGCCAAGATCATTTGAATAATTCAGTCAACCAACTTTCTGGGTACCGAAAATGTATATTTTCTTCCCGAAGCCCTCCTTAGCTTGACGAAACCCAAACCAAACCCCACCTTTCTTCTGTTGTGTTTATCCTTCGTCTCTTGGCAGATGAAGAGTTTGCATTTCTAATGTGATCCATTGAGCTCTCTTACCCCACCCCCAACGCTCTATGTTTTCTTTTTTTTTCTCTTCTTCTTTCCACTATCCCCTTTCCCTCAGAGAAACAATATCGGAATTCCGTTAAACTAACGTTGTTTGCATTAGAAAAAGCTCCCAGCTTTTGTGCATAATGCCTCCATCACAATACAAGATTTGTGAGACGATTTCCCATATGCGATTCTGCGGGCTCTACCTCTTTATGTTAAGCGTGTTTCTCCCTCACTGATGCGATCTGCAAAACTTGACATATTTTGTTCGGTTTTTTTTTAATACGCACTTTTATCCTTCCTGTTCTGTCTTCTTGCTGATATTGGTGATTATATCAGTTCGTAAACGGGTTTCTTTTACTTCTCTGTCCATTTCTGTGCCTGTTTCAAAGACTGTAGACTCCAATTCTTATATATATATGTGTTATTCTCCCCCCCAACCTTCTGCGTCATCAGCTTTTCGTTGTTTTTTTTACAGCAGGTCGTTTGTCAGAGTGTTTGCTTACCGCAGCTGTGTGCAACGTTTCGACACAAAGTGCAGTCCAAAAGTTTTCTCTCTGTCTTTCCATTTCGTTGCCATCTGCATCTTCCTAATATCTGATGCTTCGTTTTGCTAGTTGAGGCAGGTGTGCAGTTCGGATTCGCATTGGAGAATATCCTGTCGTAAACTCTCTAAGATCTCACTAAATGTGCTCCCGAACTGTTCCTCGAATAAGTTGAGGTAGCAGTTTCGCTGATGATTAGCTTGGATACGATTTAAAGGAGAGCAGATTAATAAAAAACGAAATTGAAAACTATCGAATATTTTTTGGATATTTCTAATCAAGCCCTGATCAAGTAAAAAATAAATGGGGAAGGGGGCATAGGTGACTCGATCTAGCCAGAAAAATTTACATTTTCGTGAAAATGCATAATATATACAGTCGCTCAAAAAAAATATCCGAACACTATGATTGATTATAGAATTCAGAAAAAATATCTGGTAACGTTTTTTTAGTGGATTTTAATGGATCACAAAAGAAATTAGTGATCTGGCAACCTTCGTGTGGTTGCCAGATCACTAATTTCTAAGAAAAACGTTGCCAGATCTTTTTTCTGAATTCTGTAATCAACCATAGTGTTCGGATATTTTTTTTAATATATATAATGCGTATGAATATATAATGCAATGAATATCGAGCGTGTGCAGTTACCGTTCACAGCAAACTGGAGCGGTTGCGGTTAATGTTCACAGCACATTGGATCGTGTGAGCTCGCAAAAACCTGGATCGTGTGGGCCCACTCTCGGAAATATTGAGCGTGTGCAGTTACCGTTCACAGCAAACTGGAGCGGTTGCGGTTAATGTTCACAGCACATTGGATCGTGTGAGCTCGCAAAAACCTGGATCGTGTGGGCCCACTCACAGAAATATTGAGAGTGTGCAGTAACTGCACACGTTCCAGTTTGCTATGAACGGTAACTGGAGCGTGTACAGTTGCTGTACAAGTTCCAGATCTTTTTTTCTGAATTCTGTAATCAACCATAGTGTTCGGATATTTTTTGAGGGACTGTACATAAGTTTAATAATTTTTGCCACCATTACCCCATACTAGCAGGGCTACGGTGCCAAGAGGCCATGGCCCTCTTCCTTTGGTCGGGGGTGGCTCAGTCGGTAGCGCGACAGGCTCGTAATCTGTAGTTCCCAGGTTCGAGTCCCAGCTGGGTCAGCGTTGAGATTTATCTCCGCAAAATTCCCCGCCCTGCCCACGGTCAGTAGGGAACACTTATGGGCTTGGAAAGGCCACTGTCCGTCGGATGGGACGTTAAGCCGTGGCCCAGTGAGCGAGAGAGCCATACCCTGCGCACGTTAAAGAACAGGCTGGATGGCCTTGACTGGAGGCTACAATCTGTCTCCCAACAGCTGTTCCAATGGGTTTCCTCCCCCAACCTTTTCTGAGCTTTCGGAGTCCATTTAACCTGGCTATTTAACTCATGGTGTACAAAAAAAGTGCCGCTCAGAGGTAAAATAACCCAAATTTTCTTTATGTACATCTGTCCATTTCGACTTCGCTAGAAAAAAAAAAGCGAAGGAGGAAGGCAGTATTATTTCCTCGAATAACTCTTGAATACCTAGGTAAATAGAAGATCCTCTGAATGATTCAGTCAACCAACATTCTGTGTTCCGGACAGTATATCCCATTCAAAGCTCGGTTGAGTTGGGTTGTTTTACCTCTGAGCGGCACTTTTTTGCACACCATGGGCTAAATGCCCAGGTCACATGGAACCCGAACGCTCAGAGAAGGTTGGGGGAGAGGACCTACTAGAACAGCTGTTGGGAGACAGATGGTAGCCTCCCGTCAAGGCCATCCAGCGTGTTCTTTAATGTGCACAGGGTATGGCTCTCCCGCACACGGTGCCACGGCTTAACGTCCCATCCGACGGACGGTGACCTTTCCAAGCCCATCGGTTTCCCCTACTGACCGTGGGCAGGGCGGGTAATTTTGCGGATCAAAGCTCGGTAATTTTGATTATATGTGTTATATGGAAAATTGTCACTGGAAATAAATTGACGATCTTTTTCCAAACATTTCTAAATCACGATTTATATCTTTTTCCATCTTGCTTGGAAATTAAAAGAAAATGCGAGTAAGAATTAGAATTGGCTTGCTGCAGCGAACAAAGTTGCGTGGTCGCAGCTGAGACAACGAGACTGTGCAGTTGACGGATCGGCGGTTCTCACGGATCATTGGATGATTGAGCTATCAATCACTTGTGAACCAGTCAATGAAGTGTGATCTATCAAATCATCGGTTGATTCACAAAAACGTGACCCATTCCATATCGTTTTAACCGTTAACGTTAAGGCTAAGGAAATTCCGAGGAATTGAACCCATTCCTCACCGGTTTTGATTGATCTCAACGGTTTCGCAGATAGCCTAAAACTTCCATTGGGTGAAGAGAAAGTTCGTCCAAAGTTTGGTTCGTCTTAGCTCTTTAGGGTTGGGTTGGCAGCTTTTCATTTTGACATGGAAGGACATTAAATAAACTTTGCTTTTCTTGTTTTATTTCATTCATAGCAGATAAATATACGTAAATAATCAATGCATTATCATACAAGTCGTTTTTTTTTCAATTCATTGAAAAATTTGCACGCTAATGCTAAGTTACAAGTGAAACGAAATATATATTTTTTTAAGCTTTGTTACTAACCCATTTAGTAATGAGCAATAGTGAACTGATCTTTGGAAGTTTAGGGTCTAGAAAGTGGTGCAGGGATCATTTCTTTATAACTTTGTGGTTTATGGGTGTTAATTTAGCCATAGAACTTGCAAAAGTTTCATTCGATCGCGAAATTTCATGACAGAAAAGACATTTTAACCACAGAAAATAGGAAGGATATTATTTAGAGAAACAGACCATTTCCTTGAAGAATGAATAGTTGGAAACTCTACTACGGGTTGGGTTGGGTTGTTTTACCTCTGAGCGGCACTTTTTTGCGCACAATTGGCTAAATGGCCAGACTACAAGGGCCCCAATGGCTCAGAGAAGTTTGGGGAGGGGACCCACTGGAACAGCTGTTAGGAGACAGGTGGTAGTCTCCAGTCAAGACCATCGAGTGTGTTCTTTAATGTGCACAGGGTATGGTTCTCCCGTATACGGGGCCACGACTTAACGTCCCATCCGACGGACGACGGCCTTTCCAAGCCCAGCGGTGTCCCCTACTGACAGTGGGCAGGGCGGAGAGTTTTGCGGAGATTCTACCAGGGGGATGAGTGCATAAATGTATAAACAAACACTCTGCTCTATATGGGCTGGGCTGGCACAGTCGATAGCACATAAGATTCGCAATGTGCAGTTTCTTGGTTCGAGACCCAAACTGTGCGAGCTTTAAGATTTATAGAAATGAAGTTCCCTAGAGTGCTATTCATTTGCAGTAATTAGGCAAGTGGGAAAAAAATCTACCCATCCGCCTCTGGAACTCGAACTAAGGATCTCCTGATTAGAATGATATGGTAAAATATTCAGAGCACAGCCATGATCACTCTACCATACTTCCCATCATACCCTCGGTCAGAAACGGGACAGAGATGATGTTTGGAATGACAGCTATTCGTCAGATAAGAGGTAAAAATTTGGTCGCTTTTGCAAGAAAGTCATAACCTGTGGACGTTAAAGAACACGCTGGATGGCATTGGTGGGAACTTTCTCCCAACAAATATCCAATGAACCTCTTCCCAAACCTTCTCTGACCCTTTGGGGTCCTTGTGACCTGGCCATTTAGCCCACTGTGTGCAAAAAAAGGGTTCCTCAGAGTTGAAACAACCTAACTCGTTTTTTTATATAATTCATTTTTTATATAAAATTCAGTGCACCAGATCTTCCTATCTTTGGGAACAAAAGTATCCTGATATACTTCTACTGACTTAATCTCTTTTTCATGTATCATGTTGACCCATTACATATATCAAATTTGACCCATTCCATATCGTTTTAACCGTTAACGTTAAGGCTATGGAAATTCCGAGGAATTGAACCCATTCCTCACCGGTTTTGATTGACTCAACGGTTTCGCAGATAGTCTAAAACTTCCTCTGGGTGAAGAGAAAGTTCGTCCAAAGTTTGGTTCGTCTTAGCTCTTTAGGGTTGGGTTGGCAGCTTTTCATTTTGACAAAGAAGGGCATTAAATAAACTTTGCTTTTCTTGTTTTATTTCACTCATAGCAGATAAATAGTATTAAGAAATAGCTCACAGTATTAAGAAATCCCCTTACTCAAACCTTAAAAAGCACTCTGACATTCCAATTTAATCTGTTAAACTAAAAAAGATTAACGCCCAGATTCGCAACTGAAGTTATTAATCTTGCTCGTAACATACAGAACCTCCTTCAAACAATAACAACATGAAATATTCAAACACGTCTCGTAAAGTACCTTGCAAACCAAATTAAGTGCGGATCATAATTATTATTAACGGCGCAATTACGAACACTTATTCTCTTGAAAGTTTTAATTGTATCCGTTTCTTTCGATGAACATAGTTCTGCCTTCCCGATACTACGCTACAAATGAACACGTCATGACACCTTATTTGCGACGGACAAATAATCACATTTTTCTTTCCAGAGATATTCGCGAAGCGAAAATTAAACAGGATTGAAAAAGTCAATTAAATCTAGATTCCGTGGTCTTGGAAGAAGGTAAGGGTTGAGTCAGAATCTGTTGTTTCCGCAAGTTTAAGCCCTGCCAGCGTCGTAAATCATTCGAAGTTAATATCCTTTTATTACCAGAGAAGACGCCAAGCTTTCACTTTATTATGGTCCAATTTAATTATAACGTATGTTTCCGAAATGACAAAGTTTTTCTTCCCTCAAAAGCTTCGCACGAACATCGACCATTAGACCGTAACGCTTTCGCGTAAACGTAGTTGCCGCCGTTTTGCGTTCATATTTTCCAAAGATTATTATAGTTTATGAAGCCATACGCTGGATTTTAAAAGCACTAAAAGCAATGGCTGACCGCCACGGTGTAATAACAGTAAAGAATATTTCGTCTTGTACATTATACGCGTTTTTTTTCTTCCCTTGCTAATTAATGTTAACGTCACGCGTTATGAAATGATAAAAATTTATGTTACGACAGAATGTGATCCGTATTTTTCATTCTAGTTTGTATATCGCATTTTTGTCTCAACAACACAGCATACTTCTATGCGTTTTATGACTTTGTTGTAAAATTGAAATAAAGTAATGATTTTGAGAGGTAGGTCTTGCAAGGAAACGAAATTGTTAACTAACCTTTCGCGTGAGTTTTGAGTAGCTTTTCACAAGGATAAAAGTGATGTCAGGAAATAAGGGTGCTCCCATACAAAGACGGCTTTAATGCTATCAACTCATTCATCAACTAGTTACACACCTTTACAGGTTGCTGACAATGGCTTTATTTTAACATACTAGGTAGTACGGATTTGCTGATAGTGTTAAAACTTCTGAAACTGTTTTCCGTCTTCTTCTTTGTAAGGATCTAACAGTTTATTTAACGTTAATTAGAGAAATATTAAAAATGTGTAATGTCAAATATTTTTAGTTACATTTAGAACTTCCTAACTTCGGAAATAAGTATTTCACGAGAAAATGTCAATAGAGATCAGTTGAAGATCTTACACAAATCTTTCCGGTTCTGAGTTTCAACCACGTTCTTTTTAATATTTAGAGTTTGAAGTATTTAACAGCAGACTCTGCTATTTTATAAATACCCCCTCAAGCAGCTGCTTGCCACAGAGGTCTGACAGGAGCCTGTCAGTTTATATGCCATATAGTAGAAGGTCTTACTTGTTCTAAATATTTTTAAATTGAAAGAATCATCACTGTACCCACTTCTAAATTTGCATTTGCTTTAGTAAACGGTACTTTGTGAGAATTGTCATTTGCGTTTAGGTGGGCATTGACAGTGAATTGTTATGATCAGTGGTGCTTCTTTTTAAATGCTTTAGGTTCCATAACTTTTTAAATATCACACAGACCGTGTTCAAAATTGATGTTTAGAAAGACCTGAGCGAGACCTTTAGTTTATCTCTAGTGATCTTTTTCCGTAAAAAGCTTATTTTCAAAGTTAGAAAACTTTGAATGTGGCCTTTCATTCACATAACATGGAATTGTGGGGACAACTTTTGTATATATAGGGTAGATTATCTGCATACAAATAAGATGAGAATGCATTACCTAACTACAGATTATAGAACCATCTAAAATCTGTAAAAAAATCTGTGAAAAAAAGATTCAGTGATACTGAGGGCTTGACTATCTGGGTTTCCGAATCAATGATACTGAGGGCTTGACTATCTGGGTTTCCGAATCAATGATACTGAGGGCTTGACTATCTGGGTTTCCGAATCAATGATACTGAGGGCTTGAGGTATCAGCAGTTTTCTAAGATCACTAATTGATCCAGCCATTGATTGATATATCATTGTGTGATAGAGATATCAATCACTTCGCAATCAGTCTATTTTTGGATATTATTTTTTCATGAGATCATTGGTTGATAGAACTGTCGAATACTACTCAATCAACCAATTATCGGAGATTATTGTTCAGAAGATCATTAGGTGATAGAGCTATCAGTCACTTCGCACTTAGCATATTATTCGGTATTATTGGTTCATGAGATCATTGGTTGATAGAACTATCAAATATTTCTCAATCAGTCAATTATTAGAGATTATTGGTTCATGAGATCATTGGTTGAGAGAACTAGCGATCACTTTTCAATCAGCCAATTATCGGAGAAATTGTTTCAGGAGATCATTGGCTGATAGAACTATCCATATATATAACTTCTCAATCAGCCAATTATCGGAGATTATTGGTTCATGAGATAATTGGTAGATAGAGATATCATCACTTCTCGAAGCCAATTATTGGAGCTTATTGGTCCAGATCATTGGCTGATAGAACTATCAGTCACTTCTCAATCAGCTAATTTTTGGAGATTATTGGTTCCTGAGATCCTTGGTTGAGAGGGGCGGGGGTGGCTCAGTCGGTAGCGCGCCAGGCTCGTAATATGTAGTTCCCAGGTTCGAGTCCCAGCTGGGTCAGCGTTGAGATTTATCTCCGCAAAATTCCCCGCCTTGCCCACGGTCAGTAGGGGACACCGATGGGCTTGGAAAGGCCGCCGTCCGTCGGATGGGACGTTAAGCCGTGGCCCTGTGTACGGGAGAGTCATACCCTGTGCACGTTAAAGAACACGCTGGATGGCCTTGACGGGAGACTACCATCTGTCTCCCAACAGTTCTTCCAGTGGGTCCCCTCCCGCAACCTTCTCTGAGCCTTCGGGGTCCATGTGACCTGGCCATTTAGCCCATGGTATGCAAAAAAGTGCCGCTCAGAGGTAAAACAACCCAACCCTTGGTTGAAAGAACTATCGATCACTCTGAATCAACCAGTTATCGGACATTATTGATTCATGAGTTCATTGGTTAACAAAGCTATTAATCACTTGTCAATCAGCCAATTATCGGAGATTTTTGGTTGATTACATCATTTGTTAATTCATAAGTAATCAATATCTTAATCAACCAATGACCTCTGTAAACCGTCGTTATGTCAATTGCGAATTCCAGTTCTCTTAATTGCTTCTACATATGCTTCACCCTTGCTGTATAGAGTTACTTCTAATGACTCATACAGCTTAAGAATTCCACAGTGCTACAACAAATTATGCGATGTGAATGGACAGTGTAAAAATGACGGCAGAACTGCAACGCGAAACAGAACAGGAAAATCTATGGTTCGATATCTGTCATGTATCATTTGACAGACGTCGAAAAAAATAATATTGTTGGCTCAGTTGGTAGCATGCAGGCTCCTTAACCTACAGTTCCAAGGTTCGAGCCAAATCTCGGCCAGTTTTCAGATTTATCTCTGCAAAACGTCTCATTTTCTCCTCGGTCAGAAAGGAAACACAAATGTGTTTGTACGTGAGAGCGTGGGCGAGCGAGCCATAACCCTTCTGTGTACGTTAAAGAACACGCTGGATGGCATTGGCGAAGACTGCCATTTTCACCTAACAACAGTTTGTCTCAAATATACTCAAACTGAAACTTAAAGTGGTTCATACCGATATCGATTTGCGACATTGATTTGCGACATATAGGACAGAAAAGAATCCTTGAAGCTACTCCTAGCTTAATACAGGCCTTCTCAAACAAGGACATGCCCTACTAAGACCGAAGTCACTGTTGACCACTGCCTTAGTTAGAGCTAACACAACACACAAAGTTTGCCTTGCTGGAACAGTCGCTAGCTGCCTAAGCACTATGGCCAGTTAAGGCTCAATAAAAATATTCAAAATAAAGATTCACATACAGGTTCAAAATGAAAGTGTTTCATACCCAGATTCAAAATAAAAGTGGTTGATATCCAGGTTCAAAATAAAAGTATTTAAACTGAGGTTCAAGTTAAAAGTGGTTCAAATATAGGTTTAAAATAAAAGTGGTTAATTCTGAGGTTCAAACGTAAATTCAAAATAAAAATGTTCAAGCAGAAGTTCAGAATAAAAGTAACTGAAACTGAGAGTCAAAATAAAATTGGATCAAATTGAGATTCAAAATAAAATTGGATCAAATTGAGGTTCAAAATAAAATGGTTCAAACTGAAGTTCAAAATAAAAGTGATCCCAGGTTCAAAACAGAAGTGTTGAAACACAGGTTCAAAATGGAAATGGTTCAGACTCAAATTCAAACTCAGTTTCGGATATTATTGGTTCATGACAGATAGAGACTTTAATATCTAGAGCAGTATAGGTTGGCAAGAAGGAATGGGTCGGAATGGTTCAGTCGGTAGCGCGCCAGGCTCGTAATCTGCAGTTCCCATCTTCGATTCCCAGCAGGGTCAGCGTTGAGATTTTTCTCCTCAAAACTCCCCTCCCTGCCTACGGTCAATAGGGAACACTGATAGGCTTGAAAAGGCCGCCGTCTGTCGGGTGCTGTCTGGTGGGTCGTTAAGCCGTGGCGCCGTGTGCGGGGGAGCCATACCCTGTGCACGTTAAAGAACACGCGGGATGGTCTTGAAGGGAGAGTACCATCTGTCTCTTTGTTGGTAGCCTCCCTTAAATTCTGAGTCGCCTTTCCCACCCTTGTTCTGAGTTTTTTTCCCACCCCAGTTTAGAGACTCTTTTTAACAAGCATGTCACTAGTCTCCTTTCTCAGACCTGTCCTGAATTTTCTTTCCCAGTCCTATTCTGTCTCTCTATCTATCCATGCGAACTGAACCTTTCAACTCCCACAGTTTAAAAGCGTATTGTACAGGGTTGGTACGTAAATTGAACAGGGTTGGGTTGTTTTACCTCTGAGTGGCAATTTTTTGAACACCATGGGCTAAATGGCCAGGTCACATGGACCCCGTAGGCTCAGAGAAGGTTGGGGGAGGGGACCCACTGGAACAGCTGTTGGGAGACAGATGGTAGCCTCCCGTCAAGGCCATCCAGCGTGTTCTTTAACGTGCACAGGGTCTGGCTCTCCCGCACACGGGCCACGGCTTAACGTCCCATCAGACGGACGGCGGCTTTTCCAAGCCCATCGGTGTCCCCTACTGACCGTGGGCAGGGCGGGGAATTTTGCGGAGATAAATCTCAACGCTGACCCAGCTGGGACTCGAACCTGGGAACTACAGATTACGAGCCTGGCGCGCTACCGACTGAGCCACCCCCGCCCCTCAAACTGAAAAGAAAAGTCGCCAATACATAGACAAAATATTAAAATCTTCTTTAAACTCAGTGCTTTAAACTCCTCAGGGCAGACAAAAAAAAATACTCAGAGAAACAAACCGAATCTAGAAAAAAATAAAGGGTGGGAGTCAAACTGGATTTCCATTGAAGTATAACATTTTCCCTTCGTTTTAGAGATGAAAAAATTCGTGAAATGTGCACAAGTTTAATAAATATTTGACCTATATGGTGTACACCAGTTCCCCCCCCCCAACCCCTAGATGCTCCCCTGTATAGAAGAACCCAAAACACTAAAAACTGCTTCGAAAATCATGAAAAACCACTGAAACCGAAATAGAATCCAAATAAGAAAATATGAAGCTGAAAAATTCCCAACTTTTGCTTGAGCGAAATATAATTTGTGAATAATGATTCTTCCCGAAAGCTAATCCTCCAGTGCGTCAGCAATTCCCCCTCCCTTTCCATTTCCTTACAAATCAGACCGATTTACGATGGGCTATAAATGACTTCTTATAGACTAAAACGGATCCCAGATTACTTTCTCCAGAGTTTCGTTTAATGCCGTTCCCAAAAAGCATTTTATTACCGTTTATGGTTAGGAGATCCGTATAAACTAACCTTGCCAAGGAAACGTTTTATTAACCCACTTTTCTTTCCTCCTTCATCATAATCACGGTCCTCTGGCCTGTCTCCAGCAAAAAGCCTAATGGCTTTTCACTGTAATTCGCTAGGATTCACAAATAATAATTTACTGCCGTCGTTTTTTTTCCTTCCTCATTTATTTAATTCTCCGTCATTTTCTTTGTCTTTTACAGCAGAAACAACAACAAGCGAAGAAAAATACGGTAGTCATCAAAAAATATTGGATTTCTGTTTAGAGATTTTTCTTTTTTCACTCTCCATCCTCTTTCTTCTCATTTTTGCCTCTTTCGAAGAAAATGAAAAATAATTGCGTTCTCGGTTAGGTATCTGAGTGAAGAGGATAATTGGGGAGACTTGAGAGAGAAAGTGCTCTCTCTATTAAATGATATCTATTGGAGATAGTGTTTTGGAAGGTAGTGGCTGAAATGATTTTGTCTACAGTGTATCTGTCTCTTGAGTTAGGTTGTTTCCCCTTTGAGCGGCACTATTTTTTCCAAACAGTGGGCTAAATGGCCAGGTCACAAGGTCCCCAAGGCTCAGAGAGGATTGGATGAAGGGGATTCAGTGGACAGCTGTTAGGAGGCAGAAGGAAGCTTCTCGTCAAGGCCGTCCAGCATGTTCGTTGACGTTCACAGGGCGCATGAAGTGATTTTGTCTACAGTGTGCAATTGAGTCGGGTTGTTTTACCTCCTAGGGGTACACAGTGGGTTAAATGACTAGGTCACAAGGACCCCAAGGACTCAGAGAAGTTTGAATGAAGCGGGCCACTGGACAGCTGTTAGGAGACATATGGAAGCCTCCTGGCAAAGCAACCTAAAGTATTCTTTAATGCACAGAGGTTATGGCTCTCCTGCACACGGGAAAAACGATAACGAAACTAAGAACGATGATAAAACAGCAGCAAAGATAAGAAAAATGATGAAGAAAACAATAGCAATGACTAATAATGATGACGACAATAACAACAAGAATGATGATGAAAACAATAGCAACGATGAGAAGTATGATGCTAAAAACATAACACAGTTAATAATGATGATAAACAGCAGTAAAAAAGGAAAATGATGAGGAAAACAATAGCAACGGCAAAAATAATGGTGACGATAACAGCAAGAACGATAAAGTTGATGAAAATAACAGCAATGAGGAATGATGAAGCAAACAATAACAAAGCTGAGACAAGAATGATAATAGAACCAAAAGCAACGACGAGAATAGTGATGATGAAAACAACAGCAACCACACGAATATCGATGAGGAAAATAATAGCAACGGCAAAAATAATAATGACGACAACAGCAAGAATGATGATAAAAAACAACAGCAAAGAAAAGAGGAATGATGAGTAAACAATAGCAATGACAAAATATTGACGACGACAACTACAAGAATGATGATGAAAATAACAGCAAAGACAAGAATAGTGATGATTCAAACTATTACAAAGCTAAGAATGATGATTAAAAGCAACAGCAAAGACAAGAAGAATGATGAGGAAACAATAGTACTGACAAAAAATAATGATAACAACAACAACAAAAATAGGAATGATAATGCTGATGAAAACAACAGCAACAGCTGAGAAGAATGATGAGAGAAACAATAGCAAACGAAGAGTATTGATAAAAAAACAACAGCAAAGACATGTAGTATGATGATGAAAACAATAGCAAAGTTAAGAATAATGATAAAACAGCAAAGAATTAAAATGATGAGAAAAAACAATAGCAAAAGTACATGGAAAAAATAATGATGTCGACAACTACAAGAATGATGACGTTGATGAAAACAACAGCAATAACGAGAAGAATGATGAAACAACAATAACAAACCTAAGTATAATGATAAAAACCAACAAAAAAGAGAAGAAGAATGATGATGAAACAATAAGAATAGCAAAAATAATGACGACGACAATAAGAATGATGATGAAAATAATGGCAACGACGAGTAGAATTATGAAGGAAACAATAACCAAGCTAAGGATGATGAGGAAAAGAACAAATAAGAAAACGATAGTAATGACAAAAAAAAGGCGATAGCAACAAGAATGATAATGAAAGCAATAGCAGCGACTAGAAGAATGATGGTGAAATCAGTCGAAAAGCTAAGATGATGATAAAACAACAGCAAAGAGATGAATAATGATGAGTAGAACATGAGCAAAGACAAGAAAATGATAAGTAAACAATGACAAAAATAATGACAACGACAACAACAAGAAAGATGATGAAAAGTACAGCAACAACTAGAAGAATGATGAAGAAAACAATATAAAAGCTAAGAATGATGAGGAAAACAACAGTAAAGAGAAGAAAAATGATGAGGAAAACAATAGCAACGGCAAAAATAATGGTTACGATAACAACAACAACAAGAATGATGCTGAAAACAATAAGAATGACGATGAAAACAACAGCAACGATGAGAAGATGATGAATAAAACAACAATAATGGCAAGAAGAACGACGAAAACAACAGGAACGACAATAAAGCAACGATTGCAACAGCAATGACACTAACAGCCATTCTGATAACTAATACAATGAAAAATACCACGTTTTTATGAAAACTAAAGAACAGCAATTCCAAACCCATCTTTCCATGTACATGCGATTACTTTGAATTTAATCAAAACAAATAACAAGAAATCTGTGATATATATACGATCGTCTATGTCTCTTCACCAAAACTTGATTATTTTTTCTTCCAAACTTTGTAAAGTAGCGGAACAAAATAAAAATAAGCACCGAAAGAGACTGGAAGTAGTGTTCCCGAAAGAGTGACCTTAATAAGAGGAGACGAAGCAAAGATATTAGTTCCCTATAGGCAAGCAACAGAATGATCCTCGGAAACTAAGACTACGCTAGAGGGGAATAGCGAGCTTTCTTATGAACTCCCGAAATCTGTCTTCGGGGTCTGATTTAATGGTAATATGATCTCAGGTTGGAATTGTGGCACCCGTTTACGACGAGAGAGAGGAAAGATGGGGACCTAAATCCCTTTACACTCATAATGGGTAAAAGCTTCATTTCAGCGCTTGCGTCTACTCTTGTAGTGCCTTGGGACTCTTTAAAGCCTTGGAGTTACGAGAGAGGCAGTTTCTAAATCTTCCTTTACCTACACGTAGATAGTAAAGGAAACAGAAAAACGAAAATGTGGGAGAAAGGAAACGAAAGAAGTATCGAAAGGGAGAGAAATCCCTCGCAGTCCATCACTGAGTGCTTTAATTTTAAGAAGAGTGCGATTCGGTGGATGCCCAGTTAAGACCATAGGAAATAAGAGAAGAAGTCTCAGACCTTAAGGGTAGAAGACAAGTTTTCTTTTCTTGATGCGAAGCAACAGAGCTTCTTCTTTTCACTTTCAGTTTAGATGTGTCGTGGCGTTTGCAAGTAAGGAGAGAAAACAAAGGGGAAGAGAAGAGTTATGTTTCAGTCTTCTTGGTTCTGAACTCTTCTAGACAACGGTTAATTTAAGATTGATACGGTTTTATTTAGGATTGTTTAATTTAAAGTAGAGAGAATTTGATAAATTTCTCCTCAGGTAACTGCTTACCTCTGAGGTCTGAGAGGAGCATGTCAGTTTAATACACCACAGTAGAAGATCCGCGAGGAAGGCGTGACCTTGTAAGATTAATGATTCACCTATTGCACCAGCGTAAAAACGTACATAAGGGTTCAAGAATGTCATCGTTATACCTTTGAGCATTGATGTTCCCACACGTCAACACATAGAGAGGTCTGTGCGTCCACCTAAGGAAATGCCACCCCAAACACACACGCTACCTCCGACGTAACTGTCTCTTTGACGGATGTTACTGGGATGATAGCGGGTACCTCGTTCTCTCCATATCAAACAATGTCCTGAATCACTCTGCAAGCAATATCTGGACTCATCTGTGAAGAGTACGGACCTCCATTGCTCTTTTGTGCAGTTAACATGCATGTGTGATCAATTCAACCGCTCTCTCCTGTGACGTGACGTGAGGGGATACAAATTACTGGCCTTCTAGCGTACAGACCTCCTTCATGAAGCCTTTTACGCACAGTAGAAGCTGATACAACCCTCCCAGTGGCTGCTGCAAGAGAGGATCGTAGCTGAGAGGGAGTAGACGTCCTGCTCCTTCGTGCTGTTAATTCCGGATATTGCGCTTGTACAGTGGTCGTAATTCTAGCGTTTTCTCGGCTGAACCTCCGAGAAGAGGAATTCTTGCTAAGAAATTGATTCCACAGTCTATGGACCACAGAAGGACTCACATTCAGCCGTCGCGCCACGTCTAACTGACTTTGGCCTGCTTCGAGTTGGCCAATAGCTCTCCACCGGAGTTCATTTGGCAAATGATGTCTCGAGGTCATTCTTACAAAACGGCTATTTCCAATTTCTTTACTCACATTTACAACACAAAACAACGATCCTCTTCAAAACACCCGTTTTTATGCCGCTATGCAATTGCGCAAATGGACGTAACCTAGACTAGTTTGCATACGATATGTTCACTGGGCTTTACTGGTTACATGAACAAGTTTGATGAGGAGCGCACAATTTTTTAGCGAATTATCGTTTTTTGTCATTTTTCCTTAATTTATGGAAACTAATGTAGTAAGAACCAATGGCGGCTCGCGTATAGGCACTGTGCAACTGCAGCACCCCCAATTTCAACTTGATATTATCAATAACATTTAATATAATGAGTCATTTTTTTCTTTAATTCTTTCTTTATACTTGTACAATATATAATCCTTAAGCTTAATGTCAGTAGCCATCCACCAGTTTATGAAAAAAATACAAAAATCTTTGTATGGAACTGTGCGCTTCACAGTACTAGCGGCGAGGTGTTTGATTGTTGTGCGCATGCGCACATAGGAAGCTACACGCGAGGCTGCAAGGGAGAGAGAGCACTGTCGTTCCCGCAGTGCCGACCCTGGCGTGCTGGTTGAAAGTTGTTTTGTTTTTACTCCGCGTGTGTTGTGCTTAAAAACCGTGTACCATATTCTTGAATGTGATAAAGTGTAGAATCAGATTATTATCCTGCTTCCAGCTATTCTATTTGATTCATTTTATTTCGTTTTTTTTTCCTTTGACACAATTTTAAAACAAAGGCTAAAACTTTTCTGGAGCAGCACCCCCACTAATTTTAGCTACGAGCCGCCGCTGGTAAGAACTACCATTTTTGCTGAAAAATGAACAATAATTTGGCAAATACACTTTCTGCAGCAAAACAATTAAACAGTCAGGCCACTGTTTTTGTTAAACAATTGACTAAATAACAAAAAACCACTTTTGTTCTTTGTAGAATGAACTACTTGGGCATAGTCACTTTTCTTCAGCTCAATCAACTAAATAATTACGTCACGTTTCTGTTGCAGAATTAACTAAATAGCAATATTCTTTTGCTTTTTCTTAAACTGCTATAAAATCTATTTCCCATTTTCCGTCAAAACCTTTTTTTAACATAGCCGCTTTTGCAGAATAAACTAAATAGCTAGAATTTTTTTTTTACACTGAAACCTGGTGTACTGGTTGAAGGTAGTTTTTTTTGTAAAAAAAAACTACCTTCAACCAGCACGCCAGGGTCGGCACTGAGGGAACGACAGTGCTCTCTCTCCCTTGCAGCCTCGCGAGTAGCTTCCTATGTGCGCATGCGCACAACAGTCACTGGTTTCCATAAATTAAGGAAAAATGCGCACAACAGTCACTGCTTTCCATAAATTAAAGAAAAATGCGCACAACAGTCACTGGTTTCCATAAATTAAGGAAAAATGAGAATAACGGCGATAATTCGTCAAAAAATTGTGCAATCCTTACCAAACTTGTTCGTCTAACCAGTAGAGTAATGTCGAGTAAGCATATCGTATGCAAATTAGTCTAGCCTGCGTCAATTTCTGCAATTGGATACTGGCATAAAAACGGGTGTTTTGAAGAGGATCGTTGTTTTGTGTTGTAAATGTGAGTAAAGAAATTGGAAATAGCCGTTTTGTAAGAATGACCTCGAGACATCATTTGCCAAATGAACTCCGGTGGAGAGCTATTGGCCAACTCGAAGCAGGCCAAAGTCAGTCAGACGTGGCACGATGGCTGAATGTGAGTCCTTCTGTGGTTCATAGACTGTGGAATCAATTTCTTATCAAGGATTCCTCTTCTCAGAGATTAGCCGAGAAAACGCTATTACGACCATTGTACAAGACCGATATCTGCGATTAACAGCACGAAGGAGCAGGATGTCTACTCCCTCTCAGCTACGATCCTCTCTTGCAGCAGCCACTGGGAGGGTTGTATCAGCTTCTACTGTGCGGAGAAGGCTTCATGAGGGAGGTCTGTACCCTAGAAGTCCAGTAATTTGTATACCCCTCACGTCATGTCACAGGAGAAAGCGGTTGAATTGGTCACAATACATGTTAACTGCACGAAAGAGCAATGGAGGTCCGTACTCTTCACAGATGAGTCCAGATAGCTAGAATGATTCTAGCTATTGCTTGCAGAGTGATTCAGGACATTGTTTGATATGGAGAGAACGAGGTACCCGCTATCATCCCAGTAACATCCGTCAGAGACAGTTACGGTGGAGGTAGCGCATTTCCTAAGGTGGACTCACAGACCTCTCTGTGTTGACGAGTGGGAACCTCAATGCTCAAATGTATAGAGATGACATCCTGTAGTCGTATGTACGTCCTTATGCTGGTGCAATAGGTGAAACATTCATCTTACAAGACGATAACCCTCGTCCACGCAGAGCTCGACTAGTGGAACAATACATTCAAGAAGAGACCATTATGCACATGGAGTGGCGAACTCGATCTCCCGACCTAAATCCTATTGAGCATGTATTGGGATGCTCTAGGGAGACGTGTTGCTGCTCTCAACCCGCCACCTGAAACAAAGGGGGAACTTGTTACTGCTTTAAAGGAACAATGGTCGTTATTCCCTACTAAGCTGATTCACAACATCATAAACAGCATGGAACATCCCTGTCATGCCTATATTGCTGTAAGGGGTGACCACACTCCTTATTAAAGAACTTTGCCCATTGCATTTTGACATTTCATTTTTGGACAAGTTCCTGTAAGTTTTTTTTTTCACGAAAAATATTTCTAGTGTAAAATACCATTGGGCAACACACAAAAGGGCTTTGAAATGAAAATAGCCAATCTTTACTAATTTCGAGGTGCTGAACACGAAAATGACAATAAAATTTGTCGATTGTCTCTTGTTTAGGGGAGACAGAGATGGTCACGTATAAACGATTCAGTCCACATTGAGTAGATAGGTATTTTGCAACGCTATATTCCAGATTGCAACATATTGCATCAGTGTACCATACACACAACCTCCCGAGGTGTTGCATCATTGTCTGATGCAATGTAGTTGAGTCATGGCATCGTGGGTTTACGATGGCAAAACAAAAGATGATGCAATCGTTAGTTGTAAGCGACGTCTCGTGAACAAGTCATTTGAGCGACTCCCATTTACCCCTGAGTCATAAGTAAAAATATTTCTAGTGTAAAATACCATTGGGCAACACACAAAAGGGCTTTGAAATGAAAATAGCCAATCTTTACTAATTTCGAGGTGCTGAACACGAAAATGACAATATAATTTGTCGATTGTCTTTTGTTTAGGGGAGACAGAGATGGTCACGTATAAACGATTCAGTCCACATTGAGTAGATAGGTATTTTGCAACGCTATATTCCAGATTGCAACATATTGCATCAGTGTACCATACACACAACCTCCCGAGGTGTTGCATCATTGTCTGATGCAATGTAGTTGAGTCATGGCATCGTGGGTTTACGATGGCAAAACAAAAGATGATGCAATCGTTAGTTGTAAGCGACGTCTCGTGAACAAGTCATTTGAGCGACTCCCATTTACCCCTGAGTCATAAGTAAAAATATTTCTAGTGTAAAATACCATTGGGCAACACACAAAAGGGCTTTGAAATGAAAATAGCCAATATTTACTAATTTCGAGGTGCTGAACACGAAAATGACAATAAAATTTGTCGATTGTCTTTTGTTTAGAGGAGACAGAGATGGTCACGTATAAACGATTCAGTCCAAGTGATCCTTGCAGTTTTAATCCAGCAGTAGTGATGCCTCGTAACTGTGTTAATAGTGAAGATACATTTTGTTGCATTTGCGGGGAAGCGACGTTTGCAAGACAGAAAAGGACCATCACTCCAATAGTGAAAGCAGCGTACGAATTTTATTTTGGATGCAAGATCGGAAACCAGGACAAAGCCTGGATCTCACACATATGCTGCAGTACGTTGCAAGAAATCTTCCGAAGTGGCTGAAAGGCGAAAAAGTGGCGATGCCGTTTACTGATTATATGGTTTGGAAAGAGCCAAGCAATCACGCAAATGACTTCTACTTCTGCATGGTTCCACCTGTTTCTGAAGGTATCACAAGGAATAAGAAGTGGACAATAGCGTACCCGAATATACAGTCTGCTCTCCGACCAGTTCCGTATGGCAGTCCTTCCCGTTCCCGAACCTCCAAAAGAATTTTCCATCGATTCAGACGATGAGGGGGAGGCGAACAGACGCCATATGGTGTCATATAACGATAGATATGACGTCATATGTCCCATATGACGTCATGTGACGATAGATGTCATATGCACGTATTATTCTTTTATATAAGAAAATATTGCGGATTTCTCAGAAATCGTAGCCAATTTTGCATTTTCCTTCTCATATTCGTGTTCAGCACCTTGAAATCTTTAAGAAATGGCTACTTTGATCTCAGAGGCATGACTTTTATGAAAATTTGTTCCCCAGTGTATTTTGTGCCATTCTGAAACTAGCATTGTACCTCATGTTTCGATCAAATTTCATTAAAATCAGTCATTAGTTGATAGTCAATCAGTCATTCATTTGATATTGTGCAACAATTGAATGATTGTTGTCATTTAGTTCATTATACAGCGCAGAAAGTGATTCTTGATACTTCGTTCACTGTGCAGAAGAAAGGGGAAAAAAATGACAATGCTATTTATTTGATATTGTGCAACAATTGAATGATTGTTGTCATTTAGTTCATTACACAGCGCAGAAAGTGATTCTTGATACTTCGTTCACTGTGTAGAAGAAAGGGAAAAAAATGACAATGCTATTTATTTGATATTGTGCAACAATTGAATGATTGTTGTCATTTAGTTCATTATACAGCGCAGAAAGTGATTCTTGATACTTCGTTCACTGTGCAGAAGAAATGGGAAAAAATGACAATGCTATTTATTTGATATTGTGCAACAATTGAATGATTGTTGTCATTTAGTTCATTATACAGCGCAGAAAGTGATTCTTGATACTTCGTTCACTGTGCAGAAGAAAGGGGAAAAAATGACAATGCTATTTATTTGATATTGTGCAACAATTGAATGATTGTTGTCATTTAGTTCATTATACAGCGCAGAAAGTGATTCTTGATACTTCGTTCACTGTGCAGAAGAAAGGGGAAAAAATGACAATGCTATTTATTTGATATTGTGCAACAATTGAATGATTGTTGTCATTTAGTTCATTATACAGCGCAGAAAGTGATTCTTGATACTTCGTTCACTGTGCAGAAGAAAGGGAAAAAATGACAATGCTGTTTATTTGATATTGTGCAACAATTGAATGATTGTTGTCATTTAGTTCATTATACAGCGCAGAAAGTGATTCTTGATACCTCGTTCACTGTGCAGAAGAAAGGGAAAAAAATGACAATGCTATTTATTTGATATTGTGCAACAATTGAATGATTGTTGTCATTTAGTTCATTACACAGCGCAGAAAGTGATTCTTGATACTTCGTTCACTGTGTAGAAGAAAGGGAAAAAAATGACAATGCTATTTATTTGATATTGTGCAACAATTGAATGATTGTTGTCATTTAGTTCATTATACAGCGCAGAAAGTGATTCTTGATACTTCGTTCACTGTGCAGAAGAAATGGGAAAAAATGACAATGCTATTTATTTGATATTGTGCAACAATTGAATGATTGTTGTCATTTAGTTCATTATACAGCGCAGAAAGTGATTCTTGATACTTCGTTCACTGTGCAGAAGAAAGGGGAAAAAATGACAATGCTATTTATTTGATATTGTGCAACAATTGAATGATTGTTGTCATTTAGTTCATTATACAGCGCAGAAAGTGATTCTTGATACTTCGTTCACTGTGCAGAAGAAAGGGAAAAAATGACAATGCTATTTATTTGATATTGTGCAACAATTGAATGATTGTTGTCATTTAGTTCATTACACAGCGCAGAAAGTAATTCTTGATACTTCGTTCACTGTGCAGAAGAAAGGGGAAAAAATGACAATGCTATTTATTTGATATTGTGCAACAATTGAATGATTGTTGTCATTTAGTTCATTATACAGCGCAGAAAGTGATTCTTGATACTTCGTTCACTGTGCAGAAGAAAGGGAAAAAATGACAATGCTATTTATTTGATATTGTGCAACAATTGAATGATTGTTGTCATTTAGTTCATTATACAGCGCAGAAAGTGATTCTTGATACTTCGTTCACTGTGCAGAAGAAAGGGAAAAAAATGACAATGCTATTTATTTGATATTGTGCTGTGGAAAAATGGATTTGTCTAATTAGCCCATTGTACATCAAAAACGTGCCCCTCGAAGGTACAAAAATATCCAAGACTAACAAACATCTGAGGGAAAAACAGAGAACTTCTTCAAGAAAAAAAAAAAACATGAAAAAAGAGATTTTGCAATTTCAGAAAAAACAAGACTCTGGGAAAGCTTACGACAAAAGAGTGTTTATTTTGTTGCCAGAGAAATAGATCGAAGTAAATACCAGCGAAGTAAAGGAGACTTTCACACAGCAGTGAACTCGAAGAATATAGACAACCTTAAATTCTCCTTTCCTTGATGTTTTCCTTTGAGCAATACCTAATTGAAATTAAGGGAAAGAAAAACATTAGATGCATTTGTTTTCTTGCAACAATCCTTCTATGAAATCTTTTTTTTTCTTTCGGCGTGTTTATCAAAAGAATAAAAACAAGAAGTGAAAAGAAAAAAACATTGAGGATGAAGCTTCTTGTTTTCTTCTTCCGACTCCTTCTTTTCCACAGTCTCAGTCTCTTTATGACTGTAGACAGCCAACATCAAAGGGACTCTTGATGTAGTTTCTAGCAAATGCGACGTTTCCTCTGTTTCCTGAGATGCAAACATCATCGTTTGATTCGCACGCACACGCGCGCATTCAGAAAGAGAGAAGAAAAAAACTGACACTGGAGACTCCCTAAGCGCACTACGGCTTCTAAACTAATTTTATTTTCGCGCACTTTGCTTGTTTCCTTTTTTTGTCATTTTTTTTTTCATTTTCTTAGTGTTGCGTCGGAAAGCTGTCTTTCTTTTCTCTCTGTCTCCCTTTCTGATCTTCGATTTTGCGCTTTGCACCTCGTTATGTAGTGATTTTTTTCTTCTGAAAATCGGAAAGAAGTGATTTCTCCGACAATGTCACTGTGGATGAACGAATCTTAGAATTCTTCGAATCTTGTTAGCGTCAGTGAAGCTATTTGTGCGCAAAAGTCAAAACTACGATATTTATCGTTACCAATGGAAATCAGTAAAAAATCTGATTGGATGGCCTGTTATTCATTCTGGCCAATCGGATGGGATGACGTTTTTCTTCCTGAAAAAAATTGCGGCATATAAATTTGTTTCTTATCCAGAAGGAACTTTTATTGGATTCACTTCTGCTAGAGAAATTGGTCCGTCTCAGGTTTAGGGCCTGTAATTTTGGAAGTCCGGGAGCAGTTACTGACTCTCCCAAAAAATCAGATTCATTAAACTCAATGCCCAACGTGAGACTGTAGAGCGAAATTCAACATTTGAGACAACTGAGAAAGAGGTGGTTACTTAAAGTGCGAATCTGTGATTGGTTAATTATAATAATAAATATTCTCTCAAGCAGTTGTTTGCCACAGAGGTCTGACAGGAGCTTGCCAGTTTAATACGCCAGAGTAAAAGATCTGTGAGGGTGGCGATACCTCAGCAGAAAGGCAACACAAAATTTCATGCCTTACCCGGGGCTCGAACCCAGATCCTTATGATAAGAGCGCAAACCTCTCTGCCAATAGACGGCATTTAGGTAATTAAGAAATATATAATTTCCTTTATATATACACTGCTCACAAAAATTAGGGGATATTTCAAAATGAATATGAAGCGATAAAAAAAGAAGCATTTGAGTTTTTTTTATTGAACAAGAACATCAGAAAAGCAAACAACAAGTCAAAGAAAGTTTTTCGATTATGCAAATGAGATGCAAACTCAATTGTCGTGATTGAGTAGCAAGTGACATATTGGTGGGGGTGAACAGAAGCATGTCAAACTGGACGAGAGTGGCACACATTGGCTGTTCAGTAGGGTGTATGGTCACCCAAGACTGCCAAAACACACTGACAGCGATGGGGCATGGTCAGGATCAGAATGTCCAGCAGTTTTTGTCGGATCCTCTGCCACTCTTCCTCAAGGGCAACTTCCAGCTCAAGAAGTGTTGTGGGAGGCATTGGACGGTTTACCAGACGTCTTCCCAGTGCATCCCAAGCATGTTCAATGGGATTCAGGTCTGGAGAACGTGAAGGCCAGTCCATGCGTTCGATTCCTGCCTCCTGAAGCATGTTGTTGACGAGATGCGCACGGTGGGGCCTTGCATTATCGTCCATGAAAAGAAAGTTGTTTCCAACTGATCCACATAGGGTACCACTATAGGGTGCAGGACCTCATCTCGATATCTGACAGCAGTCAGCGATCCGTTTCTGATGACGTGGAGGTCGGTACGACCACCAATGCTGATGCCAGCCCACACCATGATTCCACCACCACCGAAGGAGTCTCTTTCTCGCATGAAACGTGGATTCTCCCGTGTTCCTCGTTCACGCCAGATCAGGACACGATGATTGTCAGGCTGCAGACTGAACCGTGACTCATCAGAGAAGAGGACAGTTGGCCACTCATCACGGGTCCAATGACGATGCTCATCAGCCCACCTTCTACGGGTTCTACGGTGTTCAGCAGATAACGGAATGCATACCATTGGTCGCCGGGCATGCAGTCCAACACGATGGAGACGATTTCGTATGGTCTGGGTGCATATCCGTCGTCTAGTGACAGCAAGAAACTGTCCCCGCAGCTCTATTGCATTGCTGCGCCTGTTCCTTCTTGACAATAAGGTCAAGTAGCCGTCATCTCTTGCTGTTGTGGCAGATGGGCGACCCTGCCCTTGTCTTCTTCGTACTGTGCCAGTCTCTTGAAAGCGATTCCACAGTCTGCTAATCACGCTTTGCGATGTTCCAAGTGCTGTTGCCACTGTCGTCTGTGTTTGACCAGCTTCAAGACGTCCTATGGCTCTCCAGGCTTCGCATTCGGACAAATCGTGTTTCAGGGGCATTGCAAGGGCTGGGAAATTGCAGGATGTGCACTTTCAAGATCATGGAACGTGCAGATACTCCAGTACTTTCAGCCTTTTGTATAGTGCATTTTCATCAATGAAATAAAAGTTGGTTTTGCATCTCATTTGCATAATCAAACAGCTTTCTTTGACTTGTCGTTTGCTCTTCTGATGTTCTTGTTTAATAAAAAGAAATCAAATGCTTCTTTTTTTATCGCTTCATATTCATTTTGAAATATCCCCTAATTTTTGTGAGCAGTGTATATAGAGGGAGAGAGATAAATTTTACTTTTGGTTTTATCTCTAGAATATTATATTAATTCATTCTCTTTCAATATTCTTTCCATGGTAATTTAGAGTGGAACGACATTGATTCAATCTGCAGAGCGCCAGGCTCGTAATCTGCTGTTCTTGGGTTCGAGTCCCACCTGAGCTACCGTTGAGATTTATCTCTGCTAATACCTACCCTGCCCTGGGTCAGAAAGTAACATCGATGGGTTTGGAAAGGCGGTCGTCCATTGGATGGGATGTTAAGCCGTTCCCCGGTTGCAGGAGAGTCACATCTTGTGCATATTAAAGAATACCCTATGGATAGCTTTGACCGGAGGATTGGGTTGTTTTACCTTTGAGCGGCACTTTTTTGCACACCATGGGCTAAATGGCCAGGTCACATGGACCCCAAAGACTCAGAGAAGGTTAGGGGAGGGGACCCACTGGAACAGCTGTTGGGAGACAGATGGTAGTCTCCCGTCAAGGCCATACAGCGTGTTCTTTAACCTGCACAGGGTATGGCTCTCCCGCACACGGGGCCACGGCTTAACGTCTCATCCGACGTACGGCGGCCTTTCCAAGCCCATCGGTGTCCCCTACTGACCATGGGCAGGGGGTGGGGGAATTTGTATAAACCGATGGGCTTGGAAAGGCCGCCGTCCGTCGGATGGGACGTTAAGCCGTGGCCCCATGTGCGGGAGAGCCATACCCTGTGCACGTTAAAGAACACGCTGGATGGCCTTGACGGGAGGCTACCATCTGTCTCCCAACAGCTGTTCTAGTGTGTCCCCTCCCCAAACCTTCTCTGAGCCTTCGGGGTCCATGTGACCTTGCCATTTAGCCCATGGTGTGCAAAAAAGTGCCGCTCAGAGGTAAAAAACCCAACCCAACCTGTTATTTTATTACCGAAAAGTGGATCTTCCTATTGGGTTCATTGTGGAGGAAAAAAAAGTGACTTCACAATTTAGTTTATTGTTAAGTTGTTGGCTGGGTTGTTTTAACTCTGTGCGGTAGATGTTTGCACACAATGTGCTAAATGGCCAGGTCACAGGGACCCCGACGGCTCAGATAAGGTTGAGGAGAAGGTACCCACTGAACAGCTGTTAGCGATAGAATGATATCTTCCCGTCAAGGTCATTCAGCGTGTTCTTTAACTTGCATAGGGTATGGCTCTCCCGCACATGGAGCCACGGCTTAAAGTCTCATACGACGGACGGATGCTTTTCCAAGCCCATCGGTGTCCTCTACTGACTGAGGGCAACGCGGAGAGTTTTGCGGAGATAAATTTCAACGCTAGCCAAGGCGGGACTGATTGTTAATACAATATAATCATATCAGCTGGAAGGTGAAGTAAATAACACGGATTCTGATTCGATGCTCTGTTACTGTTTCTAACCAATAGGAAAATACTGTTAGAGTCTTGTTACCGACTTCAACAAATGAGGAATTTGATTGGATTCATTGTGACTGGTTGCAACCAAGAGAAGAATTCATAATTAGAATGGATGATTTGTAACTAATTGGAGAATTCGACGGTAAATGTAATTAGATGAAGTGAGGAACTCGTTCAGACGCTGAAGTGAAATTGCAAAGTTTCGTGCAAGTCTTGTTAAAAAGTTAATATTTCCAAAACTGCCAAGTGCGTAGTGTTATGACCACCCCTGAGTATTTTTAGGGCGGCACACACACTTAGGCCGTGATGCGTCCACTTGCTGCCAAATCCAAGGCAAATTCCCGGACCCACAACCAAAAATTAAAAGACATTTGCAATAATGAGAACTGAGATAATTTTACAGTTAACAAAAACACAACATTTATTAGCAAAATTTACTATTCGACATTTCACACATAACTAGTTCCCACTTTTGGGACAAATTCAACAGCGCCTCTGGCGCGGCCCTTTTCAATCGAGGGAAACTTTGTGAGTGGTGGAGAACAGTCCATGAAAACAAAGTTCATGACGAACGAACTACTTGCTCGTGACTCTAACAGTCCTTAACAGTTATGAAGGTCCCACTCGGGACAACGTGACGGGTTGGGTTGTTTTATCTCTGAGCTGCACTTTTTTGCACACCATGGGCTAAATGGCCAGGTCACATGGACCCCGAAGGCTCAGAGAAGGTTAGGGGAGGGGACCCACTGGAATAGCTGTTGGGAGACAGATGGTAGCCTCCCGTCAAGGCCATCCAGCGTGTTCTTTAACGTGCACAGGGTATGGCTCTCCCGCACACGGGGCCACGGCTTAACGTCCCATCCGACGGACGGCGGCCTTTCCAAGCCTATCGGTGTCCCCTACTGACCGTGGGCAGGGCGGGGAATTTTTGCGGAGATAAATCTCAACGCTGACCCAGCTGGGACTCGAACCTGTGAACTACAGATTACGATCCGACTGAGCCACCCCCGCCCCTGTAGAAATATGGAGACGAATGCATTAAACAAATATAAACATCAAGTTGAAATTTGGGAATGGGTAGATCACAATTTAAAAGAAATCTGTTAACTCTAACTCCTGCCTTAAATAAATATCCCGCAGCTATTTTAATTAGATTAATATAATGCAGTGTAATACGAAACTGTAAGATGCTTTGCAAGAAAGTGTAAAAACTCTTAACTAATTATTTAACTCTAATGTAATCAAAGCAGCTGAAGTGTGCTCATACGCCCGTATGACAAGATGAGCAATGTGATTAAACCCCCATTGCTCCCTTACCCTTAAGAATATCTGACTCAACGCTCACCAAATTCCCTGTTTGAAACACAAGTTGTTGAAAGGGCTCGAACAGGACAGAGGAAACAACAAACACGCGGGCAAGCTGTTGTCACTTCCTGTTAGGCTGATGTGAAACAGCTGTGAGAAGCCAAGTGCATTGGAGAGAGGGAAGAGGAAGTAAACTACTTACATCTTCACACTCCACAGAGGAGTGAGTAGCATGCAAGATGTTATCGCATCATGTTTGTGGTAAAAGATACTGCTGGCAATATCCTGTCTCGCAGCTCTCCTATGGGCTGTAGGTTAAGCAAAGTGGACAAGTAGTCAAATATTTGGAATGAAAAGATTATTTGTGCACGTGAGGGTGGTTACAATCACTTCCAAGTTTCGCTAAATCGTTTCTGAATTGTAGTTTATGTTTGGGGATGCTAGTCGATAATGTTTCCGTTTAACCGATGTTGATATTTTATCTATGGCATTTGTTTTATCTGTTTGTGGTCAGTTTGATGTTTTATTTTTGGTTGTTGTCTTTATTGAGAGGATAAGGGCAGATTAAGAAATGCGAAATAGATACCTAGGACTTGTGAAGTGGTAATGCTTGAAATTTTGCAGGGAAATCCCAGTTGGATTGGGTTATTTTACCTCTGAGCGGCACTTTTTTGCACACCATGGGCTAAATGGCCTGGTCACATGGACCCCGAAGGCTCAGAGAAGGTTGGGGGAGGGGACCCACTGGAACAGCTGTTGGGAGACAGATGGTAGCCTCCCGTCAAGGCCATCC
Organism: Ryuthela nishihirai; assembly: GCA_038380435.1. Taxonomy (NCBI): domain Eukaryota; kingdom Metazoa; phylum Arthropoda; class Arachnida; order Araneae; family Heptathelidae; genus Ryuthela; species Ryuthela nishihirai. Next base: position 44,172,775 of record JAWZYU010000028.1, read on the forward strand.
AGCGTGTTCTTTAACGTGCACAGGGTATGGCTCTCCCGCACACGGGGCCACGGCTTAATGTCCCTTCCGACGGACGGCGGCCTTTCCAAGCCCATCGGTGTCCCCTACTGACCGTGGGCAGGGCGGAGAATTTTTGCGGAGATAAATCTCAACGCTGACCCAGCTGGGACTCGAACCTGGGAACTACAGGTTACGAGCCTGGCGCGCTACCGACTGAGCCACCCCCGCCGAGGAAATCCAAGACTTTGAAAATGAACTATTTATAAAGAAATGTTTATATTGGAAGTAACATAAAGACGTGAATTTAAACACTCCAAATCAGGGAGAGGTTAAATTAGAGACTCAAATCATAGAGACTGAAATCATATTTTGCTCAGGACTCAAATTACATAGGGACAAAACCAATTACTTCCGAACTTGTGGATTACTGGGTTGTTTTACCTTTGAGATCAATCTTCTGAGCTTAATTCCTTTTTGCACAAAATAAGTTAATGGGCAAGTCACGAGGACCACAAGGGTTCAGACAAGGTTGGGGGAAAGCGACCTACTGAACAGTTGTTAGGAGACATGGCAGTCTCCCGTCAAGGCCATCCAGCGTGTTCTTTAACGTGAACAGGGTATGCAATGGGATCACAGCTTAATCTCCCAAACGACGGACTTATTATCTCAGCTTTTTATTTTACACAATAATAAACAAAGGACGAATATTTATATCGTTTTCCTTTCTCATTGAATGCCAGATACATTTAATACTAAAACATAAACCTAAATTTAATTCGTAGTGGCTTCATCTACGACTGAACGCGACCATAGTCTCCATACTCACTTGAAATCATTTCCGTCCAGCCAAGCTAATAAGCCAGAGTTCGCTACCATGATTATGATAGAGTATATTATTTGTGGGTCGCATGAAATGACTTTGAAGGCCAATGTCTGAGATTCGTGAAGCAGTTCTTTTAAACTAATTTTTTTTGTCAAAGTTAATTTTAACAGGTATGATAACTGTTACATTTAAACTAGAATATAGTTACTTTCACGTTGACTAGTGGAAAGCTAAGTTCAAAATCTGTAACGTTTAAAAATAAGCCTTTTCTTCGAAAAAAAAAAAAAAAATAATTCTGGGTTGGGTTGTTTTACCTCTGAGCGGCACTTTTTTGCACACCATGGGCTAAATGGCCAGGTCACATGGACCCCGAAGGTTCAGAGAAGGTTGGGGGAGAGGACCCACTGGAACAGCTGTTGGGAGACAGATGGTAGCCTCCCGTCAAGGCCATCTAGCGTGTTCTTTAACGTTCACAGGGGATGGCTCTCCCGCACACGGGGCCACGGCTTAACGTCCCATCCGACGGACGGCGATCTTTCCAAGATCATCGGTGTCCCCTACTGACCGTGGGCAGGACGGGGAATTTTGCGGAGATAAATCTCAACGCTGACCCAGCTGGGACTCGAACCTGGGAACTACAGATTACGAGCCTGGCGTGCTACTGACTGAGCCACCCCCGCCCCAATAATAATCCTGAGTCCGATCAAAGAGCTAAATCATATTTATCTTTTTTTTTCGATATTTGTCAAGAATTAGTGGTCATTCGTTTAAAAGTTATGAAAGTGGTAATATTTAAAGGTAGAGTTACTGCTCATAAGATATACTTCAAAAGTTTGAATATAATAGAGCCATATTTGGATGATCGTTGGCCTGGTGCTGAACTTCCCTAATAATTAAAGATATGGATCCGTGCACAGCGACGAAAATTGAAGCTCACATAATGAACGCTGAAAACACCTTCAGATTTGATACACGTGCGTCATTTGAAAACAGTTTTCTGATAAATGTTAAGGGAGGAGATCCAAAATATTTTCGTTAATAGCAACTGCACAAGGGAAAATATTAAATGCAAGGCACTAAGACGTCCTCTGCTTGAAGTATTGAAAGAGGGGTGTGGTAAGTTTTAAGGCAATTAATTGCTTATGCGGGGATTTAATCGATGCTTAGCATGTGGGGATGTCACCAGCCTTGATGGAGATGAGGATGGGAACTGCAGGGGTATGCCTGTGGGAGTTATTGGAAGACGATGCAATTAATCAGAATTGGGGGAGGTCTAGAGTTCGTCCTCCTGTGTCGAGGCATGAATGTTTACGTTGGGAGAAATCTTTAAACTTTATTTAGATTGGATTGCAGTCTGCATCTAACATTCAAATGAACAACTTTCGACTGCATTTGGTGACCTACATAGATTTATGTTAGTAATACTATTAAATTGATGTATAAGGTTGTGTTGTTTTACCTCTGAGTAGCACTTTTTTTGCACACAAGGGACTAAATGGCCAGATCACAAGGTGCCCGTGAGGGTTGGAGGAAGAAAACGGAGTGGGTAGCTGTTAGGAGAAAGATGGTAGCCTCCCGTCAAGGCCATCCAGTGTGTCCTTTAAAGTGGGTATGGCTATATCACATCAGTAGAACATCTGTGCTCCTACTGATCGAGGGGCAGAGTTGAGATTTAGAGGAGAAAAATCAGGCGGGACTCGAAACTGGGAACTGCAGATTACGAAGCAGGCGCACTACCGACCGACTGAGCCAACCGCCCCACCCCGGATGTAAAAAGTAAACGCACATTCGCATGAAAATTGCAACGAATCGAAAGCATTTTTCTGAAGTGTGAGTTGAAGTTCAGTGTCTAGTAAATATATAACAGAAAATACTGAGAACGAAATTTGCGAAATTCGTCCATATTTTCATTTACGAATAAAAATATCAGTTTGGAGAGAAATTCCTTTCTTTTTGTGTCGATATACAGTCGATGCATTTTTTCCACCACAATATTTTTTACTGTACTTCATACGACAAACTTAAACTCAATAGTATAAAGTTACCGTGTAACACTTTCCAAACAGCATCCTAATCATCCTAACATGTTCTTCGTCCATTTACACATCATCTGGATAAAAGAGTTGTAATATAATAAATCATTCCTAACCGGTTTTTGTACCTGAGCCTTTCCCCATTAGGGGCGGGGGGGCTCAGTCGGTAGCGCGCCAGGCTCGTAATCTGTAGTTCCCAGGTTCGAGTCCCAGCTGGGTCAGCGTTGAGATTTATCTCCGCAAAATTCCCCACCCTGCTCACGGTCAGTAGGGGACACCGATGGGCTTGGAAAGGACGCCGTCCGTCGGATGGGACGTTAAGCCGTGGTCCCGTGTACGGGAGAGCCATACCCTGTGCACGTTAAAGAACACGCTGGATGGCCTTGACGGGAGTCTACCATCTGTCTCCCAACAGCTGTTCCAGTGGGTCCCCTCCCCCAACCTTCTTTGAGCCTTCGGGGTCCATGTGACGTGGCCATTTAGCCCATGGTGTGCAAAGAAGTGCCGCTCAGAGGTAAAACAACCCAACCCAACCCTTTCCCCATTATAAGACAGAGAAAGCAAGCCGAGAGAAAAAAATAGGAAAACGCTTTTGTTGTTGCTTTTGTCTGACAGCATTTATTTCTTGATTAGCTTTGCCTGAAGTGATTTTTCGTTTATCAGATTATTCGCTCGTTGCTTCTCCGTAAAAGGACATTAAACGAGAAGCGTAAAAATTGCCTCTCGTTTTCTAAATCGTCATCGACAGGTGCGACAATTATTTAATTTTAATCGCTATCAAAATCGTCGATACGAAGGACAACTGTTAATGCTTTTTGTTTACGTGTGTTTTGCATATTTCACTGAGTTTTATAACCGAATTTCATGTAGTGGAATCGAAATTGTATATTTCACCGTAGGCAAAGAAATAGTAAAAATGCGAGCTAATCTAGATTCCTTTTTTTTTCACCGAAGGGTTGGGTTGTTTTACCTCTGAGCGGCACTTTTTTGCACACCATGGGCTAAATGGCCAGGTCACATAGACCCCGAAGGCTCAGAGAAGGTTGGGGACCCACTGAGACAGCTGTTGGGAGACAGATGGTAGCCTCCCGTCAAGGCCATCCAGCGTGTTCTTTAACGTGCACATGGTATGGCTCTCCCGCACACGGGGCCACGGCTTAACGTCCCATCCGACGGACGGCGGTCATTTCCAAGCCCATCGGTGTCCCCTACTGACCGTGGGCAGGGAATTTTTGCGGAGATAAATCTCAACGCTGACCCAGCTGGGACTCGAACCTGGGAACTACAGATTACGAGCCTGGCGCGCTACCGACTGAGCCACCCCTTCACCGAAGGGATTTACCAAACAACAACGATTAATGGAAGCATTTAAAAATATAATTGATTGGTGATAGAGCGACTTCAAGAACTGGAATTTCACTGGATGTTAAAACAATTCGTTTTCCGTCGGTCAGTTCATTTCTTTTTAAGTTGTAAAAGAAATAATTAACGTTCAATCACTCGTTTGTATGTTCCGCCATATCTATCGAATGGTTTCATCTCACTCGGAGAAATCTGAATGAAAACGGATTAAGCTGTTTTACGACAGATATGGGGGTGGTCAGTCGGTAGCGCGCCGGGCTCGTAATCTGTAGTTCTCAGGTTCGAGTCCCAGCTGGGTCAGCGTTGAGATTTATCTTCGCAAAATTCCCCGCCCTGCCCACGGTCAGTAGGGAACACCATATGGGCTTGGAAAGGCCGCCGTCCGTCGGATGGGACGTTAAGCCGTGGCCCCGTGTGCGGGAGAGCCATACCCTGTGCATGTTAAAGAACACACTGGATGGCCTTGACGGGAGCTACCATCTGTCTCCCAACAGCTGTTCCAGTGGGTTTCCTCCCCCAACCTCCTTCGGGGTCCATGTGACCTGTCCGTCGGATGGGACATTAAGCCGTGGCCCCGTGTGTGGGAGAGCCATACCCTGTGCACGTTAAAGAACAAGCTGGATGGCCTTGACGGGAGGCTACCATCTGTCTCCCAACAGCTGTTCCAGTGGGTCCCCTCCCCCAACCTTCTCTGAGCCTTCGGGGTCCATGTGACCTGGCCATTTAGCCCATGGTGTGCAAAAAAGTGCTGCTCAGAGATAAAACAATGCAATCCAATGACAGATGTGCATTGCTTTTGCACACAAAGGGTTAAATGGCCAGGTCAAACGGACCTCAAAGGCTCAGAGAAAGGGACACACTGGGCAGGTGTTCGGAGATAGATGGTACAGTCGCTCGAAAAAGTATCCGAACTATGGTTGATTACAAAAATCAGAAAAAATACCTGGCAACGATTTTTTTTTAAACTAGTGATCTGGCAGATATTGTTTATATTTATATTTATATTATATTAATAGTTCGCACTTACCTCTTAAAACAGTTTTTTTTCCAATTCCTTGGAACTTCTTCCAACTCGTCAATAATTTTCTTCACGAAAGGCATTATATCGTGTTCAGTCCTATAAATTAAGCACTATATAAGTAAGCTTCAGTCCTATGAAGTAAGAGCTATATAAGTAAGTTCAATCCTATAAAGTAAGCGCTACATAAGTAGGCTTCAGTCCTATAAAGTACGCGCTACATAAGTAAGTTTCAATCCTATAAAGTAAGAGCTATATAAGTAAGCTTCAGTCCTATAAAGTTAGTGCTATATAAGTAAGTTTCAATCCAATAAAGTAAGCGCTATATAAGTAAGCTTCAGTCCTATAAATTAAGCACTATATAAGTAAGCTTCAGCTCTATAAAGTAAGCGCTACATAAGTAAGTTTTAATCCTATAAAGTAAGAGCTAGATAAGTAATCTTCAGTCCTAGGTTCGAACCCCGGGTAAGGCATGGCTGTTTTGTGTCGTTTTTCTGCTGAGGGCCTGCCATCCTCTCAGACCTTGTACTTTGGCATATAAACTGACAGGCTCCTGTCAGACCTCTGTGGCAAGCAGCTGCTTGAGGGGGTATTTATTATTTATTATTTATTATTTATAAAGTAAGCGCTATATAAGTAAGTTTCAATCCTATAAAGTAAGCGCTATATAAGTAAGTTTCAATCCTATAAAGTAAGCGCTATATAAGTAAGTTTCAATCCTATAAAGTAAGCGCTATATAAGTAAGCTTCAGTCCTATAAATTTAGCGCTATATAAGTAAGCTTCAGTCCTATAAAGTAAGCGCTATATAAGTAAGCTTCAGTCCTATGAAGTAAGAGCTATATAAGTAAGTTCAATCCTATAAAGTAAGCGCTACATAAGTAGGCTTCAGTCCTATAAAGTAAGCGCTACATAAGTAAGTTTCAATCCTATAAAGTAAGCGCTATATAAGTAAGCTTCAGTCCTATAAAGTTAGTGCTATATAAGTAAGTTTCAATCCAATAAAGTAAGCGCTATATAAGTAAGCTTCAGTCCTATAAATTAAGCACTATATAAGTAAGCTTCAGCCCTATAAAGTAAGCGCTATATAAGTAAGTTTTAATCCTATAAAGTAAGAGCTAGATAAGTAATCTTCAGTCCTAGGTTCGAACCCCGGGTAAGGCATGGCTGTTTTGTGTCGTTTTTCTGCTGAGGGCCTGCCATCCTCTCAGACCTTGTACTTTGGCATATAAACTGACTGGCTCCTGTCAGACCTCTGTGGCAAGCAGCTGCTTGAGGGGGTATTTATTATTTATTATTTATAAAGTAAGCGCTATATAAGTAAGTTTCAATCCTATAAAGTAAGCGCTATATAAGTAAGTTTCAATCCTATAAAGTAAGCGCTATATAAGTAAGTTTCAATCCTATAAAGTAAGCGCTATATAAGTAAGTTTCAATCCTATAAAGTAAGCGCTATATAAGTAAGTTTCAATCCTATAAAGTAAGCGCTATATAAGTAAGTTTCAATCCTATAAAGTAAGCGCTATATAAGTAAGCTTCAGTCCTATAAATTTAGCGCTATATAAGTAAGCTTCAGTCCTATAAAGTTAGTGCTATATAAGTAAGCTTCAGTCCTATAAAGTAAGCGCTATATAAGTAAGCTTCAGTCCTATAAAGTAAGCGCTATATAAGTAAGCTTCAGTCCTATAAAGTAAGCGCTATATAAGTAAGCTCCAGTCCTATAAAATAAGCGCTATATAAGTAAGCTTCAGTCCTATAAAGTATCATTAATGCATGGCTAGAGCATTTTTGGGCCAATGTGGAAAGCAGTCTATTTTTCATAATTTCAAGTTAAGTGATGTTCTTTCACAATTTATTTACGTGCAGGCCAGTGTCAATAAATATTTATATAGAATATATATAAATTCGTGTATGCCGCATGAAATGAAAGTTATATTTATATAAAGCTGAAAAGCATATGGGACACACATTTTGCATTCATGCTCAATTATCATTTGTCCACTGTTGACTATTCCATGGTAGCACTTAGCAAAATAACAAAGCTCCTCAACTAGCAGATCTTCGCAGTTGGTTTTTATTGCCGTTGCAATAAGTTGGGTTGTTTTACCTCTGAGTGGCACTTTTTTGCACACCATGGGCTAAATGGCCAGGTCACATGGACCCCGAAGGCTCAGAGAAGGTTGGGGGAGGGGACCCACTGGAACAGCTGCTGGGAGACAGATGGTAGCCTCCCGTCAAGGCCATCCAGCGTGTTCTTTAACGTGCACAGGGTATGGCTCTCCCACACACGGGCCACGGCTTAACGTCCCATCCGACGGACGGCGGCCTTTCCAAGACCATCGGTGTCCCCTACTGACCGTGGGCAGGGCGGGGAATTTGCGGAGATAAATCTCAACGCTGATCCAGCTGGGACTCGAACCTGGGAACTACAGATTACGAGCCTGGCGCGCTACCGACTGATCCCCCCCCCCCCCGTTGTAATAAAATGTAATGATTTGATAATAGGAGTGATTTTTTCCATTACTTGAATCGTCGAATTTGCGGGGGTCGAAAAAACACAGGCTTTCGAATATATCTTTGTTTTGCAACTATCTTTTTTCAACAGCGCTCACCAATATATCAAAGAGGTACCTGAATGTTTCAAATCGAAATTTTTGTTCTGGTTTCGTATTTACCCAATCCTCATTAGAGATTTCCGCAGCCATCCTTTTTTAAAGCGTTTTTTTAGGGGTTTCATGTTTGTCTCAAATTTCGACATAAACTAATTGAAACCGCCAAATCTGAATATCCATTTCGGCCGCAAATGATTCTGCATAATTATAAATCATTTTATAATTTATGGCTAGATTTTTACATTCTTCTACAAAATTTTCAATTTTCTTCCACGCAACCAAATAGTCCAATCCTTTCATTTGCAATTAATACGACAATGGAGTTGATGTTGTTGCGACAGATGAACTTACTACAATGAACTTGAGATGTGATGTGTCGTCTTGATGCTCGCGTGAACTACAGCGTGAGAATTACGTCACAAAGTAATTACGAATGAACTTAACTTAAAAATGAAAAATAAGTTGTTGTAATTAAGAGGAAACAGAATGTAAAAAAAGACGTTGTTGGGTTGGTTGTTTTACCTCTGAGCGGCACTTTTTTTGCACAACCATGGTCTTCAGGACACAAGGACCCCCCCGAAGGCTCAGAGATGGTTGTGGGAGGGGACCCACTGGAACATCTGTTGTGACGGTAGTCACCTGTTGGATCTGTTGGATATTTTTTCTGAATTCTGTATTCAACCATAGTGTTCGGATACTTTTTTTTTTGAGCGACTGGACAACTGTCAGGGGACAGATGATAAGATCAAGACCGTCCAGCGTGTTTTTTAGCGTGTACACGAGGCGATGGCTTAATGTATCATCCGAAGGATCTCACAGAAGAACATGCCCTACTAAAATCGTGGGCGGAGATGGCTCAGTCGGTAGCGCGCCAGGCTCGTAATCTGTAGTTCCCAGGTTCGAGTCACAGCTGGGTCAGCGTTAAGATATCTCCGCAAATTTCCCCGCCCTGCCCACGGTCAGTAGGGGACACCGATGGGCTTGGAAAGGCCGCCGTCCGTCGGATGGAACGTTAAGCGTGGCCCCGTGTGCGGGAGAGCCATACCCTGTGCACGTTAAAGAACACGCTGGATGGCCTTGAAGGGAGGCTACCATCTGTCTCCCAACAGCTGTTCCAGTGGGTCCCCTCCCCCTACCTCCTCTGAGCTTTCGGGGTCCATGTGACCTGGCCATTTAGCCCATGGTGTGCAAAAAAGTGCCGCTCAGAGGTAAAACAACGCAACAACAATACTAAAATCGAACTCAATGCTGATCATTGTCTTTGTTACAGTTAGCACAATGTAGTAAGAGTCACAGTGAAATAGAATTATTTTCTCATGTAAAGTTTTTTCATCATCATCATCATCATCATCATCATCATCAAGCAGCCATGGGCTACGGAGGTCCAACCAGACCGTGCAATTTAGTTCTCCAAGCAAGTCTATCCTGAGCTACATCTACTGCATCTGGCCACTGCACACCAATTCTAACAAGGTCCTGTTTGACATTGTCTGCCCACCGTATCCTAGGTCTCCCCTTCTTTCTGAGGCCTTTAGGCAGACTGTTCATAACCCTATTCGCCAATCTATAATTATTCATACGGGCAACATGGCCAAACCAACGGAGTCTCTCTCTGCACAATATGCTGCTTAAAGGAAGTTGCAAACTCCTTTGCCTAACCTCATCATTAGTTACAAAGTTGAACCACCTAATGCCCAAGATACTGCGTAAGCATCTAGAATCAAAAGCATCTAGTTTTCTGTTATCTTGTTTACAAAGTGTCCAAGTTTCAGTACCATAACTAACCCTAGAAAGAACCAAACTATTATACAGTCTAATTTTAGTCTTTAGGTGTATACGCCTATTTCTCCACACTCTCCATAGATTCTTAAAAGTCCCGGCAGCAATCCCTATTCGTCTGTTAATCTCATGCCGCACATCACCATTATCTGTTACATAGCTCCCAAGATAATTACACTGTGACACCTGCTCAAGACTGCAACCATTCAGATTAACTGAATCACAGCCTGCCAGACCAATTTTCATCACTTTAGTTTTCTCTCTGTTTATAACCAAACCTACTCTATTACCAGTCTCATCAACAGCTCGAATGAAAGAGTTCATCTCATCAACATCATTTGCCAAAAGGGCTAAATCATCAGCATAATCTAAATCAGAAATTTTCGTATCTCCAGCCCATTTAAGGCCAAAATCTTTCCCTTGAAGTGAATTTCGCATAACATAATCAATAACCAAACTAAAGAGAAAAGGAGACAAAATGCACCCTTGTCGAACACCAGAAGTAATGCTAAACCAATTGCTACAAGCCGTACCAACTCTCACACACGACTCAGTGTTATTATAGAGAGCTTTCATTGTTAACTAACTTGTCTGGTATACCATATGATTTCACAATCAACCACAAATTATGACGATCTACAGAGTCGAAAGCCTTTTTGAAATCAACAAAGCTAGCAACCAAAGGTTTCTGAAACTCTAAACATTTCTCAAGAATCTGCCTAAGTGAAAATATTTGATCCACACATCCCCTACCACTTCTGAATCCACATTGCTCATCACGCAATTGACTGTCAACCAGATTCTTAATTCTATTAAGCACAATCATGGAAAGAACTTTACCTGGAACAGAGAGTAGGCTGATACCCCTATAGTTATCACAAGAGCTGCGATCACCTTTTTTGAAAATAGGGATAACAATAGCTCTGGTAAAATCCTTAGGAACCATGCCTTTATCATAAAAGATATTCAGAATTTCAGTTATCCTAAGTAAGAACCGAAACATTTCCAGCTCTAAGCATTTCTGTAGTAATTTCATCTACCCCTGGGGATTTATGAAGTTTAAGTTTAGAAACAGCCAAAATAACTTCGGATTGTGTTATAGGGCTAACATTAAAGCCACCAATGCATCTATCATCATTGCAAACAATGGGAATAGAACTAACCGCATTGTTTAGAACATCACTGAAATGCTCAGCCCACCTAGCCATGACAGAATCCTCACCATCTATAACCTTACCTTGTTTATCCTTCAATCCCTGTATACCTGTCCGTTTTCTACCACACAAAACATTAACTATCTGATACAGCTCTCTGCTGTTGTGCTGTCTAACTGCTTCCTCGGCTTTGTCAGCCAAACCATCAAGCCAAAGATTCTTATCAGCAGCTAACTGATCTTTTACACGTTTATTAACTTCTCTGTAATGCTTTCTATTAGGACTAGTAGGGTATTGATTAAGGACATTCCTGCAGTTCTTTCTTTCCGAAATAAGCTCAAGTGCCTTATCACTCAGATAATTCTGCCTCTTCTGCTCCTTTTTTCCTAAACGAGTACTGTTAGTGTCCACAAAAGCCTGTTAAAATGATCCCATTCTTCCTCAACTTCAGTGGTAAGCATACCATGACTGTCATAATGACTAAGTAACCTATCATGGTAAGCTTTAGCTATAACTGGGTCTTTCAGAGTTTCAGTATTAAAAGCAAATTTTTTAACCCTAGCACAACACTTTTTAAGTTTAAGTTGCAAGACACTTTTAACTAGGTAATAGTCAGATCCAATTTCAGCTCCCCTATATGCCCTGGTATTTCTAACAGAACTAGCCCATTTGCTGTTAATTAATATATAATCAATCATATTCCTATGCAGCCCATCAGGTGAAACCCATGTGTACTTATGTATGTCGCGGTATTTGTAATATGTGTTAGTTATTCTGAAACCATTGAGTTTACTTACCTGTAGGAGACGTTGCCCATTGCCATTGCAGCTACCAATACCAAAAGGGCCAATCACTCCTCCCCGAAGGTCAGAGTCAGTACCAACCTTGGCATTGAAGTCACCAAGAACAAGGGTAATATCTCCTTTCTTGACAGAATTCAAAATATCCTGAAGTTGTTCATAAAACCTATCCTTCTCATCCTCATCGGCATCCTCAGTGGGGGCATAACAGCAGATAACATTCAAGTCATTAACGCTTGTCTGAAATTTTGCTGTAAGAAACCTTTCATTAATGCACTCATATCCTAGAAGAGCATCACTAGCGTGTCTGCTGAGAAGCAGACCCACGCCTTGGTGATGCTTATTGTCGTCCCTCCCTGAAAAGAGAAATTTAAGATTATTTTTAAGAATCTGACTTTTATCTGTCCATCTGGTCTCTTGCAAGCCGAGAATATCTAAATTATAATGGTGGAATTCTTGTGTGAGGACATCAAGAGAAAAAGCTCTGTGCAGAGTCCTCACATTCCAACTACCTATGGAGAGAAAATGGTTAGTGGGATGTTTAAAGAAACTATGTTTATTGAGAGAGGGAATGCCGACAATATCAAACAGCCCCCTAATCGCAGACATGGGGCAAAGAACCGTTCCCCCACCACTAAAGGCTGAAGCCATCTACACTGGAAGACTTCCTCCAATGTTGAAATTGACGATGCCAATAGAAACAAAGAGTTCAGGTGCCTGCGATGACCTCTGCTCAGGATTATCCACCAGCTGATAAACATATCCTGTGAATCTATTTACTTGGGGCTGTCAACCCACAAACAAACAGAAAACACAGCGGAAGATTTTCCCTCCACAGAAGCCCACCAGTTCAGCAAAATCAGGATCCATAATCAAGCTCAGAGCCATATATCTGTCCAGTCCAGTAGGTTTATATGGTCAGCACCAGGACCCTGTGTGGTTGACCACTCCTCAGCAGGGTAGGGAAAAAAAAGAAAAGTAGCCATAGTTGTCCAGATCAGTAGGCCACACTAATCGGGCAGCCCTCCCCTTTCGTTCACTTCTACAAGAGAGTATCTCTTTTGAAAGGTACTAACGGTCTGCACCACGAGAAGGCGGGGTCGGACATTAGGTGCTAGGCCTGGCCGGTTCTATGCATCATCACAGGGGATTGGTGCATAGCTCTCCTTCCAGTGACTACCTAGCTACCATTTACAGACCAAAGTTTTTTAAGGATTATCAAAAGAAGAGTATATCAATATCAGGAAAGGGTGACCCTAAGGAAAAAATAGATTTGTTAAGAAACGTGAAACAAAAAACATTATTCCAAATATTAGACAAATTTTTGCTAAAATCCGGGATTCAGAAAAAGTATTTTCTGTACTTTATTGACAAGACTAGCAGATGCAGAATTACCCAGTATTGCTGGAGTTTGAAGGAGGAGGGGTGAAGTCGGTAGGTCGCCAGGCTCATAATCTGCATTTCCCATGTTCGTGTCTCGCCAGTGCCAGTGTTGAGATTTATCTCCGCAAAACTTATCACCCTATTCTGGGTCAGTAGGGGACACCGATGGGTTTGGAAAATCTGCCGTTCATCGAATGGGACGTTAAGCCGTGGCCCCGTGTGCGGGAGAGCGATACTCTGCGAACATTAAAGAACACGCTGGATGGTAGCAACTTTTTAACCACCATGGTGAATTTATAAGGAGAAAAATCTTTAGAAGAATGTCCCCGCCCTGGCCACGGTCAGTAGCGGACACCGATGGGTTTGGCAAAGCTGCCGTTCATCGAATGGGACGTTAAGCCGTGGCACCGTGTGCGGGAGAGCCATACCCTGTGAAAATTAAAGAACACGCTGGATGGTAGCAACTTTTTAACAGCTTTGGTGAATTTATAAGGAGAAAAATCATTAGAAGAATGTCCCCACTTGGCCACGGTCAGTAGGGGACACCGATGGGCTAGGAAAGGCCGCCGTCCGTCGGATGGGACGTTAAGCCGTGGCCCAGGGTGCGAGAGAGCCATACACTGTGCACGTTAAAGAACACGCTGGATGGCCTTGACGGGAGGCTACCATCTGTCTCCCAACAGCCCTTCCAGTGGGTTCCCTCCCCCAACCTTCTCTGAGCCTTCGGGGTCCATGTGACCTGGCCATTTAGCCCATGGTGTGCAAAAAAGTGCCGCACAGAGGTAAAACAACCCAACCCAACCAATTTGAAGAATGACACGAAGGAATTTCTACCAATGGTGGAAAATTAAAATCTCTGCGATATGCGGATGACATCATCTTCCTAGCACGATTTTGGAGTGAAAAGTTTTATTAGATTAGATAAAAGAATTGGAAAAATGGGATTGCTAATTAATTTTAACGAAACGAAAATTATGGCACTCGGAGAAGATTGTAACTGCGAACTTTTCATTCTCACGAAAGAGAATTGAGAAACTTCCAAGTTTTAGCTGTTTTGGTTCCGTGATTAACGTTAAAGAAGGTAAAACAACGAATAAATGAAAACAAGAATTAGGATGTGGGAAAATGTGCCTGGAAAGGAATGGAAAAGATCTGGATGAATAGAGGAAATTAAATTGCAGAAAATTAGAATATTGATTTCTTTCCCTGTTGTGTTTTATGAGTGTGAAACATGGAATGTTTAAGATGGCAAGTTAGGGAAATTAGGTTTCAATGGCTTTGTGCTTGGCGTAGTCTTCTGATAATATAGTGGATGGTGAGACGAAGGTGAACTAGAAGAATTATTAATGAGCCGTTTCGATAAGAATAATGATGAGAGAGTTGGGTTGAGTTGTTTACCTCTGAGCGGCACTTTTTTGCACACCATGGGCTAAATGGCCAGGTCACATGGACCCCGAAGACTCAGAGAAGGTTGGGGGAGGGGACCCACTGGAACAGATGTTGGGAGGCAGATGGTAGCCTCCCGTCAAGGCCATCCAGCGTGTTCTTTAACAATGGGTTGTTTTACCTCTGAGCGGCACTTTTTTACACACCATGGGCTAAATGGCCAGGTCACATGGACCCCGAAAGCTCAGAGAAGGTTGGGGGAGGTGACTCACTGGAACAGCTGTTAGGAGACGGATGGTAGCCTCCCGTCAAGGCCATCCAGCGTGTTCTTTAACGCTGGGTTGTTTTACCTCTGAGCGGTACTTTTTTGCACACCATGGGCTAAATGGCCAGGTCACATGGACCCCGAAGGCTCAGAGAAGGTTGGGGGAGGGGACCCACTGGAACAGCTGTTGGGAGACAGATGGTAGCCTCCCGTCAAGGCCATCCAGCGTGTTCTTTAACGTGCACAGGGTATGGTTCTCCCGCACACGGGGCCACGGCTTAACGTCCCATCCAACGGATGGCGGCCTTTCCAAGCCCATCGGTGTCCCCTACTGACCGTGGGCAGGGCGGGGAATTTTATTCAAAAGAAAAGCAAACTTAAAACATCATATATTTTCTCTCTATCACAGAAACAAACTGTTTCCGAAATATTTTTATTCCCCCCTCCCCCAACCTCCCTACGAAAAAACAACCAGAATTCCTTTGTCCATTAGACTGTTTTTCAATCAATTCTTGTATCTGCATAGAAACGAAATACAGCTGCGCTACGATAACAATTAAATGTAGAAGAAAGCAGACTGCCTTTTACACAAACTAAACAGTTAACTGACTCAAATGAAAACGCTGATACCTTGCTCTCCCTTATCACTGAGGGAGTGGGGCGGGGGTGGCTCAGTCGGTAGCGCGCCAGGCTCGTAATCTGTAGTTCCCAGGTTCGAGTCCCAGCTGGGTCAGTGTTGAGATTTATCTCCGCAAAATTCCCCGCCCTGCCCACGGTCAGTAGGGGACACCGATGGGCTTGGAAAGGCCGCCGTCCGTCGGATGGGACGTTAAGCCGTGGCCCCGTGTGCGGGAGAGCCATACCCTGTGCACGTTAAAGAACACGCTGGATGGCCTTGACGGGAGGCTACCATCTGTCTCCCAACAGCTGTTCCAGTGGGTCCCCTCCCCCAACCTTCTCTGAGCCTTCGGGGTCCTTGTGACCTGGCCATTTAGCCCATGGTGTGCAAAAAAGTGCCGCTCAGAGGTAAAACAACCCAACAACCCAACCCACTGAGGGAGTTCGAGTGTGTGTGTGTGTGGGGGGGGGGGTCTGACCAATGATGAATTTACATTAGCTGAATTTATTTACTTGGGTTGTTTTACCTCTGAGCAGCACTTTTTTGCACACCATGGGCTAAATGGCCAGGTCACATGGACCCCGAAGGCTCAGAGAAGGTTGGGGGAGGAGACACACTGGAACAGCTGTTGGGAGACAGATGGTAGTTTTACCTCTGAGCGGCACTTTTTTGCACACCATGGGCTAAATGGCCAGGTCACATGGACCCCGAAGGCTCAGAGAAGGTTGGGGGAGGGGACACACTGGAACAGCTGTTGGGAGACAGATGGTAGCCTCCCGTCAAGGCCATCCAGCGTGTTCTTTAACGTGCACAGGGTATGGCTCTCCCACACACGGGGCCACGACTTAACGTCCCATCCGACGGACGGCGGCCTTTTCAAGCCCATCGGTGTCCCCTACTGACCGTGGGCAGGGCGGGGAATTTTGCGGAGATAAATCTCAACGCTGACCCAGCTGGGACTCGAACCTGGGAACTAGAGATTACGAGCCTGGCACGCTACCGAATGAGCCACCCCCGCCCGTTATTTACTTGGATATTCATACAAATAAAAAAACAATTTTTAGTCTGCTTCTTGAAGAACATGCAAAAAAAGAAATTCACCCAGCATAATTGTAAAGTTTACCTCACTCAAGGTCGACAAATTACATTATTAGTATCTTCTCATTAAATATTTACGAAATGAAAGTGTCTTCACTTAGGAAGCATCAAGCATTACGGAGCTGCAGCCACAGCTAATGGCAAAATGCACTACCAAATCTTCTGCCGAAATTGTCGTTTATGGTAATTTAAGAAGTTTTTTTCTTTTTCTTTGTTGCTATGCGTTTCGTGCCGCATCTTCCACTGGAGGAGGAACCATAAACAACACCTTGTTTTATTTTTGCTAAGCAGTTGACTAATAAACGCATCTGAAGCTCCTGCGTTTTTTTAGTTTCTTAATTTTTTTTTCCTTTCTCTTTTCAACTCAATGTTCTAGAGGTTGTTTTAAATAGTCTTCCATTTAGGTACTTAATGAACGAAGCTGCATAATTTTCTTGAGAAGCACTTTGCTAAATAAACGAAACTGTCTTCCAAGAAGCTGAGTACGAAACTCCAAAAGTTTTAAAAAATTATTTTTTTTTTAACATCAAGTTTCAGGAATTCAATGATTATCAGATCAAGGGCATAAGGAAATTTGAAGTGCAGTTCAAAATGAAGATGCTCTTGATTGAACAAAATGCTCTTTTTCACATCAGAGAGGGGGAGGGGGTGGAAATATATATATAAATACACTGCTGGCCATTAAAAGTGTAACACCAGGAAAGACAAGAGATATCAAAGTCATATTTAGTGAATACATAGTTTATGTTACGGGGATCAAATTATTACAAATACAACAGGATTAGAGTTGTGGAATATAAAGAAATCAGTATCTTTTGTATCCACCATGAGCGGCAATAACCGCTGCTACACGGTCCAGCATTGAGAGGATGAGACGTGGAATGTGTGCTTGGGGAATGTCAGTCCATGCAATTTCGATACGTGGCCAAAGTTCATCTGTTGTAGCAACTGCTGGTGTGCTAGTCATTGTGAGATCATGGACCGGGCATGTTCAATTGGGGACAGATCCAGTGAACGTGCAAGCCAAGGCAGAAGTGTCACATGATGGCTATCCAGGAATTGTTGGACGATGTATTCCACATATGGTCGGGCATTGTCCTGTTGCTAAATGGCACCAGAGAGCCCTTGAAGATAAGGTACAACCACAAGCTCCAACACCTCAGTGATGTAACGCTGGCTGTTCAAAGTACCGGTAATGCGTAAGAGGGGCGTGTGTGAGTAGAGTCCAATGGCACCCCCATACCATAACAAGAGGGGTCGGACCTGTATGTCACCACATCATGCATGTCTCACTGAGCCTGTCGCCGCGGGGCGGGGGTGGCTCAGTCGGTAGCGCGCCAGGCTCGTAATCTGTAGTTCCCAGGTTCGAGTCCCAGCTGGGTCAGCGTTGAGATTTATCTCCGCAAAAATTCCCCGCCCTGCCCACGGTCAGTAGGGGACACCGATGGGCTTGGAAAGGCCGCCGTCCGTCGGATGGGACGTTAAGCCGTGGCCCCGTGTGCGGGAGAGCCATACCCTGTGCACGATAAAGAACTCGCTGGATGGCCTTGACGGGAGGCTACCATCTGTCTCCCAACAGCTGTTCCAGTGGGTCCCCTCCCCCAATCTACTCTGAGCCTTCGGGGTCCATGTGACCTGGCCATTTAGCCCATGGTGTGCAAAAAAGTGCCGCTCAGAGGTAAAACAACCCAACCCAACCCTGTCGCCGCAGTACCCCAGTTATGGTCCATCAGGGTGCTGCATACTGAAGTGGGATTCGTCTGAAAAGATGATGTGATGCCATTCGCACATCCATCAGCGACGTTCTTGGCACCATTGCAGTCGCATACACCTGTGTTGTAGAGTCAATGGCAGCCAAAGCAATGGCCACCTAACAAAGATGTTCCGATGCTGCAGATGACGTTGAACCGTACGTGTGGACACTGGTTGATGTGCAACACACCCTAACTGTTGCCATTCAAAGCCATGCACACGAGATGTCTGTCCTCTCATTCGTTTGTGTAACAGGGGCATTGAGATCCCTCACGTCGGTGAGTTCGTTCCTCCTCTACCCATTGATGCCATATTCTCATCACTGTGGCAGCATTCTGTCCAACACGAGCACTGATGTCTCGGTACGATAATCCGACATCCCGTAATCCCACAATCCTCCCTCGATCAAAGTCGAAAACCTGGTCATATGGATGCCGTGTTCTTCGACGGAGCATACTTGATCCTTTAGTGCGCAAGAACTGTGAGCAAACACAATTCCAGTTCTTTATACCTGCTCTTTGTAATCTCCTCTTATACCACTAATTCCAGGGGGCGTTACTCTCACACATGATGTGCGTATGTGCTGCGCTTTGAATCATTTACATGTTCTCCCATTGGCTACCCATCTTGCATATTTTGATACAATCTGATGAGTTCTTCCTGGTGTTGGGGCGGGGGTGGCTCAGTCGGTAGCGCGTCAGGCTCGTAATCTGTAGTTCCCAGGTTCGAGTCCCAGCTGGGTCAGCGTTGAGATTTTCTCCGCAAAAATTCCCCTCCCTGCCCACGGTCAGTAGGGGACACCGATGGGCTTGGAAAGGCCGCCGTCCGTCGGATGGGACGTTAAGCCTTGGCCCCGTGTGCGGGAGAGCCATACCCTATGCACGTTAAAGAACACACTGGATGTCCTTGACGGGAGGCTACCATCTGTCTTTCAACAGCTGTTCCAGTGGGTCCCCTCCCCAAACCTTCTCTGAGCCTTCGGGGTCCATGTGATCTGGCCATTTAGCCCATGGTGTGCAAAAAAGTGCCGCTCAGAGGTAAAACAACCCAACCCAACTCTTCCTGGTGTTGTACTTTTAATGGCCAGCAGTGTATATAATATTAAAAAAAACATATATTTATATATATACATATTGGCGTAGGCGGGGAGGGGTAGCTGACACCCCCCTTTGGAAAATTGATCGAGAAATTTATTTCTATTGAATAATAGAGGTATACCAAATATTAACATCGTTATTCCCTTAACAAAATTCAATCTTGAAATTTTTCAGTCTCTTTTGCTTTCGAAAGCTCATTTATATTTATTTACTAATATGGAAAAAGGTTGCTTTTTTTTACATATATTTTCAATAATAAGTTTTCTATTTTTTTTGTTTTGTTGTTTTAGGAAATTCTTAGTTGTATTATGGAATGAGTATGATTGCTGCCTAACTGACGGCTCTCATTAATTCATTAGTGCAAGGATGGGTCTAAACATTTCTGAAAAAAAAATTTCGCCCTCCTCAATCCGGAAAATGTTTTGCCCCAATAACATTCGCTCTCCTTAAAATAAAATTTCAGACTCCCATGTGTACACAGTGCGGGGTGAATCAGTCGGTAGCGTGCTAGACTCGTAATCTGCAGTTCCCAAGTTCGATTCCCACCTGGCCCAGCTCTGATATTTATCTCCGCAAAACTCCCCGCCCTGCCCCTCGGTCAGTAGGGGGACACCGATGGGCTTGGAATGGTCACTGTCCGTCGGATGGACATAAAACCGTGGTCCCGTGTTCGGGAGAACTATACCCTGTACACGTTAAAGAACACGCTGGATGAGAACGCCTTGACGGGAAGCTACCATCTGTCTCCTAAGAGATGTATACTGGGTACCTTCTCCATTGGGCCTTTTCTGAACCCTCTAGGTTCTTGTGACCTGGATATTTAGCCCACGGTGCGCCAAAAAAGTGTCGCTCAAGAGGTAACCAAACCCAACCCTAACATCTTAAAAAAAAAAACCTCAAAAGCTACTTGCCAAAGAGGTGTTATAATAACCTATCAGAGCCCTTCCTGTTGTTTAATAAAAAGTGCACATTAACTTGCTATTCTGGTTTTTATAAAATCTGATTCATTATTTATTAAATATTCAGATATAACTGACATTCGGATTTAACGCACCCATTCTGCCCAAAATTGGTCAGTTAAATTGTAGATTTATTGCAATTTTATTTCAATTATTCTTAAATATAAATCTGCATTATTCCATTCGGGCGAATGAACAAATCATCTATTTTTTTGGTGCGATCATTAAGCCGTGATTTGGTTACTACAATCCTCATTCATCCGACACGTGTTTCTTTAATTTTGAAGATCGATCATTAAGATTGCAGTTTGGGCTGGGTTGTTTCACCTCTGAGCGGCACTTTTTTAATTTTGAAGATCGATCATTAAGATTACAGTTTGGGTTGGGTTGTTTCACCTCTGAGCGGCACTTTTTTAATTTTGAAGATCGATCATTAAGATTGCAGCTTGGGCTGGGTTGTTTCACCTCTGAGCAGAACTTTTTTTAATTTTGAAGATCGATCATTAAGATTGCAGTTTGGGCTGGGTTGTTTCACCTCTGAGCAGAACTTTTTTTAATTTTGAAGATCGATCATTAAGATTGCAGTTTGGGCTGGGTTGTTTCATCTCTGAGCGGCACTTTTTTGCACACCATGGGCTAAATGGCCAGGTTACGTGGATCCCGAAGGAGAACCCTAAGTGGTCCCCTCCCCCAACCCCCAGAGAAGGTTAGGGGAGGGGACCCACTGGAACAGCTGTTGGGAGACAGATGGTAGCCTCCCGTCAAGGCCATCCAGCGTGTTCTTTAACGTGCACAGGGTATGGCTCTCCCGCACACGCGGCCACGGCTTAACGTCACATCCGACGGCCGTCGGCTATTCCAAGCGCATACATGCAGTTTGGAGATAGCATTTTTTTGAACCACTCAGGAACAATCAAGGAAGAAGACCACTTAAACTGTGATTTCGTTACAACGACCCTTGTTAATGCGACTCGTGTATCCTTAATTTCGCAGATCACCATCTCTTTCAAACGTTCCGATGGACCAATCAGGGAAGATCTATTAAACATGATTTCGTTACAACGACTCTTGTTAATCCGATATATCTGCTTAATTTTGCATATCAAATTTTTTTTCAAACGGTCTGATGGAACAACCTTTGCAAATACCCTGATTAATCCAACAAGTCACTGTCTCTTTGAAACGGTTAAATATATTTTTCGTTTAGATTGGGATTTGCAAAAGGAAAGAAAGGGGGGGGGGGAAGCGACCGTAATACAAATTTTATGAATAATTCTTGGATATTATCTTTAGCACTCTTCTATTTATGGACTGGGTTGGGTTGTTTTACCTCTGAGCGGCACTTTTTTGCACACGGAAATTTAAATGGCCAGGTCACAAGGACCCCGAAGGCTCAGAGAAGGTTTGGGGAGGGGACCCACTGGAACAGCTGTTGGAAGACAGATGGTAGCCTCCCGTCAAGGACATCCAGTGTGTTCTTTAACGTGCACAGGGTATGGCTCTCCCGCACACGGGGCCACGGCTTAACGTCCCATCCGACGGACGGCGGCCTTTTCAAACCCATCGGTGTCCCCTACTGACCGTGGGCAGGGCGGGGAATTTTGCGGAGATAAATCTCATCGCTGACCCAGCTGGGACTCGAACCTGGGAACTACAGATTACGAGCCTGGCGCGTTACCGACTGAGCACCCCCGCCCCATTTTTGGACTGGCACCATGATATTTAAATCATCTTACCCGCCATTGCACAGTCGACCATCGCTGTCTTCTTCGTAAATTTTCGAAGTATTCAAGCCTCTCCTTTTCCAAAATGTTATCGGAGTTCTCATCTCCAAAAACCGTTCGTTTTCAAATGAGTTGAACGATCACGGGGGATGAAACGGATTATACGGATTATAGTCATCCGTTCCATACCCCATCATCGCTCTCCACAAACAATGTCTACAAATCTAAATGTAGTAAAGGATTCTCTCTTTACTGGATATTTTTCCCTCATCCAAAAAGTATCCCTTAAGTAGAACAAAAAAAGAAAATAGACGTGAAGAGGCTGACATGCGAGAGCCATCCCCGACACCCCTTACTAAGGGTCATCCGACACTGGGAAAAGGGATCTGGGGAGCAGAGAGTCATCAAGAGAAGCACATGCACGGACGCTCAGGTTATTTTCACAACACTTGACTTTCAAATAGCGTCTTTGGCGGCGTCTTCACGGAGTCCATGGAAACCAAGGAAGAGGAAACATAAGTCAATTGGATCGTGTCTCAAGACACGAGATTACAGGCTACTGTCGTCGGCGCCGAAGATCAGAAGGAGCACGGAGGGTGGATCCGCCTCACCATCCCCCATCACTGCACAGCTTGCGAGCAGGACCTTGATTACCGAAGGGAGTTCAAACTCGTCGTGCTCGCCAATCCTTCGTTTCAACGTCAGACTCGCTCTCGAAAGAGTCTTTTTTTTTCTTTCTTTTTCCGACCTTTGTGACATGTAAGAGCCTGAATCCCTGAAAGTAATTTCTGAGTTTTAGACTATCTCGGACTCCGAAGTTTTACAGTGAAGTTATCGTTTTGTTTTTCTTTGTTTCCGTAACTGAATTCGTGAAGATGGTGATGTAGATCTTCTCACTGATGTTTGAGGAAATGTATCTGTGTAATAATAATCCCCTGATAAGTCAATGTCGCGACAAAACAGCATTTCATTAAAATGTGTTTTTTAAAGGATTTGTACGAGTTATTTTTCCTTGGAAGAGTTCTTTTTACGCACAAAGGCCTCAATAGCCATGTCACAAGGAACCCAAGGGCTCAGAAAATGTCGTGTAACAGGATCCACTGAATAGTTATTAAGATACATCTCGTTCTTCTTCACAGATGGAAACCTCCCGTCAATCCAGTATGTTCTTTAACTTGCAAAAGTACTTTACCTTTTCTACATTATAGAAAAGAGAGCATTACCTTCTGTACATTGGGGAAACGAGAGCCTTACCTTCTGCCCGTCATGGAAGCCTTACCTTTTGACCATTGAGGAAAAGAGAGCCTCGCCTTCTGTAAATCGGGGAAACGAGAGCCTTACCTTCTGCCCATCAGGGAAGTCTTACCTTTTGACCATTGAGGAAACGAGAGCCTTACCTTCTGTACATTGGGGAAACGAGAGCCTTACCTTCTGCCCATCAGGGAAGCCTTACCTTTTGATCATTGAGGAAAAGAGAGCCTTACCTCCTGCGCATGAGACAAAGAGGAGCTTTACCTTCCGCAAAATAGAGAAAATAGAACCTTACCTTCTGCGATTATAGAAAGAGTTCCTTACCTCTGCCCATTAGAGAAAAGAGAGCCTTATCTTCTGCACGTTAAAAAAGAGAGCCTTAATTTCTGCTCATTAAAGAAAATGGAGTCTTACCTTCTGCACATTGGAGAAAAGAGAGCTACAACTTCTACACAGTGGAGAAAAGAGAGCCTTAACTTCTACACATTGGAGAAAAGAGAGTCATAACTTCTGCACATTGGAGAAAAGAGAGTCATAACTTCTGCACATTGGAAAAAAGAGAGTCATACCTTCTGCGCGTGAGAGAAAGGGGAGCCTTACCTTCTGACATTGGAGAAAAGAGAACCTTACCTTAGGTACATTAGAGAAAAGAATGATTTAACATCTGCACATTAGAGAAAAGAGAGTCATAACTTCTGCACATTGGAGAAGAGAGAAATCTCTACAACACTGGGCAAGTAATTCTGTACACATGAAAGAAATATGAGTTTTGATTTATCCATAGTAAAAAGTAGATAGGATCCTATCCTGTAGAAAGGAGTATGTGGTAAGAAAGAAGCCACAGTATGGATGCGTTAATGGAAAGATCATAACTTGTTTACATTTCAGACAACCTTATTAGTTTCAGAAAACCAGTTAGGCTTTAACTGGCTTAGTGGTTAGGCAGCTAGGGACTGTTCCAGCAAGACAAACTTTGTATGCTGTATTAGCTCTAACTGAGGCAGTGGTCAGCAGTGATTTCAGTCTTAGTAGAGAGTATTTTCTTGTATGAGAAGGCATGTAAAAGCTAGAAGTAGCTTCTAGGATTCTTTGTCCCATATGTCGCAAATGAAAAAAAAAAGAAAGTCATAAACTCTAAAAGTAAGAAACAATTTACCCTGGGCACATAAAAACAATACTCTATTCTCAAGAGAGGGGTTGGCTCAGTCGATAGCGAGTCAGGCTCGTAATCTCAATTTCCCAGGTTCGAGTCCCACTTGTGTCAGAGTTGAGATTTATCTTTGTTAAATCCCTATTCTTGGTCAGAAAACTGATACCGGTGGACTTGGAAAGGCCACCGTCCGACGAATGGGTTGGGTTGTTTTACCTCTGAGCGGCACTTTTTTGCACACCATGGGCTAAATGGCCAGGTCACATGGACCCCGAAGGCTCAGAGAAGGTTGGGGGAGGGGACCCACTGGAACAGCTGTTGGGAGACAGATGGTAGCCTCCCATCAAGGCCATCCAGCGTGTTCTTTGACGTGCACAGGGTATGGCTCTCCCGCACACGGGGCCACGGCTTAACGTCCCATCCGACGGACGGCGACTTTTCCAAGCCCATCGGTGTCCCCTACTGACCGTGGGCAGAGCGGGGAATTTTGCGGAGATAAATCTCAACGCTGACCCAGCTGGGACTCGAACCTGGGAACTACAGATTACAAGCCTGGCGCGCTACCGACTGAGCCACCTCAGACCCCCGACGAATGGTTCATACAGCTGTGTCCCTCGTGTGTAGGTGGGGCCATACCCTAAGCACATTAAAGAACACGGTGGATGGCATTGACGTGAGGCTTACATCTGTCTCTTTACAGCTGTCCAGTGGGTCCCCTTCCCTGAACTTCTCCCAGCCCTTGTGACCATTAAACGCAGCGTGTTGCAAAAAAGTGCCGCTCAGAAGTAAAACAACCCAAACACTCTTCAAATTAAGAAAGAGAGAGAGAGAATTAAACCTGGAGACTAAATGAAGGATTTTAATTTCATGACGTTTTTATGCATGAAAAAAAGTTATATCCAGTTTTTTTTTAAATCAACGAGAGCCATACCCTTTGTGTGCAAGTAAAAGGGGAAAGACATACCATCTGTATCAAGTACGGATTTAAAAAAACAACAACTAAAAGGTAGGAGGGCAACTAACTGGATTTCCATTGCAGTATAACATTTTCCTCTCTGTTAAGATCTGAAGGCCGAACCCTACTTCAAGTACATTAGGGAAAAGAGAGCCTTACCTTCTGCACATTAGAGAAAAGGGGCCTTACCATATACACATTAGAGAAAAGAGAGTCTTGCCTTGTGCGCATTAAAGAAAAGAGAGCACTACCTTCTGCACATAGAGAAAAGAGAACCTTACCTTCTGAATATCAGAGAAAAGAGAACCTTTTGCACATTAGAGAAAAGAGAGCCTTACCTTTTGCACATTAGAGAAAAAGAGAGCCTTACCTTATGCACATTAGAAAAAAGAGAGAGTCTTACCTTGTGCACATTAAAGAAAAGAGAGCACTACCTTCTGCACATAAAGAAAAGAGAGCCATATCTTTTTGCACATTAGAGAAAAGAAAGCCTTACCTTCTGCACATTAGAGAAATTAAAGCCTTACCTTCTGCACATTAGAGAAAAGAGAGCCTTACCTTCTGCATATAGAGAAAATAGAGCATTACCTTCTGCACATTAGAGAAAAGAGAGCATTACCTTATGCCCATTAGGAAAAAGAGAGCATTACCTTATGCAAGTTAGAGAAAAGAGAGTCTTGCCTTGTGCGCTTTAGAGGAAAGAGGGACTTACCTTTTACACATTAGAAAAAACAGAGCCTTACCTTCTGTACGTTAGAGAAAAGAGAGCCTTACTTTCTGTTTGATCACAATAGGCAACAGATGTGATGAATCTATCTGTAGGTTTATGCGTTAGCCCAGAATTAATCCTCAAGCACTGGAAAGTGCTGAGCCACCCTGAGTTGTAAAAGGTTGGGTTGTTTTACCTCTGACCGGCAATTTTTTGCACACAATGGGCTAAATGGCCAGGTCACATGGACCCCGAAGGCTCAGAGAAGTTTGGGGGAGGGGACCCACTGAAACAGCTGTTGGGAGACAGATGGTAGCCTCCCGTCAAGGCCATCCAGCGTGTTCTTTAACGTGCACAGGGTATGGCTCTCCCGCACATGGGGCCACGGATTAACGTCCCATCCGATGGACGGCGGCCTTTCCAAGCCGGTCATCGGTGTCCCCTACTGACCGTGGGCAGGGCGGAGGAATTTTGCGGAGATAAATCTCAACGCTGACCCAGCTGGGACTCGAACCTGGGAACTACAGATTACGAACCTGGCGCGCTACCGACTGAGCCAACCCCGCCCCTTGAGTTGTAAAATGTGAAGTTTCATTGCTTTGACACATATCACTTTGCTCCTGTAAAGGTGGCTAGGGGAGCCAGCGGATAACTTCGTGTTGACCTTTTGTGAATGAAGGAGCATGACCTTTTTTGTGAATGAAGGAGCATGACCCCCCCCCCCCTTTTTGTGAATGAAGGAGCAAATTGTCACCGGAATGAACGGGAAGTTATTACCTTGAGTCGGAGGAAGGTGAACGGCACTTGGAAGAAGAAGGACACAGTTTCAAGTTGAGCAGAAAGCGATATTCTGTAGGCTTGAGGCTCAGTGGCTACTGGCTGTGGGCTGAGATCCCCTGTGCTACAAAAGAACCCATACTGCTGGCCTATGTTAATTTGGTAGCACATAAGGTAGTACTTAGTCGGTAGCGCGACAGGCACCTAATCTGTAGTTCCCAGGTTCGAGTCCCAGTTGGACCAGCAATTAGATTAATCTCTGCAAAACTCTCCACCTTGCTTTCGGTCAGTAGGGGACACCACTGAGCATGGAAAGGCTGCCGTCCGTCGGATCGGACGTTAAGCTGAGGCTCCGTGTACGGGAGCATATCCTGTGCACGTTAAAGAACACGCAAGATGGCCTTCACGGGAGGATACCATCTGTCTCCAATCCAGTGGGTTTCTTCTCTGAACCTTCTCTGAGCTATCGGGGTCCTTGTGACCTGGACATTTAGCCCATTGTCTGTAAAAACAGTGTCGCTCAGTAATAAAACAACCCAACATAAGGTAGCAAACTGCCACATGAACCAACAGAAAATAAAAAGGAACTCCATAAGATCTCACAGTTTTTAAACAATTTCTTTAAAAATGCATAAAATATGCACATTTAATATTATGTTGCTTTTATTTCTCTTACTAGATTTCTCAAAAAACTTACTCCTACCCCATATTCGGTCCTGTTATACACTGAAGTGCCATTGAATTAGAGACAGGAGACGTTATCCAAATTTAGTACTGCAAGTCACATTTGCACGCATGCATGGCTGAAACTCTGGTCTATATAGCTGTCAGCTTTGGATTCCACAAGCATTCGTCGTGAAAAGAATAATGGAAAAGGAGCGTGATTTAGATGCATTTGACAGAGGGCAGATCGTAGGTGCCCGACGGATGGGACACTCGATCTCCGAAATTGTCAACGAACTTGGATTTTCTCATACGACAGTTTCAAGAGAATTTCGGGAATATGAAAATTCCGGTCGTCCATCGGATGGAACGTTAAGCCGTGGTCCCGTGTGCGGGAGAGCCATACCCTGTGCACGTTAAAGAACGCGTCGGATGGCCTTGACGGGAGACTACCATCTGTCTCCCAACAACTGTTCCAGTGGCTTCCCTACCCCCAACCTTCTCTGAGCCTTCGGGGTCCATGTGACCTGGGCATTTAGTCCATGGTGTGCAAAAGAGTGCCGCTCAGAGGTAACCCAACCCATCCTCATGAAATGAAAGACAGCTATATTGACATAACTCCGTGTCACCTATTGGCAAAGCGAGAAGAGAATTTGTGCCAAAACTTTCTTTCGAATAGCCAGTAAAATCCTCAAGTGAACAAAAATCCATATGGAAGTCTATTGTTCGTCTTCCTCAGAGCCACTTCAAAGGAAATACCGATTGACGGATCCAATGCTTTGTTCGACTTCCGCAAAACACAGTTCTAGACTTTTCAAAGCATCAAAGGAAGCGTCGATTTACGGGAGGAGAGCTCATTGAACCGGGGAGTCTTTTCAAACGGTTAACACGGCCAATTCCAGATTTCAATAGTGATACTCGAATTTAAGTTTAATTCAAGGCATTGGGTTAAATTTTTCTATTGACATTTGAAACTGAACCAATCAGGAAAGGGCAAGAGAAGCGATATGGATAGAGGTGTTGGAGGGAAGATACATGGGGGAGAGAAAATAGCACTTGTGTACGTGGGGAGGGAAGATACATGGGGGAGAGAAAATAGCACTTGTGTACATGGGGAGGGAAGATACATGGGGGAGAGAAAATAGCACTTGTGTACGTGGGGAGGGAAGATACATGGGGGAGAGAAAATAGCACCTGTGTACATGGGGAGGGAAGATACATGGGGGAGAGAAAATAGCACCTGTGTACATGGGGAGGGAAGATACATGGGGGAGAGAAAATAGCACTTGTGTACATGGGGAGGGAAGATACACGGGGAGAGAAAATAGCACTTGCGTACATGGGGAGGGAAGATACATGGGGGAGAGAAAATAGCACTTGTGTACGTGGGGAGGGAAGATACATGGGGGAGAGAAAATAGCACTTGTGTACATGGGGAGGGAAGATACATGGGGGAGAGAAAATAGCACCTGTGTACATGGGGAGGGAAGATACATGGGGGAGAGAAAATAGCACTTGTGTACATGGGGAGGGAAGATACACGGGGAGAGAAAATAGCACTTGCGTACATGGGGAGGGAAGATACGTGGGGGAGAGAAAATAGCACCTGTGTACATGGGGAGGGAAGATACATGGGGGAGAGAAAATAGCACTTGTGTACATGGGGAGGGAAGACACAGGGGGAGAGAAAATAGCACTTGTGTACATGGGGAGGGAAGATACATGGGGGAGAGAAAATAGCACTTGTGTACATGGGGAGGGAAGATACATGGGGGAGAGAAAATAGCACTTGCATACATGGGGAGGGAAGATACATGGGGGAGAGAAAATAGCACCTGTGTACATGGGGAGGGAAGATACATGGGGGAGAGAAAATAGCACTTGTGTACATGGGGAGGGAAGATACATGGGGGAGAGAAAATAGCACTTGCATACATGGGGAGGGAAGATACATGGGGGAGAGAAAATAGCACTTGCGTACATGGGTCATTATCAGGGGAGGTTCAACCAATTCTGCGGTAAGAAGCACTTCAGGATTTTGGGGCCCCTCTTGTTATCAAAAACTAATAATAAATAAATAAGTAAATTCAAATTAATGAATGTAATCAAATTATATTTATTTATATTATTCAACTTAATGAATATAATCAAAATAATATAATCAAATTAATGAATAATTTTATTAATACACATATCTGGTCTAGTAGTCAACGTACCTGACTATTAAACAGCGGGCATGTCTTTGTGTAGGGACTCTGTTAGAAAAAAATAAAGTGGGAGGGGCAATATACTCGAAAAAAGGTAAAGGGGGAGTGGCAGGAGTAGATTTTATTGCAGTGTAACATTTCCCCCTTCGCTTTAAATTTTTTTTTAATTAATAAAAAATGAGTGAAATGTGCAAATGTTTAATGATTTTTGGTTTCCATTATCATTATTATGATTCTCGAAACGGGGGGGTGGCATCCTCCTTTCTCCTTTAAAATTCTCACTTTGTTCTTATGTATGTGTTGGAATATTGTATGAAAAACCAGGGCAAATCCAATAAAGCTTCTAAGTTATCTATACTTTTCGTGTAGGGCAATACCATCTTCGCTTTTACTTTTTAATTTATGCATTAAAAAAAGGACGATACACGTTTATACGTGTACAGTCGCTCAAAAAAGTATCCGAACACTATGGTTGATTACAGAATTCAGAAAAAATATCTGGCAACGATTTTTTTAGAAATTAGTGATCTGGCAACCTTCGTGTCACGTGACACGAAGGTTGCCAGATCACTAATTTCTAAAAAAATCATTGCCAGATATTTTTTCTGAATTCTGTAATCACGTGACACGAAGGTTGCCAGATCACTAATTTCTAAAAAAATCGTTGCCAGATATTTTTCCTGAATTCTGTAATCACGTGACACGAAGGTTGCCAGATCACTAATTTCTAAAAAAATCGTTGCCAGATATTTTTTCTGAATTCTGTAATCAACCATAGTGTTCAGATACTTTTTTGAGCGACTGTACCATGTACCATCCTTTTTTTTAAAGACATTTCTATATATAAATAATATTCTTAATAGCGAACTGAGAGGTTTTATAGCGAGTACAGAGTTATCGAGTAGGTTGGGTGGGTTGTTTTACCTCTGAGCGGCACTTTTTTGCACAACATGGGCTAAATGGCCAAGTCACAAGGACCCCGAAGGCTCAGAGAAGGTTGGGAGAGGGGACCCACTGGAACAGCTGTTGGGAGACAGATGGTAGCCTCCCGTCAAGGCCATCCAGCGTGTCCTTTAACGTGCACAGGGTATGGCTCTCCCGCACACGGGGACACGGCTTAACGTCTAATCCGAATGACGGTGGCCTTTCAAGCCATCGGTGTCCCCTACTGACCGTGGGCAGGGCGGGGAATTTTGCGGAGATAAATCTCAACGCTGATTAAGCTGGGACTCGAACCTGGAATATCAAGTAGGAGTAAGCTGAATTGGGTCGGGAGTCACCCCTCGAAAAGCGTAAGAGATTTCTGCGGCTCTGCCGTCGCCTATCTTATGAATGGAGTAGTAAGAGTGGACAGCTGTGAATGAAGTTAACATATGTTTGGCGCCGAACTTTTGGCGGGATTGTGATTGGAGTGGTGTAAACCTGTATACGAAGTGTTATCGATCCGTTTCGCGCCAAATGTTTGGCGTGGGTATAACTACTATTCATATAATCGTTGCACGACAATTCGAATCGCATTCAACAAAAGAATACATGCATTTAACCATCTAATGAGCAAAGAACTCCTATTTATAATAAAAAAATACCCACTCAAGTAAGCTGCTTGCCACAGAGGTCTGACAGGAGTCTGTCAGTTTATATGCCATAGTAGAAGGTCTGTGAAGATGGCAACAACACATACTTCAAATATATATCGTTTTATTATTGAAATTTTCTTTTTTTTTACCTTTCTTTTCCACAGAATATTTTAACCAAATCTCATCTTTTTGTTAATAAACTATCACAAATTTTATCTCTCGTTTCTCAAAAACTTTCAAAGACGTGCCTTATGTAGATAATCTTCCCCTTCAACAGCTCGCACAAACTAGAAAAGGTTTCCGACATTAACCATGACATTAAACCTACAACATTCAAGCGAAAGAGAAATTCTACCATACGAACTAAACCAGAACTTTTCTCAAATGTAATTAAACCAGAAACGGCTGTCTGCGTTGTGAGTAAACCTCTGTTTTTCACGCTTACATCTCTCGGCTTTTAACACATCCAGTAGGGCTTGTTGCACTCAAGCCGTTCCCCCGTTGAAGCTTCCACCAAATGTATGTAATTGCACCGTACACCTCAAGAAGCACTAGAGTGTAGTTATGAGATTTTCTTACTCAATATTCCTCTCTTTAAGAAGACCATCTGCGGCACCTCGGGTCAGACAAGATGTCCTCACACGCGGGTGAGAGTCTTTAATTAATGTTTAATTAACTCCTAACATTGCTTTACACGGGGCTGATCTGGTCGTCGAAGCAAGAGTACAATTAACGTACTAATTCTTATTTTGTTGTGGACCGTGAGCCAGATGCAAGTTAGCGTCGAATAGTTTTTGAAGATAAAGTAGTCGCCGTACCCTTTTCTGGTCTGCTGTTTTCTCTGCGGTTCCCGCTAGCTCGAGAGATAAATAGATTGGTCTTTTAAATCTTGTTCCGAGAAAGTAGGGAAGGAGGATGGAAGGAAATCTCTCAAAGTCTCGGCATGAATATGGAGAATGCGAGGCGAATGAGAGTAAGGAACTAGAGAGAGTCCAAAAGAGGAGGGAGCAGGAGCAACACGGAGTGCGATGCGGTGTTAATTGGAATTCAACTGGAATTTCTTTAAGACTTGAGATGTTTTGGTAGAGATGTCTGATCACCATGATACTAATACTGCTATTGAGAAAAATAACGAAGGGATTATTTTGGGTGGGGCGGCGGTGGCTTAGTCGGTAGCGTGCCAGGCTCGTAATCTGTAGTTCCCAGGTTCGAGTCCCAGCTGGGTCAGCGTTGAGATTTATCTCGGCAAAATTCCCCGCCCTACCCACCGTCAGTAGGGGACACCGATGGGCTTGGAAAGGCCGCCGTCCGTCGGATGGGACGTTAAGCCGTGGCCCCGTGTGCGGGAGAGCCATACCCTGTGCACGTTAAAGACCACGCTGGATGGCCTTGACGGGAGGCTACCATCTGTCTCCCATCAGCTTTTCCAGTGGGTCCCCTCCCCAACCTTCTCTGAGCCTTCGGGGTCCATGTGACCTGGCCATTTAGACCATTTTGTGCAAAAAAGTGCCGCTCAGAGGTAAAACAACCCAACCCAAATCCGATGTAAATATTACTGGTACTGAAAGTTTGGGTTCTTTTCCGATGTAATAGAAATGATATTACTGGTACTGAAAGATCAAGCTGTTAGATTTTCATGGATGAAATGCGGAATGAATTTTCGTTGTCGTTATCATGTTCTCTTATAAACTTATCTTCATCATCCCAGAGACAGTTCCAGTGTCATCATCATACTTCATTCTGTCAAAACATCATCGTAACACTACATGATTAAAATCATCGTCGTCATGAACTGCAAAAGCTACAAGTTATCGCGTCGTCATCGTATTACAGGATGAAAATAATTATCTTCGTCATCATCGTACTGCACTACAAAGTCATCGTAATCACACTGTATGACATACATGCGTCATCGCGTCATCATACTGATACTGAAAGGGGCGGGGGGCTCAGTAGGTAGCGCGCCAGGCTCGTAATCTGCAGTTCCCAGGTTCGAGTCCCAGCTGGGTCAGCGTTGAGATTTATCTCCGCAAAACTCTCCGCCCTGCCCACGGTCAGTAGGGGACACCGATGGACTTGGAAAGTCCATCGGATGGGACTTGGAAAGTCCATCGGATGGGACTTTAAGCCGTGGCCCCGTGTGCGGGAGAGCCATACCCTGTGCACGTTAAAGAACACGCTGGATGGCCTTGACGGGAGGCTACCATCTGTCTCCCAACATCTGTTCTATTGGGTCCTCTCCTCCAACCTTCTCTGAGCCATAGGGGTCCATGTGACCTGGCCATTTAGCCCATGGTATGCAAAAAAGAGCCGCTCAGAGATAAAACAATCCAACTGATATTGCAAATCATTGCGTCGTCGTCATCTTACCTCATAAAAATAATCTTCTTCGTTATCAGACTGCATGCTGCAAAGTCATTGTCTTCGTCTTCACACTGCATGACATACAGTCATGCAGTGTGATGTCATACAGTCGTCGTCATCGCACTGTATGCTGCAAATCATCGCATCTCATCCCATTACAAGATAAAAAAATAATCGTCTCGTCATTACGCAGCATGCTACAACCTCATTGTCTTCGGAAATCACACAGCATGACACATAGTCGTCGTCGTAACAGATGCTAAAAGTCAACGTCATTACCATAACACTTAAGAGTTGCCAATAGTCCTTTCTTCTAAAATAATGTCCTTCCTATTTTCTTTGGGTCAAAATGTCTTTTCTTTCATAAAAAAAACATCGAAGGGAGTAAAATTTGTTTACTCCCTTCGATGTTAAAAATGTGTTAAAATTGTTAGCGAACCGAACCTCATTGCGTGCATGTTGGGTTGGGTTGTTTTACCTCTGAGCGGCACTTTTTTGCACACCATGGACTAAATGGCCAGGTCACATGGACCCCGAAGGCTCAGAGAAGGTGGGGGGAGGGGACCCACTGGAACAGCTGTTGGGAGACAGATGGTAGCCTCCCGTCAAGGCCATCCAGCGTGTTCTTTAACGTGCACAGGGTATGGCTCTCCCGCACACGGGGCCACGGCTTAAAGGCCCATCCGACGGACGGCGGCCTTTCCAAGCCCATCGGTGTCCCCTACTGACCGTGGGCAGGGTGGGGAATTTTAAGGAGATAAATCTCAACGCTGACCCGCCTGGGAACTACAGATTACGAGCTTGGCGGGCTACCGACTGAGCCACCCCCGCCCCATATTGCGTGTATGCCAGCCGACTCAGAGGAACGTGTCTGTTTCAGGCCAATCCAGATTATTATCAACTGCTTTAAATGTAAAAACGTTTCAGATTTAGGGAAAAAAAAGTGTTGGTTGGCAACACAAATGTTGGCCAAAAGATGATGGAGAGTACAGTCGCTCGGAAAAGTATCTGAACACTATGGTTGATTACAGAATTAAAAAAAATATCTGGCAACGATTTTTTTAGAAATTAGTGATCTGGCAACCTCCGTGTCACGTGACACGAAGGTTGCCAGATCACTAATTTCTAAAAAAATCGTTACCAGATATTTTTTCTGAATTCTGTAATCAACCATAGTGTTCAGATACTTTTTTGAGCGACTGTAGGTGATCATATTATTTTGATACTAGATCGTGTGGGCTCACTCACGGAAATATTGAGCGTGTGCAGTTACCGTTTACAGCAAACTGCACACGCTCCAGTTTGCTGTGAACAATAACTGGAGCGTGTACAGTTGCTGTACACGTTCCAGATATTTTTCCTGAATTCTGTATTCACGTGACACGAAGGTTGCCAGATCACTAATTTCTAAAAAATATCGTTGCCAGAAAATTTTTCTGAATTCTGTAATCAACCATAGTGTTCGGATACTTTTTCGAGCGACTGTGCACAGAGGCAACTCCCATATACCCCACGGATAAAATGAAACGATCGCAGCGCCTCTTTCGGTCAGGCTCCGAACTTCTAAAGATACATCAACCATTCATCGTTTTGTACAACGAAGTTTCAAAAACTGCAGCTTACGTCTTACTTAGAACGTGGCATTAATGCGTAAATTTTTTATAATAGAAGGAATGATGAAAAAAAGAAAGCTTGAAAAGTTGTAAATAAAAAAAAATAAATACCCTGTCAAGCAGCTGCTTGCCACAGAGGTCTGACAGGAGCCTGTCAGTTTATATGCCACAGTAGAAGGTCTGAGAGGATGGCAGGACCTCAGCAGAATAACGACACAAACAGCCATGCCTTACCCGGGGCTCGAACCCAGGTCCTTTAGATCAGTAGCCAAGCGCGCTAACCACTCGGCCATGGGACGGCAAAAAATAAATACCCCGTCAAGCAGCTGCTTGCCACAGAGGTCTGACAGGAGTCTGTCAGTTTATATGCCAGAGTAGAAGGTCTGAGAGGATGGCAGGACCTCAGCAGAATAGCGACAGCCATGACTTACCCGGGGCTCGAACCCAGGTCCTTTAGATCAATAGCCAAGCGCGCTAACCACTCGGCCATGGGACGGCAAAACATAAATACCACCTCAAGCAGCTGCTTGCCACAGAGGTCTGACAGGAGCCTGTCAGTTTATATGCCACAGTAGAAGGTCTGAGAGGATGGCAGGATCTCAGCAGAATAACGACACAAACAGTCATGCCTTACCCGGGGCTCGAACCCAGGTCCTTTAGATCAGTAGCCAAGCGCGCTAACCACTCGACCATGGGACGGCAAAAAATAAATACCCCCTCAAGCAGCTGCTTGCCACAGAGCTCTGACAGGAGCCTGTCAGTTTATATGCCACAGTAGAAGGTCTGAGAGGATGGCAGGACCTCAGCAGAATAACGACACAAACAGCCATGACTTACCCGGGGCTCGAACCCAGGTCCTTTAGATCAGTAGCCAAGCGCGCTAACCACTCGGCCATGGGACGGCTTAATAGATGGAAAATTTCCATAAATTGCTTTGAGGGTGGAAGAAAAGAAGAAATGCAAAGTTTTGGAAAGTAGCGAGAACCTAAAAACTCTTTCTTGACAAAATAATAACTTAGCAACCCTAATCACCACTACATACTAAAAAGGATACAGTCCATTGGATGGGACGTAAAGCCGTGGCCCGTATGCGAAAGACCTATTAGTATTGAGATTGCCTTGCGAATGTTAAAGAATACGGTGTATTATCTTAAGGAGAGGCTAACATCTGTTTCCTAACACCTGCCAGTGGGTTCCCTTCCCCCAACCTTCTCTTGCTCCCTCGGGGCCCTTGTGAACTGCCATCTGTGTGCAAAAAAAAAGTGCCTTTCAGAGGGTTGGGTTGGGTTGTTTTACCTCTGAGTGGCACTTTTTTGCATACCATGGGCTAAATGGCCAGGTCACATGGACCCCGAAGGCTCACAGAAGGTTGGAGGAGGGGACCCACTGGAACAGCTGTTGGGAGACAGATGGTAGCCTCCCGTCAAGGCCATCCAGCGTGTTCTTTAACGTGCACAGGGTATGGCTCTCCCGCTCACTGGGCCACGGCTTAACGTCCCATCCGACGGACGGCGGCCTTTTCAAGCCCATCGGTGTCCCCTACTGACCGTGGGCAGGGCGGGGAATTTTTGCGGAGATAAATCTCAACGCTGACCCAGCTGGTACTCGAACCTGGGAACTACAGATTACGAGCCTAGCGCGCTACCGACTGAGCCACTCCCGTCCCATTTTAAAACCATGCCTTACCCGGGGCTCGAACCCAGGTCCCTTAGTCAGTAACCAAGCGCGCTAACCACTCGGCCATGGGAAGGCATATTAATGTGGTTGTTTCAGAAGTAAATGCTTTCACACAAATCACTGTCATAATTTAAATGGTCTTTTTTTTAATGGGATGCTTCTTTTGTTTCCATGACTGATTATCTTATCTGCCTGCAGGAGGAAAATGACATTTTAAGCTTTTTTTTACCTACAGATAAAGTTTCGTGTATTGCGTTTGCCTTGTAGGGCAATCAGAAATTAAATTATAACAGATTTAAAAGCGTTAATCAAAAAAAATCAAAATCCGAAAAGATCCAAAGATAGCTGACTGCTTTCAATTGAGTAACAGCTATCATTTAACGTCATAGTCTTTTACTCCAAACCGAACTTCTAACTAAACCGATGTCAAAACTCATTCTAGTAGTAATTAAAATCTAGGATTTAAAAAACAAAAAAAATAATATCTGATGATAACACACTTTTGTTTTTGGTGTGAATCATTCACCCATTGACTACTGTTAAATCGCAAAAAAAAAGATGAGGGAAAAAATACTAACTAATGTTTTTTTATCAGCTCAACTCTCATTGGCTTTTGAATGTCACATGTTCTCACACGCAGCTGTGCGATCACTTCTACAGTTGAAGAAAGTTAACGAAACCCATTATTGAGGTTTCTAATGGAATGCCTTCGCTCCGTACATGGGTTGTCGGAACAGAGATTAAATTTCTAAATCACTACAAGAAATATATAGATATACCTCGTACAGATATGAATCATTTCCTCGCTGGAAGTTCCACAAAAGGTCAGGGCCATAATTAACTCAGCCCAAACCTCATTTATCCACTGCGAGGCTTAAATGTCTGATAACAGGAACTGGGAACGATTATAAAAGAGAGAATGCCTGAATTGAAAAGCATTTTCTGTTCGCACAGCCTGAAATTCTGATTCTGCTCCTTTTATTCCTTTCAATGGCCTTTGAACATGCGAATACCAGCGAGACCAGTTTGTTGGAATTTATGCAATTTATGCAGATCCAATTCAGGACATCCCTGAAGATACTAAGCGGGGGGAAAATTAATGTCGCTTCGAAAACTGACTACTAAGCGATTATTATAACGTGCGTTCTTCAATGCCGTTTTTTAATGGCTTTGTTAAAAAAAAGGGGTGGGGGATGGGGAGGCCATTTGAGTTTGTTATTTTTTAAGCTTTGTTGGGAAATAATCTAATTTTGTAGAATGGTGCTAAAGTCTATTACTTATCGAAAAATTTTAGTGAAATTACGGAAATGTTGTGCTTTAATGATAGTCAGATAATGTCAAATCTAAGTAGCTTTTTTTAATATATTTCGTTCTGAAAAAATGCAGAATTCTTTAGCTTTTTCTGTATTAACTGTTACAATACTAAGGTTGCCAGGGTTTCAATGTTGGATAAGTCATTTATGTTTCATTTTTTACTGAAATCTCGCTTTCTTTCACATATTCTCTATACTAGGGGTTCTCAATGTGGGCTACCCGATAAACGTTTTTGGGGTAAGACGTGAGAGCTCAAAAGTCACTAGATCTAGTAACAAATCCATTTCACTGATTACCCAGTAAAATGTTTGTAATTTTATAAGATTTGTTAAATTATTTATGTCATTTTTTGTGTTTATCGATATATGTAACTTACGAATACAAAATTGAATGTATGTAAAATTGAATTATATGTAAAATCGTATCAGAATAATATGATCACATACCATACATATGGTAGATGGTCGTATTATTCTGATACGACTGTGTATATGTTATATTTTATTCCCATTGTTATACTATAACTATATTTTTATCTATCTATACAAGGGGTACGCCAGTTACATACACATTTCCAGGGGGTACGTGAAGCATAAAATGTTGAGAACCACTGATATATATGACTGTTCTACATGAAAAGTTGGATGTTTAATTCATATTTTTTATTTTCTTTTAATAATTTATAGGCACAAAATTGAATTTTTCTGTTCTTCAACGTCAGACGTCTGTGGACGTCAGTGAAACATGCTGTGTCTGACGTCTGTGGCAAGCAGCTGCTTGAGGGGATATTTATAATTTATTTAACCATTTTAAGTTTATTTAAAAATTGGAAGCCTTATTGCAGGGGTCCGTAAAAATAAATGCTCATAAACAAACCTATAAATTAAAATCTTACGAAGTATAGCTATGCATATTAAATAAATCTACGTTCAGAATATTGCAATATAATTAAAATTCCCCATCCACAAAAAAATTCCAACATTCCAGTATTCCAACGATGTTTATCTCCGCAAAATTCTCCGCCCTGCAAACGGTCAGAAGGGGACACCGATGGATTTGGAAAGGCCGCCGTCCGTCGGATGAGACGTTAAGCTGTGACTCCGTGTGCGGGAGAGCCACACCCTGTGCATGTTAAAGAACACGCTGGGTGGCCTTGACGGAATGCTAACATCTGTCTCCCAACAGCTGTTCCAGTGGGTCTCCTCCTCCAATCTTCTCTGAGCCTTCGGGGTCCTAGTGACCTGGCCATTTAGCCCATGGTGTGCAAATAAAGTGCCACTCAGAGGTAAAACAACCCAACCCCAAAAATTCCAACGATTCTCCGACCTTTAAGGATTTTATTTGCTCACCTGAAGACAGATAATGTCATGGTTGAAAAAGAAAAATGTTCCGATGAGTATGGTAAGAGTTGAAACAATTAATGACTTTGTCAACTATAAGAGTTTTGTTTTTTCCTACTGCCTAAGGTTGGGTTACCTCTGAGAAGCAAATTCTTGTACAGAATGGGCTAAACTGCAGAGTTCAAAAGGACCCCCTGGACAGCTTTTAGGAGACATATTATTCTTTAACAGCCATCCAGCATATTTCTTTATTTCTTTTTGAGATATATCTCGGCTAAACATTCATTTTACCCCTAGGGCAAACTGGAAGTTTAGCGGAGATAAATCTCAACACTATATAGTTAGGTTGGGTTGCTTTACCTCTGAGCGGCACTTTTTTGCACATCATGGTCTAAATGGCCAGGTCACATGGACCATGAAGTCTCAGAGAAGGTTGGGGGAAGGGACCCACTGGAATAGCTGTTGGAAGACAGATGGTAGCCTCCCGTCAAGGCCATCCAGCGTGTTCTTTAACGTGCACAGGGTATGGCTCTCCCGCACACGGGACCACGGTTTAACGTCCCAACCGACGGACGGTGGCCTTTCCAAGCCCATCGGTGTCCCCTACTGACCGTGGGCAGGGCGGAGAATTTTGCGGAGATAAATCTCAACGCTGACGCAGCGGGGACTCGGCTAGGATAGTTAGGACTCGAACCTATATATATTACGAACCTGGCGTGATATCAGCTGAGCCACACCAGCCCCTGTGCAGGAGACGCATTCATTCCCTGTGTACAATAAAAAACGCACTAGATGGTTTCGACGCGAGGCTTCCATCTGTCCCCAACAACTGTCTTTCCCTTAACCCATTTTCTGAACCCTTGGGAGGGGGGTGGTCCTTCTGATTTAGCCATTTAGTCCATTGTGTGCAAAAAAACTGCCGTTCGGAAGTAAAAGACTATGCATTTCCAATGGAGGATTTGAATCTAGGGGAAGATACGTCTTTAGTTTATTATTTTTTGCATACTTCCTTAGAAAATATATTTCATTCACGGCCTCAACCCCCTTCTCCTCTTTGAGAATGCTGATAATGGTAACAGAGGCAAAAAAACATTAAAGGAATTTTTATCTGTAAAACGTGGGTGGGGATGTTATAAGGCATTGGAAATCCAATCTTTTGCCATCGCGTTTTCTAATTTTTTTCGACTTGGTAGTGTTTCTTGCCCACTCGAATTTTTTTTTCTAGATCCGGCCCTTCTTTCCAGAACACATTAAGGCGAGTTTAAAAACTTCAGATTAGCGACAAACGTGAAAGAGAAACATCTGCATAGAAATCCCGCGGATATCGCTGACTTGACGAAGAGAGTTGGGTTGTTTTACCTCTGAGCGGCACTTTTTTGCACACCATGGGCTAAATGGCCAGGTCACATGGACCCCGATGGCTGAGAGAAGGTTAGGCGAGGGGACCCATTGGAACAGCTGTTGGGAGACAGATGGTAGCCTCCCGTCAAGGCCATCCAGCGGGTTCTTTAACGTGCACATGGTATGGCTCTCCTACACACGGGGCCACGGGTTAACGCCCCATCCGACGGACGGTGGCCTTTCCAAACCCATCGGTGTCCCCTACTGACCGTGGGCAGGGCGGGGAATTTTGCGGAGATAAATCTCAACGCTGACCCAGCTGGGACTCGAACCTGGGAACTACAGATTACGAGCCTGGCGCGCTACCGACTGAGCCACCCCCGCCCCATGACGAAGAGAGGAATAACGTAAACAAAAGAGGACGAGCATCGCCAAAAAAGAAAAATAACAAAGGTAGGTGTGTGCCTGAACAAAAAAAAAGGGGGGGGGGAATAAAGACGAAGAAAGGTGAAGGCAAAAAAAAGTAAGACAAAAGAGTGACAGAAAGAGCAATAACAATAAAAATATATGCACAGGGAGAGAGAAAAAAAAATCTGAAAACAAAAGTGGAGATTTCAGAGTTGAAGTATGCTGTGAATCAGGTGAAATAGAGATTCTGAAATCCCCACTCCTCGAGTTGGAGTAGAAGAGAGGAAAGAAAAAAAAAAGTATCCCCCTCCTTGAAAAAAAAAAAGAACCGAATGAGAGAGACAAAGAGCAGGGAAAAATGCTTAACAAGAAAAACTGCCAATCTCGGGTGATTCAGTCTGTCGTGGACGGCAGAGACAGTGGCTCGAAGAGATCCATCGGCTTGACGTTTATGGAAGAAGAGGGATCAGGTAGCCATTTAAGCGCAAGTCTCGGCCTGGGCTCCTTGTCTGCAGATGGAAAGGCGATGGCTCTTTCGAGAACGATCGGCGGCCATTTACAGGGATGTGTTAGTGTGATGTGTGACTCCTGCTCTACTAGCAATGGAGCTTAGGAGCAAGAGTGTGTGTGTGTTGGTTCCTCTCGAGTCTCGCCCCACCCGCGCTTTTCTTTCTTTCTTTCCTTCATACGTCTTTTCCCTCTATCTCTCCCAAATGCAAGCCTGAGTTCCAAACTCTTTCACCCCTTTCTTTGGCTGGTGTTTGATTGGAGCTCAGCTTTCTCAGAGAAGAGCCTGATTTTTCCCAGTTGCGTTCATCACTTTTATTTCTTCTTCTTTTGATTCTTCGCTCTCTTTGTTTCGCTGTGGATGCCAGGTCTCATCTCATCTTTATATCAATTCCTTTCCATTTTCCTGCTACCAACCCTCAGCTTGTTCTGAGGAGGTGGAGCTATCGTTTGTTTTGCTTTACTTGATAACGGCCGTGGAGGAGGAAGAGGAGGAGGAGGCAGAGCAGAAGTGAGGAAAGAGATGGGGAGAAGACGGTTGCCTGGTGATGGTTGTAGGGATTGTGGTGGAAGGGATAAACCTTTTACGGCATCTCAAGATTTACGACGAAATGCAAATTTGATTCCGGGGTGGGATTTCCATGTTTCGCCGTCATTCTGGAGAAAAGGTTGGTAAAGATGAAAAAAAAGTGTGGATGTTGATCTCCGTATAGAGATGTACGTGTTCACGATTTTGAATCTTTTTTAAGGCAAGTGTTGCTTTAATGTTGTCATATTTGAATTCGTTTTCAAGTCGTTTCTGCACGACAATATCAAAGCTGACGTGTGACCCGTAAGTCAGGTTGGTTTACTTCTGAGTGGCACTTTTTATACACACACTGGGCTCATTTGCGAGGCTACAAGGACTCCACAGGCTTAGAGAGAATACTGAGGAAGGGAACCCTACGGACTGCTGTTATGAGACAGACAGAAATCTCCCTTCAAGGAGTTGTTTAACCAGTTCTTTAACACGTGCAGACTATGGCTTTCCATCACTCTAATATTTATTTCGTTCTATTAAAGCCACTTTTGATGATTCTATGTTATTGCCTGGACTTAATTAAGCGAAAGGCCTATCAGGTCCGACTTCTGGGCCTTCTAGGCTGGAACTTAATCGAGCCCAGGCCATTACCTAACAAAGATTAAAATTAGACTAGGCCTTAACAAATGAAGGAATAGAAGGGAAGGCTTAGCTGTTAGGGCCTATCACGTTTTAAATAAAAATTAATGATTTTACCAATTCACGAAACTTTGGAATTAGTACTAATGAAATAAATTTAAGATGTCTTGTTACCCCAACAGGGCTATTACTAAATGGGACCACCCACCAAATTTGGGACCAATCGCTCAAGTAGTCGCGGAACCACGGGGAAATTTCAAATTTCTGCCACTGATGACATCACACATGTCCTCATCCCGTTCGTCCGCCCATCCGCACGCCCGGAATTATGGTTATTATATAATATGCATTTATATATTTAAGCCACTATTTTTGCTGTTAAGCATTCTGATAATACTGGTTATAAGGGAAAAATTGTTTTGAGCCTGGACGGATCCGAACCCAGGACCTACTGATAACATGGGTCGTGAGTTCGGGTCTCATGTTATGTTTATGCAATTGAGTTCTTTTACCTCTTGGAGCAGGTTTGTCCACGCTAGGGGTTGATGGCTAAGTCACAAGGACCCAAGACTGAAACTTGGGGTGGTGAAAGCATTTCACTGTTAGAGTTTTTTTTTTCTGGGGCGGGGGTGGCTCAGTCGGTAGCGCGCCAAGCTCGTAATCTGTAGTTCCCAGGTTCGAGTCCCAGCTGGGTCAGCGTTGAGATTTATCTCCGCAAAATTCCCCGCCCTGCCCACGGTCAGTAGGGGACACCGATGGGCTTGGAAAGGCCGCCGTCCGTCGGATGGGACGTTAAGCCGTGGCCCCGTGTGCGTCAGAGCCATACCTTGTGCACGTTAAAGAACACGCTGGATGGCCTTGACGGGAGACTACCATCTGTCTCCCAACAGCTGTTCCAGTGGGTCCCCTCACCCAACCTTCTCTCAGCCTTCGGGGTCCTTGTGACCTGGTCATTTAACCCAAGGTGTGCAAAAAAGTGCCTCTCAGAGGTAAAAAACAACCCAACGTTTTTTTCTACATTTTGTTATGAGCATGATGTTTATGTACAAATCCAGAAGAGAGAGAAATAAATTTTTTTTGGATATAAAAAAAGAGAAATGGATGCTCCTACGAAAAAGGTGATTGCAAGATTTTATGTAATAAAGTATCACAGGAGAAGAAACTCTTGAAATAATTAGCTGAAAAAAATCGATTACCCTGAGTGAGTTTGAATCCCATTTAGTGCAACGAATTATTTCACGATTTGGAAAGGCCGCCGTCCGTCGGATTAAAAGAAGCATTTAACTTTAAAAGAAGCTCTTTAAAAGAAGCATTTAACTTTAAAAGAAGCTCTTTAAAAGAAGCATTTAACTTTAAAAGAAGCTCTTTAAAAGAAGCATTTAACTTTAAAAGAAGCTCTTTAAAAGAAGCATTTAACT
This sequence comes from Ryuthela nishihirai, assembly GCA_038380435.1. NCBI lineage: Eukaryota > Metazoa > Arthropoda > Arachnida > Araneae > Heptathelidae > Ryuthela > Ryuthela nishihirai. Next base: position 44,217,068 of record JAWZYU010000028.1, read on the forward strand.
TTAAAAGAAGCTCTTTAAAAGAAGCATTTAACTTTAAAAGAAGCTCTTTAAAAGAAGCATTTAACTTTAAAAGAAGCTCTTTAAAAGAAGCATTTAATTTTAAAAGAAGCTCTTTAAAAGAAGCATTTAACTTTAAAAGAAGCTCTTTAAAAGAAGCATTTAACTTTAAAAGAAGCTCTTTAAAAGAAGCATTTAACTTTAAAAGAAGCTCTTTAAAAGAAGCATTTAACTTTAAAAGAAGCTCTTTAAAAGAAGCATTTAACTTTAAAAGAAGCTCTTTAAAAGAAGCATTTAACTTTAAAAGAAGCTCTTTAAAAGAAGCATTTAACTTTAAAAGAAGCATTTAACTTTAAAAGAAGCTCTTTAAAAGAAGCATTTAACTCGTATATTCATCAGAAATATTGAGACCGCTAACTATAAAATTAATACTATTATTTTGTCCACTGGGGTAGGGCTTATCTCAGTCGGTATCTCTCCACACTCGCATTCTGCAGTTCCCAGGGTCGAGTCTCAGCATGTGTTGAGATTTTTGTCAGCTAAATCTCCCCACCCTGCCATTGGTCAGAAGGGGATTTGGGTTGGGTTGTTTTACCTCTGAGCGGCACTTTTTTGCACACTATGGGCTAAATGGCCAGGTCACAAGGATCCCAAAGGCTCAGAGAATGTTGGGGGAGGGGACCCACTGGAACAGCTGTTGGGAGACAGATGGTAGCCTCCCGTCAAGGCCATCCAGCGTGTTCTTTAACGTGCACAGGGTATTGCTCTCTCACACACGGGGCCACGGCTTAACGTCCCATCCGACGGACGGCGGCCTTTCCAAGCCCATCGGTGTCCCCTACTGACCGTGGGCAGGGCGGGGAGTTTTACGGAGATAAATCTCAACGCTGACCCAGCTGGGACTCGAACCTTGGAACTATAGATTACGAGCCTGGCGCGCTACCGACTGAGCCACCCCCGCCCCAATCAGAAGGGGATCACCGATATGCTGGACAAGGCCACCGTCCATCGTAAAGCCGTGTGCAGGAGAGTCATGCTCTGTGCATGTGAAAGAACACGCCTGTTGGACTTGATGGCAGACTCCCATCTGCCTTCTAACAATGTTCAGTGACTTCTCTATCCCCAACTTTCTGTCAATTCTTGGGGTCCTCGTGACCTGGCCATTTATCCCATTTCGTGTCAGAAGTAAAACAATACAACTCTGTCTACTTTTAAACTCCTAAAACATTTCTCCGCCATGCCCACGGTCAGTAGGGGACACCGATGGGCTTGGAAAGGCCGCCGTCCGTCGGATGGCACGTTAAGCTGTGGCTCCGTGTGCGGGAGAGCCATATTCTGTGCACGTTAAAGAACACGCTGGATGGCCTTGACGGGAGGCTACCATCTGTCTCCCAACAGTGGTCCCCTCCCACAACATTCTCTGTTCTTCTGTTCCAGTGGGTTCCCTCCCCCAACCTTCTCTGAGCCTTCGGGGTCCATGTGACCTGGCCATTTAGCCCATGGTGTGCAAAAAAGTGCCGCTCAGAGGTAAAACAACCCAACCCAACCTAAAACATTTCTCATTGAGAAAGTTGCATTAATAAGAACAACTGAAAAGAATTCAGACGATATTCCATGCCCATCTCCAAAATGCAAGATCATTTATAAGAAAAAAAAAATCTAATAATTATCACATGTCGCAGACTTTTTTTTTTCACTAGGAGTATAAATGATCTTTCATATACGTCATTTGAATTCGTTAACTCAAAGTAGATGAAACTTTTTATGTTGTTTTACGAATTAAAGGAATTTTCAATGTTTCGCATCAATTTGTTAAGGACGATGAATCCGATGATAAGAGAAAAAAAATATTTTTTCACACTTTTTTTTTGGAAAGTTCTCTGAAAATTATCAGCATGTTTCATATGTTTCGCATGTGGTTGATCTATAAATTAAAGGGCCGGGGGTGGCTCAGTCTGTAGCGCGCCAGGCTTGTAATCTGCAGTTCCTAGGTTCGAGTCCTTCCAACGTTGAGATATTTCTCTGCAAAACTTCCCTTTTTCCCGTCGTTCAGTAGGGGAATCGATGGGCTTGGAAAGGCCGTCGAATGGGGCGTGTTAAGCCGTGACCCGTGTGCAGGTGACCCGTGCGCCAGGCTCGTAATCTGTAGTTCCCAGCTTCGAGTCCCAGCTGGGTCAGCGTTGAGATTTGTCTCCGCAAATATTCCCCACCCTGCCCACGGTCAGTAGGAGACACCGATGGGCTTGGAAAGGCCGCCGTCCGTCGGATGGGACGTTAAGCCGTGGCTCCGTGTGCGGGAGAGCCATACCCTGTGCACGTTAAAGAACACGCTGGATGGCCTTGACGGGAGGCTACCATCTGTCTCCCAACAGCTGTTCCACTGGGTCCCCTCTCCCAACCTTCTCTGAGCCTTCGGGGTCCATGTGACCTGGCCATTTAGCCCATGGTGTGCAAAAAAGTTCCGCTCAGAGGTAAAAACAACAACATCAACAACGTGACCCGTGTGCACGTTAAAAATATGCTGGATGGATTTTGACGGGAGGATACCATCTATCACCTAACTGCTGTCCAGTGGGTTCCCTTCCTCTAACCCTCTCTGAGCCCTCCGAGTCTTTGTGACCTGGCCATTGTGAAAAAAAATTGCCTCTCAGAGGCAATTTTTTTGCCTCTCTAAATTAAAGATTTTTTGCCTCTCTAAATTTAAAGAGTTTAATCAATTTTGAAGTGATTGAAAAAAAAAAAAATCTGCAACAATTTTTTTTAGGTCATTTAAAAAATGGTTACATTTTTCGTTCCCATCTGTTAGACTGTAGACATTAAATTGTCTGTTTTTGTAGATCTCCTTTTCGGGTTGGATAGGTATCGATGAAATACCGCGATTCGCATTCGGAATCTCCAATAGTTTTAATAGCTCCCTATCATCATCATCCTCAAGCAGCCATGGGCTACGGAGGTCCAACCAGACCGCGCAGTTTAATTCTCCAAGCATATCTGTCCTGAGCTACATCTGCTGCATCCGGCTACTGTACACCAATTCTAACAAGGTCCTGTTTGACATTGTCTGCCCATCGCATCCTAGGTCTATAATCGCCAATCTATAATTCGCCAATCTATAATTATCCATACGGGCAACATGGCCAAACCAGCGGAGTCTCTCTCTGCACAATATGCTGCTTAAAGGAGGTTGCAGACTCCTTTGCCTAACCTCATCATTAGTTACAAAGTTAAACCACCTAATACCCAAGATACTGCGTAAGCATCTAGAATCAAAAGCATCTAGTTTCCTGTTATCTTGCTTACACAGCGTCCAAGTTTCACTACCATAACTAACCCTAGAAAGAATCAAACTATTATACAGTCTAATTTTAGTCTTTAGGTGTATACGCCAATTTCTCCACAATCTCCATAGATTCTTAAAAGTCCCGGCAGAAATACCTATTCGTCTGTTAATCTCATGCCGCACATCACCAGTATCAGTTACGCAGCTCCCAAGATAATTAAACTGTGACACCTGCTCAAGACTGCAAACATTCAGATTAACTGAATCACAACATGCCTGACCAATTTTCATCACTTTAGTTTTCTCTCTGTTTATAACCAAACCTACTCTACTACCAGTCTCATCAACAGCTCGAATGAAAGAGTTCATCTCATCAACATCATTTGCCAAAAGGGCTAAATCATCAGCATAATCTAAATCAGAAATTTTTGTATCTCCAGCCCATTTAAGGCCAAAAGCTTTCCCTTGAAGTGAATTTCGCATAACATAATCAATAACCAAGCTAAAGAGAAAAGGAGACAAAATGCACCCTTGTCGAACACCAGAAGTAATGCTAAACCAATTGCTACAAGCCTTACCAACTCTCACACACGACTCAGTGTTATTATAGAGAGCTTTCATAATGTTAACTAACTTCTCTGGTATACCATATGATCTCACAATCAACCGCAAATTATGACGATCAACAGAGTCGAAAGCCTTTTTGAAATCAACAAAGCTAGCAACCAAAGGTTTCTGAAACTCTAAACATTTCTCAAGAATCTGCCTAAGTGAAAATATCTGATCCACACATCCCCTACCACTTCTGAATCCACATTGCTCATCACGCAATTGCCTGTCAACCAGATTCTTAATTCTATTAAGCACAATCATGGAAAGAACTTTACCTGGAACGGAGAGTAGGCTGATACCCCTATAGTTATCACAAGAACTGCGATCACCTTTTTTGAAAATAGGGATAATAATAGCTCTGGTAAAATCTTTAGGAACCATGTCTTTATCATAAAAGTTATTCAAAATTTCAGTCATCCAAATGGTAACTGAAACATTCCCAGCTCTAAACATTTCCGTAGTAATTTCATCCACCCCTGGGGATTTATGAAGTTTAAGTTTAGAAATAGCCAAACTAACTTCAGATTGTGTTATAGGGCCAACATTAAAGCCAACAATGCATCTATCATCATTGCAAACAATGGGAGTAGAACTAACCACATTGTTTAGAACATCACTGAAATGCTCAGCCCACCTAGCCATGACAGAATCCTCACCTTCTATAACCTTGCCTTGTTTATCCTTCAATCCCTGTATACCTGTTCGTTTTCTACCACACAAAACATTAACTATCTGGTACAGCTCTCTGCTGTTGTGCTGTCTAACTGCTTCCTCAGCTTTGTCAGCAAGGCCATCAAGCCAAAGATTCTTATCAGTAGCTAACTGACCCTTTACACGTTTATTAAGTTCTTTGTAATGCTTTCTATTAGGACTAGTGTGGTATTGATTAAGGACATTCCTGCAGTTCTTTCTTTCTGAAATAAGCTCAAGTGCCTTATCACTTAAATAATTCTGCCTCCTCTGCTCCTTTTTCCCTAAAAGAGTACTGTTAGTTTCCAAAAAAGCCTGTTTAAAATGGCCCCATTCTTCCTCAACTTCAGTAGTAAGCAAACCATGACTGTCATAATGACTAAGTAACCTATCATGGTAAGCTTTAGCTATAACTGGGTCTTTCAGAGCTTCAGTATTAAAGGTAAATTTTTTAACCCTAGCACAACACTTTTTAAGTTTAAGTTGCAAGACACTTTTAACAAGGTAATGGTCAGATCCAATTTCAGCCCCCCTATATGCCCTGGTATTTCTAACAGAACTAGCCCATTTGCTGTTAATTAATATATAATCAATCATATTCTTATGCAGCCCATCAGGTGAAACCCATGTGTGTTTATGTATGTCGCGGTGTTTGTAATATGTGTTAGTTATTCTGAAACCATTTAGTTTACTTACGTGTAGGAGACGTTGCCCATTGCCATTGCAGCTACCAATACCAAAAGGGCCTATCACCCCTCCCCAAAGGTCAGAGTCAGTACCAACTTTGGCATTGAAGTCACCAAGAACAAGGGTAATATCTCCTTTCTTGACAGAATTCAAAATATCCTGAAGTTGTCTGTAAAACCAATCCTTCTCATCCTCATCCGAATCCTCAGTGGGGGCATTAGCAGCAGATAACATTCAAGTCTTTAATGCTTGTCTGAAATTTTGCTGTAGGAAACCTTTCATTAATGCACTCATATCCTAGAAGAGCATCACTAGCATGTCTGCTGAGACCCACGCCTTGGTGATGCTTTCCATCCTCCCTCCCTGTAAAGAGAAATTTAAAGTTATTTTTAAGTATCTTACCTTTACCTGTCCATCTGGTCTCTTGCAAGCCTAGAATATCTAGGTTATAGCGCTGGAATTCCTGCATGAGGACATCAAGAGAATAATCTCTATGTAATGTCCTCACGTTCCACGTTCCTGCAGAGAGAAAATGATTAGTAGGATTTTTAAAGAAATTAGGTTTATTGAGATTGGTAGGGCCAACAATATCAAACAGCCCCCTGATCGCAGGCATGGAGCAAAGACCTGTTCCTCCTCTGCTAAAGGCTGAAGTCACCGATGCTGGTAGGAACTTCAGGCACCACCTTTTCAAGTGGACTTTTTCAAGAACCATGTGGCTTGCCTGAGACACATTACTCCAGTTTAGGCTTGACTAGGCCCAACTAGCTAAGTAAGGTTCAGGTATCTGCGATGGCCTCTGATTAGGATTATCCACCAGCTGATATAAGGTATCCCATGCCTCTGTTCACTTAGGGCTGGCAACCCAGAAGCAAACAGAAAACACAGCAGCAGATTCTCCCTCAACAGAGGCCCACCAGTGCAGCAAGTCCAGGATCCATAATCAAACTCAAATCCAAAAACAAGTTCAGTTTAGTAGGTGTAAATGGTCAGCACCAGGACCCTGTGAAGTTGACCACTCCTCAGCAGTGTGGAAAAAAAAAGAAAAAAGTGGCCATAGATGACCAGATCCGTAGGCCATATTGAACTGGCAGCCCTCCCCTTCCGTTCCCTTCCAAAAGAGAATATCTCTTTTGAAAGGTACTAACGGCCTGCACCACGAGAAGGCGGGGTCGGACATTAGGTGCTAGACCTGGCCGGTTCTGTGCATCATCACTGGGGATTGGTACACAGCTCTCCTTCCAGTTTACGCCTAGCTACCATTTACAAACCTAGCTCCCTATAAGTATGTAAAATTTTTTTAAAGTGCAAAACTTTTAACGATTATTGCAAACAATCAATTTACGGTAGAAACATGAAATACTGATGAGAGAGTGTGATGGTCTAGTTCATATTGACCCTAACCATTTAACCCCTTTACCTCCAAGGGTTGGTTGGGTTGGGTTATTTTACCTCTGAGCGCACTTTTTTACACACCATGGGCTAAATGGCCAGGTCACATGGACCCCGAAGGCTCAGAGAAGGTTGGGGGAGGGGACCCACTGGAACAGCTGTTGGTATACAGGTGGTAGCCTTCCGTCAAGGCCACCCAGCGTGTTCTTTAACGTGCACAGGGTATGGCTCTCCCGCACACGGCCACGGCTTAACGTCCCATCCGACGGACGGCGGTCTCCAGGGGTTGGTAAAAACCAATTTTTTTTTATTTAAAGATCTTAAAGGAAAATTATTTTTGCGTTACATAGATGCTAATGACTACTAATTACTAGTCACATTTTTTAATCATTCATTAACTTTGATTTTCACTGATATAGGGCATTAAATCAGAAAATTAAAAAATTATTGTATTTGAACCCCCTCCCCCCAATAAAATCCTATATTCCTCAATATTATGATACAGTCGCTCAAAAAAATATCCGAACACTATGATTGATTACAGAATTCAGAAAAAATATGTGGCAACGATTTTTTTTAGAAATTAGTGATCTGGCAACCTTCGTGTCACGTGATTACAGAAGTCAGGAAAAATATCTGGAGCGTGTGCAGCAACTGTACACGCTCCAGTTACCGTTCACAGCAAACTGGAGCGTGTGCAGTTACTAATTCTTAAAAAAACCCACTGATTTCTAAAAAATCGTTGCCGGATATTTTGTCTGAATTCTGTAATCAACCATACAGTTCGGATATTTTTTTGAGCGACTGTACCTGTATTGTGAACGAAATTGTTTTTTCACCTAATTTCTCCACTGTTTTACTTAAAATCTAAAAAAAATAATAAATATCATTTATATTCACAAACTTCTTTGCGCATATTAATTCTCTATAAGAGATTATATTTCTACTACAGTCCTCCCGTTTTTAATTAATTGCATCGTTTCTTAAGTTATTTTGACTTTCAATATAACAGGGAAATGTTCCGCTATGAATTTAATGTCCTGTTGTATTCTAAGATGCAATTAATACAAAATATAGATTCATTATTGTACTCTAGATGGTAACAAACAACAATTCCGTGTACGATATTTAAATTAATTTGCATATCTTGATTATCTAATAATATATGAATATGAATATGCAATTATACCATTTTTCGCATTCATGGCCCTTAAGGCTCAATCTACATTGTCTCTACGAACTCTTTAATTAAAATAAAAGTAAGAGCTATAAATTAAAAAAAAAAATGCGTCTTTACAATTTAAATTCCATGCTCAATAAACAGTAAATTGGTGTGTATACCTCGGGATACTTTTTATCTTCATGAAAATTAATGCTCAGGGTTTGTGCATATTTCTTAAATTGCTTTTACAATTCAGACAAGTTTATTTCACTTATAGCTCAAGGGCTAGTCTTGTCGATCGCATACACAACAGAACTGTTTTCTGCAAAAACATTTGTTTCTGGGTTAGGGATACTCTTCCTTTGACTCTTTAGTAACAGATCTTGTCTTTGAATAGCAGATCTTTTCCCTTTTCCTCTTCTTCCTCTTCTTCTTCCGTTCCCTGAACCTTTCCTTAGCAAAAGAGCGTTTGCGTGTATTGGAAACCGATCACGTTTGGAGAGAAAAAGAAACTAAAACTAATACGCCATTTCAGTAAAGGTTCCCCCCCCCATCTCTTTTTTCCCTCTATATAGCTGTTCTGTTTTCGAAGAATTCTTAGAATTGATACACTGAAGGATATTTGGATGCAGTAATGCATCTTGTTCGGTGGTCGTTTATGGCGCGCTGCAGTTTGGACTATTCCGTGAGACATATTTAAGAGATTGGAAAATAAAATTTTTCCCTTTCTGCTCGTGTGTGTGTTCGAAAATTCCCGGATGCTTTCCTTTGGGAAAAACTTATGTAAAATAAAAGTAAGAGAGTGGCTTCTACGTTAGGGAAGAACAAACATATTATTTTTTAACGAATTTTATTCATTAAGATTTCTATACTGAGCTTCGATTGAGGGTGCTTTGCTTTAGCTGGATTGGATTGTTTTACCTCTGAGCGGGACTTTTTTTGCACACCATGGGCTAAATGGCCAGGCCTCAAGGACCCCGAAGGCTCAGAGAAGGTTGGGGGAGGGAACCCACTGGAACAGCTGTTGGGAGACAGATGGTAGTCTCCCGTCAAGGCCATCCAGCGTGTTCTTTAACGTGCACAGGGTATGGCTCTCCCACACACGGGGTCACGGCTTAACGTCCCATCCGACGAACGGCGGCCTTTCCAAGCCCCATCGGTGTCCCCTACTGACTGTGGACAGGGGCGGGAAATTTTGCGGAGATAAATCTCAACGCTGACCCAGCTGGGACTCGATCCTGAGAACTACAGATACAGAGCCTGGCGCGCTACCGACTGAGCCACCGCCGCCCCCCTGCAAAATGGATGAAATGTCTAAGTATCGAAGACTTGAAGACTCGGCTGCTTAAGGAATAGGTTTTGAGAGGTCACTTGGTAGAGCTTTATCCGACCTGTGGTGAGAGAAGTTTTTATAAGTGGTCAGATTATTGTTGTCAGTGGTCTGAGGAATTGTTATGAGTGGTCGATGAAATTGTTGTGGATAATCAGCGGAATTGTGAGTGTTCAACGCAGTGGCGCACTCAGGATTTAATCTTGGGGGGAGCCGAGAGGCCCGCTAGCCTAGCTCGGGCAAACAAAGTAGTCTCGGTCCGCCTGAGCACTACTTCGTTCGCCTTGTGTTCACAGCGGCCGTGATCCCCGAGAGCTCTGGGGCGGGGATGGCTCAGTCGGTAGCGCGCCAGGCTCGTAATCTGTAGTTCCCAGGTTCGTCCCAGCTGGGTCAGCGTTGAGATTTATCTCCGCAAAATTCCCAGCCCTGCCCACGGTCAGTAGGGGACACCGATGGGCTTGGAAAGGCCGCCGTCCGTCGGATGGGACGCTAAGCCGTGGCCCCGAGTGCGAGAGAGACATACCCTGTGCACGTTAAAGAACACGCTGGATGGCCTTGACGGGAGGCTACCATCTGTCTCCCAACAGCTGTTCCAGTGGGTCCCCTCCCCCAACCTTCTCTGAGCCTTCGGGGTCCATGTGACCTGGCCATTTAGCCCATGTTGTGCAAAAAAGTGCCGCTCAGAGGTAAAACAACCCAATCCGAGAGCTCCAGGGTATTCCCACCTTATGTGACCGCTAATTCATAAGGAGTATAAAAATAGAAGAAACGACACAACATAAATATAAGAAATGAATTTTAATTAGGAAAAGATTTTTGGAAAAAATTTTAGTGTTTTTTTTTTCCTTTTTCTTTGGGGGGTGCCAGGCCCCCTTGGCCCCCCCTCTGGGTGCGCCACTGATTCGACGGAATTCTTGTGAATTATAGATGCAAATACTTTAAGTGTTACGCAAAATTGTTACACGATCCGTGGAATGTTCGGGAATTGATGTGGGTGGTCAAAAATTTCTGAGTGATTCGGAAAATTGTGAGCGTTTTAATGATATTAATAGATATTAAAATAATGTTATTAATTTATTAATAGATTAAATGATATTAATATAATGTGTAATACATTTTAGAGACTTCTTTTGGCTGTTTGACCAATTAACTCCTAAATTGTAGGAACAAAGATCATCAAATTTGCTACACAGCATCCCATTATCCTCGTTACCAACATAAGGATTTATCCTCCACCCACACCCTCGTTTCCACAATCTCTCCGCGTTCGAAAAAACTTCCTATCGAAAATTAAATATATTACATAACATCAGGTGCTGGGACGGGGGTGGCTCAGTCGGTAGCGCGCCAGGCTCGTAATCTGTAGTTCCCAGGTTCGAGTCTCAGCTGAGCGTTGAGATTTATCTCCGCAAAATTCCCCGCCCTGCCAACGGTCAGTAGGAGACACCGATGGGTTTGGAAAGACCGCCGTCCGTCGGATGGGACGTTAAACCTTGACGCAGTGTGCGGGAGAGCCATACCCTGTGTACGTTCAAGAACACGCTGGATGGCCTTGACGGGAGGCTACTATCTGTCTCCCAACAGCTGTTCCAGTGAGTCCCCTCCCCCAACCTTCTCTGAGCCTTCGGGGTCCATGTGACCTGGCTATTTAGCCCATTGTGTGCAAAAAAAGTGCCGCTCAGAGGTAGAACAACCCAACATCAGCTCTTTTCTGCCCTCCCCCCAGTAGGTTAATTCTGCCCTCCCTGCCAGTAGGTTAATTTCACAAAGATCCATTCTAACCAATTCCACGTACAATGGAAGTTAATGACGTAGGGAATATCATCAACAACGTATTTTAAAGAATTTACTCTAGTTAAGGACATTAACAACATCCATTAAATCTGCTGGTAATAAAATAAAAAGTAATGATAAGTTGACAATTTCCTAGGAAAATGTGTACAGTTTTTCTAAAAAAAGTTTTTAATTCGATAAGGAACTTTAAACGAATTTTAATTAAGGTCACAATTTATTAACCTATGTAGAAGATTCGGTTCTGTAAAGTGGTCTTTGATTGCTAAAAGGGTTGGGTTGTTTTACCTCTGAGCGGCACTTTTTTGCACACCATGAGCTAAATGGCCAGGTCACAATGGACCCCGAAGGCTCAGAGAAGGTTGGTGAAGGGGACCCACTGGAACAGCTGTTGGGAGACAGATGGTAGCTTCCCGTTCAAGGCCATCCAGCGTGTTCTTTAACATGCACAGGGTATGGCTCTCCCACACACGGGGCCCCGGCTTAACGTCCCATCCGACGGACGGCGGTCTTTCCAAGCCCATCGGTGTCCCCTACTGACCGTGGGCAGGGCGGGGAATTTTTCGGAGATAAATCTCAACGCTGACCCAGCTGGGACTCGAACCTGGGAACTACAGATTACGAGTCTGGCGCGCTACCGACTGAGCCACCCCCGCCCAAAAGGGTTGGGACTCTTGCATTGATAAATAGGAAACTTCAATCCGAACTACCAAAAAATGTTCTTTAATGTGCAAGAAAGAATACCGCATAGAGCTCATTTTAACATAAAGAACCACGGCGTAATTTCTGATTCAATGGATGGTCGCATTTCCCCTAATTTCAAATTAATCAAAGTGTCATATTTTTTAATGAAGATAAAAAAAATTTCCAGGCAAAAAATCTCACTGTGTGAATATTTCAATTCAAAATTAAGAAGCTTAGATTGCTGTCACAGACTCTTACGAACTATCTCGAGCCCTTGAGATCTCTCTGGCCTGATCATTTAGTCCATTGAGTGGAAAAAAAGTACAGCTGTGTAATGAAACAACCCAATCTTTGAGAAAAAAAACTCAGAAAGAATACATTTTTTTTCGCTAAATATTCTCCTAATTAAAACAAAGTCTGAATTGTTTTAAAAATATTTGCTAAAGAATACTCAGAATGGATACTTTCTCTTTTTCACTAAATAAATAAAAAAATAAATACCCGCTCAAGCAGCTGCTTGCCACAGAGGTCTGACAGGAGCCTGTCAGTTTATATGCCATAGTAGAAGGTCTGAGAGGATGGCAGGACCTCAGCAGAAAAACGATACAAACAGCCCATGCCTTACCCGTGGCTTGAACCCAGGTCCGTTAGATCAGTAGCCAAGCGCGCTAACCACTCGGCCAACAATAATTAAATCAAAGTCTGACTTGTTTCAAACATTTTTTGTTAATTTGTTTCTTAAACCAAATGTCTATTTTGTCAACAGCTTCATATAACATTTGCGAAAACACTAAAAACTTTTTTTTTTTAATTTTAAGGACTTGGAATTGAAGGTTCATTTCCTGTTCTTAATATTCTCTAGGAAGTGGTAAGTTGGCATTCAACGTTTTCCATTTGCATCGATTCATACATTAGATATAAATAGATCTCCATCCTGCATTGGTGACGTTGCATATTTTCATCTAAATCGTTTTAGGCTGACTGGAACATAATTCATCGCTGAGTCCTCTTTTTTTCCCACTTCTTCGTGATAATTACCAAACCAAACTTTATCTCAAATCCACAAACTTCAGCAGCGAAGAATTACCAGCATCGTTCCAAATCATTAACGAACTGCTAACACATTTCAAATCTCCTCATCTTTTCCAATTACTTTTGGCGAATTTTAATTCTAAAACTGTCATCATTTCGTAATTAATTTATATAGGCTATGATAAACTTAACATAAACTTTGACTTAAACTTTTAATTTTATTGTTAAATATAGAGAAAGCTATTTTTTATAGCTAACGAAGTAATTATTGGTATGGATATTATTTTTATTTATTGATATTTAAATATAATGTTTCTACGCCTTAAAAACATTTTTTTTTATTTAAAATTAAGTATTTGGGATTCTCCCAGCTCTTTTACGATGCTGTTATTTGAAAATATGAAGCTGGTAACAAGTTCCCAGTGGGCTTGGGTTGGATTGTTTTACCTCTGAGCGACACTTTTTTGCACACCATGGGCTAAATAGCCAGGTCACATGGACCCCGACGGCTCAGAGAAGGTTGGGGGAGGGGACCCACTGGAACAGCTGTTGGGAGACAGATGGTAGCCTCCCGTCAACGCCATCCAGCGTGTTCTTTAACGTGCACAGGGCATGCCTCTCCCGCACACGGGGTCACGGTTTAACGTCCCATGCGACGGACGGCGGCCTTTTTGACTACTTTCCAAGTCCATCGGTGTCCCCTACTGACCATGTGCAGGGCGAGGAGTTTTGCGGAGATAAATCTCGACGCTCACCCAGCTGGGATTCGAACCTGGGAAATACAGATTACGAACCTGGTGCGCTACCGACTGAGCCACCTCCGCCCCTCCCAGTGGCCACTGGGGAGGCAATGAGAAGGGGCAGTGGTGGTTTGACAAGTCCCACAGATCATAGGTCAATGACTTATCAATCACTTGTCAATCAACCAATGAGCTGTGAGAAATGTTGTAACGTCAACTGCGCAGGCGCACAGTCCCCGTAATTGCCATTCGTGCCAAGGCACTATAAGGTTTTTACTTTTTACGAAAATTTTGCTAATCTAATATTTAATTATTAATTGATTATTAAATTTCCTATTACCTTAGATACATTTTTTTTATAATGGTATTTACGAAATTACACTTTAATTGATCAGAGGCACCGGCTGCTATTGATATATTTTGGATCGGGTTTATGTACAGATAGTTTCAACATTATTTGAAGATATTATGCTATTTTTTTTTCGAATTCTTTCGACTGAAGTTGGTAAAGCAAAGCACCTGTCATAACAGAATAGAATGGAGTAACGAAAGACCGCCACTGCTTTGTTTTGAACTATTACTGACTTGAGTTATTTCTTGTGACTACTATTCTTTTCTTGTGACCATTATTCTTGTGACCATTATTCTTGTGACCAATATTTTTTCTTGTGACTACTATTTTTTTCTTGTGACCACTATTTTTTGTGACTGATATTTTTTCTTTTGACTACTATTCTTTTCTTGTGACCACTATTCTTGTGACTAATATCTTTTCATTTGACTACTATTATTTTCTTGTGACTACTATTTTTTTCTTGTGACTACTATTCTTTTCTTGTGACCACTATTTTTTGTGACTGATATTTTTCTTTTGACTACTATTCTTTTCTTGTGACCACTATTCTTGTGACTAATATTTTTTCATTTGACTACTATTCTTTTCTTGTGACTACTATTTTTTTCTTCTGACTACTATTCTTTTCTTGTGACCACTATTTTTTGTGACTGATATTTTTCTTTTGACTACTATTCTTTTCTTGTGACCACTATTCTTGTGACTAATATTTTTTCATTTGACTACTATTTTTTCTTGTGACTACTATTCTTTTCTTGTGACCACTATTTTTGTGACTAATATTTTTTCTTCTGACTACTATTCTTTTCTTGTAACTACTATTCTTTTCTTGTGACTACTATTTTTTTCTTGTGACCATTATTCTTGTGACCACTATTCTTCTGACTAATATTTTTCTTGTGACTACTATTCTTTTCTTGTGACCACTATTTTTTGTGACATATTTTTTCTTTTGACTACTATTCTTTTCTTGTGACCACTATTTTTTGTGACATATTTTTTCTTTTGACTACTATTCTTTTCTTGTGACTACTATTCTTTTCTTGTGACTACTATTTTTTTCTTGTGACTACTATTCTTTTCTTGTGACCACTATTTTTGTGACTAATATTTTTTCTTCTGACTACTATTCTTTTCTTGTAACTACTATTCTTTTCTTGTGACTACTATTTTTTTCTTGTGACCATTATTCTTGTGACCACTATTCTTCTGACTAATATTTTTCTTGTGACTACTATTCTTTTCTTGTGACCACTATTTTTTGTGACTGATATTTTTTCTTTTGACTACTATTCTTTTCTTGTGACCACTATTCTTGTGACTAGTATTTTTTCATTTGACTACTATTTTTTTCTTGTGACTAATATTTTTTCATTTGACTACTATTTTTTTCTTGTGACCACTATTTTTGTGACTAATATTTTTTTCTTCTGACTACTATTCTTTTCTTGTAACTACTATTCTTTTCTAGTAACTACTATTTTTTTGTGACCATTATTCTTGTGACCACTATTCTTGTGACTAATATTTTTTCTTTTGACTACTATTTTTTCTTTTGACTACTATTTTTTCTTGTGACCACTATTTTTGTGACTGATATTTTTTCTTTCGACTACTATTTTTTTCTTGTGACCACTATTCTTGTGATTACTATTATTTTCTCGCGACTACTGTTTGTTCTAAGTATGAAAAAAGTTTTCATTTTTCATAAGTAAGAAATATGTTTTCTATCTCGAAGTGAATTTTCAAATTGAGTATTCCATTTCTTTTCGATTAAACTTCGGTTTTACACAGTAATGGAGAGAAAGAGAAAAAAAGGAAAGACAAAGAGAAAAAAAGGGCGTAACAATAATCGTTTACAAAATTTCTTTCCTAATTGTGAATTGTGATTGCCAGATCTTTATTAAGAGGTGCATTATTTAATTCTTGAACTTATAAAACTTCTCTTTTATATAATGTACGTATTGAACTATACAGTGGGTCCGTTTCCTCTAATCTTCTCCGAGCCCTTGGTGGGGGGAAGTCCTTATGTTGGGCATTTAGCCCATTGTATTAAAAAATAAGTTCGCTCAGAAGTAAATTGCAACGGAACACTACATTTTGTTAAAGAGTCAGTTACCCGAAATCACACGCTAGCGGTTTTTAAAACACAGATCGGGATCTACTCTTCAATCTCAACAGCAGAAAGTATGTTGTAGGTCACATTTCGGACTACTGAACTATTTGAACTTTTCCTTTGTTATTCGGGGCGGGGGTGGCTCAGTCGGTAGCGCGCCAGGCTCGTAATCTGTAGTTCCCAGGTTCGAGTCCCAGCTGGGTCAGCGTTGAGATTTATCTCCGCAAAAATTCCACGCCCTGCCCACGGTCAGTAGGGGACACCGATGGGCTTAGAAAGACCGCCGTCTGTCGGATGGGACGTTAAGCCGTGGACCCGTGTGCGGGAGAGCCATACCCTGTGCACGTTAAAGAACATGCTGGATGGCCTTGACGGGAGGCAACCATCTGCCTCCCAACAGCTGTTCCGGTGGGTCCACTCCCCCAACCTTCTCTGAGCCTTCGGGGTCCATGTGACCTGGCCATTTAGCCCATTATGTGCAAAAAAGTGCCGCTCAGAGGTAAAACAACCCAACCCTTTGTTATTCAAAAGTATTTTCGGCATTTAAAGCTGTTTTTATTGACATTCTCTTTGCTTTTATATCGAAATTCTTATTTGTTTCTACACCGCGTAACGTCTCATTCCGAATCTCGTGCAGTCAGGAAGACCATTTTTATTTCTCTTTCTCTTATATATATAACCAAAACGATTTCTCTTTAGTGCAAAAGAGCACCTAATGCGCAGACAAAAGATTTGTCGTATATCAGACGCGGCAGCAGGCAGCTTTATCCCATGCTGTCCTAATTGTTGGCATCTGGTGATTGGCTTAAGAGCTCAACATTAATGAACACAATAAACTTCAGCCTGAATTCCTCGCACTCTTGCACAACCCGTAGGTTGCGAAGGAAGTGTAGCTTGAGGCCAAGATTAAGTAATCTCTACCCTATGGAGAAGGGGCAGGTTAAATCCCTGTGTGACAAATGGTCGTTGGGCTGTGAGACATTACCACGAAGAGTAATCCCTTAGGGACGACCAAACTTCATCACCTGTATATGTTTCCCGGGTCAAGTTCTAATCTACCGATGGTAGAGGGTTTGATGGTTGTCGTTACGTGTAGTGGTGGTATAGGAAGAAAATATATATCTATGATTGTAGAAATGATCAAATGAGTTTGGGTTTCTTTTTCGCCTTTTATTACTCATTTCTTTTTTTCTGTCTGTTCTGAATGTTGTTTTTTTCTTCTTTTGGGTCAGTGATGATAGGTTTGATGGGGTGGTGGGCAACCAATCATTCTCGCTGACGGCTTCGAGGACTGGACAAATAACGGCCTTGTGAATCTAGATGGTGGTTATCTGCCTATTCCAGAAATAATCCATTGGATGAAATATTGTGTTGAAGAGAAACAGATGGATAGATAAAACAGGCATACGAACGTCGAAAAAAATTGTGACTCAAATTGCTCAACGTTTCTAAGTGGTGTAGGTTCTATATGTTGGGAGCTGGACGTAATTTAATGAGATGATTTTTTGGTCGCAATCAGGTTAGATTAGTGTGCTTGGAAATGTGAGTTCGAAGTCCATTTGGTTCGTCATTTGTTAAGTTTGCAGAATTCACGCGATCCGATGATTCTCCTAATGGGCTACAAAATCACGATCATTAGACAGCGAGGGGCATTTCCATTTTGGTAAATGAACGAAGAGGAAGAATCAAAGCAAATGTTCGGACAATCTTTTTATTTTTGTTTTGCTTCACTGGTGTTTGTAATGTGCCTATGTGGCGCTGCTTTCGCTGGCGTTGGATAGGATTTGATTGTTTTATTTCTGAGCGGCAATTTTTTTGCACACCATGGGCTAAATGGCCAGGTCACATGGACCTCGAAGGCTCAGAGAAGGTTGGGGGAGGGGACCCACTGGAACAGCTGTTGGGAGACAGATGGTAGCCTCCCGTCAAGGCCATCCAGCGTGTTCTTTAACGTGCACAGGTTATGGCTCTCCCGCACACGGGGCCACGGCTTAACGTCCCATCCGACGGACGGCGGCCTTTATCAAGCCCATCGGTGTCCCCTACTGACCGTGGGCAGGGCGGGGAAATTTTGCGGAGATAAATCTCAACGCTGACCCAGCTGGGACTCGAACCTGAGAACTACAGATTACAAGCCTGGCGCGCTACCAACTGAGCCACCCCCGCCCCCGCTGGCATTTGTAATGTGATTATGTGTCGTAAAAAATTACAAGATATTTTGGTTGGTTTACCTCTGAGTAGCACTTTTTTGCACACAATGGGTTAAATGGCCAGGTCACAAGGATCCCAAACGATCAAAGAAGGTTGGAAGAAGGGAGTCCACTGGATTGAGAGACAGATGAAAGCCTCCCGTGAAAGCCATCCAGAATGTTCTATGATGTACAGTCGCTCAAAAAAATATCCGAACACTACGGTTGATTACAGAATTCAGAAAAAAATATCTGGCAACGTTTTTTTTAGAAATTAGTGATCTGGCAACCTTCGTGTCACGTGACACGAACGATATTTTTTGAGCGACTGTACAAAGGGTGTGGCTTTCCTGAACACTGAGTCACGGCTCAATGTTTAAATTTTTTTATAACAAAATGCCCATCGGTTCCTGTTCATCGGTTACCGAAAGTAGAATGTCAGTGTAGTTTAGGGTGGACATTTTTCATGGACTCTACCATGTGCTGGAAACGTTCGGGTGGTATTGCGGCCAATATTTCCAGGACAGCCGTTTGTAAAGGGCCCGGAGTGGTGGGCTTCATCCCACAGATGAATAATAGGGTTAAGATCCGGAGCGTGAGAGAGTTGTGAACTCACTGGAGAGCACCTTCAACCAGTCCTTCGCCAAACAGAAGTTGTCTTGTTGGAAGAACTCAACCTGCTGTGCAAAATGGATAGCCATCAACTGATGTTGGTGGTCGACGAGTAAGTCAACATCACCTTGTGTCGTGATCAACAGGTACAAGAGGACCACAGGTAACCCAAGTAAACATGCCACAAAGTATTACACCGCCTCCACTACCTTGTAACACCCGGCTTGACAGTTGGGGTCCATGGCCTCGTGTGCTCTATGCTGCACATGCAACCATAGTAGTTGGAACCTTGTTTCGTTAGATCAAACTGCTCATCTCCAGTCTTCCAGGCCAATTACCGATGTTCCTTCGCTCACTGCAACTGCCTAGCCTAGTGGCATGTTGTTAACAAGGGTACTCTATGTGGACGTCGGCTGCCATAGTCCAGTCATGCCATCATACGTTGAATGGTCTTTACATAGACTTTTGCATCTGCCCGTCGTTGAATGCCGATGTTATCATCTGCACTGTGGGTTGGGTTGTTTTACCTCTGAGCGGTACTTTTTTGCACACCATGGTCTAAATGGCCAGGTCACATGGACCCCGAAGGCTCAGAGAAGGTTGGGGGAGGGGACCCACTGGAACAGCTGTTAGGAGATAGATGGTAGCCTCCCGTCAAGGCCATCCAGCGTGTTCTTTAACATGCACAGGGTATGACTCTCCCACACAAGGGGCCACGGCTTAACGTCCCATCCGACGGACGGCGGTCTTTCCAAGCCCTTCGATGTCCCTACTAACCGTGGGCAGGGCGGGGGAATTCTGCGGAGATAAACCTCAACGCTGACCCAGCTGGGACTCGAACCTGGGAACTACAGATTACGAGCCTGGCGCGCTACCGACTGAGCCACCCCGCCCCAGATTTTGATGTAGTCCTCGTACACATGCATTATGGTCACATGCAGAAACACCAGATGTTCTGCAGTCACGATATGGGAGAACTATTTATAGCCCCAAGGGGTTTCGGTTGGCAGTATTATTGTGGCAGAGTAAGGCAGATTTGTGGATCGGCAGGGTGAGTATAATAAATTGCGTTTTCAGTGTATATTATTATTTACATTTTTCAATCACCCATTAGTACGAATTACTATTTCTAAAGATGCAAAATTCGTAAAATTAAAAGCTTCATTTTCTCTGAAAACCAACATCCGATATTCGCCAGAGACAATTTGTTATCCTTCTAGTTGGTATTGGAATTAACGATATTTTTCGTCATTTTTAGTAGGGAGAAATTCGTTCTTGATTTCTGTTAGTCTCTTGTCACTTACCATTGTGGGCGGGATGGCTCAGTCGGTAGCGCGCCAGCCTCGTAATCTGTAGTTCCCAGGTTCGAGTCCCAGCTGGGTCATCGTTGAAATTTATCTCCGCAAAAATTCTCCGCCCTGCCCACGGTCAGTAGGGGGCACCGATGGGCTTGGAAAGGCCGCCGTCCGTCGGATGGGACGTTAAGCTGTGTCGCCGTGTGTGGGAGAGCCATACCCTGTGCACGTTAAAGAACACGCTGGATGGCCTTGACGGGAGGTTACCATCTGTCTCCCAACAGCTGTTCCAGTGGGTCCCCTCCCACAACCTTCTCTGAGTATTTGGGGTCCATGTGACCTGGCCATTTAGCCCTTGGTATGAAAAAAAGTGCCGCTTAGAGGTAAAACAACCCAACACATTTACCATTTGTTTGAGTATTGTTTGTTTGTGTGCTTCGCAATAACGATTAAGCGTTTTTCTGAATCCCGGTTGTCTCTTGACACATCAATTATTTTATATCTGTTAAGAAGGGTGGGTGCATGGGAGCATTCGAGACAATAAGACTGGACTATTGACACATCGGCTGTCCTCGTAAATCATTGGTTAATTGAGCTATCAATTAATTGTCAATCAACCAATTGTTTCATAGATCGAAGACCATTGGCTGATTCCTAAGTGATGCCCTAGTGATTTATATCTCAATCCAAGCTGGATCTAAAAATATAGGGGTGAAGCAAATGACCCAAAAGAGAAAGATAAACGTACAAGGGGGGGGTGTTAGGAGGGTTGTTTTACCTCTGAGCGGCACTTTTTTGCACACCATGGGCTAAATGGCCAGGTCACAAGGACCCCAAAGGCTCAGAGAAAGTTGGGGGAGGGGACCCATTGAGACAGCTGTTGGAAGACAGATGGTACCCTCCCGTCAAGGCAATCCAGCGTGTTCTTTAACGTGCACAGGGTATGACTCTCCCACACACGGGGTCACGGCTAAACGTCTCATCCAACGGACGGCGGTCTTTCCAAGCCCTTCGGTGTCCCTATTAACCGTGGGCAGGGCGGGGAATTTTGCGGAGATAAATCTCAACGCTGACCCAGCTGGGACTCGAACCTGGGAACTACAGATTACGAGCTTGGCGCGCTACCGACTGAGCCACCTAGGGGGGGGGGAGACGGTCTTTCCATTGTAGTACAAAATATTTCCTTACATTTTAGGACCTTTATTTTTTTTAATACCTAAAATACACACAAGTTTAATAACTTTTTGTCTCCATTGCACTTACTAGTATTCTAAAAAATAAATAAATAAATAAATAAATATCCCCTCAAGCAGCTGCTTGCCCCAGAAATCTGACAGGAGCTTGTCAGTTTATATGCAGAAAAACAACACGAACATCCATGCCTTATCCGGGGCTCGAATTCACTTCCCTTAGATCAGTAGCCAAGCGCGCTAACCACTCGGGCATGGGACGACTGAATATTCTCATAAGGGTGTATAATATTGATACGCACTCTACCATTCATTGTATTTGTGTTTAATATTAATACGGATTTTACTATTCATTGTATTTCTGCACAAAATGATTATAAAGCCTACAATTCCCTGTATTTATCTTCAATATTAATGCACACTCTACGATTAATTTTATTTTTATACAATATTCGTCGTATATATGTGCACTATTAACATAAGATCTACTATTTGTCGTATTTGTGGTAACATTTCGCAAGATCTCAAAAATATTTTTTTTTCAGAAGGATAAACAATATCTGTTATCGG
This sequence comes from Ryuthela nishihirai, assembly GCA_038380435.1. Taxonomy (NCBI): domain Eukaryota; kingdom Metazoa; phylum Arthropoda; class Arachnida; order Araneae; family Heptathelidae; genus Ryuthela; species Ryuthela nishihirai. The sequence continues at coordinate 44,238,792 of JAWZYU010000028.1, forward strand.
TGATCCAAAGCCAAACATTGCAGAATCTCCTCGCCTTAGAAGTTATTTAAGTTTCCAGTAAGTGGATTTTACGTGATCAGCAACATCCATAATACATTATTAGAGAAACCATCTTTCCTTTGCTTGATCCATTTCATATCTTTTCATTGCAAGGCTTCATTTTATGTGACATGTAACTTTAATCGACGAAAAGGCACCACAGTGATCAATTATATGATAGCGGCAAGTTTCCTGATCGATTTTAAGAAGTATTCTCTAGATGCTTGTGTTGCTTCCGTGGTAAATTCCTCTACTACTAATGCAATAACTGAATGGCACGTCCAGGATATGGTTAAAAGCATCTTTTTCCTTGGCTCGTTTTTGTTGGTCATCCGATGATTGAGCAGGAGACGCAAGTCTGGACTTGGATTATGTAACTTGGGAGTATTTTTGCTAAGTTTTGTCTTTTTTTGGCTTGGGTCTTGAATTGTTAATGCATATGTCGTTCTTCTTTCTTCTTCTTCTGTTTCTTTCTTAATAGTAATGTTTTCTTTTTTCTTTCTGTTTCTAGTTTCTTTAGGTCGATACTCTTGGAAAGAAAGTAACAGTTATTTAGTTGGTTTGATTGGTTTTTTGGTGTTTTTATTTTATTGTACGCTGTAGTCGGTTATCAACGCATCAGAGCTCATGACAGGTTTTTGAGAAGATGATTCGATGACAGCTTTACGGATCAGTTATTTTCTGAAGGCCACAAATGTTTTCTTCAAATCTAAGGGATGTAGGTTGTGTATTTTAAGTCATGATTTGATGTATTTTTTTTCTCTAAATAATAAGGATTATTCAAAAATTATAATAAAAAAGACTGCTGATTTTGGTTGGTTGGTTGTTTTACATCTGAGCAGCACTTTTTTGCACACCGTGCGCTAAATGGCCAGGTCACATGGACACCGAAAGCTCAGAGAAGGTTGGGGGAGAGGACCCACTGGAACAGCTGTTGGGAGACAGATAGTAGCCTCCCGTCAAGGCCATCCAGCGTGTTCTTTAACGTGCATAGGGTATGGCTCTCCCGCACACAGGGCCACGGCTTAACGACGGAAGATGGCCTTTCCAAGCCCATCGGTTTCCCCTACTGACCGTGGGCAGGGCGGGTAGTACTGCGGAGATAAATCTCAAAGCTAACTCAGCTGGGACTCGAACCTGGGAACTGCAGATTACGAGCCTGGAACGCTACCAACTGAGCCCCTCCGCCCCCCCCCCCCCAAAAAAAAATGACTGCTGATAAAGCTGTGGGGTGGTGTATCTCGGAGAGTCATTTTTTTTTACCAACAGAGTAGGTCAAATCAGGAGTGCAAAAAATTCCTGTCCTTTTAAAACTTTTATGAGCCCACGAGAAAATTCTAATATATAACACAATATTTTGAGTCTAGCTCTGTTACAGTAAATGGTGTTTTAATAAGTTGAAACACCAAAATTTGAATAAGATCATACAAGTATCTGCAAAGTCATTTAAAACAAACATATATTTTCCCTAAGCCTACACATTGTCCTTGGTGAGAAAAGGGGTGGGGAAAAGGGGAAGGTCGCAGTTCATCGGATGGGACATACAGCCGTGGTCTCGTGAACAAGAGAGCCATACATACCCTGAGAAAGAACACACTGAATGGCCTTAATGGGGGCTACCATCTGTCTCCTAACAGGCTGCCCAGCTGAGCCCTTTTCCCTAACTTTCTCTTGGGGTCTTTATGACCTGGCCATTAAACCCATTGTGAGCAGAAAGGTGCCGCTAAGAGGTGAAACAACTTTTTATTATATTTAATTTTATTTGTTATTATTTTTGTGCCTATACATAACACAAGTTGTTTGGGTTGTTTTACCTCTGAGCGGCACTTTTTTGCACACCATGGGCTAAATGGCCAGGTCACAAGGACCCCGAAGGTTCAGAGAAGGTTGGGGGAGGGGACCCACTGGAACAGTTGTTAGGAGACAGATGGTAGCCTCCCGTCAAGGCCAGCCAGAGTGTTTTTCAACGTGTAAGGGTATGTCTCTCCCATACACGGGGCCACGACTTAACGTCCCATCCGACGGACGGCGGCCTTTCCAAGCCCATCGGTGTCCCCTACTGACCGTGGGCAGGGCGGGGAATTTTGCGGAGATAAATCTCAACGCTGACCCAGCTGGGACTCGAACCTGGGAACTACAGATTACGAGCCTCGAGCGCTACCGACTGAGCCACCCTCGCCCCCCATAACACAAGTAAAATGCAATAAAGATAGTTAAGCTTTTTTGTTCCCTTCATTGCACCTCCTCGGAAATATTGGCCCAGAGAAAACATAATAGTTTTCTATTTGGCTAGATGCCAAAACTGTGCTAAGTACCTCTGTGTTAAATGATCAGGTTATAAGGATTCCAAAATCTCAGAGTTCGATAGGCGAAAGGACAGCTACTAAGAAATAATTATAAGGCTTTTATTGTCGTTGTTTTTTTTGAGGGGCAAGGGTGACTCAGTCGGCAGCGCATCAGGTTTATAATCTTCTGTTTTCAGGTTCGAGTCCGAGTTGAGCCAGCGTTGAGATTTATCTCCGCAAAACTTCCTCTGCACTCGGTCAGTAGGGGACACCGATGGGCTTGGAAAGACCGCCGTCCATCAGATGGGACGTTAAGCCGTGGCTTCGTGTGTGGGAGAGTTATACCTGTACACATTAAAGAACACGCTGGATGGCCTTGACGGAGCTGCCATTTGCTTCCTAACAGCCAGCGGGTTTCGCTCCCCCAACCTTCTATGAGCCTTTGGAATCCTTGTGACCTGGCTATTTAGTCCATTGTGTGCAAAAAAAAGTGTGCTCAGAAGCAACACAATCCCACCCTTGTGTTTTGATTATCTCATTAATATGTAGAGTATTTACTCTCAGGTTTTAAGAAAAGCATCTACTTACATTTATATACGTTTCGTTCAATGTTACTGTTCACTTTATTTTAGTTTATTTCCAGAAAGTATTGGATTTATCGATCGCGATTTTGGTGAAAACTGCCTTCGCAAGGGACACAAGCTCCTTGCAAAGGATTTCTTGTAATTTTTATTTAACAAAATTATAATTAACTTCGTTTTTTTCGCTTCAAAATTTTATTTAACTATCAAAGTATGGAAGAAAGTCAAAAATATCAAATTTTGAAAGTTTTAAAATTTGAATTCCTGTTCCAATATATGTGTACTAGGGGTCCACCCCTAGTACATATGTATTGGAACAGGATAATTTGGTCTAGGCTGCCAAACCTTCCATGGGGGCTTCACTTCTTGGATCCTCTGTTGTTGGCTCGCTCCTTATAGAGAATCTCATCAGAGTCCTTACAGAGAAGCTCATCAGGTTCCTTACAGAGAACTAGCTCACCACGCCCGTAACCTTACAGGATGGGTAAAGTAATGTTTTGAAATTTGGAATGCTGCATAAAATGTTTTCCAAAATTAACATTTTTGTCCGTCACAGAAAATGGAGTTTAGAATTTAACACAAAACGATTTATTTTAAATATAGCTATCCTGGAAATAGGGTTTAGAATTTAACACAAAACAATTTATTTTAAAATATAGCTATCCAGGAAATAGGGTTTAGAATTTAACACAAAACAATTTATTTTAAAATATAGCTATCCAGGAAAGAGGGTTTATAATTTAACACAAAACAATTTATTTTAAAATATAGCTATCCAGGAAAGAGGGTTTAGAATTTAACACAAAACAATTTATTTTAAAATATAGCTATCCAGGAAAGAGGGTTTAGAATTTAACACAAAACAATTTATTTTAAAATATAGCTATCCAGGAAAGAGAGTTTAGAATTTAACACAAAACAATTTATTTTAAAATATAGCTATTCAGGAAATAGGGTTTAGAATTTAACACAAAATATTTTAAAATGTAGCTATCCAGGAAATAAGGTCTTGAATTTAACACAAAACAATTTATTTTAAAATATAGCTATCCAGGAAAGAGGGTTTAGAATTTAACACAAAACAATTTATTTTAAAATATAGCTATCCAGGAAAGAGGGTTTAGAATTTAACACAAAACAATTTATTTTAAAATATAGCTATCCAGGAAAGAGGGTTTAGAATTTAACACAAAACAATTTATTTTAAAATATAGCTATCCAGGAAATAGGGTTTAGAATTTAACACAAAACAATTTATTTTAAAATATAGCTATCCAGGAAATAGGGTTTAGAATTTAACACAAAACAATTTATTTTAAAATATAGCTATCCAGGAAAGAGAGTTTAGAATTTAACACAAAACAATTTATTTTAAAATATAGCTATCCAGGAAATAGGGTTTAGAATTTAACACAAAACAATTTATTTTAAAATATAGCTATCCAGGAAATAGGGTTTAGAATTTAACACAAAACAATTTATTTTAAAATATAGCTATCCTGGAAATAGGGTTTAGAATTTAACACAAAACAATTTATTTTAAAATATAGCTATCCAGGAAAGAGGGTTTAGAATTTAACACAAAACAATTTATTTTAAATATAGCTATCCAGGAAATAGGGTTTAGAATTTAACACAAAACAATTTATTTTAAATATAGCTATCCAGGAAATAGGGTTTAGAATTTAACACAAAACGATTTATTTTAAATATAGCTATCCTGGAAATAGGGTTTAGAATTTAACACAAAACAATTTATTTTAAAATATAGCTATCCAGGAAATAGGGTTTAGAATTTAACACAAAACAATTTATTTTAAAATATAGCTATCCAGGAAAGAGAGTTTAGAATTTAACACAAAACAATTTATTTGAAAATATAGCTATTCAGGAAATAGGGTTTAGAATTTAACACAAAATATTTTAAAATGCAGCTATCCAGGAAATAAGGTTTTGAATTTAACACAAAACAATTTATTTTAAAATATAGCTATCCAGGAAAGAGGGTTTAGAATTTAACACAAAACAATTTATTTTAAAATATAGCTATCCAGGAAATAGGGTTTAGAATTTAACACAAAACGATTTATTTTAAAATATAGCTATCCAGGAAATAGGGTTTAGAATTTAACACAAAACAATTTATTTTAAATATAGCTATCCAGGAAATAGGGTTTAGAATTTAACACAAAACGATTTATTTTAAATATAGCTATCCTGGAAATAGGGTTTAGAATTTAACACAAAACAATTTATTTTAAAATATAGCTATCCAGGAAAGAGGGTTTAGAATTTAACACAAAACAATTTATTTTAAATATAGCTATCCTGGAAATAGGGTTTAGAATTTAACACAAAACAATTTATTTTAAAATATAGCTATCCAGGAAATAGGGTTTAGAATGTAACACAAAACAATTTATTTTAAAATATAGCTATCCAGGAAAGAGAGTTTAGAATTTAACACAAAACAATTTATTTTAAAATATAGCTATTCAGGAAATAGGGTTTAGAATTTAACACAAAATATTTTAAAATGTAGCTATCCAGGAAATAAGGTTTTGAATTTAACACAAAACAATTTATTTTAAAATATAGCTATCCAGGAAAGAGGGTTTAGAATTTAACACAAAACAATTTATTTTAAAATGTAGCTAATCAGGAAATAGGGTTTAGAATTTAACACAAAATATTTTAAAATGTAGCTATCCAGGAAATAATGTTTTGAATTTAACACAAAACAATTTATTTTAAAATATAGCTATCCAGGAAAGAGGGTTTATAATTTAACACAAAACAATTTATTTTAAAATATAGCTATCCAGGAAATAGGGATTTGAATTTATCACAAAACAATTTATTTTAAAATATAGCTATCCAGGAAAGAGGGTTTAGAATTTAACACAAAACAATTTATTTTAAAATATAGCTATCCAGGAAAGAGGGTTTAGAATTTAACACAAAACAATTTATTTTAAAATGTAGCTAATCAGGAAATAGGGTTTAGAATTTAACACAAAATATTTTAAAATGTAGCTATCCAGGAAATAATGTTTTGAATTTAACACAAAACAATTTATTTTAAAATATAGCTATCCAGGAAAGAGGGTTTAGAATTTAACACAAAACAATTTATTTTAAAATATAGCTATCCAGGAAAGAGGGTTTAGAATTTAACACAAAACAATTTATTTTAAAATGTAGCTAATCAGGAAATAGGGTTTAGAATTTAACACAAAATATTTTAAAATGTAGCTATCCAGGAAATAATGTTTTGAATTTAACACAAAACAATTTATTTTAAAATATAGCTATCCAGGAAAGAGGGTTTATAATTTAACACAAAACAATTTATTTTAAAATATAGCTATCCAGGAAATAGGGTTTAGAATTTAACACAAAACAATTTATTTTAAAATATAGCTATCCAGGAAATAGGGTTTAGAATTTAACACAAAACAATTTATTTTAAAATGTAGCTATCCAGGAAATAGGGTTTAGAATTTAACACAAAACGATTTATTTTAAATATAGCTATCCTGGATATAGGGTTTAGAATTTAACACAAAACAATTTATTTTAAAATGTAGCTAATCAGGAAATACGGTTTAGAATTTAACACAAAATATTTTAAAATGTAGCTATCCAGGAAATAATGTTTTGAATTTAACACAAAACAATTTATTTTAAAATATAGCTATCCAGGAAAGAGGGTTTAGAATTTAACACAAAACAATTTATTTTAAAATATAGCTATCCAGGAAATAGGGTTTAGAATTTAACACAAAACAATTTATTTTAAAATATAGCTATCCAGGAAAGAGGGTTTAGAATTTAACACAAAATGATTTATTTTAAATATAGCTATCCTGGAAATAGGGTTTAGAATTTAACACAAAACAATTTATTTTAAAATATAGCTATCCAGGAAAGAGGGTTTAGAATTTAACACAAAACAATTTATTTTAAAATATAGCTATCCAGGAAAGAGGGTTTAGAATTTAACACAAAACAATTTATTTTAAAATATAGCTATCCAGGAAATAGGGTTTAGAATTTAACACAAAACAATTTATTTTAAAATATAGCTATCCAGGAAATAGGGTTTAGAATTTAACACAAAACAATTTATTTTAAAATATAGCTATCCAGGAAATAGGGTTTAGAATTTAACACAAAACAATTTATTTTAAAATATAGCTATCCAGGAAATAGGGTTTAGAATTTAACACAAAACAATTTATTTTAAAATATAGCTATCCAGGAAATAGGGTTTAGAATTTAACACAAAACGATTTATTTTAAATATAGCTATCCTGGAAATAGGGTTTAGAATTTAACACAAAACAATTTATTTTAAAATATAGCTATCCAGGAAATAGGGTTTAGAATTTAACACAAAACAATTTATTTTAAAATATAGCTATCCAGGAAATAGGGTTTAGAATTTAACACAAAACAATTTATTTTAAAATATAGCTATCCAGGAAAGAGAGTTTAGAATTTAACACAAAACAATTTATTTTAAAATATAGCTATTCAGGAAATAGGGTTTAGAATTTAACACAAAATATTTTAAAATGTAGCTATCCAGGAAATAAGGATTTGAATTTATCACAAAACAATTTATTTTAAAATATAGCTATCCAGGAAAGAGGGTTTAGAATTTAACACAAAACAATTTATTTTAAAATATAGCTATCCAGGAAATAGGGTTTAGAATTTAACACAAAACAATTTATTTTAAAATATAGCTATCCAGGAAATAGGGTTTAGAATTTAACACAAAACGATTTATTTTAAATATAGCTATCCAGGAAATAGGGTTTAGAATTTAACACAAAACAATTTATTTTAAAATATAGCTATTCAGGAAATAGGGTTAGAATTTAACACAAAATATTTTAAAATGTAGCTATCCAGGAAATAAGGTTTTGAATTTAACACAAAACAATTTATTTTAAAATATAGCTATCCAGGAAAGAGGGTTTAGAATTTAACACAAAACAATTTATTTTAAAATATAGCTATCCAGGAAATAGGGTTTAGAATTTAACACAAAACAATTTATTTTAAAATATAGCTATCCAGGAAATAGGGTTTAGAATTTAACACAAAACAATTTATTTTAAAATATAGCTATCCAGGAAATAGGGTTTAGAATTTAACACAAAACAATTTATTTTAAAATATAGCTATCCAGGAAATAGGGTTTAGAATTTAACACAAAACAATTTATTTTAAAATATAGCTATCCAGGAAAGAGAGTTTAGAATTTAACACAAAACAATTTATTTTAAAATATAGCTATTCAGGAAATAGGGTTTAGAATTTAACACAAAATATTTTAAAATGTAGCTATTCAGGAAATAAGGATTTGAATTTATCACAAAACAATTTATTTTAAAATATAGCTATCCAGTTAAGAGGGTTTAGAATTTAACACAAAACAATTTATTTTAAAATATAGCTATCCAGGAAATAGGGTTTAGAATTTAACACAAAACAATTTATTTTAAAATATAGCTATCCAGGAAATAGGGTTTAGAATTTAACACAAAACGATTTATTTTAAATATAGCTATCCAGGAAATAGGGTTTAGAATTTAACACAAAACAATTTATTTTAAAATATAGCTATCCAGGAAAGAGGGTTTAGAATTTAACACAAAACAATTTATTTTAAAATATAGCTATCCAGGAAAGAGAGTTTAGAATTTAACACAAAACAATTTATTTTAAAATATAGCTATTCAGGAAATAGGGTTAGAATTTAACACAAAATATTTTAAAATGTAGCTATCCAGGAAATAAGGTTTTGAATTTAACACAAAACAATTTATTTTAAAATATAGCTATCCAGGAAAGAGGGTTTAGAATTTAACACAAAACAATTTATTTTAAAATATAGCTATCCAGGAAATAGGGTTTAGAATTTAACACAAAACAATTTATTTTAAAATATAGCTATCCAGGAAATAGGGTTTAGAATTTAACACAAAACAATTTATTTTAAAATATAGCTATCCAGGAAATAGGGTTTAGAATTTAACACAAAACAATTTATTTTAAAATATAGCTATCCAGGAAATAGGGTTTAGAATTTAACACAAAACAATTTATTTTAAAATATAGCTATCCAGGAAAGAGAGTTTAGAATTTAACACAAAACAATTTATTTTAAAATATAGCTATTCAGGAAATAGGGTTTAGAATTTAACACAAAATATTTTAAAATGTAGCTATCCAGGAAATAAGGTTTTGAATTTAACACAAAACAATTTATTTTAAAATATAGCTATCCAGGAAAGAGGGTTTAGAATTTAACATAAAACAATTTATTTTAAAATATAGCTATCCAGGAAATAGGGTTTAGAATTTAACACAAAACAATTTATTTTAAAATATAGCTATTCAGGAAATAGGGTTTAGAATTTAACACAAAACAATTTATTTTAAAATATAGCTATCCAGGAAATAGGGTTTAGAATTTAACACAAAACAATTTATTTTAAAATATAGCTATCCAGGAAAGAGGGTTTAGAATTTAACACAAAGCAATTTATTTTAAAATATAGCTATCAGGAAATAGGGTTTAGAATTTAACACAAAACATTTTAAAATGTAGCTATCCAGGAAATAAGGTTTTGAATTTAACACAAAACAATTTATTTTAAAATATAGCTATCCAGGAAAGAGGGTTTAGAATTTAACACAAAACAATTTATTTTAAAATATAGCTATCCAGGAAATAGGGTTTAGAATTTAACACAAAACATTTTAAAATGTAGCTATCCAGGAAATAAGGTTAAGAATTTAACACAAAAAATTTATTTTAAAACATAACTATCCAGGAAATAAGGTTTAGAATTTAACACAAAACAATTTATTTTAAAATGTAGCTATCCAGGAAATAAGGTTTAGAATTTAACACAAAACAATTTATTTTAAAATATAGCTATCCAGGAAAATATTTCATTGCACCCATTATACACTCGTGTCGAAAAGTTAAGCATCGTTGACAAAATGTATAAAATGAAGGAAATGAGACGATAGAATGACATGGACGAAACAGTGCGGCTGGAGTATGGAAGGAAGAAATGCTTTCCGAAGGAAGAAAAATAAACGTAATGTCTTTCAATAATAATTTTGTTCGTTTTTAAATCAAGTATGAAAATATTTTTTGACAGTCGGGTATTAATACCGACTGTCAAAGATAAATATTAAGTTATAGATTAAATATCCGTAAGGTTTGAGCATTAAAATTCTTTTTTATATATTTCAGTATCTGAAACGCATGTAATTTCCTTATTTGTAAAATACCTAATTCATTATATACAATTGAAACGCTTTCAAATTTTTCCAGTTTCATCATGCATTTAATTATGTGGTTCTATACATAGTATAACGGTTTGATTGTTGTCAAATAAACTGCACCCCACGATAACAAACCATATAGCAAATAAGATTTAATCCAAGAAAAGTAAATAATTTTAATAAAGATAAATTTATAAATTTCCGGATATAATAAATTTTAGGTATAATGCAGTTAAGTTTTTTAACAATATCAGATATTTGTAAGCTCACCGGACAAAAAATTAGTCATCCCTGGCTGAATGTCACCTAATAGCGCGCAACGCCTCCGTGCGACCGAAGAACAGCGTAAATTGTAATGAGTCAAATTGTAATGAGTAATTATTTGTAAAATTCAATTTATAAAACAGCAACTAAATTATTTTGTAAAATTCAATTTATAAATCAGCAACTAAATTATTTTGTGAAATTAAATCAATAAATCAGCAACTAAATTATTTTTTGAAATTAAATCAATATATCAGCAACTAAATTGTCTCGTAAAATTCATTCAACAGATTAGCAGGTAAATTATTTTGTAAAATTCAATTTATAAATCAGCAACTAAATTATTTTGTGAAATTAAATCAATAAATCAGCAACTAAATTATTTTTTGAAATTAAATCAATAAATCAGCAATTAAATTGTCTCGTAAAATTAATTCAATAGATTAGCAGCTAAATTATTTTGTAAAATTCAATTTATAAATCAGCAACTAAATTATTTTTTTAAATTAAATCAATAAATCAGCAATCAAATGTCTCGTAAAATTCAACCGATAAACCAGCAAATAAATTAACTCTCTAAATTCAATAATTTTATATTAATAAATAAGTAACTAAATTGTCTCGTATACTTCAATCAATAAATCAGTGATTAAACTGTCTCGTAACATGAAATCAATAAATCACAAACCGTATTACCTTTTACATTAAAATCGTTAAATCAAGCAATTAATTTTCTCCTAAAAACTTCAATAAATAAACATCAAATAAGTTTTCTCATATAACTGAATCAAGAAATCAGTAATCTAATTATTTTATAGAATTCGACCATTAAATCAGCAATTAAATTGTCTCGTAAAATTGACATCGTGAATTTTACGATCGAAAATCTGATCGATAACCACAGATTTAATCAGTGTCGACCTGCAAAACAATCTCAACGTTCAACATTAACTCAACCAGTCGTTCAATAAAGTACAGAAAATGCGTAAAATCATTTTTTGTGAGTTTTAGCTAAGACAACTAACGAAACTGCGACCGAAAGAACACTCAAAGAAAAAAATATTTATCTTCCTTGAAAGTTCTGTTCCTCGCTCCACATCCACAAGAAACAACACTTCATGAACAATAACAGCTGTATTGATAATGCTCCTCATCAGCAGTAGTCAGCTATTATAATGCTGCTAAGAATCACACCTACGAGTCGAAACTATTCCCGTATAAAAGCCTCATCACAAATAATGACAAATAGCTCCTCGTTGGACTCTCTGGGATGGAGATGGAGGAGCAACCGTAAATGACATGAAATCTCGTCAGTCCAGACATAATCGAAGAAGCAACAAAGAAGATGGTAGATTATGGATATCACTCTGGAACGCTTTTCACAAATGTTCGATTTCCATCCTCTACTGTGTGTGGACGAAATGCTGCAGCTATTGCAGATGTCATTAAGGAAAAAAAAATTCGGTTTCCTTTCTCTTTCTTTTATTGAACTCTCTTCATCCTCTGAAACGAAACGTGTTACAGTGAACTGATGAAAGAGGGTAAGGCGGCATTACTTGTTGCATAGTGATCGTCATCAAATCGCGACCTTAGTCGTCTGAGGATCTGCATTTGTTTTGAAATCTCTATAGATAAATAAAAGATCACAGAAACGTTTCTCAAGTTGGTTATATAGTTTCAGAAAATGTGAATTAAAGGTGTTGGGTTGTTTTACCTCTGAGCAGCACTTTTTTGTACAACATGGGCTAAATGGCCAGGTCACATGGACGCCGAAGGCTCAGAGAAAGTTGGGGGAGAAGACCCAATGGAGCAGTTGTTGGTAGACAGATGGTAGCCTCCCGTCAAGGCCATCCAGCGTGTTCTTTAACGTGCAAAGGGTATGGCTCTCCCGAACACGGAGCCACGGATTAACGTCTCATCCGACGGACGGCGACATTTCCAAGCCCATTGGTGTCCCCTACTGACCGTGGGCAGGGAGTTTTACGGAGATAAATCTGAACGCTGACCCAGCTGGGACTCGAACCTGGGAACTGCAGATTACGAGCCTGGCGCGCTACCGACTGAACCACCCCCGCCCCTAAAATTAAAGATGAGATAGGATTTGAGTGTTTCTTGAATGGTCCGCAGTCAGAAATTGTTTATATTTTGCAACAGACAATGAAATAAAAATTGGTGCAATGAAATAAAAATTGGTGTCAGAGAAGGCAATAAATCGGAAAATTTGGATGCGATTTTTTTTGGTTGCTAGGACTTACAACCATATTTGCTTTATGTACCAATGTGAGAATATAGATTTTTTTTTGACTTTTTAATTAAGGAGCATTTTTTAAATCGTTACTGACAACCATAATATATTTTGACTCATAAAGCGACCATGCATTACCCGGAGACTCGAACCCGCAGACCTGGTATCATTGCGAGCCAACACGATGCCACTAAGTTATCGAGGATACTTCATTGTTTTACCTACGAGTGACACTTTTTTGCACACAATGGGCTAAATGGCCAGGCCACAAGGACCCCGAGGGCTCAGAGAATGATAGGGGAGGGATCCACAATACAGCTGTGTTAGGAAACAGATGGTAGCCTCCTGTAAGGGCCATATAATGTGTTCTTTAACGTGCACAGGGTATAGTTCTCTAGCACTCGGGGCCACGTCCCATCATGTGGACGGCGGCCTTTCCAAACCCATCGGTGTCCCCTACTGACCGGGTAGGACTAGGGGTTTTGCGCTGAAAAATCTAAGCGTTGGCCTAGCTGGAGTCTCGAACCTGTGAACTGCAGATTACGAGCCTGGCGCGCTACCTAGTGAGCCACTCCCGCCCATCGATGCGGCTGGAATGTGATTGTTCGTTTTTGAAAAGTTTTTTTGTTTCACAGGCATGTAAAGAGCTCGATAATTTAATCTGGGGCAGAATTATATTGCGGAAGGAAATCGATGCGGAACATTTTACCTCTGAGGAATACTAACTATATCGTTGAGGAAAACCAGGCCAAAGTTCGGTTCACCAGAATCGGCAAAATATTTTAAATTCAAGTTAGGACTTTTTGTCTTGGCTATTGAGAGAAACCATATTGCTGAAGCAAATCCGGAATGCATTTATTTATGGATAGAACTATAATCCTAAAGTGTGTGTGTGTGTATGGGAGGTAATCAAGAAGTGGGGGATTGTTTTATTCCTGGATTATTCTATATCGCTGAAGAAAATCAAGTTTGACTGTTTTAGTATTGAATAGCATTATATTTCAAAGGCGTATAAAATTTGTAATATTTTACAACCTGGGCGTACCGTAGGGGTTGTTTCACGCTTAACCCTCTGTTAGAAAGAGAGTGTGAGGTTGTTTCACACTTAACCCTGTATTAGAAAGATAATGTGAGGTTGTTTCATGCTTAACCCTGTATTAGAAAGATAATGTGAGGTTGTTTCATGCTTAACCCTGTATTAGAAAGATAATGTGAGGTTGTTTCATGCTTAACCCTGTTAGAAAGATAATGTGAGGTTGTTTCATGCTTAACCCCGTACTAGAAAGATAATGTGAGGTTGTTTCATGCTTAACCCTGTACTAGAAAGATAATGTGAGGTTGTTTCACGCTTAATCCTGTATTAGAAAGTCAGTGTGAGATTGTTTTGCATTTAACCCTGTATTATGAAGTTAGTGTGAGGTTGTTTTACATTTAACCCTGTATTATGAAGTTAGTGTGAGGTTGTTTCACGCCTAACCCTGTAATATAACTGTAGTTAATCCTGTATTAGAAAGTTAATGTGAGGTTGTTTTACGCTTAACAGTGTATTATAAAGTCAGTGTGAGGTTGTTTCACGCTTAACCCTCCATTATAAAGTCAGTGCGAGGCAGTTTCACGTTTAACACTGCATTATAAAGTCAGTGTGAGGCTGTTTCACATTTAACACAGCATTATAAAGTCAGTGTGAGGCTGTTTCACGCTTAACACTGCATTATAAAGTCAGTGTGAGGCAGTTTCACATTTAACACTGCATTATAAAGTCAGTGTGAGGCAGTTTCACATTTAACACAGCATTATAAAGTCAGTGTGAGGCAGTTTCACATTTAACACAGCATTATAAAGTCAGTGTGAGGCTGTTTCACATTTAACACAGCATTATAAAGTCAGTGTGAGGCTGTTTCACGCTTAACACTGCATTATAAAGTCAGTGTGAGGCAGTTTCACATTTAACACAGCATTATAAAGTCAGTGTGAGGCAGTTTCACGCTTAACACTGCATTATAAAGTCAGTGTGAGGCAGTTTCACATTTAACACTGCATTATAAAGTCAGTGTGAGGCAGTTTCACATTTAACACTGCATTATAAAGTCAGTGTGAGGCTGTTTCACATTTAACACAGCATTATAAAGTCAGTGTGAGGCTGTTTCACGCTTAACACTGCATTATAAAGTCAGTGTGAGGCAGTTTCACATTTAACACTGCATTATAAAGTCAGTGTGAGGCAGTTTCACATTTAACACAGCATTATAAAGTCAGTGTGAGGCTGTTTCACGCTTAACACTGCATTATAAAGTCAGTGTGAGGCAGTTTCACGTTTAACACTGCATTATAAAGTCAGTGTGAGGCAGTTTCACGTTTAACACTGCATTATAAAGTCAGTGTGAGGCTGTTTCACGCTTAACACTGCATTATAAAGTCAGTGTGAGGCAGTTTCACATTTAACACAGCATTATAAAGTCAGTGTGAGGCTGTTTCACTCTTAACACTGCATTATAAAGTCAGTGTGAGGCAGTTTCACGTTTAACACTGCATTATAAAGTCAGTGTGAGGCAGTTTCACGTTTAACACTGCATTATAAAGTCAGTGTGAGGCAGTTTCACATTTAACACTGCATTATAAAGTCAGTGTGAGGCTGTTTCACTCTTAACACTGCATTATAAAGTCAGTGTGAGGCAGTTTCACGTTTAACACTGCATTATAAAGTCAGTGTGAGGCAGTTTCACGTTTAACACTGCATTATAAAGTCAGTGTGAGGCAGTTTCACATTTAACACAGCATTATAAAGTCAGTGTGAGGCTGTTTCACTCTTAACACTGCATTATAAAGTCAGTGTGAGGCAGTTTCACGTTTAACACTGCATTATAAAGTCAGTGTGAGGCAGTTTCACGTTTAACACAGCATTACAAAGTCAGTGTGAGGCTGTTTCACTCCTTACTAACACTGTATTGCAGAGTGAAATCAGGTGCGGTTGCGTTACCTCTGGCCCCTATTACTATATTACCGGGGCAAATAAAAGATTAATTGCTTTTATTCTGAGCTGTACTATATTCCTGATGTAAATCAAGATGGGATTAGTTTAATTAGATGGAGCACTATATTCTTGACCTAAATTAAAGTAAGATGGTTTTATATAACTAAATTTTTTTTTTATTACTAAAGAAAATTAGTGTGTGATTGTTATATCTTTGATTGACATGTGCTCAGGAACAATTCAGAATATTGTTGTTTGTACCTAACTGACGCCATATTTCTCAAAGAAATCTAGGTGGAAATTTTCTTTCGATTCTTTTCTTTTCTGACTAACACCACATTCCCGAGTCAGATCAGGGCTGGATTGTTTCATTTATAAGCCCTGTGTATTAGTGAGGCAAATCAGGTTGCTGTAGAGTGGGTCAAAAAAATATCCGAACACCTTGGTGATTGCAGAATTCAGAAAAATATCTGGCAACGAATTTTTTTAGAAATTAGTGATCTGGCAACCTTCGTGTCACGTGATTACAGAATTCAGGAAATATATCTGGAGCGTGTACAGCAACTGTACACGCTCCAGTTACCGTTCACAGCAGTTACCGTTCACTGTGAACGGTAACTGCACACGCTCAATATTTCCGTGAGTGAGCCCACACGATCTAGTATCAAAATAATATGACCACCTACAGTCGCTCAAAAAAATATCCGAACACTTTGGTGATTACAGAATTGAGAAAAAATATCTGGCAACGATTTTTTTAGAAATTAGTGATCTGGCAACTTCGTGTTTCTGAGCGACTGTATCCTTTTACCTCTGTAAATAATTTGATATATTTTGTTAACTAACATAATATTTCTGAACGAAACGAGGATGGGATTGCTTTATCACTGAATGACAGTATATTCCTAACGATGAAAGATCAATTATTTTTTGTATATGTGATACTTATTGAGTCAATCCATGCCCCTTTGATGAGTTGAAAAGAAGGATGTTGTTGCAATATATTCAATATTATTTTGTAATAAAAACTAGAAGTCAGACCTTAAAACATTTAAGAACAAATACGGTATCTAATGCCTTTAAAAAATAGGGAATACCGATGTAGTCTAAATTAATGCTAGTTCTTGTGCATACGAAAAGTTTCACAACTCCAAACATTTAGGGGCGGGGGTGGCTCAGTCGGTAGCGCGCCAGGCTCGTAATCTGTAGTTCCCAGGTTCGAGTCCCAGCTGGGTGAGCGTTGAGATTTATCTCCGCAAAATTCCCCGCCCTGCCCACGGTCAGTAGGGGACACCGATGGGCTTGGAAAGGCCGCCGTCCGTCGGATGGGACGTTAAGCCGTGGCCCCGTGTGCGGGAGAGCCATACCCTGTGCACGTTAAAGAACACGCTGGATGGCCTTGACGGGAGGCTACCATCTGTCTCCCAACAGCTGTTCCAGTGGGTCCCCTGCCCCAACCTTCTCTGAGCCTTCGGGGTCCATGTGACCTGGCCATTTAGCCCATGGTGTGCACAAAAGTGCCGCTCAGAGGTAAAACAACCCAACAACGCAACCTCCCCAGTCGTCAGAGTTCTCAACGTCAGACTATGCGACAAGTCGGTTGAGGTATTCCGAATTGCATTACCTTGCATCGGATTCCCAAGAAGTGGACAGCGAGATGCCAAAACATGTGGATCCTGCTCTAAGCAGGACTAAACGCAAAAGAACAACAAGAATAAGTTTTTGAAAAACGCGAAAAATTATCATATTTCATTAGTACCAATCTAACTAAAAAAAAGAGTTTTCCAATCATCCCTTAAAACAATTGCATTTTCCTCCTACCCTGGACGAATGGGGTCAGATCACTGCTGCCAATGAAAACTTCGTGACCCTTACATTCCAGCACCAAAATTTCTGGCATAGTTAGATCCTTTGTAATATTCGTTTAAAATTGTAGAATTTTTAACTTTTCCAGCATTAGAGGCGCAATTATAGCTTTTGTGGTATTCGGAAAGTGCAGATCGTAATATTTCATCGGTACCTATCCAACAGAAATATAATTTTTAATTTATCTTTATAAGCAAAAAAAGTTCCGTGTCTACAGACGGACAGACATACAACCAGAGTGACGGACAGACATACAACCAGAGAGACGGACAGACATACAGTCAGAGAGACGGACAGATATACAGCCAGACAGACGAACAGACATATAGAGATGGACAGACGATAATGAAATAATTATCTCGTTTTTTTTAAATCAGCAGATGTCACTAAATGACATCCTTATAGGTTCAGGAGTATGCAAAATAATCCATCTTCTTCCTAGCCATCACGGCATAAAAAGTTAACTTCAATTCCATGAAAGTACAGAAGGTAGAATTTAAAAGTTCGCCGCAATCCAGTAACCTTCGTTGTCAAGAAGCATTACAACTTCTTGGTGTAATGTTTCGTGGAGGTTTCTCGCCAGTGAAGTGGAACGTCCACCCGTCAGTTCGCGTTTCATTCCCTTTTTTTCCGTCCAACTTCTAGGGAATGGGATATGTGCGAATTGTTCCCGACTCGTGGAAGTGTGCCAATGTCAGCGGATCGATGAACGCCGGAGCAATTATCCTCTGCTTGGTGTTTTGATGCACTGATTTGTAAACACTGATACACCGATGGGGTTTTTGTTCCCTCTAACAGCAATTAGGTGTCATTAGAATTGTGTTTTTTTTAAATTCAATCGCAGCAATTTCAATTTAAAAAATGAAATTAAATTGAAAACGTGGAAATTTATCTGAAAAGGGTGTGGATAGGTTAGAATATCGAAAATTCTTCATTGAATGTAAATCTGAGGCGGGGTTTGGTCTACGAAATTCCGCCGTCCTTCAGATGAGACATTAAGTCGTGGCATGTACGCAGGAGAGTCATACTCTGTGCACGTTAGACAACACGCTGTGTGGCCTTGACGGGAGGCGTCTATTTGTCTCCTAAAAGCTTTCCAATGGATCCTCTTCCTCCAACCTTCTATGAGCCCTTGGGATCCTTGTGACCTGACCATTTAGTGCATTGTGTGCAAAAAAGAAACGGTGCTGCTCAGAGGCAAAAGAACCGGACTCAACGCATATAAGTCTCTTATTCCATAAAACAAAGGGGTGGGGGTGGCTCAGTCGGTAGCGCGCCAGGCTCGTAATCTGTAGTTCCCAGGTTCGAGTCCCAGCTTGGTCAGCGTTGAGATTTATCTCCGAAAAATTCCCCGCCCTGCCCACGGTCAGTAGGTGACACCGATGGGCTTGGAAAGACCGCCGTCCGTCGGATGGGACGTTACGCCGTGGCCCCGTATGCGGGAGAGCCATACCCTGTTGCACGTTAAAGAACACGCTGGATGGCCTTGACGGGAGGTTACCATCTGTCTCCCAACAGTGGGGCCCCTCCCCCAACCTTCTCTGAGCCTTCGGGTTCCATGTGACCTGGCCATTTAGCCCATGGTGTGCAAAAAAATGCCGCTCAGAGGTAACCCAACCCATAAAACAAATCTCGTTTTATATTAAAAAAAAAATGAGCTATTGCTTTTTAGTCCACTCCTCTATCACACCAGCAGACATTCAACGTCTTGTTTACAAATCAATTTTATTCATGTAATATCCCCATAGAAATGCGTATCTAGTCAACTTTCATAAGAGTTAGTAATTAACTCACTAATAGATAACTGTAAAACATGTAAATGACACATACCTAAGTGTACCAATGCATAAATATAAATATTTTTACCTAAAAACATGTAATATAACTTACTTCATTTTATTTTACAATATTTACTTTAATAACTAATGGAAGCTATCAAATATCGCTGCAAATAACCATATATATATAAAAATATAAATAAAGTCTAGAATTTCAATAAAATTTCAGTTTTAAATTACAGCATAAAATTATACATAAATTATAACGATTAATACTTATGTAAGAAACTAAAAAGAAGAGAGAAGTGAGACTCCGCAATGGGAAAAGTACGAAAGAAGTTTGAAAAATGTATTTTTATCAACAGTAAACAAATGCGTGTTGGATTATTTTTCCAACAAAATTTGTAGAATTCAAATGTGGAAAAAAATATCGTAAATACATTATCTGTTTGAAGAATAGATTATTCATAACACAGAACCCAGTAGCGCAAATTGTGCAATAAGGAAACTCGAACACTGTTGTGCAACAAGAATTTTTTTTATATCCAAAAAAATTATTTTATTCGTAGTTTCTTTATAATAATTTTAACAAGGCCTGCAAGGTTCGTAGCTTAACTGTAGATGAGATACTTATTTGCATGTTTCTGAATTTATATATTCAATGTTAGCTTTTTTATACGGTGATTTCTTATTTTTTGACGTGCAAG
The DNA here is from genome assembly GCA_038380435.1 of Ryuthela nishihirai. Lineage (NCBI taxonomy): Eukaryota > Metazoa > Arthropoda > Arachnida > Araneae > Heptathelidae > Ryuthela > Ryuthela nishihirai. The sequence goes on from JAWZYU010000028.1 coordinate 44,258,845, forward strand.
TCGGAAATGACGAAAAAAAAAATTTTTTTTTTCTTATTATACGTGTACTGAGGGAAAAAAATGGAAACAGTTCCATGAAATAATAAACTGAAAACAATTGGCTTTGTCGTGAGTGAGATTCGAACCCACGTCATTCAGTTATTAGAAAACTAAAATTTACGTCAAGTCCTACAAATGGTTTATTAAACTAAATAGAAACTCTTCCTAAAATCTTCGTGTCCTAAATAAACCGGGTAGTTAAATTCTTCACACACACATATGGATAAAGACGTTTCTACATATGAATGCCTGTTTACATGAATTCAGATCTCTTACCAGTAGTAAACTTGTATTATGAAAGACATACATTAAGTAAATGAAATGAATAAATTTGAATACATTACTTTAAAAGTCACCAACTCATTCACACACTCGAAACAATAATCTCACGAAGAACAGCCACCATGTAATGGAAAAAAAAAGTCCGGAGAAGGCACACATTCCTTAGCGAACAATAAAAAAGCACTGACAAACCTTCAGCTATAAAATACACTCCAAGATTAATAAGAAAAAGATTAGAGAAGAATGTTGACCAAATCCCTGAAAAGCAGACTTCTTTACACAAAGAATGAGATAATGACATGTATTCAAGGGAGGAAAATTCCGTTTCTCCAAACACCTTTTCCACCACGACATGTCAGTTAAACTGAAAATCCGGAAAACGCATTTAATTTACGGAAAAGGAGGGGTTTGAGAGGGAAGAGGGGCTGAAAAGTCTTTTCGCTGACTGCCGCACGAGAGAGAAAAGAGTAAAGCTGTCCTTACAAATGCGCATATTTCCGCCAAAACGTCTCCAACACGCACAACTTCGAAGGAGGAGGGAGATTTTGCAGCCTGAAGATTCTTTCTCTTTCCCAGAAGGCTATCTTGGCGCGTTGTTATGGTGCTTAACCGTTTCCGCTGTTTCGTTCACGTGCCTCCAAATGGTACAATCAGAATGTGCATTTTAAGTACATGCGCCGTTATGAACTGCTCCGTCCCCAAACGACTAGAACGTGCCAACAGTGCTAGCGAGTTAAGTCTGATTTCCCATTCAAAACATTAGATCTATTTCTCTAAAGGTTCTTCTGTGATGTGCATTTATTTAAATATTTTGGTGGATATAGCCATAAGGATGGAAGCGTCTTTTATTGCACTTTTTATCCTACTCGGGACTATTTTCTTCCTCCCCTCACTAAATAAAGCTGGGATGTTAGGAGGATGGTTCTCGTCTTCGGTCGTCCTCCTCCTCATCCTTCATCCTAGGAGCGTCTTTTCTCTTTCTATCCTCCCATTTTTTTTTTTTGAAGAATATTTTTAACATTAAAGTTAAAACTTTCTTATCGAGGGGAGACTTAGGGAACGGCAGCAAATGAAATCTACGTTTGTGTGACCTAGCACATGTTGAACATCCGCATTTTTCCGTGACGTGTTGCCTCTGGAAAAATTCGCTTTAAATCTCTCCCTCTTCGTTTCATGAGAATTATGAGAAAGGTACAGCTGCTTCTTATTACGCAAGCCTCGAGCTTCGATCTCTACGTTAGTTTCGGATGATGGAATTGTCATTACGGAGGAATTTCAGCGGAAGACTTATTTCATTTGAATATTAAGTGAAATCAAAAGTGTCTCCTGATTTCTATAGTTCATTTGAGGTTATTCTTTTAACAGTCTAGAGTAGGGTTCTCCAATCGCGGGCAGGGCGATGTCATTCTGTGTAGTTCTTGAAGTCATTTTCCACAGCCCCACAAGCAATGCGTTCTGTCATAATCACGGTACTGAAATGTGGCTTTGAGCTTGGCTTCACCTGAATGATCTCACTTTAATATAGAGAATCGCCGCCTTCAGCAGAAAATGAAGAAAAAAAATAAAAAAAATTTTGGAATAAAAGCATGTCATATTTAAGTAATAAAGCAACAGTTTTAGTAACTATACTTTTCTTATTAATGTTTAAAATAATATGCTTTTCGTTTCATTTTGTGAAATAACTGATTTCGTTATTTTATGATTAATATAATATGCCGCCTGCCATATTTTGAGATCAAACTGCTTTGGCCCTTATAACATTCTTTAAACTATAAATAAATTAAAAAATCTAAAAAAATATCCATCTTCCTATATGAGCAGTAAAAAAGTAGAAAATACACCTGAAGTGGTGCGTTGGGTTGTTTTACCTCTGAGCGGCACTTTTTTGCACACCATGGGCTAAATGGCCAGGTCACATGGACCCCGAAGGCTCAGAGAAGTTTGGGGGAGGGGATCCACTGGAACAGCTGTTGGGAGACAGATGGTAGCCTCCCGTCAAGGCCATCCAGCGTGTTCTTTAACGTGCACAGGGTATGGCTCTCCCGCACACGGGGCCACGGCTTAACGTCACATCCGACGGACGGCGGCCTTTCCAAGCCCATCGATATCCCTTACTGACCGTGGGCAGGGCGGGGAATTTTGCGGAGATAAATCTCAACGCTGACCCAGCTGGGACTGGAACCTGGGAACTACAGATTACGAGCCTGGCGCGCTACCGACTGAGCCACCCCCGCCCCGGTGTTTTTGGACTCGAGTTTAAGGTAGCCCATGATATTAGAGATGTCAGAAGCTTTAATCTGACATATAACTCGTTAAGGTCCACTTCCGCAAAAATCTACCCTTCTTTTGGAAGGGAAATTTTTGGGAGGGTCCACCACATAGAACGGTGGGGGGAGGGGAAAATTTGAAAGAATTTACGACGGTCCTCATATGAGCTTTCATATGACATCTAACTCGCAAATGTAGACCATCGCGATCCGAAGATATAGCTGAACAATGGTTTTCATATTCCTCCTTTTTAGGGGGGAAGAAAGCATGGGGGTCATTTGTTTTATAGCCTATGACACTCCTCGCGTCACAAGCTTTCATTTGACGCATAACGTGTTGCTTTCGGCCGTCGCGGTCCGAAGATATAGAGGAACAATCATTTTCATATTTTCCCCCTTTTTTAAGTGGGAAGAAAGTATGGTTATATAATTTTCTATAACCTATAAGACTCCCCGCGTCACAAGCTTTCATTTGACGCAATAGCATGTTACTTTCGGCACTCGTGTTCTGGAGATACAAAGGAACAACGTTTTCATAATTCCTCTTTTTTGGGGGGGAGGGGCAAGAAAGTATGGGGTCCAAATTTTTATACACTGAAGTGCTAATGAATTAGAGATAAGAGACGTTATCCAAGTTCAGTACCGCAAGTCCCGCATTTGCGCGCATGCGTGGCAAAAACGAGAGTCCCACTTCTAACGGCCCGACACCGGCTCAACGCCTTGCCTGGGCTAAAGAACATCGAAAATTGGCAACGGATAGACTGGAGTGATGAATCCCGATATAAACCTCATCACGCCGATGGGAGACTGAGGGTATGGCGCCAACCCCATGAAGTCATGGATACTGCATGTTAAGTCGGAACAGTACAAGTTGATGGTGGCTCAGTGATGGTATGAGGTGTCTTTAGTTGGACGTCTGTGGGATCTTGGTATGTGTACTGACGACTCTCAATGCATCCCGGTATGTAGAACTCATGGCTGACCATTTACACCCATTTATGGCCATCATGCATCCCAATGGAGATGGCGTCTACCAACAAGACAATTATTCATCTCACAGGTCCAGGTTGGCTACTGCATGGTTGCAGGAGCATTCTGCTGACTTTGAAATAATGAATTGGCCACCTAGAAGCCCAGATTTAAATCCCATCGAAAATCTTTGGGATACCACCGAGAAGAGTGTTCGGGCCCGTGTCAGCGACGTGTCAGCGACGACCTTGAGAAAATTGTGGTCAGCTCTGGAGGATACATGGGTTGCTAAACCTGTGGAACATTTATGCAGGCTTGTGGAGTCCTTGCCTCGTCGTGTAGCTGCCGTTATCAGGGCCAGAGAGGGTTCAACACGTTACTAGGTTGCTATACAAAATTCAATGGCACTTCAGTGTAGAATATTACACTTCAAGCGTCATGAACTTTGATTTGACACATAAATTGACCTTTTTTTAGTTTGACCTTCGCATTCGAAAGATAGAGTGGAACAACTGTTTTGACAAATCCACAAACCGAAAATCTACAAATGACTCCTAGAAAGCTCAATCCTACAAATGACTCCTGCAAATCGAAATCCTACAAATGACTCCTGCAAATCGAAATCCTACAAATGACTCGTACAAACCGAAATCCTACAAATGACTCCTAGAAAACGAAATTCTACAAATGACTCCTACAAACCGAAATCCTATAAATGACTCGTACAAAACGAAATCCTACAAATGACTCCTAGAAAACGAAATTTTTCAAATGACTCCTGCAAACCGAAATCCTACAAATGACTCCTACAAACCGAAAAGCCTACAAATGACTCCTACAAAACGAAATCCTAAAAATGACTCCTACAAAACGAAATCCTACAAATGACTCCTAAAAAACGAAATTCTACAAATGACTCCTAGAAAACGAAATTCTACAAATGACTCCTAGAAAACGAAATTCTACAAATGACTCCTAGAAACCGAAATTCTATAAATGACTCGTACAAAACGAAATCCTTCAAATAACTCCTAGAAGACAAAATTCTTCAAATGACTCCTACAAACGAAATCCTACAAATGACTCCTACAAACCGAAAATCCTACAAATGACTCCTATACACCAAAATCCTACAAATGACTCCTACACACCGAAATCCTATAAATGACTCCTACAAACTGAAATCCTAAAAATGACTCCTAAAAACCGAAAATCCTACAAATGACTCCTACACACCGAAATCCTATAAATGACTCCTACACACCAAAATCCTGCAAATGACTCCTACACACCGAAATCCTATAAATGACTCCCACAAACCGAAATCCTACAAATGACTCCTACACACCAAAATCCTACAATTGACTCCTACACACCGAAATCCTATAAATGACTCCTACAAATGACTCCTACAAACCGAAATCCTACAAATGACTCTTGCAAATCGAAATCCTTCAAAAGCAATAGGAAGGTACCTAATAATACAATGCGACCAGCCATGCTTTGAAAAGTAACTGATTTCACCCTTATAAAATCTCTTAAAATAAAATGTGTCGCTTCATATTTTCAGAAATAATTTATTTGGCAGTTACAAGGTTCCTTAAAATGAATTGCGGCCTGTCATATTTTGAAAAATAACTGATTTTGTCCTTATAAAATTCCTATAATGAAATGCCCTCCTCCCTATTTTGAGAAGTAACTATTTCAGTTCTTAAAAAATTTCTTAAAAGAATATGCTGCCAGCGATAATTTGGGAAACAATTGATTTGGCTCCCTAAATGATTTGAATTTCAGACGTCTCTTCTGTTTAAATATTCTGTGAGGCTGATGGCATGAAGTAAGGTAGACAACATATATCATCATCATCATCATCCTCAAGCAGCCATGGGCTACGGAGGTCCAACCAGACCGTGCAATTTAGTTCTCCAAGCAAGTCGATCCTGAGCTACATCTACTGCATCTGACCACTGCACGCCAATTCTAACAAGGTCCTGTTTAACATTGTCTGCCAACCGCATCCTAGGTCTCCCCTTCTTTCTGAGGCCTTTAGGCACACTGTTCACAACCCTATTCGCTAATCTATAATCATTCATACGGGCAACGTGGCCAAACCAACGGAGTCTCTCTCTGCACAATATGCTGCTGAAAGGAGGTTGCAAACTCCTTTGCCCTAACCTCATCATTAGTTACAAAGTTGAACCACCTAACACCCAAGATACTGCGCAAGCATCTGGAATCAAAAGCATCTAATTTCCTCTTATCTTATCTTGTTTACAAAGTGTCCACTTTTCACTACCATAACTAACCCTAGAAAGAACCAAACTATTATACAGTCTAATTTCAGTCTTTAGGTGTATATGCCTATTTCTCCACACTCTCCATAGATTCTTAAAAGTCCCGGCAGCAATCTCTATTCGTCTGTTAATCTCATGCCGCACATCACCATTATCTATTACATAGCTCCCAAGATAATTAAACTGTGACACCTGCTCAAGACTGCAACCATTCAGATGAAATGAATCACAGCCTGCCTGACCAATTTTCATCACTTTAGTTTTCTCTCTGTTTATAACCAAACCTACTCTACTACCAGTCTCATCAACAGCCCGAATGAAAGAGTTCATCTCATCAACATCATTTGCCAAGAGGGCTAAATCATCAACATAATCTAAATCAGAAATTTTTGTATCTCCAGTCCATTTAAGGCCAAAATCTTTCCCTTGAAGTGAATTTCGCATAACATAATAATAACCAAACTAAAGAGAAAAGGAGACAAAATGCACCCTTGTCCAACACCAGAAGTAATGCTAAACCAATTGCTACAAGCCTTACCAACTCTCACACACGACTCAGTGTTATTATAGAGAGCTTTCATTATGTTAACTAACTTGTCAGGTACACCATGTGATCTCACAATCAACCACAAATTATGACGATCAACAGAGTCGAAAACCTTTTTGAAATCAACAAAGCTAGCAACCAAAGGTTTCTGAAACTCTAAACATTTCTCAAGAATCTGCTTAAGTGAAAAACATCCCCTACCAGTTCTGAATCCCCATTGCTCATCACGCAATTGACTGTCAACCAGATTCTTAATTCTATTAAGCACAATCATGGAAAGAACTTTACCTGGAACAGAGAGTAGGCTGATACCCCTATAGTTATCACAAGAACTGCGATCACCTTTTTTGAAAATAGTAATAACAATAGCTCTGGTAAAATGCTTAGGAACCATGCCTTTATCATAAAAGATATTCAAAATTTCAGTCATCCAAGTGGTAACAGAAACATTCCCAGCTCTAAGCATTTCCCTAATAATTTCATCTACCCCTGGGGATTTATGTAGTTTAAGTTTAGAAACAGCCAAAATAACTTCAGATTGTGTTATAGGGCTAACATTAAAGCCACCAATGCATCTACATCATTACAAACAATGGGAATAGAACTAACCACATTGTTTAGAATATCACTGAAATGCTCAGCCCACCTAGCCATGACAGAATCCTCACCTTCTATACCTTACTTTGTTTATCCTTCAATCCCTGTATACCTGTCTGTTTTCTACCACACAAAACGTTAACTATCTGGTACAGCTCTCTGCTGTTGTGTTGTCTAACTGCTTCCTCGGCTTTGTCAGCCAAACCATCAAGACAAAGATTCTTATCAACAGCTAACTGATCTTTTACACGTTTATTAAGTTCTCTATAATGCTTTCTATTAGGACTACTATGGTATTGATTAAGGACATTCCTGCAGTTCTTTCTTTCCGAAATAAGCTCAAGTGCCTTATCACTCAGATAATTCTGTCTCTTCTGCTCCTTTTTTTCTTAAAAGAGTACTGTTAGTGTCCAAAAAAGCCTGTTTAAAATGATCCCATTCTTCCTCAACTTCAGTAGTAAGCATACCATGACTGTCATAATGACTAAGTAACCTATCATGGTAAGGTTTGGCTATAACTGGGTCCTTCAGAGCTTCAGTACTAAAAGTAAATTCCTCCAATGTAGAATTTGACGATGACAATAGAAGCAAAGAGTTCAGGTGCCTGCGATGACCTCTGCTCAGGATTATCCACCAGAGGATAAACACATCCTGTGAATCTATTCACTTGGGGCTGTCAACCCACAAACAAACAGAAAACGCAGCGGAAGATTTTCCCTCCACAGAAGCCCACCAGTGCAGCAAAATCAGGATCCATAATCAAGCTCAGAGCTATATATCTGTCCAGTCCAGTGGGTTTATATGGTCAGCACCAGGACCCTGTGTAGTTGACCACTCCTCAGCAGGGTAGAAATAAAAAAGAAAAGTAGCCATAGTTGTCCAGATCAGTAGGCCACACTAATCTGGCAGCCCTCCCCTTCTCCGCAAAATTCCCCGCCCTGCCCACGGTCAGTAGGGGACACCGATGGGCTTGGAAAGGCCGCCGTCCGTCGGATGGGACGTTAAGTCGTGGCCCCGTGTGCGGGAGAGCCATACCCTGTGCACGTTAAAGAACACGCTGGATGGCCTTGACGGGAGGCTACCATCTGTCTCCCAACAGCTCTTCCAGTGGGTCCCCTCCCCAAACCTTCTCTGAGCCTTCGGGGTCCTTGTGACCTGGCCATTTAGCCCATGGTGTGCAAAAAAGTGCCGCTCAGAGGTAAAACAACCCAACCCAAGCCCTCCCCTTCCGTTCACTTCCACAAGAGAGTATCTCTTTTGAAAGGTACTAGCGGTCTGCACCACGAGAAGTCGGGGTCGGACATTAGGTGTCAGGCCTGGCCGGTTCTATGCATCATCACAGGGGATTGGTGCATAGCTCTCCTTCCAGTGACTACCTAGCTACCATTTACAGACCGACAACATATAACAAACACAATATCTAAATGAAAATTAAAACATAAAAAATGTTAAAAAATTCAGATAAATCGACTTGCTTTAGTCGAACGTTAAATATGGCAACGTTGGAAACAATATTTTTTTTAACCATTTTTAAATCCTTCTTCCCATTCAAGTTCAAAAATACAGAAAAAATTAACTTTGTCCTCATTATATTAAATATATGTCACGGGGCTCTCTAAATATTAATAGTAATATCACGAGGCTCTTCTAAATATTAATGTAAGGTTCATTATCCCCCCAGTGCGTTGAAACGCTACTGTGAGACATTTTTATTTACGTTGTTGCCAACACAGTTAGAGGTCTTCTACCCGGTCTCTGGTACAGAGGATAGGTTGGGTTGTTTTACCTCTGAGCGGCACTTTTTCAGCACACAATGGGCTAAATGGCCAGGTCACAAGCACCCCGAGGGCTCAGAAAAGGTTGGGGAGAGGGAACCCACTAACCCACTAAACAGCTGTTGGTAGACACATGGTAGCCTCTCGTCAAGGCCACCCAGCGTGTTCTTTACCGTGCACAGGGTATGGGTCTACACAGAGACCCATACCCTGTGCACGGTATGGGTCTACACAGTTAGGGTCTCTACCCGGTCTCTGGCACAGAGGATAGGTTGGGTTGTTTTACCTCTGAGCGGCACTTTTTCTGCACACAATGGGCTAAATGGCCAGGTCACAAGGACCACGAGGGCTCAGAAAAGGTTGGGGAGAGGGAACCCACTAACCCACTAAACAGCTGTTGGTAGACACATGGTAGCCTCTCGTCAAGGCCACCCAGCGTGTTCTTTACCGTGGACAGGGTATGGGTGTACACAGGTACCTATACCCTGTGCACGGTATGGGTCTACACAGTTAGGGGTCTTCTACCCGGTCTCTGGCATAGAGGATAGTTTGGGTTGTTTTACCTCTGAGCGGCACTTTTTCTGCACACAATGGGCTAAATGGCCAGGTCACAAGCACCCCGATGGCTCAGAAAAGGTTGAGGAGAGGGAACCCACTAACCCACTAAACAGCTGTTGGTAGACACATGGTAGCCTCTGGTAAAGGCCATCCAGCGTGTTCTTTACCGTGCACAGGGTATGGGTCTACACAGAGACCCATACCCTGTGCACGGTATGGGTCTACACAGTTAGGGGTCTCTACCCGGTCTCTGGCACAGAGGATAGGTGTGGTTGTTTTACCTCTGAGCGGCACTTTTTCTGCACACAATGGGCTAAATGGCCAAGTCACAAGGACCACGAGGGCTCAGAAAAGGTTGGGGAGAGGGAACCCACCTACCCAGATGGTAGCCTCTCGTCAAGGCCATCCAGCGTGTTCTTTACCGTGCACAGGGTATGGTTTTCCCGCACACGGAAGTCACTGCTTAACGTCCCATCCCGACGGACGGTGGTCTTTCCAAGCCCAATGCCGTGCCCCCTGCTGACCGTGGGCACGGCGGGGAAATTTGCGGAGAAAAATCTCAACGCTCACCCAGCTGGGACTCGAACCTGAATAGTATGCTTCTGCCGGGAGCTACTCAACGTTGGGACAGGTTGGACTTGGAAACTGCAGATTACGCGCTTAACGTCCCATCCGACGGACGGCTGTCTTTCGAAGCCTAATGGTGTCCGCCTTCTGACCGAGGGAAGAGCGGGAAGTTTTGCGGAGATAATGACCCAGAAGACTTGCTTATGTTGCTTTTGTTAGGCCATGGTCTCCTGCGCTAATTGTTATCGATGGTTCCTGGTACATCTCCGCCACACTTCGGTGTTATGACCAATTAACAAAAGTCATCTTACACACCACAGGCACAAGAGAGCAGACAAACTTTTACTTCTTGTTAAGATATTTTACAGACGCGTTTCGGATTAATTTTGATCAGTGATCGCTGTGCAAAAAACGATCCTATACGCGTCTGTAAAGTTTCTTAACGTGAAGTAAAAGTTTGTCTACTCTCTTGGTCTGCGGTGTGTAAGATGACTTTTGTTAATCGATCTAACACCGAATTGCTGAGGAGCTCTGCCAGGAAGCATCGATAATAACGAGCGCAGGAGACGACGGTTCGACAACAGCGACATCTGCAAGCCCTCTGCACCAGAGATCGGAAAAGAAGACTTCTAACTGTGGTGGCAACAACGTAAGTGGGAGTGTCCCACAGCAGGTTTTTAACACAACGAAAGGAGAGCGAATCTTACATTTCATTACCTACATTTTAATATTGATCTCATTTAGATTAGAAAAAGGGACGGGGGTGGCTCAGTCGGTAGCGCGCTAGGCTCGTAATCTGTAGTTCCCAGGTTCGATTCCAAGCTGGGTCAGCGTTGAGATTTATCTCCGCAAAATTCCCCGCCCTGCCCACGTTCAGTAGGGGACACCGATGGGCTTGCAAAGACCGCCGTCCGTCGGATGGGACGTTAAGCCGTGGCCCCGTGTGTGGGAGAGCCATACCTTGTGCACGTTAAAGAACATGCTGGATGGCCTTGACGGGAGGCTACCATCTGTCTCCCAACAGCTGTTCCAGTGGGTCCCCTCCCCCAACCTTCTCTGAGCCTACGGGGTCCATGTGATCTGGCCATTTAGCCCATGGTGTGCAAAAAAGTGCCGCTCAGAGGTAAAACAACCTAAACAACCCAATCTCAAGTCCTAAGTTTTTCGTGTGTTTAGTGGTTTGTAATCCATTATTGGTTTATTTATTGAGCTGCCAGTCACTTGTGAATCAAAAATATTCCTCGGCTATGTTCCTGTCTGTTAAAATCTGATGTTAAAGGTGAATTTCAACAGTTAAGTGAGAAATTATTTCTCTGCAAAATTTTAAATGGATTAGAAACACCTAGTATATGACATCACAAGGTTAGAATGGACGTACATTGTCAGAAGAATACAAGTGGAACATGTGGTTAAAGGGGAAACGCCAAATCATATCTTGGCAGCTTTCCGTGGCCCACACAAGGAATTCGTCTATTGGAGTTGAGAGACGAGTTTAAGGATGTAGCTGGCACACTTCTAAATCGAGAGTTAGGTAAGTGAAGACAGCTGCTACATGACTGACAATTTGAAGGTGTGTTCTACCAGTAGATTGGGTGTTTGAAGTGTTTGGCAATATAATAACGCTTTGTGAAAAGTTTCGGATCTCCTGCAGAATAGTTAGCAAATCAGTTTTAATGACTTTCTAAGGAGTAAACACTTTCTGCACTTTGGGAATGATCGCTGGTATGTTGTCTAGAAACATCAAGTTGTTTCGTGGAGATACTGAGTATGTACAGCTTCTAAACTTGGAGAATGTATGTGAATAAATCTTTCTATTTCGAATGCATGTCCACGAAGAACATTCTGTGATTCTCAAGTATGCAAAGAGGGAAAATTATTATAAATTGAAGTTCACAATTTTGGGTTGGGTTGTTTTACCTGTGAACGGCACTTTTTTGCACACCATGGGCTAAATGGCCAGGTCACATGGATCCCGCAGGCTCAGAGAAGGTTGGGGGAGGGGACCCACTGGAACAGCTGTTGGGAGACAGATGGTAGCCTCTCGTCAAGGCCATCCAGCGTGTTCTTTAACGTGCACAGGGTATGGCTCTCCCGAACACGGGGCCACGGCTTACCGTCCCATCCGACGGACGGTGGCCTTTCCAAGCCCATCGGTGTCCCTTACTGACCGTGGACAGGGCGGGGAATTTTGCGGAGATCACGATTTAGGCAAATGGTTATCAGTTAGGAGAAATCAGTACAGTAAAATTCCGATAGTCCGGCCAGGGCCTTCTTAAGGCATGGGCACACTAGGAAGTTGCCCAGGGGCCCCACGATTCTAAATTTCGCAAAAGTTTGTGTTGATTAATCTTCGCTTTACAACTTTTTTTTATGTTTAAACATTGATTTTGTTAAAAGTATCAATAAATCTATAAGCTTAATTTTATTGACTGGTTACATTTTTATTCCCATAGGTGGGTGGGGGCCCCTGTGCATTGCTTTGCCCAGGGCCTACAACACTGTTAAGACGACACTGAATTCGTCATCTTTCAATTCGGAAATCCCGATAATTCCGCATCCAACTGGCCGGACGGCTCGCCGAACGAGTCCGTTGTCAGTCTGCCATTTTTCGCAATTCTGAGAAGCAACCGCTTCATTACGCTTTATGCTTGCTTAAACTACGCGCGTTTGGTTTCTGATCTACAGGACCTGGGTTCGAGCCCCGGGTAAGGCATGGATGCTTGTGTCGTTCTTCTGCTGAGGTCCTGCCATCCTCTCAGACCTTCTACTATGGCATATAAACTGACAGGCTCCTGTCAGACATCTGTGGCAAGCAGCTGCTTGAGGGGATATTTATTTTGTTTTATTTTTTTTAAACTACGTAACTACTATCCGCTGAAAACAGAGGCTTTGTCGGTAGCGCGCCAGGCTCGTAATCTGCAGTTTCGAAGTCCAACCTCTGCCCTAACGTTGAGTAGTCGCTTTATTTAAATGTCGCTTTTACCTTAGCGATGTGCAATCTTGATTTCTGCTTGTGTTTTTTGTTTGTTACGGGAAGCATACTATCAGTTTTAATCCATTAATATGAAGAAAAAAAAAATTAGATGAGTTTTTCTGCAATACCTTCCCCCATCTTACTTTCCGTTTTTTTCTCCTGGTATTTTTGGCTGTATTGTGGTATCATGTATGCACAAGCCCGTATCTAGGAAAAATAAAGCAGAGGGGGGGAAGAGGAAAGTGTCCGAATCAAGACAAAAAAACATAAAAGGTGGCGGGAAAGAGATTAGATTTCATTGCAGTATAACAATTTGACCTCCGTTTTAGTGGTATTTAAATATTTCTTGAAAATTGCGTGAAATATGCATACGTTTTTATAATTTCTTGCCTCCATTACCCTTACTAGCCCAGGGGGGCTATGCCATCCCTAGATCCATCCCTGTGTATGCATGAATGCTCCATTTGCAACTGCAGTCTTGTGTGAATGACGTGATCTAAATATTTGTATTTTTAAACATTGAATTGTTTTATGCCCCCCCCCCCTAAAAATAATTTTTGTCATTGAGTTTTTTGATGTCCCTCCCACAAAAAGTTTCTGTCAACACTCATGTGTGCGAACACTTAAATAATCCGTAGGTGGAGGTGGAATAAATAAGTATTAAAGATGTAATAATATATTTTTCGTGGACACCTAGGGGCGGGGGGGGGGGGTGGCTCAGTCGGTAGCGCGCCAGGCTCATAATCTGTATTTACCAGTTCGAGTCCCAGTTAGGTCAGCGTTGAGATTTATCTCCACAAAATCCCCCGCCTGCCCACGGCCAGTAGGGGACACCAATGGGTTTGTAAAGGCCGCCGTCCGTCGGATGGGACGTTAAGCCGTGGCTCCGTGTACGGGAGAGCCATACCCTGTGTTATGACTCCCCTTGTGTATTTTTAGGGCGGCACAACTTTTAGGCCGTGATGCGTTCTCTGCTTCAAAAATCAAGGCAAATTCCTGGACCCACAATCAAGTTAACAGACATTTGCAATAATGAGAACTGAGATAATTTTTCAGTTAACAATAAAATACACATTTATTAACAAAATTACCTTCAAACATTCTACACATATGTGGTTTTCATTTTTGGGACAGATTCAACAATGCCTCTAGTATGGCCCTTTTCAATTAAGGGAACTTTGCAAGTTTATTAATCAACAGTTCATGATGAAGGGTTACTTGCACGTGCCCCTAACAGTCCTTTACCGTTAAAACGGTTCCACTTTGGTACCGTGACGGCCGTTCACAGAAATACATTCGAATGCAAAAGAAAAGCAGAGCCAGATTCATTACAGTACCCCTTTTCCTCGGCAAATCAGGAGTCCCTCGGGACGGCGATCACTGGGCCGTTGCGCTCCAAATTACTGGGAGCCCGGGCTGCTTAGCGATTCCCCCGCACATCCACTGCTCACACTTCGGGATTCTGCTGACTGGAGAGGACCATTGCTACCGACCACACAGCCCGGACGAGAAGAAGAGACTGACTGTTTTCGCCAAGTTTTTTCTTGACCTTTTTCGCTGTCCCTCCGTGTGGAGGTCACCTACGCTCATGCATGGCTGTACGGGATTGGCCAGAGTAGCCTGGGTGCGAATCTCAGCTCCCCTCCTCCGGTCAACGTTGTTTACCAGGCATGTCACGTAGTTCTTCTGCCATCTGCGGTTCCAGGCACAATCTGGAAAGTTCGGGGCCTGCGGCCGAGTTCCTCTTCGTTGAACTGGACACAAAAATGGTGGCAGTCGAAAATGTTACTATTAAAATGGGGCCTAATCTAATGTCGTCCTGAAGTCCATGAAGTCTTGGCCACGTAATAAAATTACGTGGGCATGACACCTGTGCACGTTAAAGAACACGCTGCATGGCCTTGACGGGAGGCTACCATCTGTCTCCCAACAGCTGTTCCAGTGGGTCCCCTCCCCTAACATTCTCTGAGTCTCGGGGTCCTTGTGACCTGGCCATTTAGCCCATGTTGTGCAAAAAAGTGCCGCTCAGAAGTAAAACAACCCAACGGGAACACCTATATTCTAAAAAATATATATATAAAATAAAATATACTTCAAATACTATACGTAAGGAAGCTATAGATAAAAAACACAAATATTTTTATTCTATATTGCAGATATTCTATTTTGTTACATCCCAAAGCATTTTCATAATATCTTGCAAAAGAACCGGAGGCTATGACAGTTCAGTTTAATGTAAACATAGCAGCATTATGATTACCTTTCGATACTTCTGCAAAAATTATTGAAGTTAGATGACAGAATTTGAATCTGTCTCATTAACCTAAATGAGTTGCTTTAAGATGCCAATTTCCTTTTAAAATATGTACTGATCTCATCTTCCCAAATCACTTCGCGCCACGCCCTCCAAATGATTCCAGTCTCATTAGGAGCGGCACAATGACCAGGATGTCATCTCGTTAGGGAAATCAACCCCTAACACTTTCAATTAAGTTCGAACTGCAGCTGTTCCGCAAATGGGATTCATCTTTGCATTCCTGAGGTATTATGCGCAGCCTTCCAGTTAAAATAATCCAGCTGAATAAAATGTCAATTAATTTACTACACTTTGGAGAGTTCGCCTTCATATGACACTAATTTTCGACCGTTTCGATGTGGAAGTTTTGATTGTCTCGAGAACTTTCTCTTTTCGCGAAGGCATTTTAACGGCTGCTTCTTGGAAATTAACCGAGCCGAAGATGGTCGACAGCAAGATTAAGGGAAATATTAGTGTTAAAGTGTAACGACACTCGTTGGAGTTTTGGTATTAAAATGCGAACTGACGAGGAAGATGAAGAAGAAGAGTTGAATTGATTGTTAGAATAGTGTTTGGTTGTCAGTGAGATGATTATAGTCCAGGAGACAGTTAGCTGATTCAGAAAGGATATATGTTCTTGTTCTGTTGTTCTACCTCTGATTGGTTGGTTGGTTGGTTTTACCTCTGAGTGGCACTTTTTTTGCACACTATGGGTTAAATGGCCACGTCACATGGACCCCGAAGGCTCAGAGAAGGTTGGGGGAGGGGACCCACTGGAACAGCTGTTGGGAGACAGATGGTAGCCTCCCGTCAAGGCCATCCAGCGTGTTCTTTAACGTGCACAGGGTTTGGCTCTCCCGTACACGGGGCCACTGATTAACGTCCCATCCGACGGACGGCGGCCTTTCCAAGCCATCGGTGTCCCCTACTGACCGTGGACAGGGCGGGGAATTTTGCGGAGATAAATCTCAACGCTGACCCAGCTGGGACTCGAACCTGGGAACTACAGATTACGAGCCTGGCGCGCTACCGACTGAGCCACCCCCGCCCTTCCACCTCTGAGCAGCACTTTTTGCATGCACTGGTCTAAATGGCCAGGTAATTAGGACCTTAATATTTCAGAGAAAGGCGTTGAAGAGGACCCACTGGACAGCTGCTAGGTTGGGTTGCTTTACCTCTGAGAAGCACTTTTTTGCACACAATGGGCTAAATGGACAGGTCACAAGGGCCCCGAGGGCTCAGAGAAGGTTGGGGAAGGAGACCCACTGCAACAGCTGTTTGGAGACAATAGGTAGGTAGTCTCCCATCAAGACCACCCAACGTGCTCTTTAACGTACATAGGGTATGGTTCTCCCGCACACGAGACCACGGATTAACGTACCTTTCGATGGACGGTGGCCTTTCCTAGCCCACCAAAAAATGGCTGCCAGATATTTTTTCTGAATTCTGTAATCAACCGTAGTGTTCGGATATTTTTTGAGCGACTGTACACATTAGATCCAGCTCTGTACAGCAGCGAAATGTCAGTTAACTGCGGAGAAACGGGTGCAAGCTACAGACACGTGTCAAGAATGGTAATGCTAAATGTGACATTGATTCCCTAATTCGCGCATTTGTGACTTTTACTAGAATACGCCCTCACCTTTATGGATTCCACATCTAATATCAGATATCAAAAATCTTGAACGCATCCAGAGATGATTTACAAAAACACTTCCTGGGTTTTACAATATTGTCATATGAAGTCTCGTTACATTCCTTGGAGTGGAGAAGATTAAGGTTTGACTTAAAAACATGTTATAAATTTATTCACGGAATAACCAGGGGCGGGGGTGGCTCAGTCGGTAGCGCGCCAGGCTCGTAATCTGTAGTTCCCAGGTTCGAGTCCCAGCTGGGTCAGCGTTGAGATTTATCTCCGCAAAATTTCCCCGCCCTGCCCACGGTCAGTAGGGGACACCGATGGGCTTGAAAAGGCCGCCGTCCGCCGGATGGGACGTTAAGCCGTGGCCCCGTGTGCGGGAGAGCCATACCCTGTGCAGGTTAAAGAACACGCTGGATGGCCTTGACGGGAGGCTACCATCTACCTCCCATCAGCTGTTCCAGTGGGTCCCTTCCCCCAACCTTCTCTGAGCCTTCGGGGTCCTTGTGGCCTGGTCATTTAGCTCATTGTGTGCAAAAAAGTGCAGCTCAGAGGTAAAACAATCCAATCCATGGAATAACCCACTCTAGCAGGTACTCCAATATTCAACCTTGTTAACAGAGGAACAAGAGGCCACCCTATTATGATCGATGTGCCTTTTGCTCGAAAGAACTGTAAGTACCATTCTTTTGTGTGCTGTGTTGGAAGAATGTGGAACTCCCTTCTCAGCGAGATTGTTACTTCAACAAGTGTTGTTATTTTTACTTTTAGACTGAAGAGATTTAACATCACCATTTCTCAAATGTTTCAATTTTGATGTACAGTCGCTCAAAAAAGTATCCGAACACTATGGTTGATTACAGAATTCAGAAAAATATCTGGCAACGAATTTTTTTAGAAATTAGTGATCTGGCAACCTTCGTGACACGAAGGTTGCCAGATCAGATTAGTGATCTGGTTGCCAGATTAGTGATTAGTGACCAGATCAGATTAGTGATCTGGTTGCCAGATTAGTGATCTGGCAACCTTCGTGACACGAAGGTTGTCAGATCACTAATTTCTAAAAAAATTCGTTGCCAGATATTTTTCTGAATTCTGTAATCAACCATAGTGTTCGGATACTTTTTTAAGCGACTGTAGGTGGTCACATTATTTTGATACTAGATCGTGTGGGCTTACTCACGGAAATATTGAGAGTGTGCAGTTACCGTTCACAGCAAACTGGAGCGTGTGCAGTAACTGCACACGCTCCAGTTTGCTGTGAACGGTAACTGGAGCGTGTACAGTTGCTGTACACGCTCCAGATATTTTCCCTGAATTCTGTAATCACGTGACACGAAGGTTGCCAGATCACTAATTTCTAAAAAAATCGTTGCCAGATATTTTTTCTGAATTCTGTAATCAACCATAGTGTTCGGATACTTTTTCGAGCGACTGTACTTTCCCTTGTCCGGTATCAGTGTGCTCATATAGCATCTTCCGGCCTTCTCTGTAATAACGCCCTCCACAAAAGAGTATGCAGAAGGAAACTACTAAAGATGGGGAGGATTTTCATTTTCACAAGAATGCAACTTGGGACGAAGCAAAAAATAAAATCATGCCGATTTACTACACCTGTATGGGGCTCATGCCTGTTCATATGGCACTGTTACGTGAAGGATGCTCAAGTGAAAAAAAGGACGGCAGAGCTTCGAAGAACTCCCTCGTGAAAAAGACCGAAGGAGACCTTGAACGAGAGAACCATCGCTGTTGTTAGTAAACTCGTTAAAGGAAAATCCCACATCACCGTTCAGGAAATATGTTTAGATATCAGTATATCGATTGCCAGTGGGGAAAAAACTGTTTATCGATATTTAAAGTTCGGAAAGATCTTCGCCAAATGGATACCCCACTAACTGACAGAACAGAAAAAAAGGGCTAGAGTCGGCTCGTTCAAGGAGATGCTGGGAATGTTTGAACCTAGTGGCCTCAAACGGTTAAAAGACATTATCATAGGCGATGACGTGGTTTTGTTACTATACAACTCCCAGAAAGATCGACAACTATGTTTGGGTTGCGAAAGATGACCACGTCCCCAAATCCTCCAACAAAACTTTGGCTCAAAGAAGATGATCATTTTTTTTTTCAATTTCCAAGGAGTGGAAGCCGTGGACACCTTGCCAGAAAAAATGGCTATAAATGGCCAATACTACTCCAACATTGTTTGCCCAAAACGGTTAAGGCGATGAAGGAGCAGCGTCCAAACGCAGGCGTGTCAAGTGTTGCCCTTCTTCATGTCCCAGGTTCGAGTCCCAGCTGGGTCAGCGTTGAGATTTATCTCCGCAAAATTCCCCGCCCTGCCCACGGTCAGTAGGGGACACCGATGGGCTTGGAAAGGTCGCCGTCCGTCGGATGGGACGTTAAGCCGTTGCCTCGTGTGCGGGCGAGCCATACCCTGTGCACGTTAAAGAACACACTGGATGCCTTGACGGGAGGCTACCATCTGTCTCCCAACAGCTGTTCCAGTTAGTCTCCTCCCCCAACCTTCTCTGAGCCTTCGGGGTCCATGCGACCTGGCCATTTAGCCCATTGTGTGCAAAAAAGTGCTGCTCAGAGGCAAAACAACCCAACCCAAACCCTTCTTCATGACAATGACGGTTCTCAAAAAATTCTACAAGGTACGGCCAGTCTGGAGCAGAAAAAAAATCCAGCAGCTATCCCATCCTGCATATTCACCCGATCTTGCACCATGCAATTTTTGTTTGTTTCAAAAAATTAAAAAGGGACTTGTTGGGAAGCCTTTTTTAAGGGTGCAAGACCTTGCAAAATGCGTTTATTCAGAGTTGCGGATTATCCCCAACCGGATTGGTGATATACTCCTGTTGGGGATAATCCGCAACTCCGAATGAATCCAAAATTGTCATACACGTCTACAACTCTGCATAGATGATGGAGGGGAATATTTTGAAGGAGAGTAAGTTTTGTTGAGATACGTGCAATGGTTTTATTCTGCTGATGCATTCCAGGAACTTTTTGAATGTCCCTCGTTCCATTCGACTCGTTCCACCGTTGATAGATTACCTACTAATTGACTATTAGTTTCGACAGTCCAATTGTAATTAATTATTCCATGTAAGCTAATTGTTTCAGTTACTAAATAATTCATATATTACTTGTTTGGTTATTTAAACCTACAAATGGTGTTGTCAAACAAAATATTGCTGAAAGTTTGTCATCATCATCATCCTCAAGCAGCCATGGGCTACGGAGGTCCAACCAGACCGTGCAATTTAGTTTTCCAAGCAAGTCGATCCTGAGCTACATCTACTGCATCTGGCCACTGCACACCAATTCTAACAAGGTCCTGTTTGACATTGTCTGCCCACCGCATCCTAGGTCTCCCCTTCTTTCTGAGGCCTTTAGGCACACTGTTCATAACCCTATTCGCCAATCTATAATTATTCATACGGGCAACGTGGCCAAACCAACGGAGTCTCTCTCTGCACAATATGCTGCTTAAAGGAGGTTGCAAACTCCTTTGTCTAACGTCATCATTAGTTACAAAGGTGAACACCTAATGTGCAAGATACTGCGCAAGCATCTACAATCAAAAGTATCTAGTTTCCTGTTATCTTGTTTACACAGCGTCGAAGTTTCACTGCCATAACTAACCCTAAAAAGAACCGAAAGTTTGTAACAATAGTAATAGAAGCCGAGGAAAGGCTAATTACAAACAGCAACAACGAAAAGAACTAAAGTAACACCAAAAATTAAACCAGACAGCATACGTAATAATGGGTTGTGGGTTGTTTTACCTCTGAGCGGCACTTTTTTGCACACCATGGGCTAAATGGCCAGGTCACATGGACCCCGAAGGCTCAGAGAAGGTTGGGGGAGGGGACCCACTGGAACAGCTTTTGGGAGACATATGGTAGCCTCCCGTCAAGGCCATCCAGCGTGTTCTTTAACGTGCACAGGGTATTGCTCTCCCACACACGGGGCCACGGCTTAACGTCCCATCCGACGGACGGCGGCCTTTTCAAGCCCATCGGTGTCCCCTCCTGACCGTGTGCAGGGAGGGGAATTTTGCAGAGATAAATCTCAACGCTGACCCAGCTGGGACTCGAACCTGGGAACTACAGATTACGAACCTGGCGCGCTGCCGACTGAGCCATCCCCCTCCCCCCCCAGAAGTCATCAGAGGCCTCAACAACAATAATAAAATTAGAAATGAAAATAGCGAGAATAAATGACTGAAAAGATCACAGTGATAATAATGAAATAGCATCAGTAATCATTCATAAAAATAAATGTAAAATTCAGTTAGTGTTAGTGTTAATTTTTATATAAAATAAATAATATTGCGAATAACAGGAACACACAATGAATAAAAAACCTTTCGTTGAAAAATACTGAACGGATGCAGAAAAAAAAAGAAATATTGTACAGTCGCTCAAAAAACGACCGAACACTATGGTTGATTGCAGAATTCAGAAAAAATATCTGGCAACTTTTTCTTTTAGAAATTAGTGATCTGGCAACCTTCGTGTCACGTGACACGAAGTCTATCAATGTTTTCAAAAGAAAACGAAGGGCAAATATTGTAATGGGTTTTCAGTCTCTTCTCTGACCTCCTTTCGATATTTTCTGACTTGATGCAACCATTTCCCCCCTCCCACCTTTTATTTTTTCCCGAGGATACCCCCTACCCTTCCGGAGTTTTTTCCCGAGGTTTCCCCCCTCCCACCTTTTATTTTTTTCTCGAGGATACCCCCCTCCCCTTCCGGAGTTTTTTTCCCGAGGTTCCCCCCCCCCCCCTTTTATTTTTTCCCGACTATAAAGCTGAAACTAAACTTCTGGAATTAAAATTCAAAATTTTTAACGGTACTAAACTTGGATTTTTGTGTAAGAAAATTAATCAATAATATAAATAAAATTTTCTTAATGGTGAAATTTATCAGTGCCATATATCACTGTGTAAGTTTTTTTTTATCCTCATGATGTCCAGTTTACAATCTTGTTTCTAATTTCATTATCTCGTTTTTCTCCAAAAAAGATAGTTTAACATATTTTTATTTTGGTATCTCTCTGTAGATATTGATTTTTATTTTTATTTTTAGAGATAAATTAAAGATTCGTTTTTGGTTGGATAGGTATTGATGAAATATTACGATTCGTTACCACCGTTACAGGGAGTCATTATAGTTATTTGGAGATTCGCACTTTCCGAATCCCAAACAGCTATAATAACTCCCTCTAACGGTGGAAAAAACTGAAATTGCCAAATTTTTGACGAATATTACAAAGGATGCATTAAACCTAGAAATTTGGAATTTTTGTTGTCTTCTACTTTGGCATATAAACTGACAGGCTCCTGTCAGACCTCTGTGGCAAGCAGCTGCTTGAGGGGGTATTTATTCATTTTTATTATTTAATATGAAGGTCATGAAGCTTCGATTGGTAGTAATGAGTCCCCTTACCACCAGGGAGTGATGGAAAGGGCAACCTTTTTGTTTTGTTTCAGGAGAAAATTGTTTCATTTGGAAGATATATTAAAAATTCTTTCTGAGTTGAATAGGTATTGATAAAATATTATCATTTACACTTTGAGAATCTCTTATATTAATAATATATAAAGAATAGGTAAAATTGCGCACTCTAGTGGTGGAAAAAGAAGAAGGTTGCAAAATTTTAAACGAATACTACAAACGATATACGAGTATTTATTTTTGCTAGAAGTTCGAAATTTTTGTGGTGGAATGTGAAGTTCGTTAGACTTGACGCATTGACAACAATGAACTAAACCCTTATCCCCAAGGGAAGAAAAAGCTCAACTTTTTTTAAAGATATTAATAAATAAATATCCCCTCAAGCAGCCGCTTGCCACTCTTATCCCCAAGGGGTGAAAAAGCGCAACTTTTTTTTAAAGCAGATTAATAAATAAATATCCCCTCAAGCAGCTGCTTGCCACCCGTATCCTCAAGCGGTGAAAAAGCGCATCTTATTTTAAAGAGATTAATATATATATTATCCCCTCAAGCAGCTGCTTGCCACCTTTATCCCCAAGTGGTGAAAATGCGCAACTTTTTTTTTTTTAAAAAAAGAGAGATTAATAAATATATATCCCCTCACGCAGCTGCTTGCCACCTTTATCTTCAAGAGGTGAAAAAACGCAACTTTTTAAAACTGATTAATAAATAAATATTCCCTCAATGGGATAATTGGGGATAAACCTCCCGTCAAGGCCATCCGGCGTGTTCTTTAACGTGCACAGGGTATGGCTCTCCAGCACACGGGGCCACGGCTTAAAGTCCCATCCGACGGACGGAGGCCTTTCCAAGCCCATCGGTGTCCCCCATTGACCGTGGGCAGGGCAAGGAATTTTGCGGAGATAAATCTCAACGCTGACCCAGCTGGGACTCGAACCCGGGAACTACAGATTACGAGCCTGGCGCGCTACCGACTGAGCCACCCCAACGCATCACGGAAAGTCAGGAACGAAACACCAGCTGTCAAAGTCGACTGTAATCTCAATGGTAATTGAAAATTTCTGCGATTAATTTTCTGCATAAAATATCTTGTTCTTTACGAAACCGCGTTAATAAAACCTCAGTCTCCTACAGGGCGTGCCCGAAAAACGGTTTGACAACTTTTAGTCATTACACATTGTTAAAGGAACAATAAAAGAAGTTCATCAACTGTTTAGAAAAAGAGTTATCCAAACAGTTATCCGAAGCAATAAGATAACGCAAATTTGAAACTGCAGAGTCATCATGTTTTCGAAAGTGATGGTATAATTATGAAAAACTTCAGAATGCATTTTCCATTTGCTTTCTCTCGAAATCATCGATTGCTTCTTCGCTAGTCATTATTGTTATTATCCCCGAGAAACATACGTCCGGCATTAAATTTACTAAAACGGTTACTCTGCCTCGCGCAATTCACCCGTCGTCGTCATCGTACAGCGACGATTGGAGGTAATTTGCCATAGATCCCTTAAGACGATAATTTATTATTGTAAATTAGCCGCAGTTCGTGAATTTATATCGAGTGAATTTTCTGCACTGCTACAGGTTCTTGTAATCAAAGCGATATTGCTGACAGAAAATTGCCTATTGACATTTCTCTAACATGGATAAGTAAGAAATATTATTTCTGAAGCATAATTCATTATCATCAGCTATTTAATAAAGTGACGTCGGGTTGGGTTGTTTTACCTCTGAGCGGCACTTTTTTGCACACCATGGGCTAAATGGCCAGATCACGTGGACCCCGAAGGCTCAGAGAAGGTTTGGGGAGGGGACCCACTGGAACAGCTGTTGGGAGACAGATGGTAGCCTCCCGTCAAGGCCATCCAGCGTGTTCTTTACCGTGCACAGGGTATGGCTCTCCCGCACACGGCGCCACGGCTTAACGTCCAATCCGACGGACGGCGGCCTTTCCAAGCCCATCGGTGTCCCCTACTGACCATGGGCAGGGCGGGGAATTTTGCGGAGATAAATCTCAACGCTGACCCAGCTGGGACTCGAACCTGGGAACTACATATTACGAGCCTGACGCGCTACCGACTGAGCCACCCCCGCCCCAGAATCATTATGAACTGGACAATATTGCTGAAGTTAAAAACTGGTTCCAAGAAGATAAAAACGTAGCATATCATACAATAGAACAGTTATCAGTTATACATGTTAATGTCAGAAGTTTAAAAAAAAAACTGGTACCACTTATATTTATGTAAGGGCATTTAAGGCATTAAGATAGGCATTTAAGAGAATTTAGCTTTAAGGTGTTCGTGAATTTTGCTTCGGAGGGAATGAGAGTCTGATAATAAGACTTGAGACAAATATTTTGACCAATTACCAAAATAATCCACCAGACAGGAAAGGCTAAAATGATATTTTATATCAAAGGTGCTCAAACCATGTCGCACGGGCCACTTTTATCCTGCCGGAAGCTTAATTGTGTCACGACGAGGAATTTTACCAAAAATATGTAGAAAAGGGAAAATTTGTCAATTTAAGAATGTATGCGGCAAGAATCTTCTCCCTCTTCGGAAGCACGTGCTTATGTGAACAGATGTTTTCCAGAATGAAGCACACCAAGTCAAAATTGAGGACAAATATTACTTATTGTCATCTGGAGCACTGCGTCCGATTAGCCACCAAAGAAATAGTTCCTGACATTTGATTTTCAGTAAAAAATAAACACAGTCAATTTTCTCCTTAACTGAATCTTTCATATCTTCCATTGCTATTGTATTGTAATAAAATTCGCTTAAAAATGCAGTTGGTTGGGTTGTTTTACATCTGAGCGGCACTTTTTTTGCACACCATGGGCTAAATGGCCAAGTCACATGGACCCCGAAGGCTCAGAGAAGGTTGGGGGAGGGGACCCACTGGAACAGCTGTTGGGAGACAGATGGTAGCCTCCCGTCAAGGCCATCCAGCGTGTTCTTTAACGTGCACAGGTATGGCTCTGCCGCACACGGTGCCACGGCTTAAAGTCCCATCCGACGGACGGCGGCCTTTCCAAGCCCATCGGTGTCCCCTACTGACCGTGGGCAGGGCGGGGAATTTTGCGGAGATAAATCTTAACGCTGACCCAGCTGGGACTCGAACCTAGGAACTACAGATTACGAGCCTGGCGCGCTACCAACTGAGCCACCCCCGCCACATGCAGTTGGTTTCGTTCTTCTGAAACGACCCCTAGGTTTACAAAACAAAGTTATTACATGGAGTCGAATTCAGAAACAATTCTGAAGGGAAACATTTTTAAGTCGAAAAAATTAAAAGAATCACATTATAGTAAAGTGCATGGTACAACACAGCAATTGATTTTAAGTGTTTTTACTAAACAAATTTTCCCTTAGGTGTTGTTTCTGAATTCGAGCCTAAGAGAGGTATAAAAGACTTGTCTATTGTATGGCCCGCGACATGTACCAAATTTTCAAACTGACCCGCGACTTCCAATAGGTTGAGGACCCCTGTTCTACATGGAATAAAATTTACAGTTTTTTTTTTTTTAATCAATTTTTAACATCGTAAATATGCTATGGTGCTAAAATAAAATTATTCAAACGGAACTATTTTGGATTTCAAAGCAGGTAGATAAGTTTGAGATTTCGTAGGAGACAATCGGAACTTCGTGAGGGGGGGGGGGAACCTGGACTGCTTGATTCTTCCTCCCCACTCCCCGGGAATGTCCCTGTCTAGAATAATAATGAATCCTTTGTCTGTATTATCTCGGAGGATCCTGATCACCTGGTCCAATCGGGTATGTCTATGTCAGTGGGTTCTCTTCCCTAAGCCTTCGGGGAGGGGGGGGGGGGGGGCGGCTCAGTCGGTAGCGCGCCAGGCTCATAATCTGTAGTTCCCAGGTTCGAGTCCCAGCTGGGTCAGCGTTGAGATAAGAAGAGCTTGTGTTGTTTCGAAAAAGACTGATGTTATTAAAAATTGGACTGCTGTTGTGGCTTAGAGGGAAATATGTTTTTTTTTTAAGCTGTTATGTTTTTCTTTACCAATAGAGCGATTTTGTTAATAATGAATGTCGATGTTGCCACTGATATAGGGGCGGGGGTGGCTCAGTCGGTAGCGCGCCAGGCTCGTAATCTGTAGTTCCCAGGTTCGAGTTCCAGCTGGGTCAGCGTTGAGATTTATCTCCGCAAAATTCTCCGCCCTGCCCACGGTCAGTAGGGGCCACCGATGGGCTTGAAAAGGCCGCCGTCCGTCGGATGGGACGTTAAGCCGTGTCCCCGTGTGCGGGAGAGCCATACCCTGTGCACGTTAAAGAACACGCTGGATGGCCTTGACGGGGGGCTACCATCTGTCTCCCAACAGCTGTTCCAGTGGGTCCCCTCCCGCAACCTTCTCTGAGCCTTCGGGGTCCATGTGACCTGGCCATTTAGTCCATGGTGTGCAAAAAGTGCCGCTCAGAGGTAAAACAACCCACCCTAAGCCTTCGGGGTACTTGTGACTTGCCCATTTAGCTCAATGTGAGCAAAAAAAATGCCTCTGAAAGATATAAACAACACAACCTCTCAAAGGAAAAGAAAGGAAAAACAGTTGTTACAAATAAACTGTTTCGATCTAAGTGTTTTTATATCCTCAATCTTCCCCCATTAGACCCGAGGTGTAGGAATAAATAAGTCAAGCTACCCATTATCTTTAAACAAAGCGACGTCAAATATATCTTGCTGCTAATCCTCGCCTCCATTCTCATCAGCCGAGATCTTAATCAAACCGTTCTCTGCATGAAGGCATCACTTAGTGATAATGGACGCCGAGAAAAATCAATCTCACATCTTTATTAACACTAATTGTGATGCACTTCCGAGAATAAATTGAAATCGTACGAAGCGACGGATAACATCATTTGCAGAAACGACGCCACACCAAAAACTCAGTCAACTCATCTTAAGTTACACCCACCCCCGAAACTGCTCCCGAATATATATGGTTCTTTAATAAATAAAATCTCACCGAACGGAAGCAAACGTCTCGCGACTAATCACAGAAGTGCGTAGAAATTCGGAGATAAACTGCGTTTCCGTGTCAGAAAACGTTTCTTTTCCAGTCAAACGCAATGAATTCCATAATGAGCTCCATCCTCGGGGAAAGCAAACGCGTACCACAAGGGCAAGCAACATCCATTGTGTTAAGTGAATGAGTAGACTCTGCGTTAATGGCTAAGGATGCTAGGCAAGGCTGCGCTGTTCGAGATCTCTGCCAGGTGATCACTGTCCTTACTTCTCACTAACTCACAGATCACTCCAACTCTCAAGGGCCTGTCTTGCTTTCTGTCCTTGTAGTAGCAGCTTCCTAAGCTCATTGTTACTTTAACTTGGAATTTCTCAACAAGCCGAGAAAGTTGAATTTCTCGCCCAATTCTCTTCACCGAGTCTGTTGTCTCTTCGTCTTAGATATGCAAATGAAGGGTTGTGTTGTCTCATTTAGTTCGCGATTGAAGCGATGAACGAAATATCGCAACAGACCTGTGAGATTATTATGGTAATCTCTTAAATGTTGGGATTTATGTGGGAGGTAGGGAGGGGGACAATCGTTATTATGCCCTTTATAACAGACAAGTTGCATTTTTGTCTGTTGGGAATTCTAGTTCAGAGGTTTAGGGTGCGTTATTAATTACGTTTGCTATTCTGCTGGGTAATTTGTGATTTAACATATTTCTGCTTTATCTAAGCTTAGTGCATATGTATTATTCTTCGATAGAATTATTCGTTAATCAATCTGTCGATGCTAATGCGAACACGATCGATAACTTCACGGAGAGGGTTTAGTTTGCTGAATAAGAGAGTCTGTGTTGTTTCGAAAAAGACTGATGTTATTAAAAATTGGACTGCTGTTGTCGCTTAGAGGGAAATATGTTTTTTTTAAGCTGTTATGTTTTTCTTTACCAATAGAGCGATTTTGTTAATAATGAATGTCGATGTTGTCACTGATATAGGGGCGGGGGTGGCTCAGTCGGTAGCGCGCCAGGCTCGTAATCTGTAGTTCCCAGGTTCGAGTCCCAGCTGGGTCAGCGTTGAGATTTATCTCCGCAAAATTCCCCGTCCTGCCCACGGTCAGTAGGGGACACCGATGGGCTTGGAAAGGCCGCCGTCCGTCGGATGGGACGTTAAGCCGTGGCCCCGTGTGCGGGAGAGACATACCCTGTGCACGTTAAAGAACACGCTGGATGGCCTTGACGGGAGGCTACCATCTGTCTCCCAACAGCTGTTTCAGTGTGTCCCCTCCCCCAACCTTCTCTGAGCCTTCGGGGTCCATGTGACCTGGCCATTTAGCCATGGTGTGCAAAAAAGTGCCGCTCAGAGGTAAAACAACCCAACCCAATGTCACTGATATAGCCGATTTTGCTAGATATAAATTTCAGTATTGTTACAAATAGGGTCGATGTTGTTACAAAGACGGCCAATGTTGCTCCTCTAAGAACTAATGTTATGAAGAATTGAACCAATGCTTCCACGAGTACAGATACTTTGTCATGAATAAATGTAGATGTTGTATAAATAGAGCCGATGTTGTCACGAAGAAGGCCAATGCTGCTCCTCACAGAACCAATGTTATTAAAAATTGAACCAATGTTTCTACAAATATTTCCGATTTCATCACGAATAAATGTCGATCTTGTTGTTACAAATACGGTCGAGGTTGACACGAAGAGGCCAATGTTGCTCCTCATAGAACTGATGTTATTAAGAATTGAAGTAATGTTTTTAGGAATATAGCCGATTTTGTCACGAATAAATGTCGATGTTGTATAAATAGAGCCGATGTTGTCACGAAGAAAGCCAATGATGCTTCTCACAGAACCAATGTTATTAAGAATTAAACCAATGTTTCTACAAATACATCCGATTTTATCACGAATAAATGTCGATGTTGTTGTTACAAACACTGTCGAGTTTCACAAAAATGGCCAATGTTGCTCATCATAGAACTGATGTTATTAAGAATTGAACTAATGCTTCTAGGAATACAGCCGATTTTGTCTCGAATAAATGTCGATGCTGTCACAAATAAGGCCGACGTTGTTAGGAATAGAGACGATTTTGTTTCGAATAACTGTCAATGCTGTTAGAAATAAGACATGTTTTCACGAAGATTGACAATGTTGTTGCTCTTAGAACTGATGTTACGAATAAAATCGATTTTTTTTTGGCAAAATAATGGCGATGTTGTTACGAAGAAGGACGAAGTTGTTTCAAAAAAAGGGCCGATGATACCGAACATGAAAAAAATGAACTACATTGCATCACCAACCCGATATTTCAAATGACTGTCTCTTTAAAACTGCGGATTTAAAGTTTCTAATTCCTCTTACATACTTTTACATGCATGAGAAAAATTAAAATGTCTTACAGAAGACAGTGGATATTTTTTTCTTTTTTTTCATCTCTCTTCCTTACTTATAAAGTTTAACAAAAAAATGAAAAAGGATAAAAAAAAAACTAGAATGAATGGTAAGGTCTTTGTGCGCCGTGACTTCTTTTGGCAGATACTACGATAGCAGCAAAGAGTAATGGAACCTTTCTGCGTTTCACCGATTTGGAAACAAATTTGATGACTTTCAAGAACAGCGCGTTGGCCTCTTCTGCCCTACTCTGACTCCTGCGTCATTGCCAAACAATTTCTAGATGGCAGAATGCGAGGAGTTTAAAAACACGTGGGGGTCACGAGAAGCATGAGTTATCACTGCGCGTGCATTTAGAGAAAGGGCACACAGCTGAAAAGTGGAGTCCGGCCAGAATCAAACTTTAATGAATGTAAATGGGCAACTCCTATCTTTTTCAAGCTTCCTTTCTATTCTGATGGTATGGATGTTGTTCAGGATAATTTTTTACAAGTGAAATATTCTAATTTAAAAAAATATCCCCTCACGCAGCTGGTTGCCACAGAAGTCTGACAGGAGCCTGTCATTTTAATACGCTTTAGTAGGTCTGTGAGGATGGCGGAACCTCAGCAGAAAGACAAAACAAACAACCATACCTTAACCGGGACTCGAACCAGGTCCCTTTGATGAGTAGCCAAGCGTACTAACCATCCGGCCACGGGATGGCCATAATATTCTATTCTATTCGGCTCAGAAGTAAAACAACCCAACTTTTTTTTTCACTATATAAGCATTCTTTTATATTTCCCGGGGAAGTATAAAAAATGCTTATATAGTGGAAAACGTTGGGTTGATTTATCCAAAAGCAGCTAAATGGCTATATCACAAGGACTCCAAAGGCGTTGAGGAGGTTGGGGGGGGGACCCTCTGAATAGCAAGAGAGAGATTAATCTCCCGTTTGGTTTGGTTCTTTGGAGTTTTTTGGCGCAAGAGCAACTAAGATTATATTGCGCCAAACATAATCTCCCGTTAAGGCCGTAAAGATGTCCTACACACAGAGTGACGGATTAGCGTCCCATCCGATTAACGGCAGCATTTCCAAGCCTATCAGTCCGCTACTGATTGAGGGTTGGGTTGGGTTGTTTTACCTCTGAGCGGCATTTTTTTGCACACCATGGGCTAAATGGCCAGGTCACAAGGACCCCGAAGGCTCAGAGAAGGTTGGGTGAGGGGACCTACTGGAACAGCTGTATGGAGACAGATGGTAGTTACGCGCCAGGCTCGTAATCTGTAGTTCCCAGGTTCGAGTCCCAGCTGGGTCAGCGTTGAGATTTATCTCCGCAAAATTCCCCGCCCTGCCCACGGTCAGTAGGGAACACTGATGGGCTTGGAAAGGCCGCCGTCCGTCGGATGGGACGTTAAGCCGTGACCCCGTGTGCGGGAGAGACATACCCTGTGCACGTTAAAGAACACGCTGGATAGCCTTGACGGGAGGCTACCATCTGTCTCCCAACAGCTGTTCCAGTGGGTCCCCTCCCCCCAACCTTCTCTGAGCCTTCGAGGTCCATGTGACCTGGCCATTTAGCCCATGGTGTGCAAAAAAGTGCCGCTCAGAGGTAAAACAACCCAACACAGCTCTGCAGTGAATTCCTTCCCTCAACCTTTCTCGGGGTCTTTGTGACCTATCCAATTGTATTGCAAATAAAAGTCCCACTCATAGGTAACATATATAGCTT
Source organism: Ryuthela nishihirai (assembly GCA_038380435.1). NCBI lineage: Eukaryota > Metazoa > Arthropoda > Arachnida > Araneae > Heptathelidae > Ryuthela > Ryuthela nishihirai. The sequence goes on from JAWZYU010000028.1 coordinate 44,290,210, forward strand.
TGTTATCTTAAAACAACAACCTGTGTCATTCAAGTAACAACACCATGAATACATCAAACCTGGAATTTTTGTAAATTATAGAGAGGGGTGAATTCTCTCACCCTCTTACCGTTTAGCCCCTCTTATCTAAAAATAAAAAAAAAATGAAGATTAATTTATGTCTAGACAATATTTTTGTCCCTAGACAGAAAAGAACAGCAGACTGGTCGTTAAACGTTTCTAGATACATCAGAAGATTATAGAAAAAAAAGACAAAAAAAAAGCAAAAACTTGACATTCTTTGCAGACAGGCCGCGAAACACAAGATCATGCGCTAGCCATCAACTCTAACGAAACTTTTAATGATGATGGGTATTTCGAAAACCACGCAAGAAAAAGCATAATATAATGTGTAATTAATGCTAAACAAGCTGTACTTATTTTTAACAAGTAATTCAGAGCAGAACTCGGTGAAAAAAAATTGCAGGGTGGGGGGGAAGACGACGACGAAAGACTATCAGAGTTACACATGAAAACTGAATTAATTAATCCTTTTTTTCTTCTTTGGTTTATTTCAATTAAAAAAAACTTTAATAATTTGCATTTTTGTCTTTAATCCAACCACAAAGTTTTTTTGTTATTACTTTTTCTTACGCCCCTGCTGTTTACGTTTTCATGAGAAACTTAAATCCCTTCCTCTATTTTAGTCGACTTAATTAGGTTTTGTAATTAAGTTTTTTTTTTCTCTCTCTTTCGAAATTTTTGTGTCAGCAAGATTTGTAAAAAAAAAAATTTTTTCTAGTTTTCAACTCGTTTTTTTAAGCAGATACATTATTCCGAAACAAAAGTTTTCACGTGGTAGTTACAGAAACCTTGGAAGAATACTTTGAAAATTTCCTTTTCTGTTGGAGAGTGGTTTGCGCAGTCGGAAAGCGTACCAGACTCGTAATCTCTTGCTCAGTCGGATCGCGCATCAGGCTCATAGTCTTCTAGCTCAGTCGGATAGCGCATCAGGCTCATAGTCTTTAGCTCAGTCGGATAGCGCATCAGGCTCATAGTCTTTAGCTCAGTCGGATCGCGCATCAGGTTCGTAATCTCTAGCTCACTTGGTTAGCGCATCAGGCTCATAGTCTTCTAGCTCAGTCGGATAGCGCATCAGGCTCATAGTCTTCTAGCTCAGTCGGATAGCGCATCAGGTTCGTAATCTCTAGCTCACTTGGATCGCGCATCAGGCTCATAGTCTTCTAGCTCAGTCGGATCGCGCATCAGGCTCATAGTCTTTAGCTCAGTCGGATAGCGCATCAGGCTCATAGTCTTTAGCTCAGTCGGATCGCGCATCAGGTTCGTAATCTCTAGCTCACTTGGTTAGCGCATCAGGCTCATAGTCTTCTAGCTCAGTCGGATAGCGCATCAGGCTCATAGTCTTCTAGCTCAGTCGGATAGCGCATCATGTTCGTAATCTCTAGCTCACTTGGATCGCGCATCAGGCTCATAGTCTTCTAGCTCAGTCGGATCGCGCATCAGGCTCATAGTCTTTAGCTCAGTCAGATAGCGCATCAGGCTCATAGTCTTTAGCTCAGTCGGATCGCGCATCAGGTTCGTAATCTCTAGCTCACTTGGTTAGCGCATCAGGCTCATAGTCTTCTAGCTCAGACGGATAGCGCATCAGGCTCATAGTCTTCTAGCTCAGTCGGATAGCGCATCATGTTCGTAATCTCTAGCTCACTTGGATCGCGCATCAGGCTCATAGTCTTCTAGCTCAGTCGGATCGCGCATCAGGCTCATAGTCTTTAGCTCAGTCGGATAGCGCATCAGGCTCATAGTCTTTAGCTCAGTCGGATAGCGCATCAGGTTCGTAATCTCTAGCTCACTTGGATCGCGCATCAGGCTCATAGTCTTCTAGCTCAGTCGGATAGCGCATCAGGCTCATAGTCTTTAGCTCAGTCGGATAGCGCATCAGGCTCATAGTCTTTAGCTCAGTCGGATCGCGCATCAGGTTCGTAATCTCTAGCTCACTTGGTTAGCGCATCAGGCTCATAGTCTTCTAGCTCAGTCGGATAGCGCATCAGGTTCGTAATCTCTAGCTCACTTGGATCGCGCATCAGGCTCATATTCCTCTAGCTCAGTCGGATAGTGCACCAGGATCGTAATCTCTAGCTTAGTCGGACAGCGCACCACACTCGTAATTTCTAGCTCAGTCTGATAGCGCAGCAGTCTCATAATCTCTAGCTCAATCGGACAGCGCATCAGCTTCGTAATCCCTAGTTGTGTCGCATAACGCTCCAGGCTTGTAATCTCTAGCTCAGTCGTACAGCGTACCAGTTCCCAGGTTAGAGTCTCAACTTTGCCATGGTTGACATTTCTCCCCAGTAACCTCGATCCTGATCTCGGTGAGAAAAGGAACACTGATGAGCTTGAAAGATCGCCGTCCGTCGGATGAGATCTTAAACCACGGACGATGCGCAACAGAGTCATACACTGTGCATGTTAAAGAACCTGCTGGATGACCTTGACGGAAAGTTTCCAAATGAATTCCCTTTCTCAACCGTCCCCGAGTCCTTTGTGATAAATGACGAATTAATTCTACTTGGGTTGGGTTGTTTTACCTCTGAGCGGCACTTTTTTGCACACCATGGGCTAAATGGCCAGGTGACATGGACCCCGAAGGCTCAGAGAAGGTTGGGGGAGGGGACCCACTGGAACAGCTGTTGGGAGACAGATGGTAACGTCCCGTCAAGGCCATCCAGCGTGTTCTTTAAAGTGCACAGGGTATGGTTCTCCAGCACACGGGCCCACGGCTTAACGTCCCATCCGACGGACGGCGGCCTTTCCAAGCCCATCGGTGTCCCCTACTGACCGTGAGCAGGGCGGGGAATTTTGCGGAGATAAATCTCAACGCTGACCCAGCTGGGACTCGAACCTGTGAACTACAGATTACAAGCCTGACACGCTACCGACTAAGCCACCCCCGCCCCAGAAGTATGGGAATTTAAATATTGAGTTAGGATCCAACCCGACTAATAGCAATTGTAGGGGTTGGTGGCGCAGTCGGTAGCGCGTGAGGCTTATAATCTGTAGTTCCCAGAGTCGAGTTCCACCTGGGCCAGCTTTGAGATTTATCTCCCAACAACTCCCCGCCCTGCCCTCTGTCAGTAGAGGTCACTGATGGAGTTGGAATGGCCGACGTCCGTCCGATGAAATGTAAAGCCCTGACCCCGTGTGCGAGAGAGCCATACCCTGTGCACGTTAAAGAACACGCTGCATGGCACTAACGAGAACCTACCATCTGTTTCCCAACAGCTGTTCAGTGGGTCCCCTCTCCCAACCTACTCTGCGCCTTCGGGGTCCTTGTGACCTGACCATTTAGCCCATTGGGTGCAAAAAAGTGCCGCTCAGAGGTAAAACAACCCAACCCATGAATTCAAATTTCCTCTTTAGAAAGTAAAAAAGTGGAGAATCAGAAATCTCATTCTGTTTGAAAACAATCATCCAAGTATTCGCCACAGGTGATATGCATCATTTTAATTAAAAAATGCGCTTCTGAAATAGTTTCAATACCTTCTTAAATTCTAGGATATGTCTCTTGACAAACTTTGCCTATAAGTTGAAAGTGGCTTTTGTTTTTATCCTCACTAAGATTTTAGCTTGAGCATTCATATTACCATGAAAGCAAGCTCAAGTAGCAAGTAGTGTGTCTCGAAAAATGCTTCCAAACCACAGAGCACTCATTACTGACTAATATTGTTTAGACAAAGGTTTCTGTGGGAACAACGTGATGACGTCTCCAGTCATTAAGTCCTTAATGTGTAGACTTTATTGCGTGTAGAATACTTCTGAAAATAAAGTGTATGTGCATATATCTCCCGTGAGATTCGCGTCATCATTATAACTTTTCAGGAAAGCGTCGCTGATTATGTAAGATGAGCACATTAGATGAACTAAGGCGGGATGAACTAAATACGAAAGGCGGTTTGTTATAGATGCTGTTAAGAACACACAAGAATCTATATCCTAAATTCAGAGAGAAATGATAATGCGAACAAACGTGTTCTTTCAAATCCAAATTTGGGGCGGGGGTGGCTCAGTCGGTAGCGCGCCAGGCTCGTAATCTGTAGTTCCCAGGTTCGAGTCCCAGCTGGGTCAGCGTTGAGATTTATCTCCGCAAAATTCCCCGCCCTGCCCACGGTCAGTAGGGGACACCAATGGGCGTGGAAAGGCCGCCGTCCGTCGGATGGGACGTTAAGCCGTGGCCCCGTGTGTGGGAGAGCCATACCCTGTGCACGTTAAAGAACACGCTGGATAGCCTTGACGGGAGACTACCATCTGTCTCCCAACAGCTGTTCCAGTGGGTCCCCTCCCCCAACCTTCTCTGAGCCTTCGGGGTCCATGTGACCTGGCCATTTAGCCCATGGTGTGCAAAAAAGTGCCCCCCAAAAAAGGGTCAGCGTTGAGATTTATCTCCGCAAAATTCCCCGCCCTGCCCACGGTCAGTAGGGGACACCGATGGGCTTGGAAAGGCCACCGTCCGTCGGATGGGACGTTAAGCCGTGGCCCCGTGTGCGGGAGAGCCATACCCTGTGCACATTAAAGAACACGCTGGATGGCCTTGACGGGAGGCTACCATCTGTCGCCCAACAGCTGTTCCAGTGGGTCCCCTCCCCCAACCTTCTCTGAGCCTTCGGGGTCCATGTGACCTGGCCATTTAGCCCATGGTGTGCAAAAAGTGCCTTAGAGGTAACACAACCCAAGAACTCAAATCCAAATTTTATTTTTACAAGAATACTCTCGTGCATGAGTTTTCGGTACTGAAAATTGATATATTTATAAATGTAGAAAATATATTGGAAATTAAATGTTTAAAATACAGATATATTTAGGTAAATAAGAATAACAGTAGAAGAAATAATTTTGATCAACTAAAATAATAGATATAACTTACTAAATGTAAAACATTTTCTATGTCTCAAGGTTTAAAATTTCTAGTTTTAATTTTTTAAAGAATAAATGATAATTTCGAATTATTTTGATCCCATTTTGGGATAGAGGAGATAATTTATGGAGCTAAAAATAAATAATAACTAATAAATATTTATTAATAATTTATTCTTGTGCAAAAAATTTCAAAAATCTCTTTAAAATTAAAAAAGAAAAAGAAAATAAACATATCATCTCTCATTCACAGATGTTTGACAGAAGCCTGCTAGTTTAATACGACAGATCAGATCTGTGAGAAAGGCGAGACCTCAGCAGAAAAACAACACAAACATCCTTGTCCTAAGGGGGCAGGGGTGGCTCAGTCGGTAGCGCGCCAGGCTCGTAATCTGTAGTTCCCAGGTTCGAGTCCCAGTTGGGTCAGCTTTGAGATTTATCTCCGCAAAATTCCCCGCCCTGCCCACTGTCAGTAGGGGACACCGATGGGCTTGGAAAGGCTGCCGTCCGTCGGATGGGACGGGACAGCCATACCCTGTGCACGTTAAATAACACGCTGGATGGCCTTGACGGGAGGCTACCATCTGTCTCCCAACAGCTGTTCCAGTGGATCCCCTCCACCAACCTTCTCTGAGCCTTCGGGGTCCATGTGACCTGGCCATTTAGCCCATGGTGTGCAAAATAGTGCCGCTCAGAGGTAAAACAACCCAAAATCCTTGCCCTAACTCGCTGAACTCGAATTCAGGTCACTTTGATCAATAGACAAACGCGCTAAGAAACAACTTTACAAAATGAAGACTCCCAAAAAGACATTCCAGTTTAATAAATGCATATAGAGTAAGGTTGTAAGGTACAAAAGTTCGATTGGGTTAATTTATTTCTGAGCGGCAATTTCTTTCCACGCAATGGGCTAAATGGTCAGATCACAAGGACCCAAAAGGCTCAGATAAGGTTCAGGGATGGGATCCACTGGACAGATGTTAGGAGACAAATGATAGCCACCTGTAAGGCCATTCAGCGTGTCCTTTAAAGTGCACAGAGTATGGCTCTCGGGTACAGGGAGCCACGCGTTAATGTACTAACTTATGATCGGTAACACAAGGGTTAGGTTTCTACTCTGGGGTCAGCGTAAGTGCAAATTCGGGGTTTCCCTATAGAATTGGGGCGGGGGTGGCTCAGTCGGTAGCGCGCCAGGCTCGTAATCTGTAGTTCCCAGGTTCGAGTCCCAGCTGGGTCAGTGTTGAGATTTATCTCCGCAAAATTCCCCACCCTGCCCACGGTTAGCAGGGGACACCGATGGGCTTGGAAAGGCCGCCGTCCGTCGGATGGGACGTTAAGCCGTGGTCCCGTGTGCAGGAGAGCCATACCCTGTGCACGTTAAAGAACACGCTGGATGGCCTTGACGGGAGGCTACCATCTGTCTCCCAACAGCTGTTCCAGTGGGTCCCCTCCCCCAACCTTCTCTGAGCCTTCGGGGTCCATGTGACCTGGCCATTTAGCCCATGGTGTGCAAAAAAGTGCCGCTCAGAGGTAAAACAACCCAACCCAACCTTATAGAACTATATAACTCTTGTATAATATACTAAAGTAAATCTACGCGATATCCTATAAACCATATTCACGGGTATGTAAATTTCATGGTTTAAAATAAATGTACATGACTCTTAAACTATACATTTTTACAAAATGCTGTATTTGAACCTGAAGTTCTTTTTTCCTGAATCTCTTCTTCCGATCTCTCATTAGATGAGACTTGAGTTTTGACTGACGTGTGGATAGATGATTTCGCGACCCTTTCACTTGCACGCGCTGAAACAGGAGTGTACGAGGATGCTCTTTGCTGCGGGAGATTGCGTGATGGCAGGGGATGAAGATGGCGTTTTTCGCGGCAGTTTCTTGAAGCCCCCTCCCTCCCTGTGAGACTGCAAGTAAAGGTAATGTAGAAGACCCTCAAATGTGCTAAACTTCTGTATATTTCGTGCATTTTTCATGAACTTTTTAAGACACTTCTAAATAAAACGAAGGGAGAATTGTTACACTGAAACAGAAATCCAGTTTCTTGCCTCCCTATCTTTTACCTTTTTTCCGGATCGATTGCGTCGCTCCCCCTCCACCTCCCTCCTTTATTTTTTTTCTGGTTCAGCCTGATCACAACAGAGAAAAGTTTTTGCTTCAGTTCATCAACTCGTATTTGGACTTCTTATGTAAACGTTTTTCTTATTCCCATGCGTAGGAAGAGTTGGGTTGTTTTATCTCTGAGAGGCACATTTTTTTAGGGGGGGGGGGACTCAGTCGGTAACGCCCAGGCACGTAATCTGCAGTTCTCAGGTTCGAATCCCAGCTCAGTCAGCGTTGAGATTTATCTCCGCAAAACTTCCCGCCCTCCCCACGGTCAGTAGGGGACACTGCTGAGCTTCGAAAGGTTGCCGTCCATTGGATGGGACGTATACTCCGTACGGAAGAGCCATACCATGTGCACGTTAAGGAACACATTGGATGGCCTTGACGGAATGCTACCATCTGGCTACTTAACAGCTGTTCCAATGGATCCCTCCCCCAACATTCTGTGAGCCTTCAGGGTCCTTGAGACCTGGCCATTTAGCCCATTGTGTGCAAAAAAAGTGCCGCACTGAATTAAAGCAGCCCAGCAAACTTTTTGCACACAATGGGCTAAATGGCTAAGTCACAAGGACCCCAAGGGATCAGAGAAAGGCACCCACTGTAGATCTGTTATTAGACAAATAGTAGCCTATCTTCAAGGCCATCCAGCGTTTTCTTCAACGTGCCCAGAGTACGGCTCTACCTCACAAGGAGTCACGGCTTAAAGTCCCATTCTACGGACAGTAGCCTTTTCAAGTCCATCGGTGTCCCTTTTCTAACCAAGGGTAAGGCGGGGAGTTTTGGGGAAAATATATTTTAACCCTGACCCAGCTAGGACTCGAATGTCGGAGCTTCAGATTGCGAACCTGGCACGATACTTGGGTTGGGTTGTTTTACCTCTGAGCAGCACTTTTTTGTACATCGTGGGCTAAATGGCCAGGTCACATGGACCAGAAGGCTCAGAGAAGGTTGGGGGAGGGGACCCACTTGAACAGCTGTTGGGAGATAGATGGTAGCCTCCCGTCAAGGCCATCCAGCAAGTTATATCCCGTCAAGGCCATCCTCCCGTCAAGGCCATCCTCCTGAACAGCTGTTGGGAGATAGATGGTAGCCTCCCGTCAAGGCCATCCAGCGTGTTCTTTAACGTGCACAGGACATGGTTCTCCCGCACACGGGGCTACGGCTTAACGTCCCATCCGACGGACGGCGGCCTTTCCAAGCCCATCGGTGTCCCCTACTGACCGTGGGAAGAGCGGGGAATTTTTCGGAGATAAATCTCAACGCTGACCCAGCTGGGACTCGAACCTGGGAACTACAGATTCTGGCACGATACTGACAGAGTACCTCCGCCCTTACGGGAAGAGTAAAATTTGCGATATATACTATCGCATTTTTTTACTCTTCCCGTATCTGAAGGATTTGATCGACTCCCTTCACAGAACATCTCCTCCAATGCACGCAGGTTTTGTGTCCAAATGATTAACAAACAGCACTTTATTCAGTATTCAGTAGTGGAAGCATAAGTACACAAGATTATCATGCTCTCTAACACCAAAATCAATTCTAGAGTATTTCTCACATATTTCAGAAAAATATGCATAATTTAAACTGGAGGGTTTTTTTAGGACACTTTATTTGTATTTAATATAATAAAAGCTTGATCTATAATCCAAATAAAGTCATTTTAAAGTTTACCCATATCTTTAAGTGCTGTTTTTTATTAAATGATTAAGCAGCAAAAGCAACTGTGTGTAAATAAATAAATAAATAAATAAATAAATAAATACCCCCTCAAGCAGCTGCTTGCCGCAGATGTCTGACAGGAGCCTGTCAGTTTATATGCCATAGTAGAAGGTCTGAGAGGATGGCAGGACCTCAGCAAAAAAACGACACATACATCCATGCCTGTCGTCCCATGGCCGAGTGGTTAGCGCGCTTGGCTAGTGATCTAGGGACCTGGGTTCGAGCCACGGGTAAGGCATGGATGTGTGTGTTATTTTTATGCTGAGGTCCTGCAATCCTCTCAGACCTTCTACTGTGGCATATAAACTGACAGTAAAAAAATAAAATACCCCCTCAAGCAGCTGCTTGCCACAGAGGGTATTTATTATATTTTTTTACACAGTACTGTCAAATAAATATTGCGGTAATACTTCGGAAATATATTAAACTATATATATATTACATTGGCCGGGGAGGGGGGCAAGCAAAGGAATCGAGTCAGAAAATGATAAAGGGGAGGTGGGGAGAGTTGGGTTGTTGCGTTGTTTTACCTCTGAGCGGCATTTTTTTGCACACCATGGGCTAAATGGCCAGGTCACATGGACCCCGAAGGCTCAGAGAAGGTTGGGGGAGGGGACCCACTGGAACAGCTGTTGGGAGACAGATGGTAGCCTCCCGTCAAGGCCATCCAGCGTGTTCTTTAACGTGCACAGGGTATGGCTCTCCCGCACACGGGGAAACGACTTAACGTCCCATCCGACGGACGGCGGCCTTTCCAAGCCCATCGGTGTCCCCTACTGACCGTGGGCAGGGCGGGGAGTTTTGCGGAGATAAATCTCAAAGCTGACCCAGCTGGACTCGAACCTGGGAACTACAGATTACGAGCCTGGCGCGCTACCGACTGAGCCACCCCCGCCCTTGATGGGGAGAGACTGATTTATCATTGCAGTGCAACATTTACCTTTTTGTTTCATAGGCTTTTTAAAAATTCGCGAAAATGCGAGAAATATTCACAAGTTAATAATTTTAGGGTTTCATTACTCTTACCTTGACGGAGGCGCAACTACATTCTCAAGGGTGCTCCCCCAGATATTATCTCCAGATATTAAGAATTTTTCAAGCAAGATTTTCAAAGGTTACTAAAACGGAAGGAATAATTTTTGTACCGGTACACCGATTCTATCCCTACCCCTCCCCCGGAGTCGGATCATTTGTCCCTTCTTTATTCTTTTCCCGTTACGGGTCTCGTAGATTAAGGAAGGGATCACATTGATGTCTATTGATGAAGCTGTGATGAACAAATGGTAACTGTCGCCTAATGATGATATGAGTCACCTATTGAAGTAAAAGTGCGAAATTTGAGTTATGATGAGTCCTTCAAGGTAAATATTTATATAACTCTTCCATTTACAGTTCCAAGTTACATTCCTCGCTGATTGAGGAAGGGGGCGGGGTGGCTCAGTCGGTAGCGCGCCAGGCTCGTAATCTGTAGTTCCCAGGTTGGAGTCCCAGCTGGATCAGCGTTGAGATTTATCTCCGCAAAATTCCCCGCCCTGTCCATGGTCAGTAGGAGACACCGATGGGCTTGGAAAGGACACCGTTCGTCGGATGGGACGTTAAACCGTGGTCCCGTGTGCGGGAGAGTCATACCTTGTCATGTTAAAGAACACGCTGGATGGCCTTGACGGGAGGCTGCCATCTGTCTCCCAACAGCTGTTCCAGTGGGTCCCCTTCCCCAACCTTTTCTGAGCCTTCGGGGTCCAAGTGACTGGCCATTTAGCCCATGGTGTGCAAACAAGTGCCGCTCAGACGTAAAACAACCAATCATGATTGAGGAAGGGTCAGATTGATGTATATGATGAAAATGTGCTAGAGCTCTGAAAAGTTTCGTTTAATGCTATTATGAGTCGCAGACTGCGGTAAATATGTGGAATTTGAGATCCGGTGAATCCTTCAAGGATCCTCACCGGATGGAATAAAAAAAAATAAATAAAAGAATAAGCCGTCCCGTGGCCAAGTGGTTAGCGCGCTTGACTACTGATCCAAGGGACCTGGGTTCTAGCCCCGGATAAGGCATGGTTGTTTTTCTGCTGAGGTCCTGCCATCCTCATAGACCTTCTACTATGCTATATGAACTGACAGGCTCCTCTCAGACCTCTGTGACAAGCAGCTGCTTGAGGTGGTATTTTTTTTATCCACGCCTTACCCGGGGTTCGAAACCAGGTCCCTTAGATCAGTAGCCAAGCGCGCTACAAAATGAAAAAAAAAAAAAAATTCAAGAAACTGTCAAAGTTTGGTTTTTTCGTTCAACAAACTTCAATGATGGCTCCATTGGTAGCGTGATATTCAACTACTGTCCATATTTAGTTCAGCACGTCTAGTGTAAAGCTTGCATGAGCTGCAGTGATGCTTTCCTTTTCAATGCTACGAAATTACGATATTTTTAATGTATCCTCCAAAAGTAGAAATCGAATTATGGCAAATGGAGACTTCACAGGTGCCACAAGATCCGTCCATCTCTATCAAGCCAGACATTTGGCAATTTTGCGTTTATGGCATTGCATGTGATACTGACTTCGATAGCAAGAAAACTGAGAGTTTTTAGACATTTTGAACCTGCAATTGCATTTCATATATTATTATATGTAATATTGTTATATTTTATTAATCTCTTATAATGACCTTTTATGTAGTAATGTGTTTTCGTAACCTCTGGAGATTAAGAAGAGGGGTTGGCTCAGTCGGTAGCGCACCCAGCTTGTAATTTACAGTTCCAGGGTTGAAGTCCCAGCTGGGTCAGCGTTGAGATTTATCTCCACAAAACTCTACGACTTCCTTCGTCAGTAGGGGACACTGATGGGCTTGGAAAGGCCGCCGTCCGTCGGATGGGACGTTAAGCCTTGTACGCTAGAGACATACCCTGTGCACGTTAAAGAACACGCTGGATGACCTTAACGGGAGTCTTCCATCTGTTTCCCACAGCTGTCCAGTGGGTCTCCTTCCCCCAAATCTTCTCTGAACTCTTGAGGTCCTTGTGACCTGGCCATTTTTCTCATTGTGTGAAAAAAAAGTGCCACTGAGAGCTAAAGCAATCCAATCCCCTGACATTAAATTTGACCTTAACATTTTTTATCTCTATTCTTACTCATTTATCTTTTTTTAACTTCATTCTTCATCAGCAGCGTCAATACATTAACATTCTTATGAAACACTGTTTTGCGTTATAAAGTCTCGTAGAATTGGTAGAAACTAGAGCGAAAAAGAGGAATTTAATTTTCCGCTTTCTAATTCTGCACGTAGATAGACTACCAGCACTTTATAAATTACCCTTAAAAATAGAACATTTCGTCACATATCAGACACAACAGCAACTTTTCAACTTTTCTAAATGAAGCATTAACAAACTCTTCGTTAAAAAAAGCAGAACATTGATGCTTTGTTTAATTTTCAATTTCCGGAGTCATTAAAGTTTTGTGGGACTTTCAATACTTTTCTTACAAAAAACATGTTTTTTCCGATAAACAGTAAATATTTTCGATACACTATGTATATTTTTAGACGGAATAAAGTGCTGTTTGTTAATCATTTGGACACAAAACCTGCGTGCATTGGAGGAGATGTTCTGTGAAGGGAGTCGATCAAATCTTTCCATCGCGTGTTTTGGGCACTTATTCCCTGTTCTTCAAGGATAGGGAGAATCCAACATGGTTCGTGTATTTGGTCCATTTGGATAGCATCAAGACGTGGTCGACGAGAAGCTTTAGACCTTTGGAGCCGCGAACGTATTGTCCGTAAGTCCACAATAGAAGTTCTTCCAGTTTTTTCATTCCTTTAGGTGATGGGAAATGTATTTCTTTTTTTTTGTAATTTTTTAACAATTCGTGGCTCTGGAGTCTCAGGTTAGCCACATGATTCCCGTACATCGAAAACTTTGAATCCGAAATAGTTCTTTATGCGAGAAAAAAGCTGTAATTTGTTGCCTCACTTCGTTCACGTTCCAGTAAGGTTTCCTTTATTCAAATGGCAATGCATCAAGCTTATTTTCTGATGGTTAACCTTGCAGTTTCGCTTGAAGAATTCTGGAAACCCACTAAAACTTTAACTACCTTTCCTGAATCCACACTGTTCTTCATGTAGTTGTCGATCGGGGCGGAGGTGGCTCAGTCGGTAGCGCGCCAGGCTCGTAATCTGTAGTTCCCAGGTTCGAGTCCCAGCTGGGTGAGCGTTGAGGTTTATCTCCACAAAATTCCTCGCCCTGCCCACGGTCAGTAGGGGACACTGATGGGCTTGGAAAGGACGCCGTCCGTTGGATGGGACGTTAAGCCGTGGCCAGTGTACGGGAGAGCCATACCCTGTGCACGTTAAAGAACACGCTAGATGGCCTTGACGGGAGGCTACCATCTGTCTCCCAACAGCTGTTCCAGTAGGTCCCCTCCCCCAACCTTCTCTGAACCTTCGCGGGGTCAATGTGACCTGGCAATTTAGCCCATAGTGTGCAAAAAAGTGCCGCTCAGAGGTAAAACAACCCAACCCAAAGTAGTTGTCGATCATCCGAATTTTTAATTGTATTAAGTACAAAAACGCAAAGAACTTTATCTGTAACAGATAGTAGACTGATTCCCGCATAATTATCATAAGAATCGGGATCACTTTCTTTTAAAAATAAGGATAATAATGTTTCTGGTAAAATTCCTTAGAAACAATGCCTTTATCATTAAAAGGAAATTCAAAGCTTCATTTCCGAGCTCATAGCTCTAAATTGATTGAAATGCTCAGTAGTAATTTAAGCTACATGAAGAGATTTAGGAAGTTTAATTTAGAGATAATCAAAGTAACTTCAGATTGTGATATACGACCAACACTAAATCCAAAAGCACATCTATCCTCATTATAAACAATGGGTTGGCTTGTTTTACCTCTGGCGGCACTTTTTTGCACACCATGTGCTAAATGGCCAGGTCACATGGACCCCGAAGGCTCAGAGAAGGTTGGGGGAGGGGACCCACTGGAACAGCTGTTGGGAGACAGATGGTAGCCTCCCGTCAAGGCCATCCAGCGTGTGCTTTAACGTGCACAGGGTATGGCTCTCCCGCACACGGGGCCACGGCTTAACGTCCCATCCGACCGACGGCGGCCTTTCCAAGCCCATCAGATATACAATGGGAGTAGAACTTCACATTATTTAGAACATCTCGGAAATGATCTCCCATCTGTTAATAACAGAATCCTCACCTTCAATAACATTACGATGACAGAAACCGCACCTTCACCCCTCGGTCAGAAACGGGACACCAATTGGACTAGAAACGCCACCGTCCGTCGGATGGGACGTTAAGCCATATTTCATGTATAAGTGAGTCATACTATCTACACGCCAAAGTACACACTAGATGGCTTTGACGGAGGCTTCCGTCTGCCTGCTAACAGTGTCTGCTAGGTTCCCTTATCTTCTTTGAGTCCTTGGGGTCCTCGTGACTGGCCATTTAGTCAACTGCAAATATAAATGCACTTCTCAATGGTAGAACAACCCTACTAGCAAATCACGAAAATTCTTTAATTCTTTTGCTTAGGTAGTGTATACGCAACATGTTTACTACGAATATGAATGCAAGATGAATAAAAGTGACATATTTAAATATTCTTTCATTTAAGTATATCCGTGAGAAGAGACCAGTGACAAAGATGAGAGAAGAAATTAAATTAACGCTAAGATAATAAAATAGCTCAAATCACCCGATATTATTTCAACAACATGTGAAATTAAATTCACGACCAGTAGCGTTTCCTCCCAAGTTTTATATCAACGAAAACACTGCCATTCCCTTCTAGGTAAACCTTGACTGTTTTAATTCCTATTTGATTTAGTATCGCAGGAAAGCTTTCCCAGTTCTGAGAGGGAAATTGGCAAAGACCTCTCTTAGTGCAGTGAGAGTGCAAATGAATATTCCAATGCCGACATTATCAGCTGCAAACAGATGTCATAAAATTTCTGCATGCGAAGACTTTGGGATGCTGTGCTTAGGAGCTTGCAAGTGCTGTGGGGTGATTCATTAAATGTAAAAGTGGCGAAATAAAATTGAAGTAAATATCGCTGCTTGCTCGGTTTCCATGGTTACTGAATACACTCAATGCGTCTGTGGAAAGAGCCGCTTAGTTTGTGATAAAGATGGTACTAGGAAAAGAACAAAAAAGTTTTGTTTTGCCAAAAAAAAAAAGTTGGAAGGACCGAGGGGGGGGGTGAGGGTTTAACATCGTAATTCGTAACGTTATTGAAGGTGAGGATTCTGTTATTAATAGATGGGATATCATTTTCCAGATGTTCTAAATAATGTGAGTTGGGTTGTTTTACCTCTGAGCGGAACTTTTTTTGCACACAATGGGCTAAATGGCCAGGTCACATGGACCCCGAAGGCTCAGAGAAGGTTGTGGGAGGGGACCCACTGGAACAGCTGTTGGGGGACAGATGGTAGCTTCCCGTCAAGGTTATCCAGCGTGTTCTTTAACGTGAACAGGGTATGGCGCACACGGAGCCACGAATTAACGTCCCATCCGAAGACGGCGGCCTTTCCAAGCCCATCGGTGTCCCCTACTGACCGTGGGCAGGGCGGAGAATTTTGCGGAGATAAATCTCAACGCTGACCCAGCTGGGACTCGAACCTTGGAACTACAGATTACGAGCCTGGCGCGCTACCGACTGAGCCACCCCGCCCCTCTAAACAATGTGAAGTTCTACTCCCATTGTATATTAGAATAGAACTGGAACATATTGAGCTAAATGATCAGCTTATAGTTCGAAAGGAAATGCGAAATGAGAACAAACTTTAAAAGTTATATTTTGCTATTGAATTAATATGTGTTTCATGTCCCTGAGACTGATTTGAAATAAAATGTAGAAGGTGGTGAAAAAGTCATTAGAGTGTTGAGTGGTTTAACATATGAGCAGCATTTTTTTTGCACATATTGAGCTAAATGATCAAGTCACAAGTTACCCAAGGACTCAGAGGAAGTTCGGGGGAAGAGCACCCATCGAATAATGGTTAGGAGACAGATGAAAATCTCTCATTATGGCCATCCAGCATGTTCTTAACGATTGGTGAACTAAAATGCAATTTTTTTTAAGGAGATTGGATGTGAGAAGCTGGAAGTCCAAATATTACAGTAAATATTGTATGAGTTGAACTGAAGTGCAGATTTTATATTGGATATAGGTTGAGAGAAGTTCGAAGCGATTGGATGAGATGAATTGGAGTGCAAATGATATAATGGAGATATAATGGGAGAAGTTGGAACTTCAAATACTGTAATGGAGATGTGATGAGATGAACTGGAGTGTGAAAATATGATAATGGAGATTGGATGAGAGAAGTTGAAAGTCCAAATATTACAATGGAAATTGGATGAGAGAAGTTGAAAGTCCAAATATTACAATGGAAATTGGATGAGAGAAGTTGAAAGTCCAAATATTACAATGGAAATTGGATGAGAGAAGTTGAAAGTCCAAATATTACAATGGAAATTGGATGAGAGAAGTTGAAAGTCCAAATATTACAATGGAAATTGGATGAGAGTGTTGAATGTCCAAATATAACAATGGAAATTGGATGAGAGAAGTTGAAAGTCCAAATATTACAATGGAAATTGGATGAGAGAAGTTGAAAGTCCAAATATCACACTGTAAATTGGATGAGAGAAGTTGAAAGTCTAAATACTACAATGGAAATTGGATGAGAGAAGTTGAAAGTCCAAATACTACAATGGAAATTGGATGAGAGAAGTTGAAAGTCCAAATACTACAATGGAAATTGGATGAGAGAAGTTGAAAGTCCAAATACTACAATGGAAATTGGATGAGAGAAGTTGAAAGTCCAAATACTACAATGGAAATTGGATGAGAGAAGTTGAAAGTCCAAATACTACAATGGAAATTGGATGAGAGAAGTTGAAAGTCCAAATACTACAATGGAAATTGGATGAGAGAAGTTGAAAGTCCAAATACTACAATGGAAATTGGATGAGAGAAGTTGAAAGTCCAAATACTACAATGGAAATTGGATGAGAGAAGTTGAAAGTCCAAATACTACAATGGAAATTGGATGAGAGAAGTTGAAAGTCCAAATACTACAATGGAAATTGGATGAGAGAAGTTGAAAGTCCAAATACTACAATGGAAATTGGATGAGAGAAGTTGAAAGTCCAAATACTACAATGGAAATTGGATGAGAGAAGTTGAAAGTCCAAATACTGCAATGGAAATTGGATGAGAGAAGTTGAAAGTCCAAATATTACAATGGAAATTGGATGAGAGAAGTTGAAAGTCCAAATATTACAATGGAAATTGGATGAGATGAACTGTAGCGCAAATGTCACAATGAAGATTGGATAACAGAAGCTGAAAGTCCAAATATTACAGTAGAGATTGGGAAAAATGAAGTGAGTGCAAATGTGATAATGAAGATTGGATGATAGAAGCTGGAAGTTCAAATATTAAAGATATGACGAAATGAATTGGAGTAGAAATGTGATAATGGAGATTGAATGAGAGAAGCTGAAGTCGAATACTATAAAGGAGATTGGATGGGAGACGAACTGGAGTGCAAATGTTATAAATGGAGATTCAATGAGAGAAGTTGGAAGTCCTACTATTAGAATGGAGAGTGGCTGAGAAGAACTAGAATGCAAATGTAAAAAAGGAGATTGGATGACAGAAACTGGAAGTTCAAATATTATAATGGAGATCGGATGAGATAAACTGGAGTCCAAATATTATAATGGAGACTGAATGAGAGAAATTGAAATGCAAATATTATAGCAGAGATTGGATAAGAGAAGCTAGAAAAGAAATGATGGGAAGATCGGAATGAAAATCTTACAGTAGAGAGTAGATGACAAGTGCTGGAGTCTAAATTTTGTAACGAAGATTTTATGAGAGAAGTTGTAAAAAGAACTAGATTAGAGCCTGGATTTAACACTACTAGATTAGAAGTTTACGAAAAAGGAGTATATTTAGTCATTTCACTGAAGATTTGGATGAATGAAAATGGGGCGCAAAATATTACGAAGAAAATCGGTTCACTCTCACTAGAATCGAAATTATTAGTAAGAGATTTTGATTAGAGGAACTGGATTACAAATCATCTAAAATGATCGCATCATTAGGACCGAAGTGAGAACTATTTTCATGAACTTTTAAGTAAGAAGTGTTGGAATCTGAAAAATAATAATATGAAAGGTTGTGTTGTTTTACCTCTTAGCGGCACTTTTTTGCACACCATGGGCTAAATGGCCAGGTCACATGGACCCCGAAGGCTCAGAGAAGGTTGGGGACCCACTGGAACAGCTGTTGGGACACAGATGGTAGCCTCCCGTCAAGGCCATCCAGCGTGTTCTTTAACGTGCACAGGGTATGGCCACGGCCTAACGTCCCATCCGACGGACGGCGGCCTTTCCAAGCCCATCGGTGTCCCCTACTGACCGCGCGGGGAATTTTGCGGAGATAAATCTCAATGCTGACCCAGCTGGGACTCGAACCTGGGAACTACAGATTACGAGCCTGGCGCGCTACCGACTGAGCCACCCCCGTTCCAATATGAAAGGAAAGATATATATATATATTTAAATCTTCTTCGGGTAATATTCCTATTTTAATGAGTGATATATATATTTTTTCAGACTCTGTTAAATTTCGAATATTCGTAAATTACTGTAGAACGTAATTACTGTTTCTTTTTTCCTTTTTGAAAGCAAGAGAAAAAGCAAATTATATCTTATGACATCGCAAATGACATATTAATGATGAAGAGGTGGGAGTTAATACCGGAAGAATTCCAATCTTACCTGGGCTAGTGTTGAGATTTATTTCCGCTAAACCCCAAACTTCCCCCTCGGTCAAAAAGGGAACACCAATGGGGTCGCAAAGGTCGCCGTCAGTTCGGTGGGATATAAAGCTGTGGCCGCAAGTGCATTAAAGAACACGCTGGGTGTTGGATTGTTTTACCTCTGAGTGGCACTCTTTTGCACTCAATGGGCTACATGACCAGATCACAAGGACCTCGAGGGTTCAGAGAAGGTTGGGAAGGGCACCCACTGGACAGCTGTTAGGAGACAGATGTTAATCTCTCGTTTAGGCCATCAAGACCCTTCTTTCTTTGACGTACAGAGGGTATGGTTCTTCTGCACACGGCTTCATGGCTTAACGTCCAATCCAATGGACTGTAGCCTTTCCAAGCCTATCGGTGTTCCCTATTGACCGAGGGCAGGGCTGTGAGTTTTGCGGAGATAAATCTCAACGCTAGCCCAGTTGGGACTCGAACCTGTGAACTACAGCTTATGAGCCTGGCACCCTACCAATTTAATCACCCCCACCCTTAGAGGTTCTTGTGACCTGGCCATTTAGTCCATTGTTTGAAAAAAATGCCGCTCGGAAGTAAAACAACCCAATCTAGTTAATAAAGATTAGAGATTAAAATATTTTATTGAAATTATCATTGAACAAAATTAGTGTACTTAAATTTCCTCCTTTTACAGAAAACTCGAAAATATTCTTCTAAAAAATATATATATATATGTGTCGCGAGAATAAATTGCTCAAAAATAAATCTTCAATTTCTTTTTTATTCTCAGTGAGTTTTAGAATTAGTAACCAGTCTGAATAAAATGAAAAAGAAAAAAGAAAGTAGCTCTCTTCCTGCAAATGCAAATCATTGGGACTCTCATATTTTACCTCATGGATAGAAACGAAAGTGAAGAAACTAGCGCCCAGTTTAACGTTCATAACATCAGCTTTGCCTGTGGAACATTTCTTAACGACATCGCAGAACATGCAACGGCGGTTAAAGAAATTGCAGGTTTATTTCCAATATTTAGAAAGTTCAACACATAAACACACACACACACACAAGACACAAAGCTTCATCCCAACTCTTGTTTCCTCCATATCGATCCCACTCCGAGAGAAAAATGTCTGACACTCATCTCCGCTGTGCCGAGTCTTCATCTTTATAGATCTTGAGGACGTTAATGCAGGAAACGTGCAAAGATCCAATTTTTACAACAGCCATTGCGAGAGCTAAGAGCCACAAGTGTGGTGGCTCACCAGCTCTGTTTTCTGTTACAAGCAAAGTAAGTTTAACACCTTCAGCCATGGCCAGCAATTGCTTTGTTTCCAAATGTGAGGACTGCACGCAAAGTTGTAATTAAATTTCCATCTGTTTCCTTAAGAATGCCCAAGCTTTCACAATCTAAAATATTCGAAGAGATGTTTCCTATCATTTTGTTGATGTTTCGCTCTTTTGTCCTCACTCATTTCTTTTTAAACCCCCCCCACAATTTCTTTTCTCCCCCCCTCACCTTTATCTGGCGTTATTAGGAGAAGAGTTTACTACGAATTAATACCGGAAGAATTCCAATTTCTTCTCGTCTCGCGAGTGTTTCGCGAGAGCTGCCAAATAAATGAGAATATACGTAACACGGAAAAGTAAAGGGTAAGACAAAAATGTGATGAATGCCATTATACTAACGACATGTCATCCAGGAGTTCTGATTAGCCGCAGCTAAGAGTATATATTTACATTTAATTCGGGTTTCGTTTTCTGTATTCTCTTGTGTTTGCGTGTTTAGATGAATGTGTTTGGGAAAGGCCATATCAAAACCCGATGCATTTTCCTCTTCATGTCTTGGCAAGTGATGTATGTTGGAAGAGGAACGACGCACAGATTGTACGGTAATATTTCTTCTCCATATGCATGAAATCAGCGGCCATCAAACGTGACAAAATGTTCATTAAGAAATATCACTAGCGTTGCAAAACCGCGCGAGATGTCGTGATAAATTATTTTCTGAATGCGAGATTTATATTACTTTTGATTATTAATGTTTCGCATTTGAGACTTTTGCTTAAGGTATCGTAAATATCACTGTATAACACTAGAAGTTTCAGCTAGAATTATTATTACATATTACATTTAGGATGTGTTTCTTTTTGTATATTTTATTCAGACGGTAAAAATACAGATAAATCATTTACGAGTAGAGTTACTGGATAATCGAAAAGAGTTGAGTTGTTTTACCCCTGAGCGGCACTTTTTTTTACACATAATGAGCTAAATAAAAAAATAAATAAATACCCCCTCAAGCAGCTGCTTGCCACAGAGGTCTGACAGGAGCCTGTCAGTTTATATGCCATAGTAGAAGGTCTGAGGATGGCAGGACCTCAGCAGAAAAACAACACACATATCCATGCCTTATCCGGGTCTCGAATCCAGGTCCCTTAGATCAGTAGCCAAGCGCGCTAACCACTCGGCCATGAGCCAGGTGAAAAAGACCCCGAGTTCTCGGAGACGTGTGGAGGAGGGGACCCACTGGACAGCTGTTAGGATACAGATGGTAGCTTCCCGACAAGGCCATCCAGCCTGTTCTTTAACGTGCACAGGGTATGACTTCCGTCGCACACGGGACCACGGCTTTATATCCCATACGACAGCCTTTCCAAATCCATCAGTATCCCTATTGCTCGAGGGCGAGTTTTGCGGAAATAAATCTCAACGCTGGCCCAACTGGGACTCGAACCTGGAAACTGCAGGTTACGAACGTGACGCGCTACCGACTGAGCCACCCCCTCCAGTGTTATAAATTAGTAGAATCATTTGGTTATGTTTCTAAAAATGTTTTGTCAGAAATATTGGAAGAAATGAGCTAAATTCAGTATGTTGATGATTTGTTTCATAAGCCGCAAGTTGCAATGAGACGCGGACTAGAAATATAAAATGAAATATAAATACACCCCTCCCCTCCTCAAGCAGCTGCTTGTCTCAATGTTGTCACTGCCTCAAGCAGTTGCTGACAGTAACCTGTCAATTTAATACACTATAGAAAAGCTCAGTGATAAAGGGTTGGGTTGTTTTACCTCTGAGCGGCACTTTTTTGCACACCATGGGCTAAATGGCCAGGTCACATGGACCCCGAAGGCTCAGAGAAGGTTGGGGGTGGGGACTCGCTGGAACAGCTGTTGGGAGACAGATGGTAGTCTCCCGTCAAGGCCATCCAGCGTGTTCTTTAACGTGCACAGGGTATGGCTCTCCCGCACACGGGGCCACGGCTTAACGTCCCATCCGACGGACGGCGGCCTTTCCAAGCCCATCGGTGTTCCCTACTGACCGTGGGCAGGGCGGGAAATTTTGCGGAGATAAATCTCAACGCTGACCCAGCTGGGACTCGAACCTGGGAACTACAGATTACGAGCCTGGCGCGCTACCGACTGAGCAACCCCTGCCCCAGTGATAAAGGCAAGACCTCAGCAGAAACACAATACAAATATCCATGCCTTAACCCGAGGTTCGAACCAAGTTCCCTTTGACCAGGTAAGCCTAAACTACAGTTGTTTGGTGTTTTGCGAATATAAAATGCTACTAGCAGAATTGCAGAGTAGCAGGAGTATTCGACAGGATGCGCTGACACTCATTTAAGTCAGTTGTGGTAAAGGTTTTCAGCTTCCCTAAATTCCGTAGGTTCTCGGCTGATCGGTCCCGAATATGTTGTGGTGGTCCCACTTGCGTCTTGGTGAGTTAGGTTTAGAGATCGAGTTTCTATCTGCGATGGGTCGGGATTGAATCCGCTGCAAGTGCCCAAAATCTCTGGGAGAATTGCGTCACCTACCTATTGAATGGAGGAGTACGTTATCGATCAGCAAAGTTATCAATGAGCAGGCGTTTATAGGTCCATTTTTTGAAGTGGGCCAAACTTATTGGGGCCGAAACCCTTACAGTAAACTAGGTTAAGGTGATATAAAGCTATAGACAAAGTTTGGTGGTCCTAACTCTGACCATATAGGAGGACGTATCGAAGGGGCGGGGGTGGCTCAGTCGGTAGCGCGCCAGGCTCGTAATCTGTAGTTCCCAGGTTCGAGTCCCAGCTGGGTCAGCGTTGAGATTTATCTCCGCAAAATTCCCCGCCCTGCCCACAGTCAGTAGGGGACACCGATGGGCTTGGAAAAGCCGCCGTCCGTCTGATGGGACGTTAAGCAGTGGCCCCATGTGCGGGAGAGCCATACTCTGTGCACGTTAAAGAACACGCTGCATGGCCTTGACGGGAGGCTACCATCTGTCTCCCAACAGCTGTTCCAGTGGGTCCCCTCACCCAACCTTCTCTGAGCCTTCGGGGTCCATGTGACCTGGCCATTTAGCCCATGGTGAGCAAAAACGTGCCGCTCAGAGGTAAAACAACCCAACCTAACAACGTATCGAACAAGCCGACACACAGACAAACCCCATTTATACACACTGCTCGACAATGAAAATGACACAACATGAAGGAATGTACGAATGAGACGAAAGTTACCACACATGTAGACAAGTAAGTGCGAAAGAAGTAATTTAATTTCAGAGGGATTATATGAATGCGATTGGAGAGTAGAGAGTGTAATGTGGCCTGAGTCAATAGCTCGTATGACCGTCGTGCTGGGCTATACATTCGGCTAAACTGCGTGGCATCGCGTGGAAAAGTCCCCGGATGGTGTGCTGAGTATTCATGGATCATGTGTCGTTGACCTGTGTGTGTTATCGTGGATCATGTGTCGTTGACCTGTGTGTGTTATCGTGGATCATGTGTCGTTGACCTGTGTCCATGATTCATCACCATTGCGAGGAGGTCGTGCAGAGGTGTGAAGTTGTCTGCAAATGATGTCCCACACGTTCTCTATTGGGGAGAAGTCTGGAGATCACTCTGGTCAAGGCAGCACCTGGACACCTTGTAGGCTCTGTCTGTTGACGTTGGCAGTGTTCAGGAAGGCATTATCGTGGTGAAACTGGGCATCAGAGATACCAGAAGATACCCAACAAAAGTGATGCAGCACCTCATCGATGTATCGTCGTGCTGTCATTGTACCCACTATGCATACGAGTGGACAATGGCTGTTGAAACTGATAGTGCCCCAAACCTCTCTTTTCTTGCGATCTTATGCAACCACAGCAATTCCCGATTCCACCTTACGACACTACCAGTTATGAAAAGCCGTGCTTATCTAGAGCCGGGGGCAAGGAATACGCCATATAGACGCACCTCAACCCCGACCTGACATGGCAGCAGTCATATAAAAAGAAAGCTAACCACCGGAAGAAACCTAACTTTAATCTGTTCCCCAGTTAGCCATGAACAAGGATATGTAAATCTAAGTTCGCTTGGCTCCCGGGGTGGAGACTCTTAGTAAGGCCCAGACTTTGTTGAGGGTTCGACCTACTGGGAAACAAATCTTTTCAGAAGAGCCCTCGAACTGCTCATCCAGAGCACCTGATAGGTGAGGTCTCAGACACCGTCACCATCCAACAGGACACGGAACTGGTCAGCAGCATCGTCGACCTCGGTTGGTCTTGGCTATGTCCAACCGGGGACCCAATCCGGCTGGCACAGCCTTCGACCGCGTTGCTGGGCCCGAAGCCCCCACCACCACGTCAAGGTGGTCCCCTATTGGGGGGAGTGCCCCAAACCATGACATCAGGCTAAAGAGCGTGTGACCCTCATGAATGACAGCAAGATCAGCCCGGACGTCATCTCCAGATTCTCAGTCGGTGCTCATCGCTGCTGAGGCAGAAGCGATACTGATGATTTGTCGCTGAATATGATGATATATATCGCCGAATACGACTGGTTCCATTTGTCCCGCCACGCATGTTTGATACAGCACCACTGCAACCTTGGACAACAATGTGCTGTGGTGAGTGACAGCTGTCGCAATGGCTGGCGAAAGCGTAAAAACCTGCCTCAGCCAATCTATGATTCACATTCTGTGTCAACACGGGGATTTCCATAGCTGCCGGGGCGGGGGTGGCTCAGTCGGTAACGCGCCAGGCTCGTAATCTGTAGTTCCCAGGTTCGAGTCCCAGCTGGGTCAGCGTTAAGATTTATCTCCGCAAAATTCCCCGCCCTGCCCACGGTCAGTAGGGGACACCGATGGGTTTGGAAAGGCCGCCGTCCGTCGGATGGGACGTTAAGCCGTGGCCCCGTGTGCGGGAGAGCCATACCCTGTGCACGTTAAAGAACACGCTGGATGGCCTTGACGGAAGGCTACCATCTGTCTCCCAACAGCGGTTCCAGTGGGTCCCCTCCCACAACCTTCTCTGAGCCTTCGGGGTCCATGTGACCTGGCCATTTAGCCCATGGTGTGCAAAAAAGTGCCGCTCAGAGGTAAAACAACCCAACCCAACCCATAGATGCCTGCACACTGCGTCGAATGTGGTCCACTCTGAATTATGGGGCTGCTACGGCTTGATGTCAAATGCGGTGATCGAAGCTTTCGGACATCCGCCGTGCACCAGTCCCACTACAGCGACGCACGTTACCTTCCTCCAACCACTGTCGTCAAATTCGACTGACAGTTTTTGCATCCCGATGCGTTTTCCGCCGCAGGAACCAATCATCCGTACGCATCCCTATGATGAAGCTTCTGGTTCGTGTGATGGTGGTATTCCCAATGACGTCGCCCAGGCATTCTCACTCCTTACACGTGCTTTCGCCACAGAGATCACTCCGATGCAGTGGTCCACACGCCCAGGTGAGGACGACCAAACTTAACTACGCCTAGCAGTTTTTCCTTGTTATCTCCCTCATCTATCACGTTATTGGTTCGCAACTGAAACTCATTTACATCACCCAACTGTCGAAACATACCCACCTATTTGTATGGAGCTCCGACAAATACTTCCTGGTGTGACATTTTCTATATCGAGAGGGGTGGGGATGGCTCAGTCGGTAGCGCGCCAGGCTCGTAATCTGTAGTTCCCAGGTTCGAGTCCCAGCAGGGTCAGCGTTGAGATTTATCTCCGCAAAAATTCCCTGCCTTGCCCACGGTCAGTAAGGTCAGTAAGACCGCCGTCCGTCGAATGAGACGTTAAGCCGTGGCCCCGCGTGCGGGAGAGAGCCATACCCTGTGCACGTTAAAGAACACGCTGGATTGCCTTAACGGGAGGTTACCATCTGTCTCCCAACAGCTGTTCCCGTGGGTCCCTCCCCCAACCTTGTCTGAGCCTTCGGGGTCCTTGTGATCTGGCCATTTAGCCCATGGTGTGCACAAAAGTGCCGCTCAGAAGTAAAACAACCCAACTCTATGTCGAGCAGCATTTATATATATAGATGATTATTATATATTGCTGGAGAGGTAATATTAAAACGATCTCGCTTTTCTCATAATATTTCATATGACTATTTTGTGTTGTGGGAACTTTATTCTTCGATTATTGTTTTATTTCATGGCTATGACAACGATTTTGTGTTGACTGTTTGAAAAAAAGAAAACAAAAATGTGACCTTATAAACTAAAACAAAAAGTGTGTTTCGGAGAAAGAACCCGAAAACTTGTTCATGACAGTCTCAAGAAAAAAAAAAATCCTTGGCTACAAATGCTGCCTGTGACAGATATTAGTTTCAGAACAGAAAGGCGCACATGTTGACGGACATGCCATCAAGCGTTGAAAAGGAAACTTGTCTCTTTAGTTTTTCAGCGATTCTTGTAGTAACAACTAGACGAAAAAAAATATATAGCCACGTTTCGAAATGCATCAAATTCCCGATTATCCAGGGATTAGTTGCGTTAGGAGACAAGCTCGTAATCTGCAGATCCCAGGGTTGAGTTCCAACTGCACCAGTTTTGAGATTAATCTTTGCTAAATCCCAACCCTACCCTTGGTGAAATAGGGGGCACCTATGTGCTTGGAGAGGCCGCCGTCCGTTTAATGGGACGCAAAGCAGAGATTCCGTGTGCAGTACACAACCATACCCTTTGCGTGCTAAAAACAACGTTGGATGGCACTGATAGGAGACTGTCATCTGTCTCCTAACAGTTCTCTAATGAGTTTGATTCTACCAACCTCCTCTGAGATTTTGGGGTCCTTGTGACCTGGCCATTTATACCATTATGTGGGTTGGGTTGTTTTACGTCTGAGCGGCACTTTTTTGCACACCATGGGCTAAATGGCCTGGTCACAAGGACCCCGAAGGCTCAGAGAAGGTTGGGGGAGGGGACCCACTGGAACAGCTGTTGGGAGACAGATGGTAGCCTCCCGTCAAGGCCATCCAGCGTGTTCTTTAACGTGCACAGGGTATGGCTCTCCATCCGACTCCTTTCCAAGCCCATCGGTGTCCCCTACTGACCGTGGGCAGGGCGGGGATTTTTTGCGGAGATAAATCTCAACGCTGACCCAGCTGGTACTCGAACCTGGGAACTACAGATTACGAGCCTGGCGCGCTACCGACTGAGCCACCCCCGCCTCACCATTATGTGAAAAGATGTGCCCCTCAGAGGTAAAACAACATAACTTCGTTGAATCATACTTAATACTGGGCTCACTTCGTCATGGAACACCTAATACTGGGTTCACTTTATCACACCCCACGTAGTAATGGGTTTACTCCATCGCCACATCCCTAGTAGTAAGCTCATTTTGTCGTAGCACACCTAGTAATGGGTTTGCTTTGTCACATCACACCTAGTAATAATAATAATAAATCTTTATTTCATTCTGCCAGTCAGTATAATATATATTTACATGGCATAATTAGCTAATAACAATTGATACCTGCATGCCAAAAATCGAGGGGGCGGGGGTGACTCAGTCGGTAGCGCGCCAGGCTCGTAATCTGTAGTTCCCAGGTTCGAGTCCCAGCTGGGTCAGCGCTGAGATTTATCTCCGCAAAACTCCTCGCCCTGCCCACGGTCAGTAGGGGACACCGATGGGCTTGGAAAGGCCGCCGTCCGTCGGATGGGACGTTAAGCCGTGGCTCCGTGTACGGGAGAGCCATACCCTGTGCACGTTAAAGAACACGCTAGATGGCCTTGACGGGAGGCTACCATCTGTCTCTCAACAGCTGTTCTAATAGGTTCCCTCTCCCAACCTTCGGAGTCTTTGTGACCTGGCCATTTAGCCCATTGTGTGCAAAATAGTGCCGCTCAGAGGTAAAACAACCCAACCATTCATCGTATTCAGATTAATAAAAAACTTGAAGCAATCAAATGCAATAAGCAGGTATATTTCTTTAAAAAATCAGATATCTCCAAAGAGTCGTAAAAAAAAAATATCAAAGTCAGCCCTCGTTTTACATTAAATTATTCGAATGAAAACAAAAAAAAAATACTTTTCGCTTATCCCTTGGTTCTTTTCCATTTACAAATCCAGCGGGAATCTTTAGAACCACCGTAAACTCACGCAAAAATGCAAGAACTGCGATAAACAACGAGAGCGGACATTTTCACATATAACACGTTTTTACATCGCATCTAGAAAACTATAGCTTTATTTATTTGAAAAAACAAAAGCGATGACAATGTAGAAAAGAAAGGAAAAAACTTCCATAGCTGTAATGTTTTCGTATCAAGAGCGTTTTATAACCAAAACAACGGATATTTTTTTATGCAGCTTACGGAATAAAAGCAGCAAATGTGTGTAATAACGAAAACAAAATAGTGTGTGTTGTGGGGGGGGGGGGGGACTATTTGGCTAATGGATCATCCCGGGGAAAATTCAAGCAAGGAAATTAAATGTCTCTAGAGCATACCGAGTTGCGAAGAAATTACCGAACTGTAGACAATATGGGCACACAGGTGTACTGTTTCCCATGGGTACGACGTCAGCCCCAATGCCTTGCAAGTCTTAGCTGTGACTGTCTCATTTTCACAGAGGAAGAGAACGGTGAAATGTGATTTACCTTTCTCACAAGCATGGTGATTTACCTTTCGTAAAGGATTTTACGATATATAAGTACGAAGCATCAGACCAAAAAAAAACACTGAAAGGAGATTTTAACGGTATTTTCTTATTTGGTGAGTTGACGTTCAAGTTTCTGAGCTGTACGGATATCTTGTTCAGATATGAAGCAGATTCGAGGATAGACGATGCACGATACTTATTTTTTTCCATGACATCTGCTTTTGGTATTCAGTTAAGTTAATAGTGGGTAAGGTTTCGTTTTTCTTTTTTCGTGTGGTGGGTTTATTTTCAAAGATATAATGTTTTGTTGCGGTTGTTTGTCCTGGTCATACGATCTGCTTTTGGTTCTTTCACGCATCTGCTTTTGGTATTCAGTTAAGCTAATATTGGGTGAAGTTCCGGTTGTTTGTTTTTCCCTGAGGTTGGGCTTATTTTCAAAGATGGGCATATTTTGTTACAGTTGCTTGTTCTGGTCATACGATCTGCTTTTGGTTCTTTCACGCATCTGCTTTTGGTATTCAGTTAAGCTAATATTGGGTGAAGTTCCGGTTGTTTGTTTTTCCCTGAGGTTGGGCTTATTTTCAAAGATGGGCATATTTTGTTACAGTTGCCTGTTCTGGTCATACGATCTGCTTTTGGTTCTTTCACGCATCTGCTTTTGGTATTCAGTTAAGCTAATATTGGGTGAAGTTCCGGTTGTTTGTTTTTCCCTGAGGTTGGGCTTATTTTCAAAGATGGGCATATTTTGTTACAGTTGCTTGTTCTGGTCATACGATCTGCTTTTGGTTCTTTCACGCATCTGCTTTTGGTATTCAGTTAAGCTAATATTGGGTGAAGTTCCGGTTGTTTGTTTTTCCCTGAGGTTGGGCTTATTTTCAAAGATGGGCATATTTTGTTACAGTTGCTTGTTCTGGTCATACGATCTGCTTTTGGTTCTTTCACGCATCTGCTTTTGGTATTCAGTTAAGCTAATATTGGGTGAAGTTCCGGTTGTTTGTTTTTCCCTGAGGTTGGGCTTATTTTCAAAGATGGGCATATTTTGTTACAGTTGCTTGTTCTGGTCATACGATCTGCTTTTGGTTCTTTCACGCATCTACTTTTGGTATTCAGTTAAGCTAATATTGGGTGAAGTTCCGGTTGTTTGTTTTTCCCTGAGGTTGGGCTTATTTTCAAAGATGGGCATATTTTGTTACAGTTGCTTGTTCTGGTCATACGATCTGCTTTTGGTTCTTTCACGCATCTGCTTTTGGTATTCAGTTAAGCTAATATTGGGTGAAGTTCCGGTTGTTTGTTTTTCCCTGAGGTTGGGCTTATTTTCAAAGATGGGCATATTTTGTTACAGTTGCTTGTTCTGGTCATACGATCTGCTTTTGGTTCTTTCATACTGTGATGATCTCGCGCCAATCCTGTTGGACTGCGACAGAATGTGATGGATTCTCCAGATGGATGCGATGGGCCAAATGTCGTGCCCGCTGGAGGACGATGTTTTTTTCTCTTAATTACCTTCGGTGAAATCACAGGTTCGCGGGTTGTTAACACCCGACATATGCCTCAGACTTGTTGCGTCAAGTGATGTATGAAAATATGTCCAACATTTCACGCAGAGAGTTGTATAGGGAAGACAGAGTTTATTTACACTTATATACAATCACGTGAAGGGGATGCTCTTAACTCCGTAGGCCTTTGCTGCTTTGCTTCTGCAAACAATTACACAATGAGGTGGAGAGCCGCACACATTGCAGATTCTCGCTTTACCGACCTTAAACTCGGCGAAAGGATAATTAACCTTTGCCTACAATGTGGGTTCACACAGAATCCACAGAACTGAATCAGATTCACCAAGAATCTTGATTCTCACTTAGAATCGAACCCTCTCCTTAAGGATTTCGTTCGAGTAAGACCGGCGTCCTTTTGACCCGTGTTCAAACGTTCTTTCTGTTTGACATTTACGCTCAAGACTGTTCTTTCTTTATTCGAGGCTCTACTCTGCCGCGCTGACACTGGCACCCCAGGCTGGTTGTAAAAAGCCATAAAAGGGTTGGGTTGTTTTACCTCTGAGTGGCACTTTTTTGCACACCATGGGCTAAATGGCTAGGTCACATGGACCCCGAAGGCTCAGAGAAGGTTGGGGGAGGGGACCCACTGGAACAGCTGTTGGGAGACAGATGGTAGCCTCCCGTCAAGGCCATCCAGCGTGTTCTTTAACGTGCACAGGGTATGGCTCTCCCGCACACGGGGCCACGGCTTAACGTCCCATCCGACGGACGGCGGCCTTTCCAAGCCCATCGGTGTCCCCTACTGACCGTGGGCAGGGCGGGAGTTTTGTGGAGATAAATATCAATGCTGACCCAGCTGGGACTCGAACCTGGGAACACAGATTACAAGCCTGGCATGCTACCGACTAAGCCACCCCTAACCCACCATAAAAGGGCTTTTCTGATATTGACTTGTACAGGCAGGCAGCTCAGACCCGAAAACGATATCTTTTGAGTCACATCCCCACAATAGCACTTCCAAGAACACAATCAATACATAAAAATATCTACAATAACAAAAATAAAATGTAACAATAAATAAAAATAAATAAATTAGAGGGACATGACACATACTATCTGCTTTTGGTATTCATTTAAGCTAATATTGGACGAAATTTCGGTTGCTTTTTTTCCCCTGTGATTGGGTTTATTTTCAAAGATGGTATGTTTTGTTACTGTTGTTTGTTCTGGTCATATCATCTGCTTTTGGGGCGGGAGTGGCTCAGTCGGTAGCGATCCTGGCTCGTAATCTGTAGTTCCCAGGTTCGAGTCCCAGCTGGGTCAGCGTTGAGATTTATCTCCGCAAAACTTCCCGCCCTGCCCACAGTCAGTGGGGGACACCGATGGGCTTGGAAAGGCCGCCGTCCGTCGGATGGGACGTTAAGCCGTGGCCCCGTGTGTGAGAGAGCCATACTTTGTGCACGTTAAAGAACACGCTGGATGGCCTTGACGGGGGGCTACCATCTTTCTCCCAACAGCTGTTCCAGTGGGTCCCCTCCCCCAACATTCTCTGAGCCTTCGGGGTCAATGTGACCTGGCCATTTAGCCCATGGTGTGCAAAAAAGTGCCGCTCAGAGGTAAAACAACCCAACCCATCTGCTTTTGGAATTCAGTTAAGATAATATTGGGTGAAGTTTCGGTTGCTTTTTTATCCCGGTGGTTCGGTTTATTTTCAAAAATGGGCATATTTTCATAGGGTTGTTTGTTCTTGTTGTATAGTGGTAGGAAATTCGTTTGCAATGTTTCGCGAAATAAACATAAGCGTGTCGTAAAAAACGGTACAAAACATGTTGAATAACAACATTAGGGGTTATAACATCTGCTAAGAGACAGATGGAATTCTTTCGTGAAATTAATCCAGCATGTTCTTTGTCCTATACAGGCTATGAAATTTTAGGTGCACTGAACCACGGATTAAAATCTCATACGACGGACGGACATCTTTCCACGTTCAAAGACGTCACCTTTCTCATCGAGGGCAGAGTGAGGTTAAGTGGAAAATATTTCAACATTGACACAAGTCGGACTTGAACTTGGTATCTGCACACTTCGTGCGATCTGGCAACCTTCGTGTCACGTGACACGAAGGTTGCCAGATCGCTAATCTCTAAAAAAAAATCGTTGACAGATATTTTTCTGAATTCTGTAATCAACCATAGTGTTCGGATACTTTTTTGAGCGACTGTAGGTGGTCATATTATTTTGATACTAGATCGTGTGGGCTCACTCACGGAAATATTGAGCATGTGCAGTTACCGTTCACAGCAAACTGGAGCGTGTGTAGTAACTGCACACGCTCCAGTTTGCTGTGAACGGCAACTGGAGCGTGCACAGTTGCTGTACACGCTCCAGATATTTTTCCTGAATTTTGTAATCACGTGACACGAAGGTTGCCAGATCGCTAATTTCTAAAATAAGAATCGTTACCAGATATTTTTTCTGAATTCTGTAATCAACCATAGTGTCCGGATACTTTTTCAGCTCTTAACCTTATCTTATCCTAACCTGATCAAATTGACAATATCGCAAAGTAGGATATCTAACCGAACCGAACCTAACCTATGGAATGGGCAAAATTCTAACCTAACTCTATCAACACCAAGGAATGATAGAAAAGTTCGCTGAGCACGCAAACGATTTGCTATGGACAATGGCAGAGGACTAGCAACAATATGTGGAGGAGTGCTTTAACTAAGACATCTTAGAAAGGGTTGGGTTGTTTTACCTCTGAGCGGCACTTTTTTGCACACCATGGGCTAAATGGACAAGTCACATGGACCCCGAAGGCTCAAAGAAGGTTGGGGGAGGGAACCCACTGGAACAGCTGTTGGGAGACAGATGGTAGTCTCCCGTCAAGGCCATCCAGCGTGTTCTTTAACGTGCACAGGGTATGGCTCTCCCGCACACGGTGCCACGGCTTAACGTCCCATCCGACGGACGGCGGCCTTTCCAAGCCCATCGGTGTCCCCTACTGACCGTGGGCAGGGCGGGGAATTTTGCGGAGATAAATCTCAACGCTGGCCCAGCTGGGACTCGAACCTGGGAACTACAGATTACGAGACTGGCGCGCTACCGACTGAGCCACCCCCGCCCCTTCTTAGAAAGGACAAGGAAGTTCAGTAATAGAGGAAGCAAATTTTAATTTTATATTTGTTTATGTTTTAATTCTCTCTATTGGAATTTACTAATGCAGAGTAGTAGAAAAAAAGATAGTAATTAAATTTAACATATTGAATAATATAATTACGAATATTAACATATATTATTTATAGTATTATACAATATTTTACATTATGTATTATTTTATTTATATATTTTTATATTACATAACAATATATCTTTGTGATATGGCTATTTAGCCCATTGTGTGCAAAAAAAGTGCCACTCAGAGGTCAAACAACCCGACCCACCTTATCTCCGTGAAACCCCAATTCTGTCCTCGGTTAGAAATGGATAACGATGGGCTTGGAAAGCCCGCCGTCCGTCGGATGGGACGTTAAGCTGTGATCCTTGTGCATGAGAGAGAGAGAGAGCCATACCCAACTCACGTTAAAGAACACTCTACGTGACATTAACGGGAAGCTACCATCTGTCTGTTCCAGTGGGTCCCCTCCCCTAACCTTCTCTGAGCATTCGGGATCCTCGTGACCTGGCTATTTAGCCCATTGTGTGCAAAAAAGTGTTGCTCAGAGGTAAAACAACCCAACTATGACTATTCCTCAAACTTCTAGCCCGTGGGGTTCTTGTGACCTGTCCGTTATCTGCAAAAAAGTACCACTCAGACAACCCAACCCGACCAACTTGAGTATAGTTCATTAATGTGTACAGAATCACAACCACTTAGGAACAGATGTGAAATCTCAAGTGCAATTTCCATCTTCGTAATGAATGTCAGTCAACAACTCTGAAAGAGGTTCAGAAATTCGCATGTCTCATTAATCTGATGTAACACGCAAAGTGCCAAAAAAAAGGAGGTGAAAAATTGAAGCGCACTCTTACGAAGAGGAAATGGAAAAAAAAAATGGAAAGAAAATTAGCTTTCTTGAAGACAAGTTAAGCAGATTTTATAACATTATAGAAGAGATAAATTTTAATTAAAGGAGCATTTTATCACTAGATTAGAAGTTAATTAGGGAGTATGGAAGGAACATGCTTGAACTTTTGTTTTTTTAAACTGAGTCATAACGCGATATAGTGGCGCTGGCTTTCTTTTCGGTTTTGGTTTTATCATTCTGGCGACGTTGTAGGGATCTGCTCGAGCTTGTCAGCAAACGGGCAATGCAACGTTGTCATGCTCTCAACTTGTAACTTTTGCAGCTGTGGGAGAAAAGAAAGCAAAATGTTACACACGCGAATTCGAGGAGACAGGAATCAAATAAAAATAAAACTCACTCCTCCACAGAGAGAGGCGCAAAATCGATCGATCTGTCTTGCTCAATAGCTGAATATTTTTAAACTTGGTTTGAAAAGTTATGATGGGGAAATTATGTTTTAGTTCACCAAAACTCTAATCACGATTTTCAAAATTTAAGAAAACGTTTTTTATGTGGTTATTTTTTATCCACAGTTCGTACTGGTTAGTTAGGGGAGGGTAGCTCAGGCGATAGCGAGCCAGACTAGAAATTTGCAGTTCCCAGGTTCGATTCCTCTTGGGCCAGCTTGAGGTTTATCTCTGGTAAATTTTCCGCCCCGCCCTCGGTCAGTAAGGGACACCGATGGGCTTAGAAAGACCGCCTTCCATCGGATGGTACATTAATCCGTGGCCCCATGTTCGGGAGAACCATATCCTGTGGACGTTAACGAACTCGCTAGATGGTCTAGACGGGAGGATACCATCTGTCCCTCAACAGCTGTTCCAGTGGGTCTCCTCCCCCAACCTTCTCTGAGCCCTCGTGGTCCTTGTGACCTGGTCATTTAGCTCACTGAATAAAGTGCCGCTTAGATGTAAAACCAATCCAACAACCACCCAGCTGGTTAATTTACATACTGTTTTGCTGTATTTATTCTTATGGTGACAAAGTATAGAGATAAAATTGTCTTTAGCCAGGTGGGATCCGAATCCACGACTTACTGATAATTTGTCAGGTGCGCTGACCGCTAAACTACTTTTGTTGCTAAGCCTAACACCATAGGTTCAGTCTCAAGAAGTCATCATTGCAAACTGAACCTCTATCCTTAAAATGACTATCCCTTTATCATCATACAAATAAATATCGCATAACAGTGTTTGAGTAATATGAAACTACCCCGGAAATATTTTCTGTAGTTTTGAAATTATAATGTTGCTTCACTCCAAACGTTTAAATCATCCAATTAGCCGAGATTATTTGTTCATACACTATTGTGCCGAAATATTATGCAATTAATTTGCAAGTTATGTTAATAGGAATTTAATTTCGAAGCTTTATAAATCTTCAGTTGAACCCAACTGTTCGTATGTTGAACCCAACTGTTCATAGGCATACTGTTCATAACCCTATTCGCCAATCTATAATTATCCATACGGGCAACATGGAACACCTGCTGGGAGACAGATGATAGCCTCCTGTTAAAGCGTTTAGTGTGTTCTCTAACGCACACGAAGCCACGGTTAACGTCCCATCCGACGGACGACGGCCTTTCCAAGCCCATTGATGTACCATACGTACCGAGGACATAGCGGTGAGTTTTTCAGAGATAAATCTCAAAGCTGTCCCAGCTGGGACTCGAACCTGGGAACTGCAGATTACGAGTCTGGCGCACTACCGACTGAACCACTCCTGCCCTGAACATGTACAAGAGTCACACTCTACTGACCACGGGCCATGGCTTAACATCTCTTGCGATGGACGTCGGCCTTTACGAATCCATCTTCATCGTCTTTTTCACCGATGGCAGATCGAAGTTTGGTGGGGAAAATTTCCAGCCTAGACACAGTTTGGACTCGAATCTAAATACTGCAAATTAGGGGGCGGGTGTGGCTCAGTCGGTAGCGCGCTGGCCCGTAATCTGCAGTTCCCAGGTTCGAGTCCCAGCTGGGTCAGCATTGAGACTTATCCCGCCCTGCCCTTGGTCAGTAAGGGACACCGATGGGCTTGGAAAGGCCGCCGTCCGTCGCATGGGACGCTAAGCCGTGGCCCGTGTGTGGGAGAGCCATACCCTGTGCACGTTAAAGAACACGCTGGATAGCCTTGACGGGAGGCTACCATCTGTATCCCAACAGCTGTTTCAGTGGGTCCCCTCCCCCAACCTTCTCTGAACCTTCGGGGTCCATGTGACCTGGCCATTTAGCCCATGGTGTGCAAAAAAAGTGCCGCTCAAAGGTAAAACAACCCAACCCAATTTCAAATTAGTAGCCTAGAGCGCTACCGAGTGAACAGCCTGCAAATAAAAATGCTATGCAATATACAGTAATATAAAAGAATTGGATGAATATGACACCGTGCTGAGAAACCCCATCATAAAGGCCCTAGTGACCTGGCCATTTAGCTCATAATATTTCTAAAAAAATACCTCTTAAAAGTAAAACAATTCAACCGATGTATAGTGATTGCAGTATCGTTTAAAGAAAGCTTTCACCACAGTCAAAATCTTTTCAACAAAAATCGTTTTAGCTGATAACTCCGTGTTGTTCCCGAAACAGAACCCAACGAAGAATAGCATTAGGTTTATTAATATTCCTGCGACTTCCAGGTTTTTGATGTCAGCACAATGCTATCATATGACAAGTAGAGAACCAATGTGAGAGCGGGTGTGAGAAATAGTTACACCCACAAATAACTGGTGCACTACGTGCAACCCCAGAATGCTGTGCATAAACTTCAATGAAACAGCAGAACAGTTTCGTCGTATTGGGAGGACATCCAGTGAATGTGCTTCACACGGAGGCAAACTTCATCACAATGAGATCGTATGCAACTTTTATCATGAAGCTGCAAGTGACGTTAAAGGATAGCTTGCTTTCAAAACATTTAGAACTCCACCCAAAAGCATTTTAATTTCTAATACTAGATCTGTTATTGTTCTATGAACTAGGTCATATACTTCGCAGATAAACCACTTCTGCATTTAGCAGTTCTTTTCATTCCAAGGTCATTCCACTTCTTTTCATTTTAAAAGGGAAGACAGCATTCCCTTACACAAAGAACGGATATAACCTACAAGCTCTATTGGGCTTTTTCCAGTTTCTCAAACAACATACAAACACATACATAATGCCCGCTGGTTTAGTAGTCAAGTAGGTTGTGTTCAGTTTTACCTCTGAGGGATGGGGTGGGGTGGGGCGGGGGTTGGTTGGTTGTTGTTGGGGGGGGGGGGGGGGTGGCTCAGTCGGTAGCGCGCCAGGCTCGTAATCTGTAGTTCCCAGGTTCGAGTCCCAGCTGTGTCAGTGTTGAGATTTATCACCGCAAAATTCCCCGCCCTGCCCACGGTCAGTAGGGGACACCGATGGGCTTGGAAAGGCCGCCGTCCGTCGGATGGGACTTTAAGCCGTGGCCCCGTGTGCGGGAGAGCCATACACTGTGCACGTTAAAGAACACGCTGGATGGCCTTGACGGGAGGCTACCATCTGTCTCCCAACAGCTGTTCCAGTGGGTCCCCTCCCCCAACCTTCTCTGAGCCTTCGGGGTCCATGTGACCTAGCCATTTAGCCCATGGTGTGCAAAAAAGTGCCGCTCAGACGTAAAACAACCCAACCCAAAAGTTCCTCTTATATTTTTCCTGTTCATCGAATCACTTCCTCCACTCTCCCCACTTTTTTTTCTACCTCTTGGTCTACCCAAATTCAATTTCATCCCTCGATCCTATCAGATCCTTCATCAACTCATCCCTAAATTTCCCATCACCTAAGAAGTCGTCTTTATCTTCCTACTCCATATTTAAAACATTCCTCCATATCTTCTAATTCAATCTGAAAAAAAAAGACAATGAGAAAACAAAAAAA
This sequence comes from Ryuthela nishihirai, assembly GCA_038380435.1. NCBI lineage: Eukaryota > Metazoa > Arthropoda > Arachnida > Araneae > Heptathelidae > Ryuthela > Ryuthela nishihirai. The sequence goes on from JAWZYU010000028.1 coordinate 44,328,084, forward strand.
AAAAGCCATAACAATAATCGATCGTTTTCGTTCCGTCTGCCTTTCATCGCTTCCCTATTTTCCTGTAATCAGAAGATACTTGCATTCACTTTCTCCTCCTAACAAACATATCGATACGCCATAATCGCATTCACTTCAAGCACAGAATCTCGCATTTTCTCCTGGTGTGCCGCCATCGTAATAATTGCCTTTCACTACCGCCTTGTTAATCTGCCTTCATTCCCTCCTCGTTCTCTCCTTTTCTAAATAGGTTTTTCATTTCTGTTTGCGCTTCCCATGATCATTTGCGCTCCGACGCCGCCATTGCTTTAAACGTTTTCCCCCCTCGTACGCAAATATTAAATTTCCACGGTTCAAATGACCAATACAATTCCGGGAGATCATTAGAAACATCCGAACGAAGAGAGATAACAGCTTAAATGGCCGTTTAGGCGAGACGGGGGCATTCTTTTAACGCGCGCGCTTGCAGAGAGCGATCCGTGGTGCCTCCACATCCTTTTATCAGAGGATGTGCATGGTTTGATTTCCTTCATCAGAAACAGAAGAGAAATTCACCGGAACGCTCGCGCACATCCACACCCATACACACACACGGAGCGCTTCCTATTGAATTGTGCAAATGACCCTCAACCTAACGTTCAGTCGGCCTGTGCCGTTATTAATTGCCCGCACGTGACTGCCTCTGAAACTTCACACGCGACGAAGTGGAAGAACAGCCGATGCCCCCCCCTCCCGCATCCTCCCATCCACCTCCTACTGCCACCCCCCCACCCCTTCCCCTTTCCTTCAACTCTTCACTTAGACTTAATGAGGCATAGGTTTCCTGGGCCCTGTTTAAACTGCCAACAGGGCGAGTTTGGAAGAGAGGACATCACATAATGCAGTTATGCCAATGTTGGGAATATTATCATAAATCTTAGTGTGAAGGAAAGCTGCTATTATCGCTACGGCGAACGAGAGGCCGCCGATCAAACACCTGCGTGGTCTGCAAACTCTTCCTAAATGAACGAAGGAGATAGAGAGAGAGTGTGTGTGTGTGTCGTGGGGGGGGGAGGCGAAGAGAAAAAGAATGATGATTGCTACAAAGGCATGATGGGTAGAAGTTTTCGTTTGGTCACCATAATCATTGAGAGCAAGCTTTAATGATAGTTGGAAGAGAAAATGACGGGAAAGTCGTACGTTGTAAATACATAATGGAAGTCAGAATATAGTTCCCATCACCGCCTTTATGTAGGCAACTCCTGGTGGTAATCTGCGCCGTGTTATTCCTTACCGTTAGCTTTATCTTGGTCTTGGTAAATAACCTTATTATTCGTCGGAAGAGGTGAAATTACCGAAGAGTTTCTCAATCTGATATCGTATCAGGGAGCTTGAACGAGAAGAAATGTATTTAAGATAAGTAGTTTTCCGAAAGTTTATGTATTGGAGCTATTTAAGTCTAAAGGCGATTTTCCTCTATCTCTGAACAAAAGAGGGGCGAGTTTTCGGCGGGGGGAGTAGATTAGCCATTTAAATACGAGAATTTACTGATATAGAGCTGTTTATCAAAGAGATACTCTGTGTGCTATAAAGTTTTCTAAAGGGGTTAGGTCATTTTAGTTTCTGCAACTTCGAGCATTAGTTATCTTCTGAAATGGGCTGTTTCGTATTCTGTTGTGCAGTGATCGCATTTTGACGAATTAAGCCATTTGCTCTAGTGGGTTGGGTTGGGTTGTTTTACCTCTGAGCGGGCACTTTTTTGCACACCATGGGCTAAATGCCAGGTCACATGGACCCCGAAGGCTCAGAGAATGTTGGGGGAGGGGACCCACTGGAACAGCTGTTGGGAGACAGATAGTAGCCTCCCGTCAAGGCCATCCAGCGTGTTCTTTAACGTGCACAGAGTATGGCTCTCCCACACACGGGGCCACGGCTTAACGTCCCATCCGACGAACGGCGGCCTTTCCAAGCCCATCGGTGTTCCCTTACTGACCGTGGGTAGGGTGGGGAATTTGGCGGAGATAAATCTCAACGCTGACCAACTGGGACTCGAACCTGGGAACTACAGATTACGAGCCTGGCGAGCTATCGACTGAGCCACCCCCGCCCCTCAGAAAGTAACAGTGTTTTATGTTTGTTTGCCCCAAGAAGGCGATGTATTTAGGAATGAACATAGTTTATAAAATGCGTCAGAAGTCCAGATTTTGTTGGGGCGGAGGTGACTCAGTCGGTAGCGCGCCAGGCTCGTAATCTGCAGTTCCCAGGTTCGTGAGTCTCAGCTGGTCAGCATTGAGATTTATCTCCGCAAAACTCGCCGTCCTGCCCTCGGTCAGAAGGGGTCACAGATGGGCTTGGAAGACCGCCGTCCGTCAGGTGGGACATTAAACGTCCCATTCGACATATCCGTGTGCGGGAGAGCCATGTAAAGAACACGCTGGATGGCCTTGACGAGAGTCTACCACCCCTGTCTCCCAACAACTGTTCAGTTGGTCTCCTCACCCTATTCTTCTCTGAGCCTTCGGAGTTTTTGTGACCTGGACATTTTGCCCATTGTGTGCAAAAAAGTGCCGCTCAGAGGTAAAACAACCCAGATTTTGTCATTGGTTAAGTTATTAAGGATGCGTTGGAAGAAGCTGTGTGATGTGTTACTGGTAAATCTTGTTGCAAAATTATATAATAACAGCAGATTTTTGTGGGGTTGCATGGGTTTCTAAATGTCATCGTTTCCACGAAAAGTCTCCTGTTAGTTATCAGTTTCTGAAATACTGGCTTTACAATGCGAAAACAGAGGAAAATTAATTGAACTAATATTTCTTCTTCAAGACGGTATTAATAAAGCTCAATAACCATTTTTAACTGTCAATGCGAATTTAAAGGAATCCAACCCAGTTGGGTTGTTTTACCTCTGAGCGGCATTTTTTTGCACAACATGGGCTAAATGGCCAGGTCACATGGACCCCGAAGGCTTAGAGAAGGTTGGGGGAGGGGACCCACTGGAGCAGCTGTTGGGAGACAGATGGTAGCCTCCCGTCAAGGCTATCCAGCGTGTTCTTCAATGTTGGGTTGTTTTACCTCTGAGCGGCACTTTTTTGCACACCATGGGCTAAATGGCCAGGTCACATGGACCCCGAAGGCTCAGAGAAGGTTGGGGAAGGGGACCCACTGGAGCAGCTGTTGGGAGACAGATGGTAGCCTATCGTCAAGGCCATCCAGCGTGTTCTTCAATGTTGGGTTGTTTTACCTCTGAGCGGCACTTTTTTGCACACCATGGGCTAAATGGCCAGGTCACATGGACCCCGAAGGCTTAGAGAAGAAGACTGTAGTAGCTGTTGGGAGACAGATGGTAGACTTCCATCAGAGCCATCCAGCGTGTATCCAGGTTCACCCATGGAATACAGGTTCAGTGATGATCCCAGAGGGGTTCAAACGTAGCCTATAATCTTTCTCCGGGTGAATAGATGGTTCATATAAAGTTTGGTACTTTTAGTTTTTTATAGGAGGCTAAATGCAAAAGTGTAAATGCAGAGATGTAGTCTCTTCTTTATAGAGGGTATCTGACAAATAATTATGGGGTTTCGGAGAGCATTGACCCAAAATATACAAAAGGCATCACACTGAATGTTGTACCTCTACATTCCCCCCCCCCCCCCCCCCACCTCAAACAACTTCACGGGCGGCCACCAGACAAGACGGCGTACAGCCTCATGATCTGAAGTCATGATCTCAAGTTCTGAAAGATGGATTGGCTTGGGTTTTTCGGGTTGTTTTACATCTGAGAACACTTTTTTGCACGCAATGGGTTAAATTGTCAAGTCACAAAGACTCCGAGGGCTCAGAGGTTGCTGACCCACTGGGCAGCTGTTAGGAGGCAGATGGTAGCTTCCACTCAAGGCCATCCAGGAACTACAGATTACAAGCCTGGCGCGCTACCGACTGAGCCACCCCCGCCCATAAGTGTACGATTTAGACGTTTGTGTCAATAATTCTTTCAATATTTGTCAATAATGTATGAATTTTATAGGAGTTCATTACTGATGTTAAATCTTTCAGTTTCCATAACTCTTTAAATACCAACTATTCCTGTTTTTCAAATTTATTTTATTTATTATTACTTCTGAAATTCGATATTTATATAGATTTGGTTGATATCTTCAATTTATTTTCAGTCGCATCTTAAAATAAAGCAGCTATTGAAATAATGAGCTGGCTGAAAAGAATTTTGGTTTTGCCATGAGTTTGATCCGAACCCACGTCTCCAGGAAACACTCATGGCAAAACTAATTTTTTTTTTCAGCTCATTATTTCACGAGTTCCATGTCTACAGGACTTATCTGTGATTCTTTACTACTAAAAAAGCTTATTTTAGAAATTACAGAATTTCGAAGTTAGTTTCATATTGGCGTAAAATGCGGTTGTAACTTAACTTTTGCGTACCACTTTACTTATGTATCGGTTTTATAACTGCATTTTACTATTTCACTTTAATGGCCTCCGATCTTAGAGTCCGGAGTAATTTTCACTCTATAGCGATGCAATAATTTCTTAGAGTATGAATTCACAAAATGACATTGAACATCAGGGAACTGCATTAGTTTTCATTAATAGGACTTGTTTTGCAGAGAAATTATACCATCCATGTTTTGCAGAGAAATTATACCATCCATGTTTTGCAGAGAAATTATATCATTTGTCTCCCAACAGCCGTTCCAGTGGGTCCCCTCCCCCAACCTTCTCTGAGCCTTCGGGGTCCATGTGACCTGGCCATTTTAGCCCATTGTGTGCAGAAAAGTGCCGCTCAGAGGTAAAACAACCCAACCCAACATCCCCCAACCTTCTCTGAGTCTTCGTGGTCCTTGTGACCTGGCCATTTAGCCTATGGTGTGGAAAAATGTGCCGCTCAGAGGTAAAACAACAAAACCCAACAACTTAATTTCATCGCAATAATTCCGGGGCGGGGGTGGCTCAGTCGGTAGCGCGCCAGGCTCGTAATCTGTAGTTCCCAGGTTCGAGTCCCAGCTGGGTCAGCGTTGAGATTTATCTCCGCAAAATTCCCCGTCCTGCCCACGGTCAGTAGGGGACACCGATGGGCTTGGAAAAGCCGTCGTCCGTCGGATGGGACGTTAAGCCGTGGCCCCGTGTGCGGGAGAGCCATACCCTGTGCACGTTAAAGAACACGCTGGATGGCCTTGACGGGAGGCTACCATCTGTCTTCCAACAGCTGTTCCAGTGGGTCCCCTCCCCCAACCTTCTCTGAGCCTTCGGAGTCCATGTGACCTGGCCATTTAGCCCATGGTGTGCAAAAAAAGTGCCGCTCAGAGGTAAAACAACCCAACCCAACCCGCAATAATTCCCACTTATGGACCACTAAAACCACCACCACCAAAGGAGATACATAATTTCAATTAGATTTTAGTCTATCGTAGACCTCAAACTGAAGATGATAAATAGCTAACTGCTCATGAAAAAGGGAAAAACAGTTTTGAGTAAAAGGTTGTTAAGTTGGGGGACAAACAGCTAAGTATAATAAGTGGGTTGGGTTGCTTTGCCTCTAAGCAGCAATTGTTTTGCATGTTAGACTAAGTTTAATTAAGTAAGGAATTAGACTACGTAAGGTCACATGGTTGGGTTATTCGACCTCTGAGATGCACTTTTTTGCACATAATGGTCAGGTCACAACGACCCCAAGAGCTCAGAGGTCATTACGGGTTGGGTTGTTTTACCTCAGAGCGGCACTTTTTTGCACACCATGGGCTAAATGGTCAGGTCACATGGACCCCGAAGGCTCATTGAAAGTTGGGGACCCTCTGGAACAGCTGTTGGGAGAGAGATGGTAGCCCCCCGTCAAGGCCATCCAGCGTGTTCTTTAATGTGCACAGGGATGGCTCTCCCGCACACGGAGCTACGGCTTTAACGTCCCATCCGACGGACGGCGGCCTTTCCAAGCCCATCGGTGTCTCCTACTGACCGTGGGCAGGGCGAGGAATTTTGAGGAGATAAATCTCAACGCCGACGCAGCTGGGACTCGAACCTGGGAACTACAGATTACGAGCCTGGTGCGCTACCGACTGAGCCACCCCCGCCCTGTTCATTACGGGAAGGGAACCCAATGATGAAATTAAGTGGTCATATTTACAAATAAAGGGAAAAGGAATTAGTTAGAGAAGATCTCAAAGTAGTGGAGACAGAATCTAAAAATAAGCACCGAAAATTTAATATGGACTATATTTTGTGTTATGTAATAATCAGAATGTACGAAAAAAGTTTATATCTGGAAAAAAAACGGGACGTACTTCCCAGATATAAACAAAAACGTCAAAACCACAAATGTCTGTTTTAATTGTTTACCATTCTTATCCATAACAAGCATCTAGTTTGTACTTAATGACTTATCGCTGTACAAATGATTGGATGAGTCAGTTTGCGCATGGTGTCTGCAATGTAGAACTAAGCCTTGAGAGCAGATATCGTAATGACCAGTAGTCCAATTAAGTCTTGGACATCTGCATCATTCAGGCTGATTAACTTCATTAAATCTTTCTCATTAACACTACAGATAATACTATGACAATACTTGCTGAAATTAAACTAATTTACGTTTTGGCTGATGTCCTGCCATTAACTTATGGCCCTTTTAATTGATTAATTCACGAAGCGAGGATTTCATTTGCCTCCATACGAAAAAGGTGGTTGAAATGCGTCTTTCGGAGTTGTTGACATTTGCTCGTATAAACAACGCTTCCAATAGATCTCGAAACTGAATTAAAGAACTCTTTGTAAACCAGAAGTTGTTCTTGTCATTGTTTGCAATTTATTCTTGTTTAAGTTTTATAGTTGTGTTTAATAACCAAATCAGTTGTCCCTGATCTATACTTCAAGGGCTGTATGTAATGTTGTAACCACCCTCGAGTATTTTAGAGGGGGTACAACATTAATGGCCGACTTCCTTGTAGCCTGTCTGAACTGGCTACAAGGAAGTCAGTTCCTTGTAGCCTGTCTCTTTCCTTGTAGCCGGTCTGAGACTGGCTCCCAGAACCAACATTAAAATGATACACACATATACAGATATCTAAACCAATATCAGCTACATATAACAAAAATCAACATTTATTTAACGTACTTTTTCAATCAAAATCACACATTCGATGAGCCCCCACGGCGCGGTCCCTTCCTTATAAGGGAAACTTAGTGAGTGGCATACAATAATTTTTCAATAACACATTTTTCGATGGGCCCCCACGGCGCGGTCCCTTCCTTATAAGGGAAACTTAGTAAGTAGCATACAATAATTTTTCAATAACACACTTTTCGATGGGCCCCCACGGCGCGGTCCCTTCCTTATAAGGGAAACTTAGTGAGTGGCATACAATAATTTTTCAATGACACAGTTTTCGATGGGCCCCCACGGCGCGGTCCCTTCCTTATAAGGGAAACTTAGTGAGTGGCATACAATAATTTTTCAATAACACACTTTTCGATGGGTCCCCACGGCGCGGTCCCTTCCTTATAAGGGAAACTTAGTGAGTGGCATACAACAATTTTTCAATAACACACTTTTCGATGGGCCCCCATGGCGCGGTCCCTTCCTTATAAGGGAAACTTAGTGAGTGGCATACAATAATTTTTCAATAACGCACTTTTCGATGGGTCCCCACGGCGCGGTCCCTTCCTTATAAGGGAAACTTAGTGAGTGGCATACAATAGCCAATTCCAAAACTCGTGAGTCCGAGAGTATACTCGAGAGGCTAGTGGGAGCTAACAATCGCAGTCCTATATAGGAGCAGCGTGGCGGCGTTAATTGACACTAATCTCACGTGGGAAAAACCAGATCAGAATGAATTCGACCCTTACCTCGTTCAACTCAGGTGGGCCACAAGAAGATGCATGGTCGGTGGCAGCGCTGACACCGTCAACTCATGCGCCGCAGGTAGTTGGGTGTCCTTGCTACTCAGTTCTCAGCTACACCTCACACGCGTTGCTCAGTCACATTGTAGCTGAAGATTGAGCAACGCATGTGAGGTGTAGCTGAGGATTGAGCAACGCATGTGAGGTGTAGCTGAGGATTGAGCAACGCATGTGAGGTGTAGCTGAGGATTGAGCAACGCATGTGAGGTGTAGCTGAGGAGCTACACCTCACATGCGTTGCTCAATCCTCAGCTACACCTCACATGCGTACCCTCGTTCAGGTCCACTCGTTTCACTCGCAGGAAAGACTTTCTACAAGTTCTCCTTCTCGCAGTTCATAGACGAGAATCCTCAAATTGTGTGCCTTTTCCGCCTCTCCTTCTGTCGCCTCCTGGCAGAAAGCTCACCCACCGGCTATGCGTGGACACTTTTCATTGGCCCGTGCGAGTCGAGGTGCGAATCTCAACCTATCTGGTGCGGGTTGTTTACAACAACAGGTCATGTAGGCCCCCTGCGATCTGGGGCCCACCGGATCATGTTGTAGAGTCTATGTGCCGGAGGTGGTGTTCTTCCTCAGCTAAACTGGACGCAAAAAATGGAGGCAACGGGAAAAACTCACTAGTGGCTGAAGATAATGGTGGCCAAGACTTTCCGCGTCAAACAGTTGAGTCCACATTTTGAAACAAATGTGAGCACGACAGTGACTCCAAGAGTAAGGTTGTACAACTCTCTGCCCATTAAACAAAATAGAAGTTTATTAACCCAGTTGTTCAAACCTTTTCGGCACCAGATTGGGTTGGGTTGTTTTACCTCTGAGCGGCATTTTTTTTTGCACACCATGGGCTAAATGGCCAGGTCACATGGACCCCGAAGGCTCAGAGAAGGTTGGGGGAAGGGACCCACTGGAACAGCTGTTGGAAGACATATGGTAGCTTCCCGTCCATATGTCCCGGAGATAAAGCGTGTTCTTTAACGTGCACAGGGTATGATTCTCCCGCACACGGGGATATGGCTTAACGTCCCATCCGACGGACGGCTGCCTTTTCAAGCCCATCGGTGTTCCCTACTGACCGTGAGCAGGGCGGGGAATTTTGCGGAGATAAATCTCAACGCTGATCCAGCTGGGACTCGAACCTGGTAACTACAGATTACGAGCCTGACGCTCTACCGACTGAGCCACCCCCGCCCCTTCGGCACCAGGGACTCCCAGGGACCTGGGTGTCTCAGTCGGTAGCCCACCAGGAGAGTAATCTGCAGTTCTCAAATTACGTTTTATATCCACTAGACCCCCCACCCTGCTCTCGGCCAGAAAGGGAACACCGATAGCTTTCGAAAGGCACGAAGGAACGTAAGACCCTGGTTCGTGTGTGCGAGAGCCCTCTATACTGTGCACTTTGAAGAACATGTTGGATGGCCTTAACGGGAGGCTACCATCTATCTCCTAACAGCTGTTCCAGTGGGTTCCCTCCCCCAACCTTCTCTGAGCCTTCGGGGTCCTTGTGACCTGGCCATTTAGCACATGGTGTGCAAAAAAGTGCTGCTCAGAGGTAAAAAAAAAAACCAACTATAGCATCGTTTCTTATTCTTTAGTTAAAAAAAATTAATCTTAAATATCAAATTAGAGACCGATTCGTCAGTTCGAATCCCATTGAGGCCGTGCATTGAGAATTTTCTCCTCCAATTTCGATGATTCAGGAGACATCGTTGGGCTTGGAAAGGCCGCGGTCCTTCAGATGCGACGTTAAGCCATTGCTCCCGTATGCTGGATAGCCAGCTTCACATACGCTAAAGAATACCCTGGAAGATCTTAACATGAAGCTACCATCTGTCTCCTAAAAGCTGGGTTGGGTTGTTTTACCTCTGAGCGTCACTTTTTTGCACACCATGGGCTAAATGGCCAGGTCACACGGACCCCGAAGGCTCAGAGAAGGTTGGGGGAGGGGACCCACTGGAACAGCTGTTGGGAGACAGATGGTAGCCTCCCGTCAAGGCCATCCAGCGTGTTCTTTAACGTGCACAGGGTATGTCTCTCCCATACACGGGGCCACGGTTTAACGTCCCATCCGACGGACGGCGGCCTTTCCAAGCCTATCGGTGTCCCCTACTGACCGTGGGCAGGGCGGGGAATTTTGTGGAGATAAATCTCAACGCTGAACCAGCTGGGACTCGAACCTGAGAACTACAGATTACGAGCCTGGCGCGCTACCGACTGAGCCCCCCCCCTAAAAGCTGTCTATTAGATATCATTATCCCTAACCTTCTCTGAGCCATGGGGTCCTTGTGACCTGGACGGTTACGTAACCAATTTCCATTTCATTCTTTCACCTTCCGACTTCGAAAATAAAAAAAGTATTTAGTTTGTCTCGTACGAAAGACCGCTTTTATAACCAGAAGGCCATTCCACGCCTTTTTAAAATGAGTGAAAGAATTTCTTTTAACGCCTTTTATAAGATCAGTCTAGTGCTTGTCATGTGAATCCTGCCATATGCCAGAGATTTAGAAGTTCATCGCAGGACTTTTATATATTCTTGTTGAAATAAAATAAGTATCGAAACTGACAAAAAAAGAGACGTAAAAAAGATTTTCTATAAACAGATCTATCGAACGGTTTCGAAATAGCGGAATCTGGCATTATGGCGTTGTCAAGCCGTTGAAAGATGTAGCAATAATACAAAATGATAGATTAAGATCTGCTTGCAAATGACAGCTCTTAGGAAGAGGAAGCTTGGAATTTTTCTTTCCTTATCAGATATAGGCAAAGTCAGCGGATAAAGTCGTAATTCGGAGACTTCTGAGTTGCGAAATATTTCCAGTGTGTTTCAGTTTCGTCTGCAGTCGTAAAACAAAGGAAAATATGGCTGCCTCGTGGCAGACGCGAAATGAAAAAGAATACTTTGATTTGTCAGCCGAGAACGTCAGAAATGGATCAAATATCGAAATTCAAGTAATCTTATGTTTAGTATGAATTATTTCGTCATAGGAGGATATTTCAGAGAAAATAAAAGTTCTTTGTGAAATAATGATCAAATGGATAACAGGATTTTACGCAGGAACTGAAATCCAGTTTTAACATGCTGTGGTGATGCAATTTTTAAGGATGGGTTGGGTTGGGTTGTTTTACCTCTGAGCGGCACTTTTTTGCACACCATGGGCGAAATGGCCAGGTCACATGGACCCCGAAGGCTCAGAGAAGGTTGGGGGAGGGGACCCACTGGAACAGCTGTTGGGAGACAGATGGTAGCCTCCCGTCAAGGCCATCCAGTGTGTTCTTTAACGTGCACAGAGTATGGCTCTCCCACACACGGGACCACGGCTTAACGTCCCATCTGACGGACGGCGGCCTTTCCAAGCCCATCGGTGTCCCTTACTGACCGTAGGCAGGACGGGGAACAATTTTTAAGGAAGGGAGTGAACTTGAAATATGACTAAATTTGGAATAAGGCTTAGTAGAAGAGGACCTGTTATTAAGTTCCCGTTATACCGAGTTCCCCCGTTATCCGTTTTCTCGCATCCAGGTTCGAGTCCCAGCTGGATCAGCGTTGAGATTTATCTTCGCAAAACTCTCCGCCCTGCCCATGGTCAGTAGAGGACACCGATAGGCTTGGAAAGGCCACCGTCCGTCGGATGGGACGTTAAGCCGTCGCCCCGTGTGCAGTGAGAGCCGTATCATATTCACGTTAAAGAACACTCTGGATGGCCTTGACGGGAGACTACCATCTATCTCCCAACAGCCGTTCCAGTGGGTCCCTTCCCCCTACCTTCTCTGAGCCTTTGGGGTCTTTGTGACCTGGCCGTTTAGCCCATTGTGTGCAAAAAAAGTGCCACTCAGAGGTAAAACAACCAACCAACCGTTTCCTCGCATATACGGGCATATTATTGAAGAACCCTACATAAAAATTATCGGCAATTCGGAGAATCGCATCCGTGAAAAAGCACAAATGACGGCGCCAATGTCATTTTGGAAGATAAGATTTTAACAATTAAATAGTTTAAGAGAAGACTTTAGGAAAACTGACAAAGCTATGGATAATTTTAGGAACTATGATCGTTCTGTGAATGTTGAGAGTGAGCTATGATGTCTCTCGTCATTGTACAAAGATATTTTACAAGCAAAAATGCGAAGAAAGTAAACAACTTTGGATTCATTTTTTGCAACAACAAACCGATCAGAGAGGGCTCATTCTCTGTATCACAGGGGACTCATTCTCTGCGAAACACGGGGCGGGGGTGGCTCAGTCGGTAGCGCGCCAGGCTCGTAATCTGTAATTCCCAGGTTCGAGTCCCAGCTGGGTCAGCGTTGAGATTTATCTCCGCAAAATTCCCCGCCCTGCCCACGGTCAGTAGGGGACACCGATGGGCTTGGTAAAGGCCGCCGTCCGTCGGATGGGACGTTAAGCCGTGGCCCCGTGTGCGGGAGAGCCATACCCTGTGCACGTTAAAGAACACGCTGGATGGCCTTGACGGGAGACTACCATCTGTCTCCCAACAGCTGTTCCAGTGGGTTCCCTCCCCCAACCTTCTCTGAGCCTTCGGGGTCCATGTGACCTGGCCATTTAGCCCATGGTGTGCAAAAAAGTGCTGCTCAGAGGTAAAACAACCCAACCCAACCTCTGCGAAACACAAACCGATCACAGAGGACTCATTCTTTGCAAAACAAAAACCGATCACACGGGGCTCATTCTCTGCATCATAGGGGACTCATTCTTGACAAAACACAAACCGATCACAGAGGACTCATTCTTTGCAAAACACAAACAGATCACAGAAGGCCATTCTTTGCAAAACAAAAACCGATCACACAGGGTTCATTCTCTGCATCACAGAGGACTCATTCTTGACAAAACACAATTATATCACAGAGGACTCATTCTTTGCGAAACACAAACTGATCACAGAGGACTCATTCTTTGCGAAACACAAACCGACCACAGAGGACTCATTCTTTGCAAAACACAAACAGATCACAGAGGACCCATTCGTTGCAAAACACAAACAGATCACAGAGGGCTCATTCTTTGCAAAACACAAAAAGATCACAGAGGGCTCATTCTCTGTATCACACGGGACTCATTCTCTGCGAAACACAAACCGCTCACAGAGGACTCATTCTTTGCAAAACAAAAACCGATCACACAGGGCTCATTCTCTGCATCACAGAGGACTCATTCTTGACAAAACACAATTATATCACAGAGGACTCATTCTTTGTGAAACACAAACCGATCACAGAGGACTCATTCGTTGCAAAACACAAACAGATCACAGAGGGCTCCTTCTTTGCAAAAACAAACCGATCACAGAGGGCTCATTCTCTGTATCACAGGGGACTCATTCTCTGCTAAACACAAACCGATCACAGAGGACTCATTCTTTGCAAAACAAAAACCGATCACACAGGGCTCATCCTCTGCATCACAGAGGACTCATTCTTGACAAAACACAATTATATCACAGAGGACTCATTCTTTGCGAAACACAAACCGATCACAGAGGACTCATTCTTTGCAAAACACAAACAGATCACAGAGGACTCATTATTTGCAAAACACAAACAGATCACAGAGGGCTCATTCTCTGTATCACAGGGGACTCATTCACTGCGAAACACAAACCGCTCACAGAGGACTCATTCTTTGCAAAACAAAAACCCATCACACGGGGCTCATTCTCTGCATCATAGGGGACTCATTCTTGACAAAACACAAACCGATCACAGAGGACTCATTTTTTGCAAAACACAAACAGATCACAGAAGGCCATTCTTTGCAAAACAAAAACCGATCACACGGGTCTCATTCTCTGTATCATAGGGGACTCATTGTTGACAAAACACAAACCGATCACAGAGGACTCATTCTTTGCAAAACACAAACAGATCACAGAAGGCCATCCTTTGCAAAACAAAAACCGATCACACAGGGCTCATTCTCTGCATCACAGAGGACTCATTCTTGACAAAACACAATTATATCACAGAGGACTCATTCTTTGCAAAACACAAACAGAGCACAGAGGGCTCATTCTTTGAAAAAACAAAAACCGATCACAGAGGGCATTTTTTTTGGGAAAATACAAACCGATCACAGACGACTCATTCTTTGCAAAACACAAACCGATCACAGTGGGCTCATTCTTTGCAAAACTCAAACCGATCACAGTGGGCTCATTCTTTGCAAAACACAAACCGATCACAAAGGATTCATTCTTTGCAAAACACAAACCGATCACAAAAGGTTTTGTTTTGAGAATTCACCAGTTTTAAATTGACGATCCTATTTTTATCGAGGCGAAATAAAGATGAAAAATTCTAATTTAACAACATTACATATGAGCAATGGCGTATCGGTGTTCTAACTGGGAAGATTACGAGCCTGCGCAGTTCACGCTCTGACAGTTCTAATAGTAAATTAGGCAATTTATTACCTTCAATAGTCAAGCAACCTAAGATGCATGGGCGATGTCTAGACACCAACTGCGCAGACTCATAGTCTCTCCAGGTATTTCTAACTCCACTACGTCATTGAATGTAACTACTTTAAACTGAGCATTGACAGATTTCAACAAAATTGGGTCGCTTTAACTCTGAGCGGCACTTTTTTTGCACATAAGTGGTAAACTGTCAAGGTCGTAAGGACCCCTAAGGCTCAGAGAAGGTTGGGGAAGGGGATCCAATGAACCGGTGTTAGGAACAGACGGAAGCCTCTCATTGGTGGAATAAGATATCTGAAGACTCCAGGCGCAAAAGATCCAAGAGCCCTCCTCCAACTATCCTGGAGTGTGTGTTTATGTGGAGGAGGGGTTCCTTTAAATAAATTTTACCGAATTATGAATGGAAAAAATACATGGTGCAGGTTAAATAAATTGAATTACAGAAATGTATAAAGAGAAAATTTAATATATATTGTAGAAACTCGCACATAATAAAACAAAAAGGCTAATTATAAACGAAAATAAATCTGTTATTTTTCCTCTGTTTAATAAAAACCACATCATTTTGGAATTATCGAGGTAAAACATGAGATGTGTACATAAATAGTACATTATATTAATTGTAAAATATTTTATTGAATAAAATGCTCGAAAAAAATCATATTTTGACTATTTTGAGGGCGTAGGCGAACGCCTCATGTGTATTTGTTGTAATCCGTCAATTGAAGCCTCCCGTCAAGGCCATCGTCTGTGTTCTTTGCAAAAAGGTGATTTGTATTGTGTTCTTGTAAAGTGCACAGGGTATGGCTTTTCTACATAAAGGGCCACGGCTTAAAGTTCCATCAGACGAACGGTGGCTTTCCAAACCTGTTGATGTCTCCTTTGGTACTGAAGGCAAAACGTGAATTTGAGTGAAAATTCTTACCGCGGGACCAGCTGCGACTCGAAACTGAATATATTAGATTACAAGTCTGACGCACTACCGACCGGGACAACCTTTACTCCCTTTAAGAGGGGGAATTTCCCTTTCTTAATAATGATGTTATGATGTGTCACTCCTGGATTGCTTCTGGCTACCAAATAATGTGTGTTATAGTCGTCCGTTAGCCTTTATTCAATCCATGGACGAAAGTAATCGTCATGATTAAGTCTCACTTGGAACCAGTGTACATAGGATCCATTCGTTAATGAAATATATCTCATTACAGTTTCTATGAAATCAAATGAAGTGACTTATAGCAAAGTGTTTTCTATGTTCTAACACGAACTTAAAATATAAAACCAGGAAAGAAACGAAGTATACAAAAAAGAGGAGTGAAACGAAGTATACAAAAAAGAGGAGTGAAACGAAGTATACGAAGGAGAGGAACGAAGTATAAGGAAGAGAGGAAAGAAGCGGAGTGTACAAAAGAGAGGAAAGAAACGAAGTGTACAAAAGAGAGGAAAGAAACGAAGTATAAAAAAGAGAGGAAAGAAACGAAGTATACAAAAGAGAGGAAAGAAACTATGTATACAAAAGAGCGGAAAGAAACGAAGTATGCAATAGAGGGGAAAGAAACGAAGTGTACAAAAAAGAGGAGTGAAACGAAGTATACGAAGGAGAGGAACGAAGTATAAGGAAGAGAGGAAAGAAGCGGAGTGTACAAAAGAGAGGAAAGAAACGAAGTGTACAAAAGAGAGGAAAGAAACGAAGTATAAAAAAGAGAGGAAAGAAACGAAGTATACAAAAGAGAGGAAAGAAACTATGTATACAAAAGAGCGGAAAGAAACGAAGTATGCAATAGAGGGGAAAGAAACGAAGTGTACAAAAAAGAGGAGTGAAACGAAGTATACGAAGGAGAGGAACGAAGTATAAGGAAGAGAGGAAAGAAGCGGAGTGTACAAAAGAGAGGAAAGAAACGAAGTGTACAAAAGAGAGGAAAGAAACTATGTATACAAAAGAGAGGAAAGAAACTATGTATGCAAAAGAGAGGAAAGAAACTATGTATACAAAAGAGCGGAAAGAAACGAAGTATGCAATAGAGGGGAAAGAAACGAAATGTACAAAAAAGAGGAGTGAAACGAAGTATACGAAGGAGAGGAACGAAGTATAAGGAAGAGAGGAAAGAAGCGGAGTGTACAAAAGAGAGGAAAGAAACGAAGTGTACAAAAGAGAGGAAAGAAACGAAGTATAAAAAAGAGAGGAAAGAAACGAAGTATACAAAAGAGAGGAAAGAAACTATGTATACAAAAGAGCGGAAAGAAACGAAGTATGCAATAGAGGGGAAAGAAACGAAGTGTACAAAAAAGAGGAGTGAAACGAAGTATACGAAGGAGAGGAACGAAGTATAAGGAAGAGAGGAAAGAAGCGGAGTGTACAAAAGAGAGGAAAGAAACGAAGTGTACAAAAGAGAGGAAAGAAACGAAGTATAAAAAAGAGAGGAAAGAAACGAAGTATACAAAAGAGAGGAAAGAAACTATGTATACAAAAGAGCGGAAAGAAACGAAGTATGCAATAGAGGGGAAAGAAACGAAGTGTACAAAAAAGAGGAGTGAAACGAAGTATACGAAGGAGAGGAACGAAGTATAAGGAAGAAAGGAAAGAAGCGGAGTGTACAAAAGAGAGGAAAGAAACGAAGTGTACAAAAGAGAGGAAAGAAACGAAGTATAAAAAAGAGAGGAAAGAAACGAAGTATACAAAAGAGAGGAAAGAAACTATGTATACAAAAGAGCGGAAAGAAACGAAGTATGCAATAGAGGGGAAAGAAACGAAGTGTACAAAAAAGAGGAGTGAAACGAAGTATACGAAGGAGAGGAACGAAGTATAAGGAAGAGAGGAAAGAAGCGGAGTGTACAAAAGAGAGGAAAGAAACGAAGTGTACAAAAGAGAGGAAAGAAACGAAGTATAAAAAAGAGAGGAAAGAAATGAAGTATACAAAAGAGAGGAAAGAAACTATGTATACAAAAGAGAGGAAAGAAACTATGTATACAAAAGAGAGGAAAGAAACTATGTAAGCAAAAGAGAGGAAAGAAACTATGTATACAAAAGAGCGGAAAGAAACGAAGTATGCAATAGAGGGGAAAGAAACGAAATGTACAAAAAAGAGGAGTGAAACGAAGTATACGAAGGAGAGGAACGAAGTATAAGGAAGAGAGGAAAGAAGCGGAGTGTACAAAAGAGAGGAAAGAAACGAAGTGTACAAAAGAGAGGAAAGAAACGAAGTATAAAAAAGAGAGGAAAGAAACGAAGTATACAAAAGAGAGGAAAGAAACTATGTATACAAAAGAGCGGAAAGAAACGAAGTATGCAATAGAGGGGAAAGAAACGAAGTGTACAAAAAAGAGGAGTGAAACGAAGTATACGAAGGAGAGGAACGAAGTATAAGGAAGAGAGGAAAGAAGCGGAGTGTACAAAAGAGAGGAAAGAAACGAAGTGTACAAAAGAGAGGAAAGAAACGAAGTATAAAAAAGAGAGGAAAGAAACGAAGTATACAAAAGAGAGGAAAGAAACTATGTATACAAAAGAGAGGAAAGAAACTATGTATGCAAAAGAGAGGAAAGAAACTATGTATACAAAAGAGCGGAAAGAAACGAAGTATGCAATAGAGGGGAAAGAAACGAAGTGTACAAAAAAGAGGAGTGAAACGAAGTATACGAAGGAGAGGAACGAAGTATAAGGAAGAGAGGAAAGAAGCGGAGTGTACAAAAGAGAGGAAAGAAACGAAGTGTACAAAAGAGAGGAAAGAAACGAAGTATAAAAAAGAGAGGAAAGAAACGAAGTATACAAAAGAGAGGAAAGAAACTATGTATACAAAAGAGAGGAAAGAAACTATGTATACAAAAGAGAGGAAAGAAAC
This sequence comes from Ryuthela nishihirai, assembly GCA_038380435.1. NCBI lineage: Eukaryota > Metazoa > Arthropoda > Arachnida > Araneae > Heptathelidae > Ryuthela > Ryuthela nishihirai. The sequence continues at coordinate 44,346,230 of JAWZYU010000028.1, forward strand.
TATGTATGCAAAAGAGAGGAAAGAAACTATGTATACAAAAGAGCGGAGAGAAACGAAGTATGCAATAGAGGGGAAAGAAACGAAATGTACAAAAAAGAGGAGTGAAACGAAGTATACGAAGGAGAGGAACGAAGTATAAGGAAGAGAGGAAAGAAGCGGAGTGTACAAAAGAGAGGAAAGAAACGAAGTGTACAAAAGAGAGGAAAGAAACGAAGTATAAAAAAGAGAGGAAAGAAACGAAGTATACAAAAGAGAGGAAAGAAACTATGTATACAAAAGAGAGGAAAGAAACTATGTATGCAAAAGAGAGGAAAGAAACTATGTATACAAAAGAGCGGAAAGAAACGAAGTATGCAATAGAGGGGAAAGAAACGAAGTGTACAAAAAAGAGGAGTGAAACGAAGTATACGAAGGAGAGGAACGAAGTATAAGGAAGAAAGGAAAGAAGCGGAGTGTACAAAAGAGAGGAAAGAAACGAAGTGTACAAAAGAGAGGAAAGAAACGAAGTGTACAAAAGAGAGGAAAGAAACGAAGTATAAAAAAGAGAGGAAAGAAACGAAGTATACAAAAGAGAGGAAAGAAACTATGTATACAAAAGAGCGGAAAGAAACGAAGTATGCAATAGAGGGGAAAGAAACGAAGTGTACAAAAAAGAGGAGTGAAACGAAGTATACGAAGGAGAGGAACGAAGTATAAGGAAGAGAGGAAAGAAGCGGAGTGTACAAAAGAGAGGAAAGAAACGAAGTGTACAAAAGAGAGGAAAGAAACGAAGTATAGAAAAGAGAGGAAAGAAACTATGTATACAAAAGAGAGGAAAGAAACTATGTATACAAAAGAGAGGAAAGAAACTATGTATGCAAAAGAGAGGAAAGAAACTATGTATACAAAAGAGCGGAAAGAAACGAAGTATGCAATAGAGGGGAAAGAAACGAAGTGTACAAAAAAGAGGAGTGAAACGAAGTATACGAAGGAGAGGAACGAAGTATAAGGAAGAGAGGAAAGAAGCGGAGTGTACAAAAGAGAGGAAAGAAACGAAGTGTACAAAAGAGAGGAAAGAAACGAAGTATAAAAAAGAGAGGAAAGAAACGAAGTATACAAAAGAGAGGAAAGAAACTATGTATACAAAAGAGAGGAAAGAAACGAAGTATGCAATAGAGGGGAAAGAAACGAAGTGTACAAAAAAGAGGAGTGAAACGAAGTATACGAAGGAGAGGAACGAAGTATAAGGAAGAGAGGAAAGAAGCGGAGTGTACAAAAGAGAGGAAAGAAACGAAGTGTACAAAAGAGAGGAAAGAAACGAAGTATAAAAAAGAGAGGAAAGAAACGAAGTATACAAAAGAGAGGAAAGAAACTATGTATACAAAAGAGAGGAAAGAAACTATGTATGCAAAAGAGAGGAAAGAAACTATGTATACAAAAGAGCGGAAAGAAACGAAGTATGCAATAGAGGGGAAAGAAACGAAGTGTACAAAAAAGAGGAGTGAAGCGAAGTATACGAAGGAGAGGAACGAAGTATAAGGAAGAGAGGAAAGAAGCGGAGTGTACAAAAGAGAGGAAAGAAACGAAGTGTACAAAAGAGAGGAAAGAAACGAAGTATAAAAAAGAGAGGAAAGAAACGAAGTATACAAAAGAGAGGAAAGAAACTATGTATACAAAAGAGCGGAAAGAAACGAAGTATGCAATAGAGGGGAAAGAAACGAAGTGTACAAAAAAGAGGAGTGAAACGAAGTATACGAAGGAGAGGAACGAAGTATAAGGAAGAGAGGAAAGAAGCGGAGTGTACAAAAGAGAGGAAAGAAACGAAGTGTACAAAAGAGAGGAAAGAAACGAAGTATAAAAAAGAGAGGAAAGAAACGAAGTATACAAAAGAGAGGAAAGAAACTATGTATACAAAAGAGAGGAAAGAAACTATGTATACAAAAGAGAGGAAAGAAACTATGTATGCAAAAGAGTGGAAAGAAACTATGTATACAAAAGAGCGGAAAGAAACGAAGTATGCAATAGAGGGGAAAGAAACGAAGTGTACAAAAAAGAGGAGTGAAACGAAGTATACGAAGGAGAGGAACGAAGTATAAGGAAGAGAGGAAAGAAGCGGAGTGTACAAAAGAGAGGAAAGAAACGAAGTGTACAAAAGAGAGGAAAGAAACGAAGTATAAAAAAGAGAGGAAAGAAACGAAGTGTACAAAAGAGAGGAAAGAAACTATGTATACAAAAGAGAGGAAAGAAACTATGTATGCAAAAGAGAGGAAAGAAACTATGTATACAAAAGAGCGGAAAGAAACGAAGTATGCAATAGAGGGGAAAGAAACGAAGTGTACAAAAAAGAGGAGTGAAACGAAGTATACGAAGGAGAGGAACGAAGTATAAGGAAGAGAGGAAAGAAGCGGAGTGTACAAAAGAGAGGAAAGAAACGAAGTGTACAAAAGAGAGGAAAGAAACGAAGTATAAAAAAGAGAGGAAAGAAACGAAGTGTACAAAAGAGAGGAAAGAAACTATGTATACAAAAGAGAGGAAAGAAATTATGTATGCAAAAGAGAGGAAAGAAACTATGTATACAAAAGAGCGGAAAGAAACGAAGTATGCAATAGAGGGGAAAGAAACGAAGTGTACAAAATAAAGGACAGAAATGAAAGTATAAAAAAAGAGGAAAGAAGCGGAATGTACAAAAGAGAGGAAAGAAACGAAGTGTACAAAAGAGAGGAAAGAAACATAGTATACAAAAGAGAGGAAAGAAACGAAGTATATAAAAGAGAGGAAAGAAACGAGAGGAAAGAAACATAGTATACAAAAGAGAGGAAAGAAACGAAGTATACAAAAAAAGAGGAAAGAAACGAATTACACAAAAACGAGGAAAGAGACGAGGTATAGAAATCAAGGAAAGAACTATATATACAATACAGGGGAATAAACGAGGTACCTATGTGAACAGTGTCAGAAATCATGACTATTTCCTTGTGTAAAAGAATATATCAAACGTACAAAGTCTTTAAGAAATTTATCTTCCCATTATGAATCATTTCATTATATCATTACCTCTTTTCTGTTAAGAAAAACTTGCGGAAAGATCAAACTTTCGAACTCGAGTCATTTTCATCAAATAAAAGAAACGTAAACCAGTGGAAAATATTGTTTCCTAGGTGGTCTACATTAGTCATAATCGAGCTGTAAACTGTTAAGAAGGGCGGGAGTGGCTCAGTCGATAGCGCGCCAGGCTCGTAATCTGTAGTTCCCAGGTTCGAGTCCCAGCTGAGTCAGCGTTGAGATTTATCTCCGCAAAATTCCCCGCCCTGTCCACGGTGAGTAGGGGACACCGATGGGCTTGGAAAGGCCGCCGTCCGTCGGATGGGACGTTAAGCCGTGGCCCCGTGTGTGGGAGAGCCATACACTGTGCACGTTAAAGAACACGCTGGATGGCCTTGACGGGAAGCTACCATATGTCTTCCAACAGCTGTTCCAGTGGGTCCCTTCCCCCTTCTCTGAGCCTTCGGGGTCCATGTGACCTGGCCATTTAGCCCATGGTGTGCAAAAAAAAATGCCGCTCAGAGGTAAAACAACCCAACCCAACTGTTAAGAAAAAGATATTTCCAGTACTACTTCCTGAGACGAACCATAACAATATTGAGGACTCAGAGTTACAAACACTTATATCCTTTTCCATTAATAGGAACGACGATAAGAATTTAACTTCGAGATTAATTTTCAATCATTGCACTGCAGTCGTTTTGATAAATGACTATGGAGTAAAATTGACGCCGAAGATTAACCAAGTGCTTCGAGCAACACGGTGAAGCTTACGAAAGTTTCACCCGATTTAACGGCCAAGTAATCCTAAACACATTTTAGCAATTTCGCGAAGTTTATCTGTTTCTGAACAACGTCTCTTTGACATTAGGTATCAGATAAGTGTTGTCTCTTGCTGTCTTCTAATCAGACGGCGAAGATAAGGTGGTTGGTTATTAAATGAGGCAAAGCTTCATCCTGTTTTGTAGGACAATGAACTCCGGTTGTTTATAATTAATGGCGACTGTAGATTGGGAGAGGAATGTTGCTTTAATTTTCTCGAAGACTGGGTAAAATATGTGATGATGTTCTTCACACAATTAGCTGGAAATAGTTGTCAGATTTAACAGAACGTAGAGCTTGCTAAAGCTGTATTTTAGGCAGCGTAAGGTTACAAATAATAGGATGCATTTCTTTATAAATTAATGTGGAAAAAGTTTAAAATAATGCGTTAATTACTACTTATAAGAGCATATAAAATGGAAAGTGTGTAAAGAGTATTTTTAGGGGTTTGTAATAAGGATAATAAAGGTCAAGGGTCTGTTCAGTCGGCATCGGGTCGGCATTTATCGCCAGGATCGTAATTTTCAGTTCCCAGGTTCGAGTCCCAGCTGTGTCAGCGTTGAGATTTATCTCCGAAAAATTCCCCGCCTGCCCACGGCCAGTAGGGGACACCGATGGGCTTGGAAAGACCGCCGTCCGTCGGATGGGACGTTAAGCCGTGGCCCCGTATGCGGGAGAGCCATACCCTGTGCACGTTAAAGAACACACTGGATGACCTTAACGGGAGGCTACCATCTGTATCCCAACAGGTTTTCCAGTGGGTCCCCTCCCCCAACCTTCTCTGAACCTTCGGGGTCCTTCTGACTTGGCCATTTAGCCCATGGTGTGCAAAAAAGTGCCGCTCAGAGGTAAAACTACAAAACCCTGGCATTTATCCCAATATTACCAGTGCCTAGTCTTCACCTTTGTATTTGGGTTGAAGTTTTTCTTCCATTAACATCCACTGTAAGCGAGAAAGGAACATATTTGAAAAATTGCTACCAGCTAGCGAATGGGACCTGTGGGGCAGGATGGGTTGTTTTACCTCTGAGCAGTTCTTTTATTTGCACACAATGCGCTAAATGGCCAGATCATAAGGACCCCGAGGGCTCAGAGAACGTTGAGAGAAGGAGACCCACTGGGCAACTGTTAGCAGACATGATTACATCCCGTCAAAGGACATCTAGCGTGTTCCTTAACGTGCAAGTGCCGTGGATCTCCTGCATACAGTTCCACGGCTTAACTTTCCATCCGACGGACAGCAGCCTTTCCAGGACCAATGGTGTCTCCTGCTCACCGAGGGTAAGTCGGGGAGTTTTGCGGAAATAAATATCAAAGCTGGCTCAAGTGAAACTCCAACCTGTGAACTGCAGATTACGTGCCTGGCGCTCTACCGATTAAGTCTTCTCCTCCACCCATCCACAGGGGGCGGAGGCGGGGGTGGCTCAGTCGGTAGCGCGCTAGGCTCGTAATCTGTAGTTCCCAGGTTCGAGTCCCAGCTGGGTCAGCGTTGAGATTATCTCTGCAAAATTTCCCCGCCCTGCCCACGGTCAGTAGGGGACACCGATGGGCTTGCAAAGACCGCCGTCCGTCGGATGGGACGTTAAGCCGTGGCCCCGTGTGCGGGAGAGCCATACCGTGTGCACGTTAAAGAACACGCTGGATGGCCTTGACGGGAGGCTACCATCTGTCTCCCCACAGCTGTTCCAGTGGGTCCTCACCCCCAACCTTCTCTGAGCCTTCGGGGTCCATGTGACCTGGCCATTTAGCCCATGGTGTGCAAAAAAGTGCCGCTCAGAGGTAAAACAACCCAACCCACCCATCCACCCCCTGTGCTGGAAGACAGCCATATACTGTGTATATTAAAGTTCACACCAGAGCCGTAACTAGCTCTTTATGTGTCCGATGCAAGAATAGGTAATTGTACCTCTCAATATAGTTTCGTAGCATACTTTTTCAGCGCCTCGAGGCTAGTGCCTCACTCGCCGTTATTCACGCCCTCGTTCACACCTTGATGGTGTTACGCATACCCCTGAGTTGGAGGCGCAATAACTGGATTATTTTGTTGCATTATGTTTTCTTCGCATCACTAACTGATAATGATTGTATCGGTTAGCAAAGAGGAGCAGCATTAACCCAAGCCCTCCCTTGGCGGAGGAGGTGTATAAATTTTGTGAATGAATTCAATACTCACTCTAGTTCTGTACAAATCCATTGCGGGATAAATTGTACTCACGTTAATTTTTTACTTGTAAGTACTGCCAAGACTTAATTTAACATTTTCTCTCATTTAGACACGCGATACTAATTTTAAACTAGAGGATAAAGGGTTGGGTTGGGTTGTTTTACCTCTGAGCGGCACTTTTTTTGCACACAATGGGCTAAATGGCCAGGTCACATGGAGATAAATTTCAACGCTGACCAAGTTGGGACTCGAACCTGCGAACTGCATATTTCGAGCCTGGCGCGCTACCGACTGAGCCACCCCCTGCCCCTTCTTTCTGAGGGAAATGCGGTGGATTGGAAGCCATAGGGGATCTTTTAATTGAGGAAGGGGACCCACTAGACAGCTCTTAGATGAGAGATGGTAGCTTCAATCAAGGCTAACCAGCATGTATTTTTTCATCAAGGCTCCCCTGCACAAGGAACGACAGCTTAACGTCCCATCCAACGGACAGTTCCAATCCCATCAATGTGCCCTTTCTGACGAAGGATATATATATATACTTCTATTAAGGAATTTCTACTTTTTACATATTATTTATACTTTTGACACAAGTCCAAAATCTCTTCATATCAAACTAATGCTTCTTTCACCTTTGATATGTTTTCCATAACATTTCCCCAATTCTCTTCGCAAAAAAAGCAGCATATTTATCGATTTATTTAAACATTTTCTGCAATTTCTTTACTTCTTTTACCAACTTCTATTTTACCCTCTCTTAACAACACCAAACATTACATTTCACATTAAAAAAAAAAATTCTCCGTAACTTTAAAATCCTCTTTATAACAACATTTCTACAGGGCATTATTCCTTCACCCAACCCACAAAAGCAACTGCACGGCTTACATCCCAACGACACGGTCTAATAAATTCCTCTCATACACTTTATCATTTTTTTTTCGCCAACGAAGAGCGTTCTGTAGTCCACGGTACTCTACACTTTTGGCAAAGTTCAGAAGATGTTGCTGCTAATAAAGCAAGTTCCCCGGGCGCTTCTCTCCAACTCAGACACACATATGGCAAAATGATCGATACGCCTCATACGAGTTTTAACGCGACTACTACGAATCAGTCTCACATCAGTGAAAAATGATCGCTTCGTCCACCCAAAATTTCCGCCGTTCACTGCAGTGAAAATAACAGCTAATAGACGAGGTTTCACAGCACCATCTATATGAAAAATTGATGCTCTACCCCAGAGTTTTGTGCAGGAAGCTATAAAGCTGTATTTGAGAAGAAACGTGAGAAATTTCGTGTCATCGATTTGTCCCACCTATACTATAAGATCATGAAAGTGGAATATATATTTAGATAGATATACTTTTTTTTTCTTCTGTGTATGTTGAGCGTTCAACCGAGTGAAAATATTTCCTGAGGATGGAACCGATTGGTGGAAAGTCAGACAAGTCTTTATCTCGACAGAATTTACAATTTAAATTCAGTAGCGACAAACACGAGAATTTCTTTACATGAAGTTTCAATTTAATCTCTGTGTTTTTTCAAAAAAATAAACAAATGACCTCTCCAAAAGCTGTTTTCCACAAAGGTCTGATAGGAGGCTGCCAGTTTAATACGCCATATTAAAGGTATGTGTGGATGTGGATGAGGTTTTTTAACTGTGACCAGCACTTTTTTTGCACACCGTGGGCTAAATGGCCAGTTCGCAAAGACTCCGAGGGCTCAGAGAAGGTTAAGGTTGAGGAGAGAAGGTTGAGTCCCCTACTGTTTATTACTGGTAGCTTAGTAATGAAGTATCACAGGAAATATCCTACTGACACAAAACACTTGAAATAATTCGCTGGAAAAATTTAGTTTCGTCCTCAATGGGATTCTAACCCATGTCTCCCAGAAGCATGGCAAGCATCTTAACCGCTAGATCAGGGGCGGGGGTGGCTCAGTCGGTAGCGCGCTAGACTCGTAATCTGCAGTTCCCAGGTTCGAATCCCAGCTGGGTCAGCGTTGAGATTTATCTCCGCAAAATTCCCCGCCCTGCCCACGGTCAGTAGGGGACACCGATGGGCTTGGAAAGGCCGTCGTCCGTCGGATGGGACGTTAAGCCGTGGTCCCGTGTGCGAGAGAGCCATACCCTGTGCACGTTAAAGAACACGCTGGATGGCCTTGACGGGAGGCTACCATCTGTCTCCTAACAGCTGTTCCAGTGGGTCCCCTCCCCCAACCTTCTCTGAGCCTTCGGGTTCCACGTGACCTGGCCATTTAGCCCATGGTATGCAAAAAAGTGCCGCTCAGAGGTAAAACAACCCAATAACCGCTAGATCACCAGAAACTAAGCGTTTTCCTCAGCATTGTAACCTAGAAGCATTCCCGCATATTTTGTTGATTCGCCACTGACGCCATCTATGTCAGGAATCCAGCAACCAATCTGCCTCCTATGATGGAAATAAAATTTGTCACTCACGTTCACAGTGTTATATAAATAATTATTATATAAATTAATTATACAAATAATGTGAATCCTACTCAGGAAGACACCGATTTTTTTCTCAGCAAATTATTTCAACTGGTATCTTATTCAGTAAATAAATGTGTTTAAATCTGCCTTCACATAATTCCCGTCCAACGCCCTCCTATACAACCGAATTCTTTTCTTTCAGTTCACAAAATTTGGACTGAGCGCTTTCCAACAGCAGTATCAATTTTTTTGTGCGCAAAGAACTAAACGGACAGGGTGACTTTTCAGAGCTGGATATTTTGGGTTGGGTTGTTTTACCTCTGAGCGGCACTTTTTTTGCACACCATGGGCTAAATGGCCAGGTCACAAGGACCCCGAAGGCTCAGAGAAGGTTGGGGGAGTGGACCCACTGGAACAGCTTTTGGGAGACAGATGGTAGCCTCCGGTCAAGGCCATCCAGCGTGTTCTTTAACGTGCACAGGGTATGGCTCTCCCGCACACGGGGCCACGGCTTAACGTCCCATCCGACGGACGGCGGCTTTTCCAAGCCCATCGGTGTCCCCTACTGACCGAGGGCAGCGCGGGGAATTTTGCGAAAATAAATCTCAACGCTGACCCAGCTGGGACTCGAACCTGGGAACTACAGATTACGAGCCTGGCGCGCTACCGACTGAGCCACCCCCGTCCCTCAGAGCTGGATAGGGGAAGAGATCACATATCCCTTCACATGTCATGCAACATGGACACTCAACATTAAACTACGGCTTAAAGTCCTATCCGACGGATGACTGCATTTCCAAACCGTACTGTGTCTCTTTTCTCATCATCTAGGATTGGATTGGATTGGATTGTTTTACCTCTGAGCGGCACTTTTTTGCACACCATGGGCTAAATGGCCAGGTCACATGGACCCCGAAGGCTCAGAGAAGGTTGGGGGAGGGGACCCACTGGAACAGCTGTTGGGAGACAGATGGTAGCCTCCCGTCAAGGCCATCCAGCGTGTTCTTTAACGTGCACAGGGTGTGGCTCTCCCGCACACGGGGCCACGGCTTAACGTCCCATCCGACGGACGACGGCCTTTTCAAGCCCATCGGTGTCCCCTACTGACCGTGGGCAGGGCGGGAAATTTTGCGGAGATAAATCTCAACGCTGACCCAGCTGGGACTCGAACCTGGGAACTACAGATTACGAGCCTGGCGCGCTACCGACTGAGCCACCCCCGCCCCTCATCATCTAGGATAAGCTGAGATCAGCGGATAAAAATTAAATTAGGGAAAAGTGAGGGCGAGAACCTATGAACATCAGATTAGGAGACTGGCATGGTACAGTCGCTCAAAAAAGTATCCGAACACTACAGTTGATTACAGAATTCAGAAACAAATATCTGGCAACGATTTTTTTAGAGATTAGTGATCTGGCAACCTTCGTGTCCCGTGATTACAGAATTCAGGAAAAATATCTGGAGCGTGTACAGCAACTGTACACGCTCCAGTAACCGTTCACAGCAAACTGGAGCGTGTGCAGTAACTGCACACGCTCCAGTTTGCTGTGAACGGTAACTGCACACGCTCAATATTTCCGTGAGTGAGCCCACACGATCTAGTATTAAAATAATATGACCACCTACAGTCGCTCAAAAAAAGTATCCTAACACTATGGTTGATTACAGAATTCAGAAAAAAATATCTGGCAACGATTTTTTTAGAAATTAGTGATCTGGCAACCTTCGTGTCACGTGACACGAAGGTTGCCAGATCACTAATTTCTAAAAAAATCGTTTCCAGATATTTTTTTTGAACTCTGTAATCAACCGTAGTGTTCGGATACTTTTTTGAGCGACTGTACTCACCTGAAAAAATGTCTCCTCACCCTCGGCGAAGAGAATCCCAATGTTCAAAGCAGGGTAGAAGAAAAGTACCCACAGCGACATATGGAACCCCTTTATTAACAATCTCAAGAGGAGGGATCATTCCATCACTCCCCCTCCAAATATATATATATATATATACAGTGGACCCCCGATATAACGCGCATGTCGGGCGGGAAACAACACCCGCGTTATAAGGTGAACCGCGTTATACCGAGCGGCGCGGTGGCGACACAATAAATTTCACACTGTAAGCTTTTCTTTTACTCATCATGCATACAATAATTAAACACTATTCAAAATACATGCAGGAACTCAATACATACACAATTACTCAATACGCAGTAACAATAAAATGCGATACTCACTAACGCCGCACAGACCTGTATAAACATGTTTGAACTTATCGCGAACATCGCCCGCGCTATAACCGAGTGCGCGGTATAGCGAGCAGCGCTATAACGAAGGTCCACTGTATATGGTTTTTGAGACGCCCCCTGCCCAATTCTAGAGTCTTGATTTTTTGGGGGTTGGGGGTAGTTTAGTTGATAGCGCTACCAGGCTCGTCATCTGTAGTTCCCAGGTTCGAGACTCACCAGGGCCAGCATTGAGATATACTGTATCTCCGCAAAACCCCACTCTGCCATCGGTCAGTAGGAAACACCGATGGGCTTGAAAAAACCGCCGTCCGTCGAATGGAATGGGATGTTAAGCTGTGGTGCCGTGTGCAGGAGAACCATGCCCTGTGCATGTTAAAGAATACGCTGGATGGCTTTGACCAGAGGCTGTCTCCTAACAGCTGTCCAATGGGTCCCTTCCCCCATCCTTCTTTAAGCCCTCGGGAGTCATGTGACCTGGCTATTTTGTATCCATAAAAAGTACCTCTCAGTAAGATACCCGATGGGCTTGGAAAGACCGCCGTCCGTCGGATGGGACGTTAAGCCGTGGCCCCGTGTGCGGGAGAGCCATACCCTGTGCACGTTAAAGAACACACTGAATGGCCTTGACGGGAGGCTACCATCTGTCTCCCAACAGCTGTTCCAGTGGGTCCCCTCCCACAACCTTCTCTGAGCCTTCGGGGTCCATGTGACCTGGCCATTTAGCCCACGGTGTGCAAAAAAGTGCCGCTCAGAGGTAAAACAACCCAACCCAACTCAGTAAGAAACAACGCAACCTATAATTTTCTTACACTTGAGCTACCTCTAAACAGTAAAAACCACAAACCTTTTCTATGTCCCAACTTTGAAACACCTACCTACCTTTCACGATACTTGTAGGCATGGTCTCTATGTACTCTTAAAATGTAAATGAACATCAAGGCAGCCAAAATTAAAATTAAACTTCTGCTAAAATCTTACCGTTCGAGTTTCTACTAATGAATTCTACGATGTTTTCTGCTTGGCGTACGTGGCGCTATCCTCGTGTGACTTAGAAGACTTGTAACTGGTTTACATTGCTGATTCATTACATTTCACGTAACCGTAATTAAATTTTCCTGCGTTTTGGAAATGAAAACAAGAGATAAATTAACACTCATAAAACGACAACATATACGAGTTGCTTTCAGTTCAGCATGCATCTAGGTATGTAGCCTCAATGTAGGTTAGATGAAACTCGCAGATATTCTTATTTCTACGCATCTTTCTGCATAATTAATGTGCATCTTGTTGTTAAAATATTTCCGACTTTTGAAACATCTATTTTCTTGAATTTCTTCTCCTTATGAAACCTTATTCAATTCCAAATGTTGAATGTATTTCGCTGTTTTCTCTGGGGTTTGCCTAGATTTCGCAAACATTACTTCTAAAAATATGTATTTGGATATATTCAACAGTTGCAATGTTTACGGGGGCGGGGGTGGCTCAGTCGGTAGTGCGCCAGGCTCGTAATCTGTAGTTCTCAGGTTCGAGTCCCAGCTGGGTCAGCGTTGAGAATTATCTCCGCAAAATTTCCCCGCCCTGCCTACGGTCAGTAGGGGACACCGATGGGCTTGAAAAGGCCGCCGTCCGTCGGATGGGACGTTAAGCCGTGGCCCCGTGTGCGGGAGAGACATACCCTGTGCACGTTAAAGAACACGCTGGATGGCCTTGACGGGAGGCTACCATCTGTCTCCCAACAGCTGTTCCAGTGGGTCCCCTACCCCAACCTTCTCTGAGCCTTCGGGGTCCTTGTGGCCTGGCCATTTAGCCCATGGTGTGCAAAAAAGTGCCGCTCAGAGGTAAGACAATCCAATCCAAAGCAATGTTTACGATACTGTTTAACTCTATGAATTTCAATTCAAATAGTACATTAAAGATATTAATGGTAAATTTGATTGCTTTCCCTCTGAGCAGTTCAATCGATAGCGCGCCAGGATTGTAATCTGTACTTCTCAGGTTCGAGTCTCACCTGGGTAAGGGTTGAAATTTTCTCCACAAAACTCGTGACCTGTCTTAGGGCAGTAGGAGACAACGATGGGCTTGGAAAGTCCGTCGGATGAGACGATGTTAAGAATATGCTGGATGGCCTTGATCGCAGGTGACCATGTATCCTAACAGCTGTTCAGTGGGTCCCAGCCCTCAAACCTTCTCTAAGCCCTTGGGGTCCTTGTGACCTAGCCATTTAGCCCATTGTGTGTATAAAAAGTGCTGCTCAAAGGTAAAACAACCCAACCTAACTCTTCTCAACGTTCTGTGAACTCTCGGGTCCTTGTGACCTGGTCATTTAGCTCATTGTGTGCAAAAAAAAAATACCGCTCAGAACTACCGTACCCAACCTCTGAGCGCCACTTCTCTTCGGACAAAAGGCCAAGTCACAAGGACAATGGGGCGGGGGTGGCTCAGTCGGTAGCGCGCCAGACTCGTAATCTGTAGTTCCCAGGTTCGAGTCCCAGCTGGGTCTGCGTTGAGATTTATCTCCGCAAAATTCCCCCGCCCTGCTGCCCACGGTCAGTAGGGGACACCGATGGGCTTGGAAAGGCCGCCGTCCGTTGGATGGGACTTTAAGCCGTGGCCCCGTGTGCGGGAGAGACATACCCTGTATACGTTAAAGAACACGCTGGATGGCCTTGACGGGAGGCTACCATCTGTCTCCCAACAGCTGTTCCAGTGGGTCCCCTCCCCCAACCTTCTCTGAGCCTTCGGGGTCCTTGAGACCTGGCCATTTAGCCCAGGTGTGCAAAAATGTGCCGCTCAGAGATAAAACAACCCAAACAACCCACAAGGACAAAGAGGGCAACACACAAGATTGGAGTAGGGACCCGCCAGATAGCTGTTAGGTGAGAGATGGAAACCACCCGTCAAGGCCATCCAGCATGTAGGATGTATGGTTCTCTTGCCCACAGTGGTTCATCGGTCGGTGGCCTTTCCAATCCCCTCGATGTACCCTTTTCTAGCCGGAACAAAGGTGAAGTTAAGGAGAAAAATCTTAACTTTCTCTCATAGTTGGGACTGGGAAATGCAGATTACGATCCTATCGCTACCCATTGAGCCAAACCCCGCCCTCTACGAACATGTAAATAATTCTGAGTGTTGACTGTGAGAATTAAGATCTCTGATTTTAAAGAGATCTTTCGTCATCCCAGCCTTTGTTGGTATACATGTGAAGTGTGTTTTTTACCTCTGCACCTATCTTCTTACAGATCTTTTTTTATACATTTAATCAATGATTCTTTACATAAGAATACCTCATTTAATACATATATGTCGGAAATAGACTACATCCTCATTCGGAATGCGATTACTGATCAATCTTGTCCTCTCGTTCCACTGGGATCACTTGCCTGTCCCAGTTTTTTTTAGATACTTTATTTTTTTTTCTATATACTGACCCGACACGTACTATATATTAAAATAAATTTGCATTCAGCCGTTTTTTAGTTCCTATCTTTATCGTTGTTTGTTTTCTGTAAAAATGACTTACATATGTATGAAATATACATAAAGAAATGGAAAGCAAACAAAATATAATTATAACGAAGGAATAAAATTAAAAATATGTCAATCAGATTAGGATTCTGGAACGCATCTCCCACCTCTGTTTACATTATTCTTTATGTGAAATTCGTATGGGACAAATACCATTTATTAAAAATACATCTACCTTATTAGTCGGGGACTCAGTGTATTTATTTAAAGTGTCTTGAAGTACATTTGGTGCAAATAGATCAAATATAAAACTAATTTGAATAATTTTTTTTTCATAAAAATAATAAGCAGCAGTTTGTTACAGAGGTCTGAGAGGAAACTTTCAGCTTATAGGCCATAGTAGAAGGTCTTTGAGGATGGCAGGACGGCAGCAGAAAGCTAACACCAATGTCCATACCTATATATAAATATATCCGGGGCTCGAACCCAGATCCCTTTGATCAGTAGCCAAGCACGTTAACCACTCGGTCACCGGGACAGCAAAATGACTTTAGTCTTTTTTATTTACAGTCAATTGTTTGTTTCTGAAGCTCTTTTTCCGTGAAGGGCACAGTAATCTCTCTTTGCAGTTTTTCGTTTCTTATTTAAAAATAAATTAAAAACGATAATAATAATATAATAAAAGTTTATTTCATGCAGGGGGGGGGTTACAGTAAAGCCAAGGTACAGGTAATTTTGGATATTAATTTAAATGTTCAAGTTGATGCGATGACGAGCTGGGTGTATACAATATTTATTTTATTTTAATCAAGAATATAGGAAACGAGATATTTTATTTCAGTTAACAATCAGGGCCAGATTTAAATCTCACGTGTCTCAAGGCACGCGAAGTGGTAGTGTTCACTTACTTACGTGCAGTAGTTTTTCGCTTCAAAAATATCTTTTTTCTTTCACAACTATGAAGAAAGCAAACAATGTAATCGAAACGAGTGTAGGAATTTTAATGATACGAAATGAAGTTTTGTTAATAAGCAACAAAATTAATGCAATAAATTAATGTTATGCATATCATATAACTTGTAATATTCAGTAGATAATAACATTTAAAAATCAACTTAATCGTTTAAAATTCAAACTTTTTTTTTCCTGCTCTTCGAATGATTTTACCTTTGAGCGGCACATTGGAGGTCCCCAGGTCACAAGGACCCCGAAGACTCAGAGAAGGTTGGAGGAGGGGACCCACTGGAATAGCTGTTGGGAGACAAATCAACCAGTCAAGGCCATCCAGCGTGTTCTTTAACGTGAGCAGGTTATGGCTCTCCCGTACACGGGGCCACGGCTTAACGTCCCATCCGACGGCCTTTCCAAGCCCATCGGTGTCCCCTACTGACCGTGGGCAGGGCGGGGAATTTTTGCGGAGATAAATCTCAACGCTGACCAAGCTGGGACTCGAACCTGGGAACTACAGATTACGAGCCTGGCGCGCTACCGACTGAGCTACTTCCCACTCTTCGAATGAACAAATCGCATTAAATTATTAAAGGTATTGGAAACCATCCTTGATTTGTGAATGGAAAACTGAATTCAAAGATCAAAGTTAAATTAAAAAAAAAAATTAATTTAATTTAATTTAATTTAAAATTTTAATTTAAATTTAAAATCAAAGTTAGGGAACTTTGAATTAAGCTTTTTTTAGCAAAATTTCTACACAACATCATTTTAATAATGGACTTATTCAGGGTGACATACTGTCCCCATTATTATTTAATTTATATTTAAATGATCTACAAAATGTTATACCAGAAAATGTAAAATTTGGAACTTTCGCAGATGATTTGATCTTCTGGTCTTTCATCAAGTATCCTGAAAACATACAAAAACATTTCAAAAATTAACTAATAATATCATTAAATATTGCGACACATGGAACCTCTCAATTTCTATTGAAAAAAACCATATTAACTTATATTCATAAAAATAAAAAATTACCAATTGATTTTGAAATTAAAATAAATAATAATAACATAATAATAGTAGATAATTTTAAATTTCTAGGACTACAAATAGATTCAAAATTATCATGGAATTATTATATAGAAACAGCAAAAGACAACGCAAACAAACTATTTAACTTTCTCAGATATTTGGGAAATTCAAAATGGGGATGTGAAAATAAATATCTTTTACAAATATACAATGGAATAATTTTTCCAAAATGTTTATATGGAATAGAACTAATTAATAATATATCAAAAACTAAACTAAAAACATTAGAGAATATACAATTAAAAATATAAAAATTTTGTATAGGACTCCATCAACATACAAATAACTTAAATATTTATGCAGAAACTGCTATACCACCTATAAATATAAAAAAAATACTTATTAAATAATCTAATTTTCAGAATTTCATCAAAAAATAACAAACATCCAGTTATTGATAAAATATTAAATAATTTTAATGACACTTTTACAACTAACTTAGCAAACAAGAATGAAATAAATGAATTAATTTTAAATAAGAAAAGTGGAGACTATAATATACAAATTCCATATTGGACTTCTACATTCCCTATTTTAAACACAAATATTGATAATATACAAACGAAAAAAGCACATGATATTGATACCCTTAAACTACTTTCAGAACTGCAAATAAATAACAGATATAAAGATTTTATACACATATACACGGACGGATCTCTTAGTGAAGATAGAAATAAATTAGCTGGAGTTTTATATGCCCAGAAGAAAAGTATGAATATCTTTTTAAATTCAACAAACCTCATCCTATTTTAACTGCAGAAATATCTGCAATCATTTTAGCATTAAATTGGGCTTTGAAATTTAAAAATAAAAATATTGTAGTTTTCACTGACAGTAAAGCGTTGATAGAAACAATGTATAATGATCCTTCAAAAAGTAATTTCAAAATTTTTATAAATGACATTCTCATCATAACAAAAAATCATATAATCAACAGAAATATTATACATATACAATGGATACCTAGTCATGTAGGAATAAAATATAATAAAATAGTAGATAAAAAAGCAAAAACAGTAATAAATATAATTCCTAACTACAACACACACCTTTTTTTGATATATTTATTTAAAAAACTAAATAAAGTCAATATCATAAATGATACACAAAAATGGTATGATATAAATGCAATTAACACATTTAGATATGATATATCACATGCTATAAATAAATTCAACAATTTTGGTCTGAATAAAAAAGAAATAAATATAATTCTGAAAATTAAAACAAACTCAGCAATCACAAAGGCAAGATTATATAGAATGAAAAAAAAAGATTCCCCGGCATGTGATAAATGTTTGGAGTATGAGAATCTTGAACATATATTGTTCAAGTGTAAAATATATGATCAAGAAAGAGAAAAATACTTCAATGCTTTGAAAAAATTTAATATTTCAAATTTCAACTTTAAAAGCATATTGGAGCCTGAGAATTCAAAAAAAAAGCAAAATGCTATAAATTATTAATAACATATATTAAACAAATCCATATGTTTAATATATTATTAAAAAAAAAATAAAAAAAATAAATAAAAAATAAATAATAATAATAAAAAGATAATAATAAAAAATAAATAAATAAATAAAAAAAATATATATATATATTTTGTTCACTGATTATAAAATGCTTCTGAATGAGTTTGCTACCGTGTGGATTCCTGGTAGCAAGAAGATTCAATTGTTGATGTGTTAGTAAGTAAGTCACGAGTAATGGAAAATAGCAAACATTCTGTAAACTGAAGCATTTAACACCGGTGATGCTGCTCGCAGGAATTCACCTTAAAATTATAACAAATTGCTTACTGAAATAAATGCAATTTTTAAAGTTAGGATAATGTTTTGCATTTTTTTTTTTGCATCAATTTGGAAACATTTGTTTAAGACAAGCATAACAGTGATATCTGCTGTCAAATAGTTCAGCTTAAAAAAACTCTTTAAATATTAAACAAATATTTTCTAAAATCGAAATTTGGGTAAATTTGATTGAGTTGCATTATCTTTTACAGCAGTGGTTCTCAACCTTTTATGATCCACATACCCCCTGGAAATGTGTATGTAACTGGCATATCCCTTGTATAGATAGATAAATATATAGTTATAGTATGATAATGACAACTTAGCGACTTTGTTACTAGAACTAGAGACTTTTGAGCTCTCATAATCTTCGATGATGATGAAGATAATTCGGCGTACCCAAAACAATTTAACCGCGTTTCCCCCCAAGGTGTACGCGTACCTCACGTTGAGAACCCCTGTTCTACAGCATTATTCTATAAAAAAAAAAAGCTTTTTTTTAGAGTTAGGAAGTTTTGAACATGATTTTCTGCTCACATAACACTAAAGTATACAAATACGTTTGGTAATATAGTGCATTGACTCACAATCCATTTCTTTTAAAATTTCGTTTACGAATGTCAGGAGAGAGACTACTTTTGAAGATAGAGTTATCGTTCGCCGTAGATACTTGCAACTAGTTAAAATTTAAAATATATATATATATTATTCCCTTGTTACTTAAATAAATAAATTCTATCAGTTAAATACTGCCTAAAGTGTCAAAGAGAAAATCCTGACTGAAAATTACAACAGATTTTTTTTCAAAATATTAGAAAGAGTAAATAAAGATAAATTATTTTCTTTCTGGAATTTTTTTTTCTGGATAAAAAAAACACAGAAAGTTTAGTACTGTTTCGAAGATGATTAAACACTGATTGTGAGTGCCTCGTTAGAAATGACATTCATTTCTTAGCCAATTTATTATGAATTCTGCACCGTAAGGGAAGCATCGTGAAACATCCCAATGTATTCAAAGTTTCTTACGTAAGTATGCTACGTCACTATAAAAACCGTAAAGCATGGCGGGAAACAAAATCTAGAGCGACATAGTAAAAAGGCTGATCTTACTGACTTCGAAGGGGGACTCATCGTTGGAGCGCGATGGGCAGGAACATCAGTAACGGAGGTGATTTAACTCAGCGAAAAATCATGGCACACGGCTCCACGGCTTAACGTCCCATCCGACGGACGGCGACCTTTCCAAGCCCATCGGTGTCCCCTACTGACCGTGGGCAGGGCGGGGAATTTTGCCGGGATAAATCTCAACGCTGACCCAGCTGGGACTCGAACCTGGGAACTACAGATTACGAGCTTGGCGCGCTACCGACTGAGCCACCCCCGCCCCACAAATTCTACGGTAAAATAGAGCTGTTACAGTTCATTAGCTGGGAAAAATGACAGCTAGCAGAATCTATTTCAACGGAAACTGTGAGCAGATAATTGAAAACCTTTTAAATTTTGGAAATTTATCATGATACGGTGTTCATAATAATTTGTCCAGGCAGTGTATGAGATTTACAATACATAATTCACGATGTGTAACAACTCTCTTTCAATTATCAATATCAAATGATTTAAAGAAGTTATTTGATTCAGCTCCTGAGGATCTATTGCGAAAACAATAAGGCTATATATTCCACTAGAACACATCCTGGGTTGCATTCCTAGTCATTCAATGAACGGAATAGAGACAATTAAGATTGTGGAGTTGGTTTTGTGAAATTAAGGTTGGGTTGTTTTACCTCTGAGCGGCACTTTTTTGCACACCATGGGCTAAATGGCCAGGTCACATGGACCCCAAAGGCTCAGAGAAGGTTGGGGGAGGGGACCCACTGGAACAGCTGTTGGGAGACAGATGGTAGCCTCCCGTCAAGGCCATCCAGCATGTTCTTTAACGTGCACAGGGTATAGCTCTCCCGCACACGGGGCCACGGCTTAACATCCCATCCGACGGACGGCGGCCTTTCCAAGCCCATCGGTGTCCCCTACTGACCGTGGGCAGGGCGGGGAATTTTGCGGAGATAAATCTCAACGCTGACCCAGCTGGGACTCGAACCTGGGAACTACAGATTACGAGCCTGGCGCGCTACCGACTGAGCCAACCCCGCCCAGTGAAATTAAGGAGAGCTGACCAAGTCAAGAGAAAATTCACATTGACTTGGTACAATTCAGACGAGATGTAAATATCTATTTTCTAAATCTTTGCGTTCATCGAAGATTATGATGGATCTTAATCTTTTGTATTTACTTTAACTGTATGTGTACAACTTTCTGTTAAAATCACTTCTTTTGCTAATAATGTAGTATTATTTTATATAGATGATAAATGATAATTTGCCCAAATATTCCCTTTCAAGTTGCCACTGGTCACACCCCTCTCCCATTCTTTGAAACTCACCTGTGCTGGTACCGCCCTAACAACATCTATCAGACACTTCCCAGTACCTGCCGGTCAGTAGGGGACACCGATGGGCTTGGAAAGGCGGCCGTCCGTCGGATGGGTCGTTAAGCCATGGCTCCGTGTGTGGGAGAGCCATACCCTGTGCACGTTAAAGAACACGCTGGATAGCCTTGACGGGAGGCTACCATCTGTCTCCCAACAGCTGTTCCAGTGAGTCCCCTCCCCCAACCTTCTCTGAGCCTTCGGGGTCCGTGTGCGGGAGAGCCATACCCTGTGCACGTTAAAGAATTCGCTGGATGGCCTTGACGGGAGGCTACCATCTGTCTCCCAACAGCTGTTCCAGTGAGTCCCCTCCCCCAACCTTCTCTGAGCCTTCGAGGTCCTTGTGACCTGGTCATTTAGCCCATGGTGTGCAAAAAAGTGCCGCTCAGAGGTAAAACAACCCAACGTTAAAGAACACGCTGGATGGCCTTGACGGGAGGCTACCATCTGTCTCCCAACAGCTGTTCCAGTAGGTCCCCTCCCCAACCTTCTCTGAGCCTTCGGGGTTCATGTGACCTGGCCATTTAGCCCATTGTGTACAAAAAAGTGCCGCTCAGAGGTAAAACAACCCAACCCAATCCCAGTACCTGCACCCTCTCACCTCAATCATTCTAGCTATCGCTCTGTTACGAACAAAAGGATTAGCATGTCCCATACCCTCCTTGTTCACATTCCCACACCTTGTCTTCCACTGCCGACTCTCTTCCACCCTCCAAAGAAAAGGATTAACATCAGACTGTTCTTCCTATTATCTTCAACTGGCACAGAGAGAACCTTGAATCTTGATAAGACTCTGCTTACATTCCCTATAGTTGCATCATCCATTCCACCAACTGGATAGATAACACACCTTAAATTACTAATAATCAGAAGGTCCCATCAAATGAGACGATTAATATTCAAATTCAAATATAAGTACAGTGAAAGAGCCACTTCCACTAAATATAACGTAATGGACATGATAGGAAAATTCAAAAGAAAAATTTAAAATTCCCTCTGATCTACTGCAGCAATTTTACCACATATAATAATAATAATAATAATTCAAAATTCCATTGAACTATTGAAGAACTTTATTATATAAAATAATCTGAAAAGAAACGATAATTAAAAGACAGAACTGTAAATCCCTTCAAAACATAGTAAACCTAAGCAGCTACCAAAACATTGGTGGTCGATATTTTTATCAAAAAATTAAACAGTTCCTGTGACTTATTAAAGACATTCTCAACCTCTCCTAATAATAGACGTTAATCTCCTCCTTTTTAATAATCTTAACTAAAATAATCTTTAAATTTTTTTTAATAATCTTAATTGAAATAATCTTTTAAATAATCTTAAATTAATAATAGACGTTAATCTGCTCCTTTTTAATAATCTCATATTCAAAAATTAACGGTATCACTTTTGAACCCACTTAAAAAAATCCACCAAAGAGTAGAAATGACATCCATTCCCCATCTATAATTTCAACTACATAAACACATAAAAGTCCTTATCAGGAATAGTCGATAAAAAGTCCTTCTTAGGACTAAATCTAAAATACTGAACCTTTCCACGCCCACATTCCTTCCACACAGCTGAAAGAAAAAAAGTCCTTCTCAGGACTAAACAAATGCACTACATATTAAGATCCAACACACACAATATCAGTTTTCTGAACGCCTTTCCTCTCTCGCTTATTATATTAACAACAAAATGGAATGGGGCGGGGGTGGCGCAGTCGGTAGCGTGCCAGGCTCGTAATCTGTAGTTCCCAGGTTCGAGTCTCAGCTGGGTCAGCGTTGAGATTTATCTCCGCAAAATTCCCCGCCCTGCCCACTGTCAGTAGGGGACACCGATGGGCTTGCCAGCTGGGTCAGCGTTGAGATTTATCTCCGCTAAATTCCCCGCCCTGCCCACGGTCACTAGGGGACACCGATGGGCTTGGAAAGGCCGCCGTCCGTCGGATGGGACGTTAAGCCGTGGCCCCGTGTGCGGGAGAGACATACCCTGTGCACGTTAAAGAACACGCTGGATGGCCTTGACGGAGGCTACCATCTGTCTCCCAACAGCTATTCCAGTGGGTCCTCTCCCCCAACCTTCTCTGAGCCTTCGGGGTCCATGTGACCTGGCCATTTAGCCCATGATGTGCAAAAACGTGCCGCTCAGAGGTAACCCATAAGGAAGTTTCTTAGAAGAACTTTTAGTGAATTCAGCACTTTGATAACTAAATATATTTAATATTTATTAAATATTAAAATTGTTTCTTTTAAGCACTAAATATATTTGCTTACTTCAGTAAGAAAGGAAAGTTTCTTACAAACTCTTTTAGCTGAGTGCTTAATATTAAAGTTTTTAAGCTATAGGTAACTTCCTTTACTTCAATAAGAAAAGAAGCTACTTATAAAATAATTTAGTTAATTGAACGCTTTAGTAACTAAAAATCTTCATCATTTAATAAATGTTGAATATGTTTCTTTTAATATTTTAAAATTTTAAATTAAAAAATTTATTTCTCTAAATAAATTCCTTTATTTTAGTAAGAAAGTTTCTTATAAAATCTTTTAGCTAATGAAATACTTTGGTAACTGTGCATCTTTATCGTTTACTAAATATTAAAACACCGGTTTTTCTACAGCTCTAAGTAAAATTTTTTAAACTAATTAATCAATTTACTATTTAACTAAGGCCCAAATATTTAAATAATAGCTCATAAAGATATAACAAGTAAGAAAAAATGAAACAGCAAATTTTTAAAGAATGTTTTTTTTTCCCCAGGTATCAAAAGAAATATCACCTAACACAAATAAAAAAAATAACCACGAGTTTCAGAGACAAAAAGAACAACAAATAGTTGAGAAAATATTCTCTGCACAGTCTGTCTGCAAAAGCACGTACACTTAAAGAAGTAAAATTTGAAATTTAAATTCCTGAAGAGTAATGTCGTTTTGTGGAAACGCGTTGGAAGTTTCATGCAGGCGGTTTCCTCACAGGAGTGGTGGAGGTCCACAGAGAGAAGTACCACGAA
Organism: Ryuthela nishihirai; assembly: GCA_038380435.1. NCBI lineage: Eukaryota > Metazoa > Arthropoda > Arachnida > Araneae > Heptathelidae > Ryuthela > Ryuthela nishihirai. Next base: position 44,369,738 of record JAWZYU010000028.1, read on the forward strand.
ACTGGCACCGCAATAAACACCACAATCCCGCAGCACAGGGACGAAGAGTGTTTATAAAGCTCGTGTGTGCTTTACTCGCAAACTGAAATGCCAGGAACTAGAAAATGGGTATCTTTAGAAAACAATGTAGCCTTAAAAGTCGCAAAAAATCCGGAGAGAGAGGGTCCCACATAATAACAATTCTTGCTGGTAATCAGCCACATCGCGACATTTTAAGATGACGACTATTAAAATAGATTACGATTGTGTATTGTGTTCATTCCTGACTGTTAACTGATCTAGATGGGGTGGGGGTGGCTCAGTAGGTAGCGCGCCAGGCTCGTAATCTGTAGTTCCCAGGTTCGAGTCCCAGCTGGGTCAGCGTTGAGATTTATCTCCGCAAAATTCCCCTCCCTGCCCACGGTCAGTAGGGGACAGCGATGGGCTTGAAAAGGCCGCCGTCCGTCGGATGGGACGTTAAGCCGTGACCCCGTGTGCGGGAGAGACATACCCTGTGCACGTTAAAGAACACTCTGGATGGCCTTGACGGGAGGCTACCATCTGTCTCCCAACAGCTGTTCCAGTGGGTCCCCTCCCCCAACCTTCTCTGAGCCTTCGGGATCCATGTGACCTGGCTATTTAGCCCAATGTGTGCAAAAAAGTACCGCTCAGAGGTAAAACAACCCAACTGATCAAGATTGCGAAGTTTGGCTCAACAGTGGGAACTAAGGTTAGAAATAAGAAACTTTTATGATTATACAATTCTTGCGTAATCAGCCACATCGCCATATTTTAAGATGACGACTGTTAAAATGGATTACGATTGTGTATTGTGTTCATTCCTGGCTGCTTACTGATCAAGTTGTCAAGTTTGGCTCAACAGTGGCAACTAAAGTTAGAAATAAGAGGCATTTATGGTTATGATGGGTGTAAACTTGTGTTTTATGTTCTTCCGGAAAGACTTTTCTATTTAAATATTTATAATTCTGTAAAACGCAATCGTAACCTGTTCGCGAAGATAAAGCTCATTCCGCTTTACTGCAAGTCATCTTCGTACAGTTATAAATACACTATTCTTCAAGAAGTATTGTGAAACTTGTTTGTTATTGAGGCTAGAAAGTCACGGGAAAAAATTTCTGTAAGTTTCAAAATTAACCATTTATGAGAGAAAATGTTACTAGTGATAACTTGAAGATTTCAAACCAAATTTTTGTCCAATTTTCGATATTTTACACGCTTGAAAAAGCTATCTTCGTGTTTTCACTCTGTCGGTTCGTCTGTAGACATTAATTTTAAAGATTTATTTAAAAAAAAATTTTTTTGATTGGATAGGAATTGATAAAATAATACGAATCGCATTTTAGGAATATCTCAATAGCTTTAAAAACGGCCTTTAATGGAAGGCGGGACAATGTGGAAAAGACCTAAACTTTCAACGAATATTGCAAACGATCTCTATATATGTTACAAATGTGAATGTTTTGGTGCTATAGTGCAATGGCCAAGAAGTCTACTCTCAATCTCAACTACTAACCCGGGAACGTCAGATTACAGGGAAGGAAGCTGGCTCTGACGGTAGCGAGCCAGTCTCGTAATCTGCAGTTCCCAAGTTCGAATTGCAACTGCGCCTGTTTTCCGAATTTTCGCTGGCAACTCCAATTCTCCCTCTCTGAGAAGGGGAGCGCCAATGGGCTTAGAAAGGTAGTCGTCCGTCAGATGGGGTGTTAACTCGTGGTCTTATGTGCGGCAGTTGGTTGTTTTACCTCTGAGCGGCACTTTTTTGCACACCATGGGCTAAATGGCCAGGTCACATGAACCCCGAAGGCTCAGAGAAGGTTGGAGGGAGGGGACTTACTGGAACAGCTGTTGGGAGACAGATGATTGCCTCCCGTCAAGGCCATCCAGCGTGTTCTTTAACGTACACAGGGTATGGCTCTCCTGCACACGAGGCCACGGCTTAACGTCCCATCCGACGGACGGCGGCCTTTCCAAGCCCATCGGTGTCCCTTACTGACCGTAGGCAGGGCGAGGAATTTTGCGGAGATAAATCTCAACACTGACCCAGCTGGGACTCGAACCTGAGAACTGCAGATTACGAGCCTGGCGCGCTACCGACTGAGCCACCCCCGCCCCTATGTGCGAGAGAGTCATACCTTGTGCACATTAAAGAATGGAAGGTTACCATCTGCCTCCTAAGAACTGTCCAGTGAGTCCCCTCCCCACAACCTTCTCTGAACCTTCGAGATCCTTGTGACTGGCCATTTAGCCCATTGTGTGCAAAAAAAAATAAGATTACGAGTCTGAGTGCTGCCAGCTGAGCCATCATATAAAGCAAAAACTCTATTTTCCTGCTTCATTGGGCATATAGATAGTTCGGATAATTGAAAACATTATACTCGATTTCAAATAAAACAAATATATCTATTATGTATATAGAAAATTATTTATTAAAAAAGATTAAAAAAAGAACAAAAAACATTTAACTCCATTAAATTTTGGATGCTTATACAAAGAAAGCGAAAAATGGCACACGAAATCAAGAGCAATTTTTAAATATGAAAAATTCCATAGAATTACTTTTAAATTTTGGGTGTGGATACAAAGAAAAGGGGTGCTGCGACTTTGAAACTCGATCTGTATTAGTATAAAGCTGCGCGGCACTGAGTCTCCTGGGGCGGGGGTGGCCCAGTCGGTAGCGCGCCAGGCTCGTAATCTGTAGTTACCAGGTTCGAGTCCCAGCTGGGTCAACGTTGAGATTTATCTCCGGAAAATTCCCCGCCCTGCCCACGGTCCCGTCCCGCCCTGCTTGGAAAGGCCGCCGTCCGTCGGATGGGACGTTAAGCTATGGCCCCGTGTGCGGGAGAGCTGTGCACGTTAAAGAACACGCTGGATGGCCTTGACGGGAGGCTACCATCCGTCTCCCAACAGCAGTTCCAGTGGGTCCCCTCCCCCAACCTTCTCTGAGCCTTCGGGGTCCATGTGACCTGGCCATTTAGCTCATGGTGTGCAAAAAAGTGCCGCTCAGAGGTAAAACAACCCAACCCACTGAGTCTCCAAATAAATGCACGGAGAGAGATTATTCAAATTGTTTCATTCAATTAGGATAAAAGAGTTTTCGCTATATTGCCTTCATTGATGCGAAAAAGTTTGTTTGTCATTTTGCGTCAACGGGAAACTAACTTCGATACTCTGTAACTTTTAAAATAATCCTCATATGTTAAAATGTGTGAAATAAATTAACGATCTTAATCAAACCATCCAAATCTCAAATTTCAGCAATATTGGCTAGCTATTTAAAGCAGGGGTTCTCAACATGGGTTACGCGGTAAAATTTTTTGGGGTACGCCGTGAGAGTTCAAAGGTCGCTAGATCTAGTAACAAAGTGGGACGGGGGTAGCTCAGTCGGTAGCGCGCCAGACTCTAATCTGTAGTTCCCAGGTTCGAGTCCCAGCTGGGTCAGCGTTGAGATTTATCTCCGCAAAATTCCCCGCCCTGCCCACGGTCATTAGGGGACACCGATGGGCTTGGAAAGACCGCCGTCCGTCGGATGGGACGTTAAGCCGTGGCCCGTGTGCGGGAGAGCCATACCCTGTGCACGTTAAAGAACACGCTGGATGGCCTTGACGGGAGGCTATAATCTGTCTCTCAACAGCTGCTCCACTGGGTCCCCTCCCCCAACCTTCTCTGAGCCTTCGGGGTCCATGTGACCTGGCCATTTAGCCCATGGTGTGCAAAAAAGTGCCGCTCAGAAGTAAAACAACCCAACTCCAAAAGAAGTTGGATTGTTCAAATTGTTTTACCTCTGAGAGGAACTTTTCCGCACACAATGGGCTAAATGGCCAAGCCACAAGGAACTCGAGGGCTCAGAGAAGTTTGGGGAGGAGACCGACTGGACAGTTGTTAGGAGACAGATGATAATCTCTGGTCAAAGCCACCCAGAGTGTTCTTTGACGTGTGCAGGATATTTCTCTTCCGCAAACGGACCACGGCTTAACGTCACATCCGACGGACGGCGGTCTTTCCAAGATCATCGGTGTCCCTTACTGACCGAGGACAGGATGGGGGTTTTGCGGTCTCCAAAAGAATATTTCATATATATCTTAAAGCAAAAAAATTGCTTTTTTTCTAACCGCCCCCTAAGGTGTAAGAGCCAAATTATTGTTTTCAATTTAAATCTCTTGAGTAGTGTACTCTACTACGAGGAATTTCGAATTCCCAACAAAAACTGATCGTTTGCATTTTTTTTTAACTTTGACATTTTTTATCGTTTTTCAACTTTAAACAGTGTCATTAAAATTATTGAAAAATTTGAAAAATGCGAATCGTAATATTTCAACAATACCTATCCAACCAAAAAAAAAAGAATTCCCACTTTATCTCCAAAAATTAAAAAGTTGAACGTCTTGATCCGGATGTTAGGGGGGACAAGGGGTAAATTTTTCCCCCCTTTGAGAATGATATTAAAGATCATAGACGCCAAAAATAACAAAATCTTTTGCATATTTCACGAATTTTTCAAGAATTTTGTAAAATCCTATAAAACGAAAGAGCAAGTGTTGCATTGGAATAGAAATCCACTCTTCCTTACCCCAATTTATTTTTTCTAGATCCTAGCCTGACTGTCTATTCGCACCCCGGCAAGAAAAGTGACATAACTCAAAAAATGCGTATTTTGAGGTTATGTCAGTGATAAATAGGTATTGTGTTCCTCTACGTGAACGAAAAACGTCACATCTCTAACTCACAAATTAACCGCCAGGGAGCAGTTGTGTCAGTTTTACTTTTAGGCTACTTCACAGTTTTATTGATTTCTTTAATTTGTTATTTCTCAAATACTGCATTTTTGAATTATGTCACTTTTCTTGCCGGGGTGCGATATGTTACCGCTAAAGTGCAGAAATCAGTTATTCTACAGATTATCTAGGTATTGTGCAGATTAACTAGGGTGATCCGTTAACGTGCGAAAAATTGTTTTATTTCTCAAATTACCTAGGTAATCTGCAAATTGCCTGGATAATCTGCACATTACCTACTAGGCACTCGTTAAAGTGAAAATAAGATCTTTGCTGGAACAACAGGAACGTTTCTGTACGCTTAAATTAACATAATGTTATTTATCTAGTGTCCGAGAGTAGAGTTGAAACCAGGGTCATCCCTCTGTCAACATGAATCAGTCGTCCGAATTATAAAAAACGCCCCCAAAATGAGCAGGCCAAGTGAGAACGAATCATTTTAGTGATTCGTTATCAAGAATGAATCACTTTACCGATTCGTTCTCACTTGGCCTCCGCTCATCCGGGGCGTTTTTTATAATGCGGACGAGTGAATCACGTGACACGAAGATTCGTATTCAAGAGATTCACCACTATGAGAGAAACAAACTTTTGAACTTTAACGATACGGAAGCCGTTAATGTGCACATTACCTAGGTAAAATGCGGAAAACTCTTGATTCCGCACGTTAACGGAGCAAATCAGTTAATCTGCAGATTAGCTAGGTAATGTGCACATTAACGGCTTTCGAGCTTTAGCGGTAACATATATACGAACACACAGACGACAAAGTAAAAATATTAGCTCGTTTTTTTTTCAAAAACGAGCTAAATACTGCCTTTTTTTTAATACAGCACTTTTCTTTTACAGGTTCAAACAGATAAGTAAGAATCAACTTTACCTATCAGACACACGATATAAATTTTGAAAACGCTATTGTCGAACGCATCCTCTAATTTACTTTTTCCCAGTGCTTTCAGAAAAGAATAATGAGCTCGGTGAATTAAAAAGAGACGCTATTCTCGCTCTGAATGCTTCAACTAATTGTGCTTTCCTCGGATGATGCCACATTTCGCAATTAATAGTCATCTTGAGGAAACTTTCATTAAGTTTCAAAACTATGTCAGCTCTGGAACGAAACGGTCACTTTTTGTTTTTCAAACCCTATCGTGCAACTTCAGTATGTGAATGTCTATATATCAAAATTAATATTTCTTTAGTCTGGAGAAACATTTTTTTTTCTTTAAAATATGAGTTCTCTGTTTTAAAAAGAAACGTGGCGGAACATTCATTGTGATTATGTTCTGTTTTCGCCGAAAAACAATGGATGTTCTTGTTTCTCTTTTAGAAGAATCTTTGGAAAGCTACTGTTATGAAAATAAATGGACAGGCTGGAATTTTGACGCTGTGATTACCAGATGCGTTAGTGGTTTGAAATGAACAGGGTCTTGAATTTGTAGCTGTTTTTATCGAGAAACTGAAACGTGCTCAAATAAATTTGTATAAATAAAGATTAATGCTTATAAGCCTACGTAAGTGTATCGCTATAATTCTTGTTTGTTTTGTAATAAAAAAGTTACGAATGTTTTTTAATACATAAATACGGCTTGTTTGTACATGACAGTCATTGTTATTCTTTTATTTTAGAAATTTAAAAGTCTGAGGCTGTTACATTCCCAAGTTAAAACGTGATGGGATTCCACTAAAGGAAAAAAATGCAAAACAGGTGGGATTTTTAGAGTTCCAAATAGATTTTTAACTTTCTCAGCACAATAATAGTATCTATTTGACTGCTGAGTAGTCAAATAGATATCTATTTTGACTGACTATTAATAGTATCTATTTGATTGATTAGTATACGAGGATAAGTAAGAAAACAAAGTTCTCTTTTGTTCCCTACCAAACTAATAAATAACTGGGGCTATGCAACCATCGTATGTTAGTACCAAATAATATATAAATATTTCATTAGTACTTGTCCAACTCCAAAAGAAGTTGGATTGTTCAGGTTGTTTTACCTCTGAGAGGCACTTTTCCGCACACCTAAATGGCCAAGCCACAAGGACCTCGAGGGCTCAGAGAAGTTTGGGGAGGAGACCGACTGGACAGTTGTTAGGAGACAGATGATAATCTCTGAATGAAAATGAAATGAAATGCTTATTCTCATGCGTTCATTCCTATTGGCCTTCAATTTCACTCATTCAGTCATGCTGACACTCATTCTCACCCATTCTATCATACTGACACTCACGCTCTCCCGTTCATTCCTACTAACACTCATTCTCATGCGTTCATTCCTATTGGCCTTCAATTCATTATGTGGCAGCAATCATCACTGTTTACACACCCGTGTTGTGAGGGTTGGTTGGGTTGTTTTACCTCTGAGCAGCACTTTTTTGCCCACAATGGGTCGAATGACCAGGTCACAAGGACTCCTATGGCTCAGAGAAGGTCTGGGGGAGGGGGGACTGAACAGCTATTAGAAGACAGATGGTGCCTCCTATCAAAGGCCATCCAGTCTGTTCTTTAACATACACAGGGTATGGCTCTCACATAGTATAGAGTAAATGCAACAGGATAAAAATATGTTATGATTTAGCAGATTAAGGCAGAAAGAAGGTATAATGTATTATGTCAGTGTATTATTCTCTCCTGCAGGGGGCGGGGGTGGCTCAGTCGGTAGCGCGCCAGGCTCGTAATCTGTAGTTCCCAGGTTCGAGTCCCAGCTGGGTCAGCGTTGAGATTTATCTCCGCAAAATTCCCCGCCCTGCCCACGGTCAGTAGGGGACACCGATGGACATGGATGGGAAAGGCCGCCGTCCGTCGGATGGGACGTTAAGCCGTGGCCCCGTATGCGGGAGAGCCATACCCTGTGCACGTTAAAGAACAGGCTAGATGGCCTTGACGAGAGGCGACCATCTGTCTCCCAACAGCTGTTCCAGTGGGTCCCCTCCCCCAACCTTCTTTGAGCCTTCGTGGTCCTTGTGGCCTGGCCATTTAGCCCATGTTGTGCAAAAAAGTGCCGCTCAGAGGTAAAACAATCCAATCCAAACTCTCCTGCAGATAAACTGTTAGCTTTGCGAGACATCTGTAAATAAAGAATGATTTATTTGAATTTGTCTGAATAAATAAATGTTCTAAAAAAAAACTCCCTCACACAGGGTCCCAGCTTTAGGTCCCATCTGATGGGTGGGTCTTTCCAAACACATCGGTATCCCCTATTGACTGAGAGCAGGGTTCCAACCCTGCAATTTTGCCCCATTTTGTGGAGATGAATCTGAACGATTGTCCAGGTGGAATTCGAACCTGGGAAATGCAAATTTTGAGTCTTGCGAGTCATAGAGTGAGACATCTCTGCCCCAGTGTTGTGAGGTTCAGAGTCGGAGGGAACCTGGCGAATGTATTTCATGTGAATACACAGCTGGAAATTCGAGTAGTAATTCGGTTTCTCTGGGAACAGAAGAACCATCTGTGGAAATCTATCGACAGCTTATGGCTGTGCATGGCTATGATGTCCTATCAGCGCAGCGTAAGAAGAAATAGTGCTGTGAGTTGGAAAATAGTCGTGTGATTGTAGTTAATATCTTCGCACCAGGCGATGAGCAACTGTTCACCACTCACCATGGAGTCCAGACCTGGCAACGTCGGATTGGATTGGATTGTTTTACCTCTGAGCGGCACTTTTTTGCACACCATGGGCTAAATGGCCAGGCCACAAGGACCCCGAAGGCTCAGAGAAGGTTGGGAGAGGGGACCCACTGGAACAGCTGTTGGGAGACAGATGGTAGTCTCCCGTCAAGGCCATCCAGCGTGTTCTTTAACGTGCACAGGGTATGTCTCTCCCGCACACGGGGCCACGGCTTAACGTCCCATCCGACGGACGGCGGCCTTTCCAAGCCCATCGGTGTCCCCTACTGACCGTGGGCAGGGCGCGGAATTTTGCGGAGATAAATCTCAACTCTGACCCAGCTGGGACTCGAACCTGGGAACTACAGATTACGAGCCTGGCGCGCTACCGACTGAGCCACCCCCGCGCCGCCCCGCTCTGATCTGGCACTCCCTAGCAAAGTGTAGTGTAGTTTCTTGCCGCCATAATGCCCGCATTAGGAGATGCAGACTTATTAACTTTGTTAACCTCTAGGAATATTTTTCTCGTGATTACGAGCTGAAACTGGGCACTATAGCTCGAAAAGTGGACTTTTCCCTCAAGAGGGAGGGATAGTACCGTGGGCGCCTGTAATAAGAATTTATTGTGAAAGTGCGAATAATAAATGATCTTTATGTGAAATGATTTTTTCCTGAGAGTATACCATTTATGTGTGCTAATGTTTGAAATATAATATTCTCTATGCTGTGGCCAGTTCACCCCTAAAGTTGTACAGTCGCTCAAAAAAGTATCCGAACACTACGTGTCACGTGACACGAAGGTTGCCAGATCACTAATTTCTAAAAAAACCGTTGCCAGATATTTTTTCTGAATTCTGTAATCAACCGTAGTGTTCGGATACATTTTTGAGCGACTGTACCACCTCCAAACCACTGAGGGGTGGTTACAACAAATTACCACTGAGGGGTGGTTACAACACTATCCGTTCAGTCGTAGCGACAATCCCTATCATCCATTCAGTCATTCTGAGATGAATTATTTTGACTGGAAAATGTTTGTTAAAATTGTAACTTTTATTGCAGTTTAAATTCTGACGAATATTGTTGTAATTTAAGATTTAAATAAATTTGACTACATTTATTTTCGACCACATAGTTATGTAAACATCAGATGAGGAAGTTTTAGAAATTCAAGTTCTAGTCTAAAGTGAGATAAGATTAAAATATTTGTAATGAAGTGGTTAGTGAGTTCATTTATATATATATATACCGTGGCCGAGTGGTTAGCGCGCTTGGCTACTGATCTACAGGACCTGGGTTCGAGCCCCGGGTAAGGCATGGATGTTCGTGTTGTTTTCTGCTGAGGTCCTGCCATCCTCTCAGATCTTCTACTGTGGCATATAAACTGACAGGCTCCTGTCAGACCTCTGTTGCAAGCAGCTGCTTGAGGGGGTATTTATTTACATTTATATATGTATATATACAATGCTTGTCTAAATAAATTATAGAAACCTTTCACCATTTACTATGTGGAGGAAGGGCGGGGGTGGCTCAGTCGGTAGCGCGCCAGGCTCGTAATCTGTAGTTCCCAGGTTCGAGTCCCAGCTGGGTCAGCGTTGAGATTTATCTCCGCGAAATTCCCCGCCCTGCCCACGGTCACTAGGGGACACCGATGGGCTTGGAAAGACCACCGTCCGTCGGATGGGACGTTAAGCCGTGGCCCCGAATATGGGAGAGCCATACCCTGTGCACGTTAAAGAACACGCTGGATGGCCTTGACGGGAGGCTAGCATCTGTCTCCCAACAGCTGTTCCAGTGGGTCCCCTCCCCCAACCTTCTCTGAGCCTTCGGGGTCCATGTGACCTGGCCATTTAGCCCATGGTGTGCAAAAAAAGTGCCGCTCAGAGGTAAAACAACCCAAAAACTATGTGGAGGTCGTTTAAAAGGTTCTTAAGAAACCTGTAGATTTGCACTACGTCTCCGACGTTAAGGATCTATGACTTGTTTGAGAGCTTGTCTAAACTTGTCATTACGTGTGATAAACAAAAGCAGTATTATCATTCCTCTCTTTGCTGGCAGCGATTAAATTTCGGTCTGCGGAATTTGTGCGTTGTTGCTATTGAACCTGCTAAAGACGGAGAAAGATTTTACATTTTCACAAGGGTGCAGCTTGGGGACGACGCTATATAAATTCATGACGATTTATCACAAGTATATAGGGATCATGCCTGTTCCTATGGCACTGTTATGCGATGAATGAGCCAATTCAGAGAAGGATGGCAGAACTGTGAAAACCTCCCTCGTGCAGGAAGACCATAGGAAGCCGTGAATTAAGGAAAACCCACATATCACTGTTCACGTAATAAGTTTAGATGCCAGTACATCGATTGGCAGTGTGGAAATAATTAGTCATCAGCATTTAAAATTCAGGACGGGGGTGGCTCAGTCGGTAGCGCGCCAGGCTCGTAATCTGTAGTTCCCAGGTTCGAGTTCCAGCTGGGTCAGCGTTGAGATTTATCTCCGCAAAATTCCCCGCCCTGCCCACGGTCAGTAGGGAACACCAATGGGCTTGGAAAGGCCGTCGTCCGTCGGATGGGACGTTAAGCCGTGGCCCCGTGTGCGGGAGAGCCATACCCTGTGCACGTTAAAGAACACGCTGGATGGCCTGGATGGGAGGCTACCATCTGTCTCCCAACAGCTGTTCCAGTGGGTCCCCTCCCCCAACCTTCTCTGAGCCTTCGGAGTCCATGTGACCTGGCCATTTAGCCCATGGTGTGCAAAAAAGTGCCGCTCAGAGGTAAAACAATACAACACAAACAGCATTTAAAATTCCTAAAGATGTGTGACAAGATCCCGCAAACTGACAAACAGCAAAAAGGGATACAGTCGACTAACGAAAGGAGATGCTGATAACGTTTGAACTTAGTGGCCCCAAAAGGTTAACAGATATTGTCATAGGCGATGAGACGTGGTTTTATTGCTATGCAGCTCCCATAAAGATCGACAACTATGTTTGGGTTGCGGAAGATGAGCCGCGTCTCCAAATTTTCCGATAAGACTTTCGATCAAGGAAGATCTCCTTCCTTCACAAATTTTTCAATTCCCAAGGAGTGGGACTGTCCGTTGACACCTTATCTAAAAAAAACTATAAATGGCCAATACTACACCAACATTATTTGCCCAAAATCGGTTAAGGCGATGAAAGAACAGCGTCCAATAACAGGCGTGTCAAATTGTTAGATTGTTTTTCCTCTGAGCGGCACTTTTTTTGCACACCATGGGCTAAATGACCAGGTCACATGTACCCCGAAGGCTCAGAGAAGGTTGGGGGAGGGAACCCACTGGAACAGCAGTTGGGAGACAGATGGTAGCCTCCCGTCAAGGCCATCCAGCGTGTTCTTTAACATGCACAGGGTATGGATCTCCCGCACACGGGGCCACGGCTTACGTCCCATCCGACTGACGGCGGCCTTTCCAAGACCATCGGTGTCCCCTACTGACCGTTGGCAGGACGGGGAGTTTTGCGGAGATAAATATCAACGCTGACCCAGCTGAGACTCGAACCTGGGAAATGCAGATTGCGAGCCTGGCGCGCTACCGACTGAGCAACCCCGCCCCCAGAGTGTCAAGAGTTCTTCTCCATGACAAAGCCAGTGCTCAGAAAACCCGGGACGTTATGGCCTATCTGGAGCAGGAAAAAATTAAACATCTACCCCATCCTGCATATTCACCCGATCTTGCACCATGCGATTTTTGGCTGTTTACAAAAAGTAAATATGAACTTGCTGGGAAGAGTTTTTTAAGGGTGCAATACCGTGCAAAATTCGTTCATTCAGAGTTGCGGAGTATTCCCCAACAGGAATTCCCCAAGCGTTCCAGAATTGGCGGAGACGTCTGAAAATCTGCATAGATGTTGGAGGGGAGTACGTTTAAAGGCAGTAATAATTTTGTTGATGTAAGTTTAATACATTCTATGTTCTGCAGATGCATGTCAAGAAAATGTTTAACTCTTCTCATAAATGCAGTGCAAAAGAGGCCACATATTACAGCCACGTGATCCACGAATTCTCATAAATACAAGCAGCTCAGGTGCTAGCCAAATTTAAAAATAATTATATGATTGATTGATGGGTTGGGTTGTTTTATCTCTGAGCGGCACTTTTTTGCACACCATGGGCTAAATGGCCAGGTCACATGGACCCCGAAGGCTCAGAGAAGGTTGGGGGAGGGGACCCACTGGAACAGCTGTTGGGAGACAGATGGTAGCCTCCCGTCAAGGCCATCCGGCGTGTTCTTTAACGTGCACAGGGTATTGCTCTCCCGCACACGGGGCCACGGCTTAACGTCCCATCCGACGGACGGCGGCCTTTCCAAGCCCATCGGTGTCCCCTACTGACCGTGGGCAGGGCGGGGATTGATTGATGAAAAAAGTGATGTTTTAAATAAGAAACGTTTATGGTCTTATTGGTTTTTTACTTATTTGTTTTCATGTCGTGATCCTGATGTTAATCAAGTTCATAATTTGAGAAATCCATATTCATTCCCGCTGATAAGCTTCTGCTTCAAGGTTTTGCTTCTGTGTGTGAAATTATTACATAAATAGTACTTTAGAAATAAATTTGAAAATGAATTCGGAAAAACATTTGACCTTGAAGGACCTTTATGATGCATTGCAAGAGGAATGTCTTCACCGCACAACACACACACCTTTCAAACATTTCTGGAATTTATGCCGCTTCGAATTCAAGCTATTCTGAAGGCATATAAGGAGGTCGTAAACAGCAAAATTAAAGGTTTATTTTTGGTGGGCACGCAGTATTTATTCTCTGCTTAACAACAAATGATTGCTGTAAAGAAGTTATATTTATTCTATAGCCGTCCCATGACCGAGTGGTTAGCGCGCTTGGCTACTGATCTAAGGGAACTGGGTTCGAACCCCGGGTAAGGCATGGTCGTTTTTTCTGCTGAAGTCCTGCCATCCTCTCAGATCCTCTACTGTGGCATATAAACTGTCAGATCTCTGTTTCAAGCAGCTGCTTGAGGGTTTTTTTTAATTTAATCTGGCATTTATGTAACATACAGCCCATCGACCCCTCATACAGTAAAACCTATGGGTCAGCGTTAAGTTTTCATCTCCGTTAATCCGCCAATCTATCTTCGGTCAATAGAGAAAATCAATGGACTTGGAAAAGCCGCCGTTCGTCGGATGGGAATAAAGCCGTGATCCGTTGTGCGAGAGAACCATACCCTGTGCACGTTAAAGAACACGCTAGATGTCCTTCACGGGGGACTCCCATCTGTCTCCCAACAGCTATCCAGTGGGTTCCCTTCCCCTAACCTTCTTTGAAACTTTGGGGTCTTTGTGACATGGCCATTTAGACCATTGTGTTCAAAAGAAGTGCCTCTCAATGGCAAAGTAACCCAGCGCAAAACACATTCTTGAAAACAACTTCAAAACAAGTATATGAAAAAAGAAACATAAATATAAGTTTAATAATTTTTGCTTCTCTTACCCTTATTTACATTCTTAAAGAGGGAGTGCAGGATCTTCTTCCCCCCCCCTCCTAGTTCTAGTCCTGATCACATCTAATTATGAATAATTGAGATTAATACCCCCCCCCCCCCCCCTTTCGTCTTTTAAATACCACCGTTCAAGAAAATCTACTTGTGGAAGTAAAATTGCATGAAAAATCCAATTACACAATGTTTATTCACCTGTTTAGATGAATTACAGATTATAACGAAAATTAAAAGAAACAATCGAACGTTTAACGCTTTGCGTTTCAAAGAGGATTAAAGAAAAGCATGTAAGACGGGAAGAAAAACCACTGAGAAGATATTGATTCATCTAATTAGTGAAATTAGTTATCGCAGAGACCGAAAAACAAATTCATTATTCCTCGTTTTGACAAGGAATGAAAAAGGAATATATGACAGCTAGTGAGAAAACGGGTAAAAAAAGACAGCTCTTGGAAGAAAACGGATTCGACTAATTATCTAGATCGCTTTTAAAAGAAATCGCAAAGAAGGAAAATTATTTGTTGGATATTTGAAGAGCAATTAAATATCACCATGTTACGTAAAGAACTAACGCAACACAAAAATTAAAACTGATTTTATTAAGTATTCAAACTATTCATTGCCGAAACATAATAACCTAACGAATTTGATCCGATATTAAAAGAATGTTGTAAGAAGAGTAAGAACAAACAAAACACTTCAAACACTTCAGTCTAACTCATTTAATGGTTTAATTTACTCTTCTTATCTTTCCTAACACTTAACCATTAGCTACAAATGTCCTTTTCGGTTCTGAGCACGGGGCGGGGGTTGCTCAGTCGGTAGCGCGCCAGGCTCGTAATCTGTAGTTCCCAGGTTCGAGTCCCAGCTGGGTCAGCTTTGAGATTTATCTCCGCAAAATTTCCCGCCTTGCCCACGGTCAGTAGGGGACACCGATTGGCTTGAAAAGAGCCGTCCATCGGATGAGACGTTAAGCCGTGGCCCCGTTTTCGGGGAGCCATACCCTGTGCACGTTAAAGAACACGCTGGATGGCCTTGACGGGAGGCTACCATCTGTCTCCCAACAGCAGTTCCAGTGGGTCCCCTCCCCCAACCTTCTCTGAGCCTTCGGGGTCCATGTGACCTGGCTATTTAGCCCAATGTGTGCAAAAAAAGTACCGCTCAGAGGTAAAACAACCCAACCCAACAACGGTTCTGAGCACTGAACGCCTAAGCATTCAAACCATAAAAAAAAAACATCGAAACTTCCCATGCGAAAGAATCTAAACAATAACACGCGCAGCCCCTGCAATTTACTTCTCACTGGATATATCTCAGTCTTGGATGAAACATGATTTATATCATGTCGTTCTCTTGTAGCTGAGACAAAATAACAATACGAGCAAGTAATTTGGCCCACCCTCAGCCAAAAGACTTTTGCGACAGATGATACAGCCATGCAGGAACAAATTCCATCTGTATGTGTGTGTCGGTTTTATTTTTTTCATCTCCGTACTCTCAAATCTGTAGGGTTGCTAAGGCTTTGGCTCGAGTTTTTGAATCGGATAGAGGAGAGAGTGTTTCCCTTGATATACGAGCGCAAGTATCCTCTCCACACGACATGGTGCTTTAAAAGAGCTCGTGTTGGAGAAGGCCCCATAAATATTGATTATCAAAGTTTTACTTTTAGAAACTACTATCAAAACACCCGAAAGCTTGGAAAGTTTTGTAACATAAGCAAAAGAAAAATGAAATAAAAATCAATAAGAATCACCGCCCGCAGCTAAATGGATTGCTCTGTCGACAAGGATTATGATTACGACTCTTTATAATGCGTAATTTGTTTCCTAAGAACTGGATGTTCTTTTTGTTCTGTTTTGGGTTTTGTGAGGGCAGGCTTTGTTATTGTTCTATGTAAAGAGTAAAGGTTATAGATTTGAATGCTTTTTTTGTCCAGGTGTGTGTTTTTATTTGTTTCACCGACGTTGGTGAAATAGTGTAAGATTTTCCCCACTTTGGGACAAATGGGGTTGTTAAAAATAATATTCGATTCGTTTGCGCGTGATGGATTCAGATAAAATAAATATCTCTACTAGTTTAATGTCGTTTAAAAGCTTTTCAACCTAGCATGTGTTCGAATTTATCGAGGTTTCAAATGAAAAGTATAATTATAAAAACACTTTCTCCTTCAGTTTCAATTTACTTACTTAAATTACCTTTTTTTAATTTTTATTCGTAAATTCGATTTGTAATGTAAACAGATAAAGAGACAGATAGATTTATTATTCCCTCAATTTGCATAATGTAAAAACGACAATGCATTGACATTATATTATTCGATTTATATATTATTATTGCATTATATTTTAATAACAGATAATTTCAATATTTAATTTTTGCTCGAGAAATATGGTATACTCAGCCTAAAAACAATTAATGTTTTCCAACAGAGTGAAAACTACTAATTTTGGAGTTAGTTTTAGCTTAAAAACAAAATTTTTATTTCGGCAACATATAAACTATTAACGACATAATAACAATTTAAACGCAAACAGATTAATGTTTGTAAAAAAAAAGCAGTTATATTTTAAAGCTATTAAAAATTTTGATATTTTTTGTACTAATTTAATGGAATTTGTAAGTCGATCTTAGGGTTGGGTTGTTTTACCTCTGAGCGGCACTTTTTTGCACACCATGGGCTAAATGGCCAAGTCACATGGACCCCGAAGGCTCAGAGAAGGTTGGGGGAGGGGACCCACTGGAACAGCTGTTGGGAGACAGATGGTAGCCTCCCGTCAAGGCCATCCAGCGTGTTCTTTAACGTGCACAGGGTATGGCTCTCACGCACACGGGGCCACGGCTTAACGTCCCATCCGACGGAGGAAAAACAACCCAACCCAACCCGTCAAGGTGTGTTCTTTAACGTGCACAGGGTATGGCTCTTCCACACACAGACAACGGTTTAACGTTCCATCCGACGGACGGCGGCCTTTCCAAGCCCATCGGTGTCCCCTACTGACCGTGGGCAGGACAGGGAAATTTTGCGGAGATAAATCTCAACGCTGACCCAGCTGGAACTCGAACTTGGGAACTACAGATTACGAGCCTGGTGCGCTACCGACTGAGCCACCCCGCCCCTAGCGTTTTAATGATGTCATTCAACAATTTTAAGTTAGTACGAAATATTTTAAGCATTTAGTTTTCAGAAAAGTTAAGGTTTAAATAACACTGTCTTTAAATAACACTATTATTAAAAGTTTATAATACCTTGCAAATACAGTCGCTCAAAACCTTTGTGTACAGTGCCCGATCACTAATTTCTAAAAAAATCGTTGTCAGATATTTTTCCTGAATTCTGTAATGAACCCTAGTGTTCGGATATTTTTTTGAGCGACTGTACATCTTTAACTAACCTCTTTGTCACCAAATTTAGTATACAAGATATGCCCATTCCTATGAAAAATTAATTATTCGGGATATGTTTTATTCCTGTAAAATTTATTATTCAGCTTATTTTTCCTGTATAAGTTTAATTTTCAGATATGATTTTTCCAACAATTTTATTTTTCAGATATGTTTTTTCACATAAGCTATGTTTTTCCATATAAAATTCATTCTAGAAATGTTTAATTTCTATAAAAATGTATTATTCCTATAAAAATTATTAATTAAGATATAATCATATTATCTGTTATTCTCATAAAACCTTAATAAATAAGATATATTTTATTCTTATAATATTTATTATTCATTCTTTTATTCTCAAAAATATTTATTATTCAAGATATATCTTTCGCGATAAAATAAAAATTTAGTTTTCAAGATATATCTTATTCCCATAAGTATATATTAACCAAATTATTTCTTATTCGTTTTGAAAAAAATTCAGAATTCAAGATACTAATTTTCTAATTTTGTTTCCCATTGGTCAATATCGCTTTGTTAAATTAGCTTCCTATTGGCAATATATTAGGATTCTATACATTTTGATAGAGAGTTTTAGTGAGAGAAATTCAGATAAACTCTCTGTTTCATAAAGTGAAATTATAAAATATATTTTAAGAATGTTATTCAAAATGTAGAATTCCTAATTTAACTTTTAATCAATGTAACACGGGAATTCTTCATTTCATTTTTTCTTTAAAGTGCACTAAAGCGAATACCTAGAGAGTAAATTCCATGACCGAGTGGTTAACGCGCTTGGCTACTGATCTAAGGACCTGGGTTCGGGTAAGGCATGGATGTTTGTGTTGTTTTCTGCTGAGGTCCTGCCATCCTCTCATACCTTCTACTATGGAATATAAACTGACAGGCTCCTGTCAGACCTCTGTGGTAAGCAGCTGCTTGAGAGGGGTATTTATTTATATATAAAAGCAATTTCACATAATGAAAATAATTAGTTACAAGTAATTTTATACACTCTCTGTATTACTCATAGGTATTATTCAGCTATTCTTTACGATTTAAATAGAGTGTGGGAGAGAACTCAACATCATCCATTCCAAGATCGTTAAAAAAATCTCTAAATAAATCTTGCAACAACAAAAATTTTTCCACTTAGACTCCTTTACCTGTAGAGAATACTTTTATTTCTTTTCTTAAATCCTACATAAGCTAATTCAAAATACATAATGTTTAACTCTCGAATACAAGGAACTCTATAAGCATACCCGTGGAAAAGAAAAATATTTTGCAGCTCCATTTTCTGTTTGTGGTTCTTAGATTATTTAATTCCCTAGATTTCAACATAAGGAAGAAAAAATGACTTCTCTGTTGAAAAAAGAAGCAAAGCAGTAATATATTAAGCATTGTCGATATTGAAAAAGAAATGGTTTTTAGTAAGTAAATTAAACTAGCTCTTTGTTCTTGAAGTTTTAAGTAAACCAATAACTTTTGATTAATATAGGTGTAAAAAGTTTTATGACTGATGCCCATTGGACAGCTGTTGCCAAAAATAGTTTGTAAATAACGACTCCGAAAGTGGAGTGACATATTTGCTATCAGATAAACAATAAACACAATTTCTATTTTTATTTAATTTTTTTCCATTAATTTTTAATCGAATCTGAATTATAGTTTTGACTTTAAAGTGTTATTGTCCACTGCTTTAAATTTGTGTCAGACTCAGTGGCGGCTGGCGTGTAGGCACTGTGTAACTGCAGCACCCAGAATTTCAACTTGATATTATCGATAACATTTAATATAATGAGTCCTTTTTTCTTTAATTCTTTCTTTATACTTGTACAATATATAATTTATACTTTATACTTGTACATTATATAACAATATATAAAATTAATGTCAGTAGCCATCCCCCAGTTTATGAAAAAGATACAAAAATCTTTGTATGGAACTGTGCGCTTCACAGTACTAGCGGCGAGGTGTTTGACTGTTGTGCGCATGCGCACATAGGAAGCTACACGCGAGGCTGCAAGGGAGAGAGAGCACTGTCGTTCCCGCAGTGCCGACCCTGGCGTGCTGGTTGAAGGTAGTTTTTTTTTACTCCGCGTGTGTTGTGCTTAAAAACCGTGTACCATATTCTTGAAGTGATAAAGTGTAGAATTAGATTATTATCCTGCTTCCAGCTTTTCTATTTGATTCATTTTTTTTCGCGCAAATTAAAACAAGAAGAATGGATTTCATTTTTAAATGAATAGATTAAGCTTGAACTGTAACAATTTAGGTTAAAGTAAGTAAAAAATGTTTGATTTTGTTCTTTTAGGATTTTATCAAGTTTGTGAATAAATTTTCTTTTTATACATGTTTGTTTCGTTTTACACAATTTTAAAACAAAGGCTAAAAATTTTCTGGAGCAGCACCCCCACTAATTTTAGTTACGAGCCGCCACTGGTCAGACTGATAACGTACAGGTACGGGAACAATAAAATGGACTCTCTGTTTTCAGATCTCTGATTCAGATGCAGAAGGTTATCTCAACAGAAAATGACATTCAAAGCACAATAACTTCTTAAATATGATTTTTTATGCAAAATATATCGAAATGAAAGAGTTGAATCAAATCTATTTAAATCTCGATTTTTAACAGTATCTGTTCAGTATTCAAAGAGTCACGAACGCTGGAATGCATTTAACAGATTGCAAAAAAATTGAGCCCAAAATTCAATTAAATCATTAAAATCGGTTAAGGAGATCAGACAATATAGTCGACTCTAGTAGAGTACAGTCGCTCAAAAAAATATTCGAACACTATGGTTGATTACAGAATTCAGAAAAAATATCTGGCAACCTTCCAACAAAAACACCTGGCAACCACCAAATTAGTGATCTGGCAACCTTCGTGTCACGTGACACGAAGGTTGCCAGATCACTAATTTCTAAAAAAAAATCGTTGCCAGATATTTTTTCTGAATTCTATAATCAATCATAGTGTTCGGATACTTTTTTGAGCGACTGTAGGTGGTCATATTATTTTGATACTAGATCGTGTGGGCTCACTCACGGAAATATTGAGCGTGTGCAGTTACCGTTCACAGCAAACTGGAGCGTGTGCAGTAACTGCACACGCTCCAGTTTGCTGTGAACGGTAACTGGAGCGTGTACAGTTGCTGTACACGCTCCAGATATTTTTCCTGAATTCTGTAATCACGTGACACGAAGGTTGCCAGATCACTAATTTCTTAAAAAAAATCGTTGCCAGATATTTTTTCTGAATTCTGTAATCAATTATAGTGTTCGGATATTTTTTTGAGCGACTGTACGTAGAAAGCATTAAAAGAAACATTAATAGAGTACTAGATAAAATCATCGGATCCTGATCTCTTAATTTGTTTTAATTAATTTTGGGGCCAATTTTCTATACACTCTTAAGAATTCCAAAGTCAATAATTCTGAATACTGAAGAAAATTTGTTTGAGATCGAGAACTAGATAGATTTGATTGAACGTTTCAAATTATCTTTAGACATATTTTGCATTAAAAATCACATTCAAGATGTTATTGAACTTTGAATTCGAATTTCTATTGAGATAACATGGAAATGTTTCCATTTTTCTGTGGGGTGGGGTGGCTCAGTCGGTAGCGCATCAGGCTCGTGATTTGCAGTTCCAAGGTTCGAGTCCCAGCTGGGTCAGCGTCGAGATTTATCTCCGCCAAATTCCCTGCCCACGATCAGTAGGAGACACCGATGGGCTTGGAAGAGGCCGCCGTCCGTCGGATGGTACGTTAAGCCGTGTGCGGGAGAGCCATGACGGGAGGCTACCATCCTCGGCATTTAGCCCAGGTGTGCCAAAAAATGCCTCTCAGAGGTACACCAAACCATTTTTCTGTCCAGTACCTGTATTTAGAAATGTACAGATATTAATGGATTGATTGATAAGAAAATTTCAGATAGAATAGGTGATTTATAAAGTAAAATTATCAGATATATTTGAGATTACTATTCAAATCACTTGTAAAACATATACTGTTAAAATTAACAGAAGAATAATTTACGAGCTACTGAAGTTGAAGACGACTTTGGAAACTTCTTAACGTTTAAAACAATGTCTTAACGAAAAAATGCCTTAGGCGATAATTTAAAGTTAAATCTTAGTTTTGATTTTTCAAAGAACGTTACCTCATTATCGCAACTGAAATACTTGACTAAAGGCGTAGGAAATTTTCGCCGAAACTGAAAGAATCATTATCTGAAGCTAAAAAAAATCACTTAATTTAGCAAACAATTATTATTTATGACTTAATTAATTTTGGGGATAAATGCTTTTGGCTGACAAAGCCATTTATTAATGTTCCAACTTTCGTAACTCTTAAAATACTGAAAGAATATTATTGAAAGTCAGGAATTAGATTTAAATTAAATTCTTTAACATCGCAAGCGACTTGTTGCCATGAAAAGTAATTTTCAAGGTTAACGAGTTTTGACTACACTGCTTTGGCAAAATAAAAATTAAATAATTTCCGTTATTGACAGTGGAAATATATTTTTGAAATATTTCTAAAATAAGCTTTTAGTGTTTGGGCTGCTTTACATCGAAAAGGAACTTTTCTGCACATATTAGATTAAATGGCCAGTCACAAGGAAAAAACAACTCAGGTAATATTAAGTTTGAACCTAGTACGTTTTTTAAACTACAAACATTAATGCAAAAAATACTGAAATGACATGTTCGTGTGCAACAATTGAAACGCGATTACTGTATTACGAGATACGAGAGATAATGCACGTGCTGTGGAAGTATGTCATGTTGAGAATGGAGAATAGTTCTGTTTGAATAGGGGTTGGGTTGGGTTGTTTTACCTCTGAGCGGCACTTTTTTGCACACCATGGGCTAAATGGCCAGGTCACATGGACCCCGAAGGCTCAGAGAAGGTTGGGGGAGGGAACCCACTGGAACAGCTGTTGGGAGACATATGGTAGCCTCCCGTCAAGGCCATCCAGCGTGTTCTTTAACATGCACAGGGTATGGCTCTCCCGCACACGGGGCCACGGCTTAACGTCCCATCCGACAGACGGCGGCCTTTCCAAGCCCCTCGGTGTCCCCTACTGACCGTGGGCAGGGCGGGGAATTTTGCGGAGATAAATCTCAACGCTGACCCAGCTGGGACTCGAACCTGGGAACTACAGATTACGAGCCTGGCGCGCTACCGACTGAGCCATCCCCGCCCCCTGAATAGAGGAAGACAGTAGAAAAATTGAACAGTTGAGAGAATTTTGACTTATTGTGATGTTCTATCAGGTTCTGATCCTCTCCGACTGTAACAGATGTGATGTCCTACTTTCTGTATTCGGAATGCGATGGGACTGGGCCAAATGTAGTGGTCGCCGGAGGACGATGAAATTGTCACTTAATATACTTCACCTTCGCTTCGGTGAAAAGACAGGTTCACGTTTTTTTTGGCCCGTGGCACTGCACGCCAATGAAGAGAATTGTGTTGAATGATGAATGACAATAGTCCATCAATTAATCGCACGAGAGTTAGATAGGGAGGACACAATTTATTCACACTATATATAGCTACGTGCTGGGAATGCGCTCAACTGCGTGGGCCTGTGCTGCTTCACTGCTGCAAACAATGATATAATGAGGTGGAGAATCGCACACTCTGCAAGTTCTCGCTTTACAGACCTCAAAACTTGGCGAAAGGATAACCAACCTTTGCCTACACTGTGGTTCCTTCTGAATCCACACCTTAATTGAGGCAAAAACATACTTAAAAATAGTAGAAAATTTAAATGGAGAAATTCTTTTATGTGGGGACCTAAACACACATAAACACACAAAACGCTTGGTTTTCCTACAAAAATGAATCTAAAAGCAGACATTTATTAAAGTTAATTGAAGAAACTAATTTAAATATCCTTAACAACAACACACCTACCTGTCTAAAAAATGAAAAAATTAACTCAATTATAGACTTAACACTATGTTCAAAAGAATAAAAAATGACTTACAATGGACGATGGGTAAGCCTGAAGAAGGACCACCCAAGTTTTGTGAAGTTAAATCAATCAATCAATCAATTACAATGGACGATTTAAATGGACTGCTATGGTAGGGATCATAGACCGATTTATATTTATTACAATGACCCCTTTGTTAAGAAACCAAAAATAAACTTTACTAATTGGAAAAATTTCAAGGAGGATTTAAACAAAACGAACTAAGAAAATTTAGATTATATCACATTAATTGATAAAATTCAAGATAATAAGAAAAATATTACAACAACAATAATAAAAAAGTACCAGTAAATAATATCCGCACTATATTTATTAATAAACTAATTGCAATCCGCAAAAAGCAGAAAGACACATGAAACAAATAAAAACATTTATTGCATGTCAAAATTTTAATAGACTAGCAACAGCTATCGCTAAAAAAATTTAAAATGTTTTAAAACAAAACTGGAGAATTTTTACAGAAAATTTATCTCCGACAACATCTACAAAAAATTTATGGTCCATATATAAAAAATTAACTATGGAAATAGAACCAACAAACCCTCTATAATTACGCAATGAAACATAAATTAACAATTCAAGAAACAACTGAACAAATTGCAAAATTTTTTCATACTTTACATTTTAAACCAAACAATAAATTATATAAATCACATAACGACTCAAATATTTTTCACCAAACATATCATAACAATATATAAATCTTCCATTTTCATTATACGAACTAATTTTTGCTATTAAAAAACTAAAAAAGAACACAGCTATAGGACCAGATCTAATTTCAAACAACCTAATAAAAAATTTACCAACTAAATATATAAAAAAACTATTAAATGCATTTAATAATTTCTGGACAACTAATACATATCCAACGACATGGTTAGAAAATTATATGATATTTATAAAAAAAACTAATAAACCATATGACATGCTGGAATCATATCGACCAATTTGTCAAATAAATTTTCCAATTGTCAAATAATTTTGTCAAATAATTTGAATAAGTTCAAACTTATTCAAATTATTTGAAAGAATGATTATAAACAGGTTGAACTGGTTTTTTGAACACAATAGAATCTTTCACAAAAATATATTTGGCTTTCGACCTGGAAGGTCAACTAAGGACCTTCTTATAAACCTTATTTTTGATGCTGAATTTGCCATAAAAAATAAAATATTTTTAGTGGTTGTGACCATTGATCTTGAGAAAGCCTTTGACTCAACTGATCAAAACGCATTATTATATAAAATTAGGAAATTGAAATTATGCGGTAATATTTATAATTTTTTTTTTACATTTTATTCGTAATAAATCTTATAAAATAAATTTAGGAAATAATACTTCCACATCATATAAATTACTAAGTGGAATTGTGCAGGGTGATATCTTATCCCGCTTCTTTTTAATTTATAGTTAAATGATACTCAAGAAATTTTTGAACCTGAAATAAAATTCGGAACATATGCAGACGATTTAATCTTCTGGACATTTAATAAAAATATAGATGTGATACAACAAAGAATACAAGATACAATCGAAAAAGTTAACAATTTTTGTGAAAACTGGAACCTAAAAATTTCAAATGAAAAAACTGTCATATCATATTTTCATATTAGTAAAAAAAACTACCTGAAGACTTTATAATCAAAATGAACGGAAAAAATTTAAGCATCGTAAATCATTTTAAATATTTAGGAATACATTTTGACTCAAAATTGATCTGGAACAAATTTATAATTAAAGCAACCAAACTTTATCACTTCCTAAGTTATCTTGGCAACTCAAAATTGGGGAGGTAATCAAAAAAACTTATTATTAATATACAATTCAATCATTTTACGTAAATTTACTTATGGAATAGAATTGATTCATCATATATCAAGAAAAAATTATACAATATTAGAAAACTTACAACTAAAAATATTAAAATTTTGTTTAGGTCTATTACATAATACAAATAGATTAAACATATATTCAGAAACATCTATACCTCCCATAGAAATTTAAAAAAATATATATATTACATAATCTTTTATTTAGAATTGTATTAAAAACAACGCCATCGAATTATTGATAAAATAAATGAAAATTTTAATGATAATATTATAAATCTCTTTAGAGATAAAGAACAATTGAAACATATCATCTATAATAATCTTAGTGGTGACAAATAAATTCTAATTCCATTTTGGACATCTTGTTTCTCTATTTTGGAAACTGAAATTACAGGAATAACATCTAAAAAATATAGATAAAGAAAACCTGAAAAAACTAGCAGAATTTTATATTGAAGGAAAATGCAAAGATTTTATTTATACATATATATACGGAAGGACCAGTAAAAATGAAAATAATAATTCATCCGGTGCTTATTATTGTCCAATAACAAACTCTGAATTTCAATTTAAATTTAATAAATTAAATCCAATAATTATAACTGAACTCACTGCAATAATTTTAGCCATTAATTGGGCACTTTTCTTTAAAGAAAAAAACATTGTAATTTTTACTGATTCGAAATCTTCCATTGACTCAATATTTCAAAATCCAAATAATAACAATTTTAAAGTTCTAATAAATGATATTTTTATTTTAACAAAACAACATAATTTGTAACAAAACAACATATAGAAAATAATAATAAATTATACATCCAATGGGTACCAGCCCATACTGGTATAAAATATAAGGAAAAAACTGATATGCTGGCAAAAAGAGCAATATCTCTTAACAACACTATTGAATTATTAATATTTACCAATACAATCAAAAATCAAAATAAAATAAAATTACTGGAAGAAACACAAAACTGGTATGCTTCAAATGCTATAAATACTCACAGATAAAATATATCAAATATAATTACAACATTTAAAAATTTTGGGTTAACTAAAAAAGAAATCACTGCTATACTACGAATAAAAGTAAATGCTGCAATTACAAAACCATTTTTATTTCACTTAAAAAAAGTAAATTCTCCTAACTGTACAATATGTAATCAACGTGAAACTATAGAACATTTAATTTTTCATTGTAAAAAATATAAAACAGAAAGAGAAAAATATTTTACTAATCTCAAAAAATATCATGTCAACACTTTTCCTTCAAAACCATATTAGAACCGAAAATCAAAGTATGAAAAGAATCTTCTTTAAACTTTTAATTTTATTTTTGAAAGATATTGATATATTTGATTTCCTTTAAAAAAAAGAACTTGTGTTGGGTTGGGTTGTTTTACCTCTGAGCGGCACTTTTTTGCACACCATGGGCTAAATGAAATGGCTGTCAGGCTGTCCAGGTTACAAGGACCCCGAAGACTCAGAGAAGGTTGGGGGAGGGGACCTGTTGGAACAGCTGTTGGGAGACAGATGGTAGCCTCCCGTCAAGGCCATCCAGCGTGTTCTTTAACATGCACAGGGTATGGCTCTCCCGCACACGGTTGTTTTACCTCTGAGCGGCACTTTTTTGCACACCATGGGCTAAATGAAATGGCTGTCAGGCTGTCCAGGTTACAAGGACCCCGAAGACTCAGAGAAGGTTGGGGGAGGGGACCTGTTGGAACAGCTGTTGGGAGACAGATGGTAGCCTTCCGTCAAGGCCATCCAGCGTGTTCTTTAACATGCACAGGGTATGGCTCTCCCGCACACGGAGCCACGGCTTAACGTCCCATCCGACGGACGGCGGCCTTTCCAAGCCCATCGGTGTCCCCTACTGACCGTGGGCAGTGCGAGGAATTTTGCGGAGATAAAAGAACTTGTGACTGAATGAGTCTGCATAGTGATTATCTATGCGGGAATATTCATTTTGTTGAGTTTGTTTCATCATCATCATCCACAAGAATAATAAAACAGATTCTCCAAGAATCTCGATTCCCCTTTGGAATCGCACCCTCACTTCAAGGGTTTCCTTTGAGTGTGACGGCGTCCTTTTGACGCGTATCAAAACGATTCCTTCGTTCGAAATCTCACGCCAAAACGAATGCTTCAATCTCCCTTCTCTAGCCTCGTGCTTGGAACTCGTGCCCCGCGCTAGTCATTTACGGCCATAAACAACTTCTGGAACCGATCTGATGCAAGCGGCCACATTCAGACCCGAAAACAATCCCAGCGCAAAAACACACTTAATACATAAATATACATCAATAAATAAATAAAAATAAATTAGAGGGACACGACATCTATGACTGTGTGAAGGGAGAGGTGTCGGCTTAGATCGTTTAGATTTTTTGATTGTCGGCTTGGTTTGAGGGTTGTCTGAAAACAACACTTGAGTAGGGTTTCTCGATTACTAAAATTTTCCACCGGATTAGAACGTTAAATGATATTCTTTATATGGAATTAAATTTTATAGTTGTTTTTAAATCTATTTTGAGTATCAGACATATACTCTGGGACTAAAAATTATACAAAGACAATTGTTTTGAATTTAACAGCAGGTTAGATAAGTTTGAAGCCGTCCCGTGGCTGAGTGGTTAGCACGCTTGGCTACTGATATACGGGACCTGGGTTCGAGCCCTGGGTAAGGCATGGATGTGTGTGCTGTTTTTCTGCTGAGGTCTCGCCATCCTCACAGACCTTCTACTATGGCGTATTAAACTGACAGGCTCCTGTCAGACCTCTGTGGCAAGCAGCTGCTTGAGGGGGTATTTAATTTTTTTTAGATAAGTTTGAGATTTCGTATGAGACGACCGGATTTTCTTGTTAGGGGGCGAACCTCAGGTCTCCCCTTGGGTATGTACTTGGTTTGGGGGAGGGAATCCACGGGACAGCTGTTAATAAACAGATGATAGCCTCTCATCAAGGCCATCCACAATGTCCGTTAACCTACACAGGTTATAACTCTCCCGCTCAAGGGGACAATGGTTTTACTTCCTATGCTATTCTTTATCACTACATAGACTATACTTTATTGAACAGGTTTTTAAGTGAATGTTCTTGGGACGAGGTATTAATTCTTAATGATGCCAATGAAGCTTATAATAATTTTTAACCACATTTAATGTCATAATTAAAGATTCAACTAGAGAAAGAAAAATTCAGAATAAATCACAATCAGCAAAGCCATGGATTACTTCCGAAATTCTGAACTTATTAAATGAAAGAGATAAGCTGTATAAAAAACACAAAAAATACCCTTTAAATGAAACTTACGCTTTAAACTTTAGTAGTTTAGTTAACTTAAGTAGCTTTAGAAACTTTAGAAATCAAATAAATTATAAATGCGAGATGCAAAAAACAGTTTCCTTGCAACCCAGTTTCAAAATCGTGATGGAAATATATCAAAGCAGTGGAAATTGATAAGAGAGATAATAAATCAGAAGGTAGAAAATAAATATCCAGAATTAGAAAGTGGTTCTGATTCAACTGAAAATGCTAAGTTATTGGCAAACCAATTTAATGAATACTTTGTAAATATAGCAGTAAATCTGTCAAAGAATAGGATTGTAAGAAATCAAAATAGCCATATGAGTAAAAATGTCAAATCCATGTTTTAGCTCCAACTTGTAGAAAGGAATTGACTGATATTATAAAAGGATTTAAAAATAAAAAATATGCTGGGTATGACAATATTTCCATTATTGCTGTTAAAAATGTTCTTTTAACTTGATTCAACCATTGGTTCACATTTGTAATTTATCCTTCGAAACTGGCACTTTTCCAGATTTAATGAAGAAAGTTATTGTAATTCCAGTTTACAAAAAGGGAAATAAAAATGATTTTAAGAATTATCGACCGCTATCTCTTCTCCCAGTATTTTCAAAAATATTAGAAACACTAGTTAATAATAGACTGATAAATTTTTTAGATAGTTTTAATTTTCTCTCTAAAAACCAATTTGGGTTTAGGAAGGGTAGAGGTACAGAAACTGCATTGTTGAATTATACGTCAAAGGTGTTTCATTCCATAGACAATAATCTATTTACTCTGTCCGTATTTATGGACTTGGAGAAAGCTTTTGACACCGTTGATCACGAATTTTTAATTAGCAAACTAGAAAATATTGGCATTCGTGGAGTTGTATTAAAATGGTTTAAAGACTACTTACAGCACAGAACTCAACTTTTTAATACATTTAGTAACCCAAAACATATTTCATATGGCGTACCACAAGGTTCAGTCCTGGGACCAACCTTGTTTCTGATATTCATAAATGATCTATGTAAATATAAAATAAATAGCTTTATTAACACTTTTGCAGATGATACATCATTAACTTTATGTGCTGATTCTCTGGAAAATCTCCTTTATAACATGAACACTGATCTAAAATATGTGATGAAATGGTTGGATTTAAATGGATTACATTTAAATACGAAAAAGACTAAGTATATTCTATTTAACCTAAAAAAAGAAATCATACAATCCAAATTTGATTAAATTAAAATTGCGTACATTTTCATGCAATAATTACTCAGCTAGTTGCTGTGAAGAAATTGAACAGGTTCAAAGTCTACTATATCTAGGCGTTTATATTGATAGCTCCCTACGTTGGAAAATGCACATTAGAAAACTAACAAACACACTTAGACAGATGTTATATAAATTTTATTATTTAAAAAAATCCTCAGTAATAAAATGTTAATAATGTTATACAAACCTTGGGTTCAGTCTGCTATACAGTATGGTATTACAAGTTGGGGAGGAACATACATTTCATCATTAAGGAGTCTAATCTCAATGCAAAATAAATTTATATTTCAAATTTTACCAAATAAATATAAAACTGTTACCATCTTTTGTAAGTATACCATTTCAGATGTATTTCCACTGAGACATTTAGTTGTTTATAGAACATTAAATTACTTCTTTAAAAACAATAATGCAGTGCTGCATTATACAAATTATTCTATGCGAGATAATGAGTAAAGGTTTCTGTTACCACTTGCAAATAAAGAAATTATGCACAAACACTTTGATTATTTGGCCCCTAATTTTTTTAATTCTTTACCGATTATAATTCGAAATGAAACTAATTTCATGCATTTCAGATCTTTCACTGCTAATTATCTAATGACCATTACAAATGCACAGCCGTCCCGTGGCCGAGTGGTTACCGCGCTTGGCTACTGATCTACGGGACCTGGGTTCGAGCCCCGGGTAAGGCATGGATGTTCGTTTGTTTTCTGCTGAGGTCCTGCCATCCTCTCAGACCTTCTACTCTGGCATATAAACTGACAGGCTCCTGTCAGACCTCTGTGGCAAGCAGCTGCTTGAGGGGGTGTTTATTATTTTATTTATTACAAATGCTGACAGCCTGTTTTCAGTGTTAAATAAAAAATAAAAAAATAATAAAAAAATTTAATTCACTTTTACAAATTCTGTGTTGTTTTTATATATGTATATTTTTTCTTTATGTAAAGTTGAGTGTCAGTGTTGCCAAAATTATGTATTTAAATAATTTGTAAATTAACCTACATGAGCTTAGATGTTCTTGGGTTAATAAGAGTATTACAAATATATGTTGTTTGTAACCTTATTATTATAATAAAACTGGACTGAACTTTCCAAGCTGAACTTTCCAAACTGAACTTTTCAAGCTGATCGGTGTCCGCTACTGACCGAAGGCAGAGCGGGGATAAATCTCAACGCTGACTCAGATGGGGCTCCGTTTTTTTTTACGATTTGCAGTCATCTTCAGAAACAAAGCAGAAAAGCCTTACTGGAAACCCAAAGACCTTAATTTTTAATTTAGCCCATTGTAAACATAAATGTGTCGCTCAGAGGTAAAACGACTCAACCCAACCCATAAAGAATTCATGTAACCAATAATCAAACCAGTGACACAATCCCTGGAGAGAAAGGGTGCACTGGCACTTTGTTTTTCAGGGATGCAGCAAGGGGGCTCCTAGCTGCGATTAAAATGTCGGTTTCTTTTTTCAAAATTTCAAGATTTATTCTTTTGAGAGTTCTTACGTGAAGTTTACAATAGGTTTTCCCCAATTCTGAGGAATTTCTGTGAAATAACAGTTATTATTATCATTTAACCGTCCCATGGCCGACTGGTTAGCGCGCTTGGCTACTGATATAAGGGACCTGGGTTCGAGCCCCGGATAAGGCATGGATGTATGTGTCGTTTTTCTGCTGAGGTCCTGCCATCCTCTCAGACCTTCTACTATGGCATATAAACTGACAGGCTCCTGTCAGACCTCTGTGGCAAGCAGCTGTTTGAGGGGGTATTTTTATTACAGCAGTCCCATGACCGAGTGGTTAGCGCGCTTGGCTACTGATCTAAGGGACCTGGGTTCGAGCCCCGGGTAAGGCATGGCTGTTTGTGTCGTTTTTCTGCTGAGGTCCTGCCATCCTCTCAGACCTTCTACTATGGCATATAAACTGACAGTCTCCTGTCAGACCTCTGTGGCAAGCAGCTGCTTGAGGGGGTATTTTTAATAAAACTTGCTCCTATGAGTTCGCAGGACCCCGGGACGCTACAGGATTCAACGCCCCTTACCAGTCCACGCCTGTTAGAGAGCTATCGAGCCAACAAACAAACGGAAATGATAAAATATCAGATCATGATAACACACTTCCGTCTACAACAGAAAACCCACAAAACCTTAACCCTATACCACGAAGGGAAAGGATATTCTCTCTTTCGTACGTACACTTCTCGCTACTGGAATCCGATTTGTGTAGGGGGGGGACACCTTATTTACTCTTCTGTGAAAGAAAAGGCATCCGTTACGCTTTGAAGAAGGTGGGGGGGGGGGGCTTTGAAGGGATGGGAGTGGAGGGAAAGAGAACCACAGAAAAAAGACCGAAACTTAAAGATCGAGGGTAGAAAGGATAGAGGAGGGGGTTAGCTGGAAAGAGTGTCCTGCATCCATTGTCACTGTCGACAATGCCTTTGGACAGTTTCCAGACTACGTTAACAAACGATGGAGTTCCAGTTTCGAATTTTCCACCGAAAGCAGAGGGGGGGATTTCTCTTCCCCTCCTATGGATGTAACGGGGAGAGAGAGAGAGAGAATAAGAGAAAGCGAGAGGAGGACGGTGACATTATTTGGAGACTGTCCAAGAAAAAGCTGTTTGTCAAGAGCTAGCCTATTGCTTCCTTTCAGATGGTCGGCCACTCCCTGTAATGGGGTAGATGTATGACTCTGATACGCATATACTAGACGAAGTAGAGCGAACACAGCCAAACTTTGTTATCTGAGCTACCAGCTAACGTAAAATGCTCTTTCGTTCCTATGCCTCCTCCTCCTCCACAGTGGGGGGGGGGGGGGGGAGTTCCTATTCGTTCTAACTATCCTCATATATTTCTGTGGGTAGTTAGCAAGGAAGGGCAAGGTCTGTTTCCATTTGTCGACTCTTTGTCTTCCCACCCACTGACTCGTTTCAGAGGTCGCCTTCAATTCTTTATGTCGTTACATATATTGTATTTTTTAGACCGTTCAATCTCGTCGTGATTTTTTTCCCGGTTTTTTTTTCTGGGTTCGTCGTTTCATCATTCACCGTAATATCTTTTTACCTAGTCACGTGATCTTTCCGCTCTAGATACTGTGACGTCAATCTTCCACGTCGTTTTATTTTTTGTTTTGTTTCCTTTCCGATTACGAAATTTTATTCTCTCTCTGTCGGTTTCTATCGGACTCGTCGGCAGATGTTGTTGCTATCATCTCTGAGAGGCACTTTTTTTGCACACACTGGGCTAAATGGCCAGGTCACAAGGACCCAGAGGGCTCAGAGAAGATTGGGATAAACAGACTCACTGCACACCTTTTAGAAGAGAGATCATCGGAATCGCCAGACAAGGCTATTCAGTGTGTTCTTTAACGTGCACAGGACATGACTCTGCCGCATAAGGAGTTCCCAGGTTCGAGTCCCAGCTGGGTCAGCGTTGAGATTTATCTCCGCCAAATTCCCCGCCCTGCCCACGATCAATAGGGGACATCGATGGGCTTGGAAAGGCCGCCGTCCGCCGGATGGGACGTTAAGCCCCGGCCCCGTGTGCGGGAGAGCCATACCTGTGCATGTTAAAGAACACGCTGGATGGCCTTGACGGGAGGCTACCATCTGTCTCCCAACAGCTGTTCCAGTGGGTCCCCTTCCCCAACCTTCTCTGAGCCTTCGGGGTCCATGTGACCTGGCCATTTAGCCCATGGTGTGCAAAAAAGTGCCGCTCAGAGGTAAAACAACCCAACCCAACCCTCCCCTGAGATAATATAACCCCGTTTTTATTGCTTTTGGGCGGAATTATGTCAGTTCAATATGGCAACTCTAGCTATTTCATGCTTATCACAACCAATGATTGGCTGTTGATGACATAAGAATTTCTGTTGCATAGAATTTATCCACTCAAATGTTTAGATCCAAATTACAAAATGAGAAATGAAAGAACAACAGAAAAAGAACTAGATATATAACTCATTCTTGAGACTTTTAGGCATAAATTCTTTGCGAAGATCTGTATTTCAATTAAAATATATCAGGTAGTGAGGAGAAAAGAATCTGCAGAAAGTGTTAGACTTAGTAGGAGGTCCGTAAAAAGAATGAAGAACCCTAGGGAATCCGAAGGAAGAATAATAATTCCTAGGGGTTTACAGAAAGAATGAGAATTCTTAGAGGGTCCGCAGAAACTACGAGACTTTTTAGAGGTTCATAGAAAGAATGGAGGATGCTTAGGGGATCCACATGAAGAATGAGAATTCTTAGGGGTTTACAGAAAGAATGAGAATTCTTAGCTGGTCCACAGAAAGAATGAGAATTTAGTATGAGAATTCTTAGCTGGTCCACAGAAAGAATGAGAATTTAGTATGAGAATTCTTAGCTGGTCCACAGAAAGAATGAGAAAGAATGAGAATTCTTAGCTGGTCCACAGAAAGAAGGAGAATTTAGTAGGAGGTTCGTAAAAAGAATGAAGATCCTTGGAGAATCCGAAGGGAAAATAATAATTCCTAGGGGTTCGCAGAAAGAATGAGAATTCTTAGAGAGTCCGCAGAAACAGCGAGACTTCTTAGTGGTTCATAGAAAGAATGGGGGATGCTTAGGGGATCCACATGAGGAATGAGAATTCCTAGGGGTTTACAGAAACAATGATAATTCTTAGCTGGTCTACAGAAAAAAGGATAATTCTTTGGGAGTCCACAATATGAAAGAGAATTCTTAGCTGGCCCATATGAAGAAGGAAAATTCTTAGAACATTCAGAGAAAGAGTGAGAAATCTTTGAGAATTCACAGAAAGAGTAAGAATTCTTAGAGGAATTCGCAGAAACAATGAGAATTCTTAGCTGGTCCACAGAAAGAATGAGATTTCTTAAAGGTTCAAAGAAAGAATGAAACTTCTTAGGCGGTTTCAAAGAAACATGACAATTCTTAGGCGGTTTCAAAGAAACATGACACTTCTTAGAGAGTTTAGAGAAAGAATGAGAATTCGTAGCTGACCACAAAAAGAAGGAGTATTCTTGGGGTTCCACGTAAAGAATGAGAATTCTTAGCTGGTCCCCATGAAGAAAGAGAATTCTTAGAGGATTCACAGAAAGAGTGAGAATTCTTAGAGAGTTCGCAGAAACAATGAGACTTCTTAGTGATTCACAGAAAGAATGAGAGGTCTTAGCGGGGTCCACAGAAAGAATGAGAGGTCTTAGCGGGGTCCACAGAAAGAATGAGAATTCTTAACGGGTGGTTAGGAAAAAAATGAGAATTATTAAGGGGGAGTCTACAGAAAGAATGACAATTCTTAGGGGTATCTACAAAAAGAATGAGAATTCTTAGGAGTATCTACAGAAAGAATCAGAATTCTTAGCAGGGGCCTACAGAAAGAATGAGGATTTTTGCGAGAGGAGGGGGGAATCCCGAGGAAGAATCAGAATTATTAGGGTTTCCTCAGAAAGAAGAAAAATTCATAGGGGGTCTAAAAAAGGCGGCAAAAAGTGGTATAAAGTAACAAAAGGAAAATTATATTTGCGGAAGGAAAAACTGTAAGGCCTGCGCAGTGGATACTTCGACTGTTTTCATACTGCATTGGTCAATAGCCTATGATCTATACATCTGAAATGTCGAGGCTAAAACTGGGCAGTTTCGTAGTCCTCACAGTTTACGTTTACGGTAAACCATTCGTAAGAACAAGTAAATCCAAATGTGATTGCGTCGTTTCACTTCTAAGCGGATTTTACCTCTGAGTGTCAATTTCTGGTCACCAGGACCCCAAATGCTCAGAGATAGTTGAGGATCCTTACAAAATGTCAGGTTGCAGGAGAAAATCTCTTGTGAAGGCCACCCAAAGTGTTTTTAAAGTGCACAGGCATGAATCTCTTGCACACGCTGCCATGGTTTAATATCCCATCCAATGGGCGGCTGCCTTTTCAACCCTAACAGTGTCTCTTTTATCACCGGGAGTTAGCGGATAAAATTCTTAACACAGGGTTAGGTTGTTTTACACCAAACCGGCACTTTTTTGCACACACTGGACGAAATGTCCAGTCACAAGGACCCCAAGAGCTTAGAGAAAGTTGGGGGAAGGGAACCTACTGGACAACTGTTGGGAGACATATTGTAGGTCATCCAGTTAAGGCCATCCAGCGTGTTCTTCAACAGGCACAGGATTCCATCCGACGGATGAGGGCCTTTCCAAGCCCATCGGTGTCCCTACTTACCGATAGAAGGGTGGGGAGTTTTGAGAAGATAAATATCAACGCTGACCCAAATGGGATTGGAACCTGGGAACTAGAGATTAAGAGCCTGGCGTGCTGCCGACTGAGCCAGCCCTTCACCTCTTAACTCAGACACAGCTTGATATACTATTTACCACCAACACCACCAACAACAAGCGTACGTTTTTTGCACAGCATGCAAAAAAAAGAAAGGACCCAAGAGATTAGAGTTGAGTAAGGTAAAAAGATCCATTGGAGACCAGCTTCGAATAGCACGGAAGTTTCCATCCAAGGCCATCCAGTACGTTCTTGAACCTAAAGATTTTGTGACTCTACTACAAATGGAGCCAAGACTTAAAATTCCAACCTACAACTTTCTCTCTCCCTACTCCAGTGTATGGGGGCGGGGGTGGCTCAGTCGGTAGTGCGCCAGGCTCTTAATCTGTACTTCCCAGGTTCGAGTCCCAGCTGGGTCAGCGTTGAGATTTATCTCCGCAAAATTCCCCGCCCTGCCCACGGTCAGTAGGGGACACCGATGGGCTTGGAAAGGCCGCCGTCCGTCGGATGGGACGTTAAGCCGTGGCCCCGTGTGTGGGAGAGCCATACCCTGTGCACGTTAAAGAACACGCTGGATGGCCTTGACGGGAGGCTACCATCTGTCTCCCAACAGCTGTTCTAGTGGGTCCCCTCCCCCAACCTTCTCTGAGCCTTCGGGGTCCATGTTACCTGGTCATTTAGCCCATGGTGTGCAAAAAAGTGCCGCTCAGAGGTAAAACAACCCAACCCAAAATACTCCAGTGCACTCTTTTCACCGAGTGCATACGGACGTCCAGGATCTTAAAACCGAGGGTAATAGGATCCTGGACAAAAAAAAAAAATGGAAATGTCCCCATGTTAAATCAGTGGAGAGTCAAATTCGAAGGTCGTAATTTCTGCAATAAGCTTTTAACAAGGAAATAGAACTTTATGAATTTAAATCTCATTAAAATCTGTCTAAATTTCTCTTTATCAATAATATTTGTTAGGTAATTAGAGAGCTATGGAAGCTCAAATATTTAACAGCAGCAAAGTCAGGTCTAAGAAACTTGTGTAAAACTGACAATTATTGAAATTTACTATTTTCGCAAAATTCTGAAATATACACTTGTTTTATTAAATAGTTTGAAATAATACTTTTTTAAAATTTTAATTAACTTCTGAGGTGGATTCTTGCGATTGACATCTCTCTTATTCAATATTCAAACTTCTACAACTCTTTAAGTATTGAACGGATCTAGTTCAAAATCGAAATTTAGGTAGTTTCATTGGGTTGGGTTATTTTACCTCTGAGCGGTACATTTTTGCACACCATGGGCTAAATGATCAGGTCACATGGACCCAGAAGACTCAGAGAAGGTTGAAGGAGGGGACCCACTGGAACAGCTGCTGGGAGACAGATTGTAGCCTCCCGTCAAGGCTATCCAACATGTCCTTTAACGTGCACAGGGTATGACTCTCCTACACACACAGCCACGGAATAAAGTCACATCCGATGGACGGCGGCTTTTCCGAGCCCATCGGTGTCCCCTACTGAACGAGGGCAGGGTGATTGCAAGGACAAGTGCGACACATATCGACTATATTTTGGAGAATGGCATTTTGTCTTTCTTGGCATGTGATCCTGGGCATGGGCAAGAATTTCTTTACCGAGGGGGAGGGGGGGGACAAAAGACAAAACTATGTTTCAAGTTAGAAATATTAAGATGGAGTTGGGTTGTTTTACCTCTGAGCGGTACATTTTTGCACACCATGGGCTAAATGATCAGGTCACATGGACCCAGAAGACTCAGAGAAGGTTGGAGGAGGGGACCCACTGGAACAGCTGTTGGGAGACAGATGGTTTTTAAACGTGCTTTTAAACGTGTTAATTTCCATACTTGTTTAAATGCTAAATACTATCGTTGAAAATAGAGACATTAATTTCGATTGAGATCTTTAAATTATTGTCAGCCATATTTTTTTTATAAAATGTTTAATTAAAAAAGTTATAGATCTCTTAAATTAATTTCCCACTGACAAAACATTGGGTTGTTGGGTTGGGTTGTTTTACCTCTGAGCGGCACTTTTTTGCACACCATGGGCTAAATGATCAGGTCACATGGACCCAGAAGACTCAGAGAAGGTTGGAGGAGGGGACCCACTGGAACAGCTGTTGGGAGACAGATGGTAGTCTCCCGTTTCTCTGTGGTAATGTTGAGTATTGGTTAATTTACCTTTCTTTCGCTGCATTTAAATTTGCATAGAAATTAGGTTTATATTAATATATTCATATAATGCATGTTGATAAAGTTACAGCATTTTTAGCGTTGGAGGTTAGTTCAGACGGTAACGCGCCAGACTAACAATTGTAAAATTCTTCAATTTTATGCATTTTTTTTCTGTAACCTTCCGATTACATAAAAAACAGTCACATGTATGTTTACGACTGCAAAAGAATCAATCATACATTATCTTATTACGAAATAATGCAGTCCCTTTCACTGCTTTGTTCAACAAAGACATCTGATACAGTTCAAAAGCTTTCACAATAAATTCCTTTTTCATCATGTCTTAGACGATACGTATTTTCTCTCATCAGTTTTGCAATAGTTGCAACTGGTATTACAAACGTTTCCAAAGAGAGGAAAAGAATTGCCGTGTAGTGATTAAAACAAGCCGGGGAGCAGATAGATTAAGCAAATATCTGCTGGGAACAAAAAGAAACAACAACATTGGAGTCAGAATCCGATAGAAACAAAGAAAGAAACGGAAAGGGGATATATATAGAGAAAAAAAAAAAGAAAGAGGAGGCGCGATTACTTGTACTAGAGAGAAGGAACGTTGGGCTAATCATAGTGAGGCTTGTTAGGTAGCGAAAGCTGCAGCTATTCACTCTGGTAATGATTACAGAAGGATCATTTAGAGGGACTTTTGCAGACTCTGAAGTCGAATGCCCAGAGCATTGTCAAGTTTTTGTGCCGGCTCTCGTTTGTCTGGGTGGGAGACATGGGGGGGGGGGGGGGGAGAGAGAGAGGATAATAGGAGGAGGGTGAGAGATGCACGCGAATGCACACTCCGCAGGTTTGCAGCTGAGAAATGCACGTGTCACTCATCGGCTAGGGACAAAATCTATCCTCTCGTAATCTCTGGCGTGAGTCTTGTAATTGCTAAGGCGAGGAAGGAACAGAGGGAGTTGAAGCTCTTAGGATGATGCGGGGGAAGAAGTGAAAAAAAAAATTGAAGCTGTGGTTCTTTCTGAGAATTTAACGTTCGCAAAAGGGAAAAGGTAAAAATAGAACGAGCAGAAGAAAAAATTGTGAAAAAAAAAAGTGTTGCTTTTTTTTCATTTAAGGCAGGAAAAAGTGCTCAGGAGATTTGTTTACGTGTTTTTTTCTGGATGGAATAGGTAATTATTATGTACCTCTAAGGGTTTCTTTTTAAAACGTATTTGATTCTCAAATGGAAATCTGAAAAAGGAAAAAAAAAATGTTTTTGATATTGTGTTTGTATGAGGTGTATCAGGATTTTTAGAGATTTGTTGTAATAAAATGCTAATGAAATGAATGAACCAGTGAGAGATTAAGTAATCTTTGCTATCACTCGTTCTTGAAAAGCATCTTGTGTTCAATTCTGAGAGGTATTTAAATCTAAAATGGGGCTCCATCAATCTAAATGGGCTGATGATTAAGCAAGTTAGGGAAATTTTGTTTCTGCGCTGTGTGGGATGAGGATTTCCCACGATGATGCTTCGAAAATAATGTATTGTGCTTTCTAAATTTTTAGGAATCGACGGAGTAAAACACATGAATCTCAGTCGGTTTTCCTAATCCTTAATAATTCAGTTAAAAAGAGTTGATATGATTCTGGTTGTTGTTGGGTTGTCTCACATCTGAGCGAATTTCTTTTGCACAGAGTGTGCTAAACAGCCATTTCACAAGGATTCCAAGGACTTAGAAAAGGTTTTGGAAAGGAAACCCACTGCACAGCTGTTAGGAGAAATATGGAAGCTTCCAACAATGCTATTCAGAGTGTTTTTCAAAGTGCATATGGTAAGGCATTTCTGCAAACGTTTCCAAACCCATCTGTGTCTTCTTTTTGAAAGAGATGATGGTTCTCTTTAGGTATCTTTGGTGGTTCTCTTTGGGATATATCTCTGCTAACCCAGTGGGGGTTTAGCAGAGATAAATCTTACTGCTTGCACAATTTGGACTCCACCTTGGGACTATAAATTACCCAATGGGCTTGGAAATTTTATCCTTCCGATGGGACATTAAGTCGTGGTCCTGTGTGCAGGATTTGGGTTGAGTTGGTTTACCTCTGAGCGGCACTTTTTTGCACACCATGGGCTAAATGGCCAGGTCACATGGACCCCGAAGGCTCAAAGAAGGTTGGGAGAGGGGACCCACTGGAACAGCTGTTGGGAGACAGATGGTAGCTTCCCGTCAAGGCCATCCAGCGTGTTCTTTAACGTGCATAGGGTATGGCTCTCCCGCACACGGGGCCACGGCTTAACGTCCCATCCGATGGACGGCTGCCTTTCCAAGCCCATCGGTGTCCCCTACTGACCGTTGGCAGGACGGGGAGTTTTGCGGCCTGTGTGCAGGAGAAAAATATCCTATGAAGGTTAAAGAATACGTTAGATGGCCTTGACGACAGGCTTCCATCTGTCTCCTAGCAGGTGCCTAGTAGCTACCCTTTCCTATAACCTTCTCTGAGCCATCGGGGTTCTTGTGACCTGAACATTTAGCCCATTGTGTGCAAAAAAAAGTGCCGCTCAGAGGTGAAACAACCCAACTGGAAATTACGAGCCTAGCGGGCACACGCCGGAGCGCCCAGTTCTCCCCGCCGCCACTACTCAGTCGTTAGATCAGTGACGAAGTTTGCAAGGGAGCAATTGAGACAATGAGACTTGATGTGACAAGGTTGAAGGAACTATCAATTAGTTCCCAATGAATTAATGCTTTCAGATATGAGCCAGTGATCTGAGATCATTGGTTGATTAAGAAGTGATTGATAGCGCTAGAATCAACTAGTGACATCTGTGAGAACTACCGATTAGTTTCGTTGTCTTAGCCAGTTACTGATTAATGATTTATTAAGCTAAGACTTGGGAATTGACTTGTGGTTTCACAAATCAATCAATATCGTAGACCACTTGTTAACTGATAATTTGCAGAGGTTCGATCTTCTAGGTTGGGTTGTTTTACCTCTGAGCAGCACTTTTTTGCACACCATGGGATAAATGGCCAGGTCACATAGACCCCGAAGGCTCAGAAAAGGTTGGGGGAGGGGACCCACTGGAACAGCTGTTGGGAGACAGATGGTAGTCTTCCGTCAAGGCCATCCAGCGTGTTCTTTAACGTGCACAGGGTATGGCTCTCCCACACACGGGACCACGGCTTAACGTCCCATCCGAAGGACGGCGTCCTTTCCAAGCCCATCGGTGTCCCCTACTGACCGTGGGCAGGGCGGGGAATTTTGCGGAGATAAATCTCAACGCTGACCCAGCTGGGACTCGATCTTCTAGGTGTGTGTGTGTGTGTTAGAGGGGGGGGGGGTGCGAGCTAGGAGCGAAAATTTCAATACAGTCTTTGAATAACAACTTGAGCAACAGTTCCGTGTACAGGTGAAAAACAACACATATTTTTAAATAACTTCCTCGGTTGGAGTTGAATTGCGGAAAGATTGTCCATTAGCCTGGAACATATAGATCGGTGGTATCGCGTTGGCTCGAGGTAAGACTACCAGGATCATGGTTCGAGTCCCTGGTACGGCAGTTTTTCTGTTATACGTGTTTGATTTTTCTTCAGTAAAGAATTGTTAACTTATGTCATAAAAAATCGATGTTTTAACATTGGTTCATAAAGCGAACATAGGTTATAAGTCTCATCAACCAAATTGAAAATACGTAAAAGTTTTTTTCTCGGAAACGACAACTGTGTTGGGACTTTCGTAGGACACGGTGGGAATGTCTTGATAGGCCTTAGCCGTTTTATTTCGTGAAAGTGTTGAGAACACTTGAAGATTTAGTACAGGTATTGTTAGTATGACTGAGAAGTATAATGCGCTGGAGGGTGACAGTCGCTGTTCATTTGTGCATGCATGCATTAGGTTGTGCATTGTATTTCCTGTCGTGTGAATGAAGTAGTAAATTCTCCCTCCTCTCCAGTATCATTACTCCCTCCTCTCCGAAATCGCTACTCCCTCATCTCCAGTATCATTACTCCCTCGTCTCCAGTATCATTACTGCTCCTCTCCGGTATCATTACTCCTTCCTCTCCAATATTATTGCTCCCTCATCTCCAGTATCATTGCTCTCTCATCTCCACTATCATTACTCCCTCGTCTCCAGTATCATTACTCCCTCCTCTCCGGTATCATTACTCCCTCCTCTCCAATATCATTGCACTCTCCTCTCCACTATCATTACTCCCTCCTCTTCAGTATCATTACTCCCTCCTCTCAGGTATCATTAC
Organism: Ryuthela nishihirai; assembly: GCA_038380435.1. Classification (NCBI taxonomy): domain Eukaryota; kingdom Metazoa; phylum Arthropoda; class Arachnida; order Araneae; family Heptathelidae; genus Ryuthela; species Ryuthela nishihirai. The sequence continues at coordinate 44,412,099 of JAWZYU010000028.1, forward strand.
TCCCTCCTCTACAGTATCATTACTCCATCTCCAGTAGCATTACTCCCTCGTCTCCAGTATCATTACTCCCTCCTCTCCGGTATCATTACTCCCTCCTCTCCAATATCATTGCACCCTCCTCTCCACTATCATTACTCCCTCCTCTTCAGTATCATTACTACCTCCTCCACAGTATCATTGCTCCCTCCTCTCCAGTATCATTGCTCCCTCCTCTCCACTATCATTACTCCCTCCTTTTCAGTATCATTACTCCCTCCTTTCCAGTATCATTGCTCCCTCCTCTCTGGTATCATTGCTCCCTCCTCTCTGGTATCATTGCTCCCTCCTCTTCAGTATCATTACTCCCTCCTCTCCAGTATCATTGCTCCCTCTTCTCCAGTATCATTACTCCCCCCTATGTACGAGGATGGATCGTTTAATTGGGGCATTGTCGTGGCCAACAGTTACAGCTATTCGTAGGAGTTCATACATGATATGTGGAAATAGAGAAATTTTCCAAGGGTACGGAGGAGTGTGGGGAAATTAAAATACTTTGCGATACAGTCGCAAGTGACAGTAGAACAGTATTGTACCTGTCTCTGTCCTTTTATCTCTTTGGAATAGTTTTCGTTGTTGCAAACTTGCAACTACAAGATATCTCCCTTCAATTAAAAGTTTTCTTCAGTCGTTGTATTTCTTGCACGGTTTGAATTTCAGCATCACAAACTGTAGTTGTTGGTTTTCTTGACAGCTGACAATATTGTCACGAGACATTGTGAGTTGTTTGTTTGTCCGTCATGATCGGACATTCGACGTTACTTGCAACTACGAAAATCATTTGCGGGGGGGAGATGCTACCGAATGGGGGTAACGATTATAATGAAGATGGGAAGACGCTATTTAAGAGTTGATGATTCCGAATAGTGGGTATGATAACATTGGAGAGGGGCGAGAATTTATACTGGAGAGGAGGGAGCAATGATACTGGAGAAGGGGGAGTAATGCTACTGAAGAGGAGGGAGTAATGATACTGAAGAGGAGGGAGAAATGATACTGGAGAGGAGGGAGTAATGACACTGAAGAGGAGGGAGTAATGATACTGAAGAGGAGGGAATAATGATACTGGAGAGGAGGGAGCAATGATACTGAAGAGGAGGGAGTAATGATACTGGAGAGTAGGGAGTAATGATACTGGAGAGGAGGGAGCAATGATACTGGAGAGGAGGGAGTAATGATACTGGAGAGGAGAAAGTGATGATACTGGAGAGGAGGGAGTAATGATACTGGAGAGGAGGGAGTAATGATACTGAAAAGGAGGGAGCAATGATACTGTAGAGGAGGGAGTAATGATACTGGAGAGGAGGGAGTAATGATACTGTAGATGAGGGAGCAATGATACTGGAGAGGAGGTAGTAATGATACTGTAGATGAGGGAGTAATGATACTGTAGATGAGGGAGCAATGATACTGGAGAGGAGGGAGTAATGATACTGGAGAGGGGAGATGATGAAAATTTTCGTTTTGCGAAAATGGCGAAAACAGTTTAGGGAGAAATTCTACCAAACTATATCTTAAATGGGGTGGCAAAATTCTAGTATGTTCAGGCAGCAAAATACTGCTAGCTGGCGATGCCTATAATAAAATCCGATTCTGGAACTTGGTAAGTAACCACCTTTTTTATTTCTCCATTTTTTTTAGATTGCCATTTCGAATTTTTAATTTTTGCCAGTTGAATTTCGACTTGTTTTTTGTATTTAAACATTAAACTTTTAACGGCAAGAAAACACGAACTCTGATTTGTTTGGGAGAGGAAAGAAGAAGTCTGCCGAGCCTGTGTAAAAGAGAAAACCGTAAACCTATCACATCGAAGTGACTCTAACGTGAATCAATACCTATGACAGCTGCGCAACGTCGGGTCACAAACCATAGGAAGGGACTCCTGATTTTTGGAATGAAAAATTTTCTCTTTCCTAAAGAGTTCCAAATCATCCAGAAAACAATAGAGAGTTTCTTCAACTATCAGACACCCTTCAAACACCTTCAGATGAAGCCCCCTCCCCCTCCCCCCGCTGTCGATCAGTGCCACGTCATCTAATACAACAACGAAAAATTTGGTGCATTAGAAATTACCCTGAAAAATTATAAATATTTAAAATTAATTTTTTGAGAGGGAGAAAAAGATTTGAGCGATTTACTAAATGCATTCTTTTTCTGTTATTTTTAATATTTTTGTTTTTAAAATTACATATACAATTTTACTCAAGAATTGCAAAAATGTAGTCAACATTTTTACGTGGTTTAAAATATTAACTATAAGGGGTTGCAGATATTTTTGAAGTAAGTCTTATCTACTGCCGCACGAATAGGACAATAATATTAGATATCTTATAGAGATAAAATATATTCATGCAGAGAGGGGGTTTCTTTGGTTGTTTTACTTTTGAGCGGCACTTTTTTGCACACCATGGTCTAAATGGCCAGGTCACAAGGACCCCGAAGGCTCAGAGAAGGTCGGTGGAGGGACCCACTGTAACAGTTGTTGGGAGCAAGATATTAGCCTCCCGTCAAGGCCATCCAGTGTGTTCTTTAACGTGCACAGGGTTCCTGCACACGGCGCCACGGCTTAACGTCCCATCCGACGGATGGCGGTCTTTCCAAGCTCATTGATGTCCCCTACTGACCGTGGGCAGGGCGGGGAGTTTTGCGGAGATAAATCTCTGCAAAACTGACCCAACTGGCTGACCCAACTGGGACTCGAACCAGGGAACTGCAGATTACGAGCCTGGTGCGCTACCGACTGGGCCACCTCCGCCCCGCAGAGAGGGGGAGGGATTCTAAACTTTCATTACCTTAAAATTTTCCAATCTTTCTTCTCTATTTTATTCGAATCTTTTTCAAAAAATTTAAATATTTATTTCCCTCTTAAAAGTGTGAGCCTTGTACGTGACCGGGATGGCCCTGTTCAGATATAACACAATTTCTATCTATCCACTGTTATTCGATCATTAATCTATTGTGCGAACATTAAATAAATAGATAAAAAAAACAGTAGGGATGCCCATTCATTGGAACACTGTTAACGACAACAATGTGGCTGGGGTTGGCTCAGTCGGTAGCGCGCAACATTCGTAATCTACAGTTCTCAGGTTCGAAAATCTTTTTACTGGCGGTCGAAGCCTGTTCTGTCCAGCTTTTAGATTTAGATCCGCTGGATCCCCACCCTCCACTCGGTGAGAAAGGGGAATACCGTTGGGTTTGGAAAGACCGACGTCCGTCGGATGGGACGTTAAACAATGGCTCCGTGTGCAGGGTTTGAATTGTTTTACTTCTGAGCGGCACTTTATGCACACAATGGACTAAATGGTCAGGTGACAAGGACCCCGAGTGCTCAAAGAAGGTTGGGGGAGGGTACCAACTGGACAGCTGTTAGGGGACAGGTGATAGCCTCCCGTCAAAGCCATCCGAAGTGTTCTTCAACGTGCAAGGGTCTGATGCGCTACCGACTGAGCCACTCTCACCCCTCAGTGTGCAGAAGACGCATAGGCCTTTAAAGAACACGCTGGATGGACTTGAAAGGAGGTTACCATTTGTCTTGCAACATTTGCCCAGTGGGTCTCCTTTCCCAAACCTTCTTCAGTCCCTGGGATCCTTGTGACCTGGCTATTGTGTACAGAAAAGTGCGCTCAGAGATAAACTTAAAAAACCCAATTGTTTACATCAGATAAAAAAGTCTGAATAATAGAAATATAACAAAAAGTCATGAAAAAAATTCAGCTTAATGGTGACGTTAACTTTCCCTCAGCATCAATAGAGGATAGACGTCGTAAAAGCACTTTGTTAAAGCTTTTAGAGGAAGAAAAATCAAATTTATGTCTCCAGTGATAACGATATCTGCTAAACGATATCCTCAACTTAGAGGAAAAGGCTGCTCTGACGTATGTGCTCCAAACGTGCATTAAAATGATGATTCAAATTTTCTCCTTGACGTGTCGAACATTTCTTACTGGTCTAACATTCTCTCGCTTCGCCAATCCCATGTCGCATTTCAGCTCGTCGACCTGTGATTGGTCAAGTGCAGAACCATTAGCACACAATGCGTAAAAGTCAGCAAGTTTCTTCTTTGTTTTCTCACGTGGAAATTGTGATTAATAGTTGGCAGGCGATAACACATTTTACGCAGCATTTAGTTTTTTCGATCAGCTTAGAAGATTCTAAAGAGAAATCTTAAATGCCCATAAAACGTGCGACGTTTCTTTTCTAAGAGTTATTAAAAGTAGCGAGTAAGTGTAGAATGCAATGTTCAGAGTGAAAAAAGAATATCATCTACCTCAGTAGTAAATAATCACAGGATAAGGTCCTGTAGACATGGAACTCATGAAATGATGAGCTGAAAAAAACTTGGTTTTGCCATGAACGGGATCCGAACCCACGTCTCCAGGAAACATGCCTGTTATGCTAACCACTACACCACCAATGGCTAAACTTTTCTCAGCTTATGTGACCTTATAAATCTTCCGGATGTTATTTATTTGATTCGCACTAGTGGCGCCATCTATCCAGGAAATGGACAACTCTGTTGCCTTATTAGAGATGGAATTAATTGTGTTGTGTTGTTTTACCTCTGAGCGGCACTTTTTTGCACACCATGGGCTAAATGGCCAGGTCACATGGACCCCGAAGGCTCAGAGAAGGTTGGGGAAGGGGACCCACTGGAACAGCTGTTGGAAGACAGATGGTAGCCTCCCGTCAAGGCCATCCAGCGTGTTCTTCAATGTTGGGTTGTTTTTCCTCTGAGCGGTACTTTTTTGCACACCATGGGCTAAATGGCCAGGTCACATGGACCCCGAAGGCTCAGAGAAGGTTGGGGAAGGGGACCCACTGGAACAGCTGTTGGGAGACAGATGGTAGCCTCCCGTCAAGGCCATCCAGCGTGTTCTTTAACGTGCACAGGGTATGGCTCTCCCGCACACGGCGCCACGGCTTAACGTCCCATCCGACGGACGGCAGCCTTTACAAGCCCATCGGTGTCCCCTACTGACCGTGGGCAGGGCGGGGAATTTTGCGGAGATAAATCTCAACGCTGACCCAGCTGGGACTCGAACCTGGGAATTGCAGATTACGAGCCTGGCGCGCTACCGACTGAGCCACCCCCGCCCTGATGGAATTAATATTTGTCACTCACGCTCAGGGCGTTAAATCAATAAATCAGTAGTAAATAATTACAGGATATTTCTGTAGACATGGAACTCATGAAATGATGAGCTGAAAAATTTCACCAAGCAAGTCTATCCTGAGCTACATCTACTACATCTGGCCACTGCACACCAATTCTAACAAGGTCCTGTTTGACATTGTCTGCCCACCGCATCCTAGGTCTCCCCTTCTTTCTGAGGCCTTTAGGCACACTGTTCATAACCCTATTCGCCAATCTATAATTATTCATACGGGCAACGTGGCCAAACCAACGGAGTCTCTCTCTGCACAATATGCTGCTTAAAGGAGGTTGCAGACTCCTTTGCCTAACCTCATCATTAGTTACAAAGTTAAACCACCTAATACCCAAGATACTGCGTAAGCATCTAGAATCAAAAGCATCTAGTTTCCTGTTATCTTGCTTACACAGCGTCCAAGTTTCACTACCATAACTAACCCTAGAAAGAACCAAACTATTATACAGTCTAATTTTAGTCTTTAGGTGTATACGCCTATTTTTTCACAATCTCCATAGATTCTTAAAAGTCCCGGCAGCAATCCCTATTCGTCTGTTAATCTCATGCCGCACATCACCATTATCTGTTACATAGCTCCCAAGATAATTAAACTGTGACACCTGTTCAAGACTGCAACCATTCAGATGAACTGAATCACAGCCTGCCTGACCAATTTTCATCACTTTAGTTTTCTCTCTGTTTAAAACCAAACCTACTCTAGAAGCGGTTTCATCAACAGCTCGAATGAAAGAGTTCATCTCATCAACATCATTTGCCAAAAGGGCTAAATCATCAGCATAATCTAAATCAGAAATTTTCGTATCTCCAGCCCATTTAATGCCAAAATCTTTCCCTTGAAGTGAATTTCGCATAACATAATCAATAACCAAGCTAAAGAGAAAAGGGGACAAAATGCACCCTTGTCGAACACCAGAAGTAATGCTAAACCAATTGCTACAAGCCTTACCAACTCTCACACACGACTCAGTGTTATTATAGAGAGCTTTCATTATGTTAACTAACTTGTCAGGTATACCATATGATCTCACAATCAACCACAAATTATGACGATCAACAGAGTCGAAAGCCTTTTTGAAATCAACAAACTAGCAACCAAAGGTTTCTGAAACCCTAAACATTTCTCAAGAATCTGCCTAAGTGAAAATATCTGATCCACACATTCCCAACCACTTCTGAATCCACATTGCTCATCACACAATTACCTGTCAACCAGATTCTTAATTCTATTAAGCACAATCATGGAAAGAACCTTACCTGGAACAGAGAGTAGGCTGATACCCCTATAGTTATCACAAGAACTGCGATCACCTTTTTTGAAAATAGGGATAACAATAGCTCTGGTAAAATCCTTAGGAACCATGCCTTTATCATAAAAGATATTCAGAATTTCAGTCATCCAAGTGGTAACCGAAACATTCCCACCTCTAAGCATTTCAGTAGTAAATTCATCTACCCCTGGGGATTTATGAAGTTTAAATTTAGAAAGCCAAACTAACTTCAGATTGTGTTATAGAGCCAACATTAAAGCCACCAATGCATCTATCATCATTGCAAATAATGGGAGTAGAACTAACCACATTGTTTAGAACATCACAGAAATGCTCAGCCCACATAGCCATGACAGAATCCTCACCTTCTATAACCTTACCTTGTTTATCCTTCAATCCTTGTATGCCTGTCCGTTTTCTACCACACAAAACATTTACTATCTGGTACAGCTCTCTGCAGTTGTGCCGTCTAACTGCTTCCTCGGCTTTGTCAGCCAAGCCATCAAGTTCCCTGTAATGCTTTCTATTAGAACTAGTAGTATTTGATTAAGGACATTCCTGAAGTTCTTTCTTTCTGAAATAAGCTCAAATGCCTTATCACTCAGATAATTCTGTCTCCTCTGCTCCTTTTTTCCTAAAAGAGTACTGTTAGTGTCCAAAAAAGCCTGTTTAAAATGATCCTATTATTCCTCAACTTCAGTAGTAAGCATATCATGACTGTCATAATGACTAAGTAACCTATCATGGTAAGCTTTGGCTATAACTGGATCTTTCAGAGCTTCAGTATTAAAAGTAAATTTTTTAACTCTAGCACAACACTTTTTAAGTTTAAGTTGCAAGACACTTTTAACAAGGTAATGGTCAGATCCAATTTCAGCTCCCCTATTTTACTTGGTATTCCTAGCAGAACTAGCCCATTTGCTGTTAATTAATATATAATCAATCATATTCGTATGCAGCCCATCAAGTGAAACCCATGTGTACTTATGTATGTCGCGGTGTTTGTAATAAGTGTTAGTTATTCTGAATCCATTGAGTTTACTTACCTGTAGGAGACATTGCCCATTGCCATTGCAACTATCAATACCAAAAGGGCCTATTACTCCTCCCCATAAATCAGAGTCAGTACCAACTTTATCATTGAAGTCACCAAGAACAAGGGTAATATCTCCTTTCTTGACAGAATTCAGAATATCCTGAAGTTGTTCATAAAACCTATCCTTCTCATCCTCATCGGCATCCTCAGTGGGGGCATAACAGCAGATAACATTCAAGTCTTTAACGCTTGTCTGAAATTTTGCTGTAAGAAACCTTTCATTAATGCACTCATATCCTAGAAGAGCATCACTAGCGTGTCTGCTGAGAAGCAGACCCACGCCTTGATGATGCTTATTGTCGTCCCTCCCTGAAAAGAGAAATTTTTAATCATGGGCTAAATGGCCAGGTCACACGGACCCCGAAGGCTCAGAGAAGATTGGGGAGGAGACCCACTGGAACAGCTGTTGGAAGACAGATGGTAGCCTCCTGTCAAGGCCATCCAGCGTGTTCTTTAACGTGCACAGGATATGGCTCTTCCGCACACGGGCCACGACTTAATGTCCCATCCGACGGACGGCGGTCTTTCCAAGTCCATCGGTGTCCCTTACTGACCGTGGGCAGGGCGGGGAACTTTGCGGAGATAAGTCTCAATGCTGACCCAACTGGGACTCGAACCTGGGAACTGCAGATTACGAGCCTGGCGCGCTACCGACTGAACCACCCCTGCCCCTCACCGAGGATGACAACATGCAAATGTACGCAGCGCGTATTTAAGGACTAGGGCGTGAAGAAAAAAGTTATTCTTCTTGTGTAGTGTTTTCAGTGCTCTTTGAAGAAGTTACCATGCCTGGACGACGCAGGCGTGCAACATTTGTTCAGTTAGCGGAGGTTGAGCGAGGTCGTATAGTTGGTCTTCGGGAAGCAGGTTGGTCTTTTCTTCAAATTGCACACGGCGTTGGACGAGAGGTATCGGCAGTGGTACGATGGTGGCGTCAATGATCAGAAGAACCTTCAAACACTCGCACACGTGGTTCCGGGCAACACAGAGTTACTGATGCACCAGAGGATGGCGTATCAGGAAAGTGGCGGTGGCAGAGCGGACGACTACGGCGTCACAAATTCTATCCTCTGTCGTACCAATAGTGTCTAAAAGTACGATATTCAATCGTCGTTTAAAAGCAGGTTGGGTTGGGTTGTTTTATCTCTGAGCGGCACTTTTTTGCACACCATGGGCTAAATGGCCAGGTCACATGGACCCCCAAAGCTCAGAGAAAGTTGGGGGAGAGGACCCATTGGAACAGCTGTTGGGAGACAGATGGTAGCCTCCCGTCAAGGCCATCCAGCTTGTTCTTTAACGTGCACAGGGTATGGCTCTCCCGCACACGGGCCACGGCTTAACGTCCCATCCGACGGACGGCGGCCTTTCCAAACCCATCGGTGTCCCCTACTGACCGTGGGCAGGGCGGGGAATTTTGCGGAGATATATCATTTCTCGGAGATAAATCTCTACGCTGACCCAGCTGGGACTCGAACCTGGGAACTACAGATTACGAGCTTGGCTCGCTACCGACTGAGCCACCCCCGCCCCTTTAGAAGCAGGACTAGGGGAACGCGTGCAGCTGGCATGGTTACCATTGTCACCTCATCACTGTCGAGGACGTTTGTAGTGGTGTCAAGAACAAGTTCAATGGAGGGAAGAATGGCAGTCTGTGGTCATTTACGCATCCAAAGTGGAGAAGGCGACATGGTGAGTGGCTTCTTCCATCGTGCATCCGTCAGCAACACAGAGGGCCCACGCCGGCATTATAATTTTAATATAGAACGATTTGCTATCACTCTTGTACGTGTCTGGTGTTTGTAGAGGGTACACTGAATTATAATACGTAGGTCAGCGATATCGTTCAGCGGGTCGTCCTGCCATATTTGTGTGTAACCCCAAATGCGATATTCCAGCAGGATAAGGTCCGTCCACACCATGCCCGGGCAACTCAACGTGCTCTTCAGGCAGTGCACCAACTCCCTTGGCCAACATGCTCTCAGGACTTGTCTTCAATCGAGCATGTCTGGGACTGGATCGGACAAAGACTCTTCTGCGAACCAAGGCAGACAGACCATCGCTGAATTACACGTCCAATTTCAAAGCGCATGGAATGGTATCCCCCAGCGTGACATCCAGCATTTGTACGACCGATTGCATGCCAGATTGGAAGCTTGTATTGCTGCTCGAGGAGGTTCAACACCTTAGTAAAATGTGTCTTCTGTAAAATGTAATACTCATTAAAAGGTAAAATAAACATTGAATCACTTCACACGTGTGATCACTGTCCTTTCTCAAAAAGTTGTTTCTACTAAACAAATCTCTTAGATTACGCTTCAATTGTCAATGGTGTTCTGTTTTCCAATTTCCACCAGTGTAGTTCAAGTTCAGGCATCTCGTATCATGAATCACTTCTCACTGGGATCGGTGCAAGGTTTCCAAACATCCATATTTGTGCGAGACTATCCCGTGTTGTATATAAATTTCGTGTCCCGCATTGCCAGCCAAAAATCCCGCAGGCCAAGGACCAAGAAGCAGTTTTTTTTAACTCTTAAAAACAACTTTTTTTTACCCAGAGTACTTTTTTTAATTTGGATTTGTGTACTTTCGAACGTAACATCATGGAATTCCCGTGTGATAAAAGTACTTACAGTTAAGTATCTGTGCCTTTCTTACTATATATTTGTCTCAGATTTAGGCTTATTATATTTTAAATTTTATTGAATATTTAGCTGTCCGTGGTCCAGTTGGGTTAGGTTGTTTCACCTCTGAGCGGCACTTTTTTCCACACCATGGGCTAAATGGCCAGGTCACATGGACCCCGAAGGCTCAGAGAAGGTTGGGGGAGGGGACCCACTGGAATAGCTGTTGTGAGACAGATGGTAGTCTCCCGTCAAGGCCATCCAGCGTGTTCTTTAACGTGCACAGGGTATGGCTCTCCCGCACAGGGGGCCACGGCTTAACGTCCCATCCGACGGACGGTGGCCTTTCCAAGCCCATCGGTGTCTCCTACTGACCGTGGGCGGGGAATTTTGCGGAGATAAATCTCAACGCTGACCCAGCTGGGACTCGAACCTGGGAGCTACAGATTACGAGCCTGGCGCGCTACCGACTGAGCCCTCCCCCCCCCCCCCGTGGTCCAGTGGTTAACACACTTGGCTACTGAACAAAGGGACCTGTGTAAGGCATGGATGTTTGTGTTGTCTTTGTCTTTCTGCTGACGTCCCGCCATCCTCACAGACTTTCTACTGTGGCTTATGAACTGATAGTTCCTGTTAAACCTCTGTGACAAGCAGCTGCTTACGGGAATATCTATTTATTGTATATTACAATATAACCCACTAACTTTAACATTTCAATCGTTTCATATGGAAAAACTATTCTCGTTTTTTGCGAATTTGATTTACACGCTAGTTTTCAGGGGTAGGTTGTTTTACCTCTGAGCGGCACTTTTTGCACACAATGGGCTAAATGGTCAGGTCACAAGGACCCCGAAGGCTCAGAGAAGATTGGGGAAGGGGACCCACTGGAACGGCTGTTGGGAGACCGAAGGTAGCCTCCCGTCAAGGCCATCCAGCGTGTTCTTTAACGTGAACAAGGTATGCCGCACACGGGACCACGGCTTAACGTCCCATCCGATGGACGGCGGTCTTTCTAAGCCCGTCGGTGTCCCCTACTGACCGTGGGCAGGGCGGGGAGTTTTGCGGAGATGTCTCAACGCTGACTCAGCTGGGACTCGAACTTGGGAACTGCAGATTACGAGCCTGGCGCGCTACCGACTGAAACACCCCCCCGCCCGTAGTTTTCCGGGTCCCGTGAACTGCGCAAATCGAAAATTACTCTGTATCTCAGATGGAAATATGTGTAAGGAGACGGAAAGAGTTGAACTACAATGTTAAAGAAATTCCTAACCAAAACGGCCAAGACAAAAATTATTTAAGAAAGAAAGAAAAAATCTCTACTACAGTTGGTGGAAAAGAATACCGTTTGAAAATATACTATGAAGTTGATTGAACGTTGTAATTTTGTCGTTAGGATGTCAGAGAAAATGGTTATTACAGCATTTGAAAATGATGGGTGGTGCCTGATGTCTCATTCGAAAAGTTACGTCATAAAAGTTAAGATGAAGTTAGGACTCTCTCTTTCAATAAAGACGCCTAATAACAGATTTACATCCCTTTATTCGTCGACCAACATATTTTGTTACAATTGAACCATTTAAAGTTTGAATTAATGAGTAATAGAGTCCGTGAATCCAACCAGGGAATTATTTCACAGAATCTTTGTGCTTTTGTGTTTTGTTTCGTAACTTTCTGTAGTAATCGAAGCGCAAGAAAATGCAGAATACGTAAGAAAAAGTAGAGAGATAGAGAGCCACTGTACATTGGTCAAAGTATAGGTATAATGGAGGTGGTCCCCATCCTGTCACTAGATGAATTACCTCTTCAGACATACGACTCGATTCGCCTCATTACGATCATTGAGCTAAGGTCAAAGAATATTACTTCTATTTTTAGACAAAAAGACTGATGGAGAACGTACTTTTATATAAAAAACGAAAGAGTGGTTATTTGTCTTGAGATAGAAAGTGTCATCAAGCAGGGGACTGCTTCTCCATCTATGAAGATTCTTTAATCTTACCTAATCTTCTTATCACATACGGAATCGTCGTAGGCATTATTTCGGTAACATTTCGTCAAAGGAGGGATCCACATCCGATAGGCTTTCATATCGTCTATTACGTGTGATTAGGTTGGGTTGGGTTGTTTTACCTCTGAGCGGCACTTGCACATCATGGGCTAAATAGCCAGGTCACATGGACCCCGAAGGCCCAGAGAAGGTTGGGGGAGGGGATCCATTGGAACAGCTGTTGGGAGACAGATGGTAGTCTCCCGTCAAGGCCATCCAGCGTGTTCTTTAACGTGCACAGGGTATGGCTCTCCCGTACACGGGGCCACGGCTTAACGTCCCATCTGACGGACGGCGGCCTTTCCAAGCCCATCGGTGTCCCCTACTGACCGTGGGCAGGGTGGGGAATTTTGCGGAGATAAATCTCAACGCTGACCCAGCTGGGACTCGAACCTGGGAACTACAGATTACGAGCCTGGCGCGCTACCGACTGAGCGACCCCCGCCCCCTTCCTCAATCAGCGAGGAATGTAACTTGGAACTGTAAATGGAAGAGTTATATAAATATTTACCTTGAAGGACTCATCATAACTCAAATTTCGCACTTTTACTTCAATAGGTGACTCATATCATCATTAGGCGACAGTTACCATTAGTTCATCACAGCTTCATCAATAGACATCAATGTGATCCCTTCCTGAATCTACGAGACCTGTAACTGGAAAAGAACAAAGAAGGGACAAATGATCCGACTCCGTGGGAGGGGTAGGGATAGAATCGTTGTACCGGTACAAAAATTATACCTTCCGTTTTAGTAACCTTTGAAAATCTTGCTTGAAAAATTCGTAATATCTGGAGATAATATCTGGGGGAGCACCCTTGAGAATGTAGTAAGAATAATGACACCCTAAAATTATTAACTTGTGAATATTTCTCGCATTTTCGCGAATTTTTAAAAAGCCTCTGAAACAAAAAGGAAAATGTTACACTGCAACGATAAATCAGTCTCTCCCCACCTCCCCTTTACCATTTTCTGACTCGATTCCTTTGCTTGCCCCCACCGGGCCAATGTAATATATATATATATAGAATAAAAAATAAATACCCCCTCTAGCAGCTGCTTGCCACAGAGGTATGACAGGAGCCTGTCAGTTTATATGCCGTAGTAGAAGGTCTGAGAGGATGGCAGGACCTCAGCAGAAAAACGACACACACATCCATGCTTTAGATCTGGGGCTCAAACCCAGGTCCCTTAGATCAGTAGCCAAGCGTGCTAACCACTGGGCCACGGGACGGCTATATATATATATAGTTTAATATATTTCCGAAGTATTACCGCAATATTTATTTGACAGTACTGTGTAAAAAAATAAAATAAATGCCCTCTGTGGCAAGCAGCTGCTTTAGGGGGTATTTATTTTATTTATTTTTTTACTTTTTTACTGTCAGTTTATATACCACAGCCGTCCCGTGGCCGAATGGTTAGCGCGTTTTAGCTACTGATCTAAGGGACCTGGGTTCGAGTCCCGTGTAAGGCATGGATGTGTGTATCGTTCTTCTGCTGAGGTCCTGCCATCCTCTCAGACCTTTTACTATGACGTATAAACTGATAGGCTCCTGTCAGACCTCTGTGGCAAACAGCTGCTTGAGGGGGTATTTTTTTTTTATATACCACAATAGAATATCTGAGAGGATTGCAGGACCTCAGCAGAAAAATGACACATAGATCCATGCCTTACCAGGGACTCGAACCCAAGATTAGATCAATAGCCAAGACTCGAACCCTCTTAGATCAATAGCCAAGCGCTACCACAGCCACGAACTCCCCTATTTCAGTCTTTCTGCGAACCCTTTTCATCATTACCTAATGCTATCGAGGTTTATATTTAATATAAGCTCCAGTATATACTATGTTATAGTCTTTACTGGAGTTTCCTACATGCTCTTACCAAATATCGAGGCTCATATTGTGTTCTGGCTTTCACTGAAGGTTCCTACATGCTCTTAGTAGCTATCGTGGTTTATATTCTGATTGCATTCTAGCCTTCACTGGAAGTTTATACACTGTTAACAGCAATTAAGATTTATATTCTGTGTTCTAGGCTTCACTGGAGTTTCCTACTTGCTCTTAACAGCTATTAAGGTTTATATTCTGTGTTCTAACCTTGAATGGAGTTTCCTACATGCTCGTAATAACTATTAAGGTTTATATTCTAACTGTGTTCTAACCTTCACTGGAGTTTCCTACTTGCTCTTAACAGCTATTAAGGTTTATATTCTGTGTTCTAACCTTGAATGGAGTTTCCTACATGCTCGTAATAGCTATTAAGGTTTATATTCTAACTGTGTTCTAACCTTCACTGGAGTTTCCTACTTGCTCTTAACAGATATTAAGGTTTATATTCTGGTGTTCTAACCTTGAATGGAGTTTCCTACATGCTCGTAATAACTATTAAGGTTTATATTCTAACTGTGTTCTAACCTTCACTGGAGTTTCCTACTTGCTCTTAACAGCTATTAAGGTTTATATTCTGTGTTCTAACCTTGAATGGAGTTTCCTACATGCTCGTAATAGCTATTAAGGTTTATATTCTAACTGTGTTCTAACCTTCACTGGAGTTTCCTACTTGCTCTTAACAGATATTAAGGTTTATATTCTGGTGTTCTAACCTTGAATGGAGTTTCCTACATGCTCGTAATAACTATTAAGGTTTATATTCTAACTGTGTTCTAACCTTCACTGGAGTTTCCTACTTGCTCTTAACAGCTATTAAGGTTTATATTCTGTGTTCTAACCTTGAATGGAGTTTCCTACATGCTCGTAATAACTATTAAGGTTTATATTCTAACTGTGTTCTAACCTTCACTGGAGTTTCCTACTTGCTCTTAACAGATATTAAGGTTTATATTCTGGTGTTCTAACCTTGAATGGAGTTTCCTACATGCTCGTAATAACTATTAAGGTTTATATTCTAACTGTGTTCTAACCTTCACTGGAGTTTCCTACTTGCTCTTAACGGCTATTAAGGTTTATATTCTGTGTTCTAACCTTGAATGGAGTTTCCTTCATGCTCGTAATAACTATTAAGGTTTATATTCTAACTGTGTTCTAACCTTCACTGGAGTTTCCTACTTGCTCTTAACAGATATTAAGGTTTATATTCTGGTGTTCTAACCTTGAATGGAGTTTCCTACATGCTCGTAATAACTATTAAGGTTTATATTCTAACTGTGTTCTAACCTTCACTGGAGTTTCCTACTTGCTCTTAACAGCTATTAAGGTTTATATTCTGTGTTCTAACCTTGAATGGAGTTTCCTACATGCTCGTAATAGCTATTAAGGTTTATATTCTAACTGTGTTCTAACCTTCACTGGAGTTTCCTACATGCTCTTAATAACTATTAATGTTTATATTCTAATTGTGTTCTATCCTTCACTTGAGTTTCCTATATGCTGTTAACAGCTATTAAGGTTTATATTCTAACTGTGTTCTAGCCTTCACTGGAGTTTCCTACATGCTTTTAACAGCTATTAAGGTCTATATTCTGTGTTCTAGCCTTCACTGAAGTTTCCTACATGCTCGTAACAGCTATTTAGGTTTATATTCTAACTGTGTTCTAGCCTTCACTGAAGTTTCCTACATGCTCTTAACAGCTATTTAGGTTTATATTCTAACTGTGTTCTAGCCTTTATTGGAATTTCCTAGATGCTCTTAAAAGCTATTAAGGTTTATATTCTAACTGTATTCTAGCCTTCACTGGAGTTTCCTACATGCTCTTAACAGCCAATGAGGTTTATACTCAACTGTGTTCTAGACTTCAGAGAAAGTTCCCATACACAATTGAAAACCGTCCAGCAGCGGTAAAATGCTAATTAACGACTTTTTAATATCATTGTGAATCTCCATTTATTTGGGACGGACAACCTCTTCAAAGAAATGGAAACAAGACCAACTAATATGTATCGAAGAAAAATCCGTTACGTCTCTCTGAGAAGCAAGCTAACAACCCCTGTTTCATCTTCCTGCCCCAGAAACGAAAATCAGCAATCTCTGAAATAACGTAATGAGGAGAAGAGATGACTACATAATTAATTACTGTTAACTTTCTTAGCTTCTAACCAATCCTTTATCATCCCCCCGAGAGATAAAAAAACGACAAAATCTGCAAAACTATTAACTGAATGAAAGAATCTACTTCGAACTGACTGGTTTAAGAATAGTTATATGCTCGTACAAAAAACAGAGAAAGTTACCAAAATAATCTAAAGAGAACAAATCGAGTGAAAAATGCTGCTAGCAATGTGACATTAAAGTTGAGTAAATAGCAAACACCGTCTGGCATATCTTTACAACACGTCCTTCCATTCATTATTCCTTCAGTAGTGTTATTCTTGTTCTGAAAAGTCATTAATAAGCCGTTGCTCAGTCACTCGACATGCCCATTGTTCATCAGGCGTGTTTGATTTATTAACCTCGTGCCCGCATTTTTTCTTTAAGGCCTCATTTCAGTCGACAATTTGTTCCCGGAACAAAAATAATAATACAACGTTATTTAAATTGGCCCTCGATAATTAAGATTAACACACAGAAATGTTACAAATGTCCTAAAAGAAGAATCCGTCGTCCGTCTGCCATTAATCTTCTTCGACGTCGAAATCTTCAGAATCTCAAAGAAGCCTTCTTCTTGAAACGTACCTAACGGAAATAACATTATTTGTTTCAAAGTACCGAGATGTTCTCTTTCAAATATGGTTGCCCTTAATTAATCAGAGATGTTTTCCAATAAATGTTAAGTAGAATACACGAGTACAGTCGTTCGCAAAAAAATCGCATATTTACTTTTGATGTGAATACAGTTTAATTTGAAGAGATCGGAATTTATTGGCCACACAATACTCTATATCGTTTGTAGAAGTGTTTGTATCCCATAAGGACAATTTCCAATTCTTCTGATGGAAAATGCTTTCATTTGTTTCAAAAGAAAGTTTTTCCTTTTTTAAAATTCTACCGTTAAACCACCCATCGGACGATGACATATAAATCTTTCACTGAATGTGGCGGACATTGCGCCATCTGTACTCAGGAAAGACAACTTTTTTTTGGATTGGTGCTAATGATGGGTGGTTTAAAGGTAGAGCGCTCTAAGCATGTAATTTTGCCCCGTCGGCAATAGTTTTTTTTTCACATGAATATTCATATTACCCTTATTTCTTTTTTTTTTTTCTTTGCAAGGGTTCGAGCCCCGGGTAAGGCATGGCCGTTTGTGTCGTTTTTCTGCTCAGGGCCTGCCATCCTCACAGACCCTCTACTATGGCATATAAACTGACAGGCTCCTGTCAGACCTCTGTGACAAGCAGCTGCTTGAGGGGGTATTTAGTTTTTTTTTATTTAATGCAAATAATATTGCGGTGCTTTTACAGTAAGAAAACAATACGACTGGCATACCGTAAGTGAGAAATTATTGGGATTGTGTTGTTTACTTCTGAGAGGTAATCTTTTTCTACACAATGGGCTAAATGACCAAATCCCAAGTGATCAGAGTAGTCTGTGGAAAAGGAACCAGGGGACAGGTGGTAGGAGACAGATGGTAGTCTCCCGTCAAGGCCATCCAGCATGTTCTTTAACGTTCACAAGCCATGGTTGGTTGGTTAGTTGTTTTACCTCTGAGCGGTACTTTTTTTGCACTCAATGGGATAAATGGCCAGGCCACAAGAACTCTGAAGGTTCAAAAAAGGTTGGGGGAGGGGCCCACTAGATAGCTGTTGGGAGACATATGGTAGCCTCCAGTTAAGGCCATCCAGCTTGTTCTCTAAAGTGCACAGGGTATGGCTCTCCCGCACACGGCACCACGGCTATAAGTCCCATCCGATGGAAGGCGCCCTTTTCAAGCTAATCGGTGTCCTCTACTGACCTTGGAGTTTTTCGGAGATAAATCTAAACCCTAGCCTCAATTGGGACTCAAACTTGGGAACTGCAGATTATGGGCCTGGCGCGCTACCGACTGATCCACCCCCCTCCCCATAGCACATGGTTCTCCCCCACATGGGGCCACAGCGTAACGTCTGATCCGATGGATGGAGACCTTTCTAAGCCCATCGGTGTTCCCTATTGGCCAAGGACAGGGTGGGAATTTTGCGGAGATAAATCTCAAAGCTGTCCCAGGTGAGATTCGACCTAGGACCTGCAGAGGCAGGGTGGGGATTAGTGGAGATAAATCTCAACGGTGATAGATATTGGTCTCGAATTTATAAATATAAAAATAAATACTCCCTCAAGCAGCTGCTTGCCACAGAGGTCTGACAGGAGCCTATCAGTTTATATGCCACAATAGGAGATCTGAGGGGATGGCAGGACCTCAGCAGAAAACAATACGAACATCCATGCCTTATCCGGGGCTCGAACCCAGGTCCCTTAGATCAGTAGCCAAGCGCGCTAACCACTCGGCCAATTTAGGGATTGCAAATTACGAGTCTGGCGCCGTATCGACTTAGCCAACCATTACCCAAAATTAGTGGAGAGACTATTACACTACACATTTGAAGCTGCAGTGAGTCTCATAGATCCTAAGTCGATTGGCAGGTGATTGGCAGGTCCACTTGTTCCCCCTGTGGACCAACATGATTGGTTTATTTCTGCCTATTTGGCCATGGTGTGCATCATCATCATCATCATCATCATCATCCTCAAGCAGCCATGGGCTACGGAGGTCCAACCAGACCGCGCAGTTTAATTCTCCCAGCATATCTGTCCTGAGCTACATCTGCTGCATCCGGCCACTGTACACCAATTCTAACAAGGTCCTGTTTGACATTGTCTGCCCACCGCATCCTAGGTCTCCCCCTCCTTCTGAGGCCTCTAGGCACACTGTTCATAACCCTATTCGCCAATCTATAATTATCCATACGGGCAACATGGCCAAACCAGCGGAGTCTCTCTCTGCACAATATGCTGCTTAAAGGAGGTTGCAGACTCCTTTGCCTAACCTCATCATTAGTTACAAAGTTAAACCACCTAATGCCCAAGATACTGCGTAAGCATCTAGAATCAAAAGCATCTAGTTTCCTGTTATCTTGCTTACACAGCGTCCAAGTTTCACTACCGTAACTAACCCTAGAAAGAACCAAACTATTATACAGTCTAATTTTAGTCTTTAGGTGTATACGCCTATTTCTCCACAATCTCCATAGATTCTTAAAAGTCCCGGCAGCAATACCTATTCGTCTGTTAATCTCATGCCGCACATCACCAGTATCAGTTACGCAGCTCCCAAGGTAATTAAACTGTGACACCTGCTCAAGACTGCAACCATTCAGATTAACTGAATCACAGCCTGCCTGACCAATTTTCATCACTTTAGTTTTCTCTCTGTTTATAACCAAACCTACTGTACTACCAGTCTCATCAACAGTTCGAATGAAAGAGTTCATCTCATCAACATCATTTGCCAAAAGGGCTAAATCATCAGCATAATCTAAATCAGAAATTTTCGTATCTCCAGCCCATTTAAGGCCAAAAGCTTTCCCTTGAAGTGAATTTCGCATAACATAATCAACAACCAAACTAAAGAGAAAAGGAGATAAAATGCACCCTTGTCGAACACCAGAAGTAATGCTAAACCAATTGCTACAAGACTTGCCAACTCTCACACATGACTCAGTGTTATTATAGAGAGCTTTCATTATGTTAACTAACTTGTCTGGTATACCATATGATTTCACAATCAACCACAAATTATGACGATCAACAGAGTCGAAAGCCTTTTTGAAATCAACAAAGCTAGCAACCAAAGGTTTCTGAAACTCTAAACATTTCTCAAGAATCTGCCTAAGTGAAAATATCTGATCTACACATCCCCTACCACTTCTGAATCCACATTGCTCATCACGCAATTGCCTGTCAACCAGATTCTTAATTCTATTAAGCACAATCATGAAAAGAACTTTACCTGGAACGGAGAGTAGGCTGATACCCCTATAGTTATCACAAGAACTGCGATCACCTTTTTTGAAAATAGGGATAATAATAGCTCTGGTAAAATCTTTAGGAACCATGCCTTTATCATAAAAGTTATTCAAAATTTCAGTCATCCAAATGGTAACTGAAACATTCCCAGCTCTAAGCATTTCCATAGTAATTTCATCCACCCCTGAGGATTTATGAAGTTTAAGTTTAGAAATAGCCAAACTAACTTCAGATTGTGTTATAGGGCCAACATTAAAGCCAACAATGCATCTATCATCATTGCAAACAATGGGAGTAGAACTAACCACATTGTTTAGAACATCACTGAAATGCTCAGCCCACCTAGCCATGACAGAATCCTCACCTTCTATAACCTTACCTTGTTTATCCTTCAATCCCTGTATACCTGTTCGTTTTCTACCACACAAAACATTAACTATCTGGTACAGCTCTCTGCTGTTGTGCTGTCTAACTGCTTCCTCAGCTTTGTCAGCAAGGCCCTCAAGCCAAAGATTCTTATCAGTAGCTAACTGATCCTTTACACGTTTATTAAGTTCTTTGTAATGCTTTCTATTAGGACTAGTAGGGTACTGATTAAGGACATTCCTGCAGTTCCTTCTTTCTGAAATAAGCTCAAGTGCCTTATCACTCAAATAATTCTGTCTCCTCTGCTCCTTTTTCCCTAAAAGAGTACTGTTAGTTTCCAAAAAAGCCTGTTTAAAATGGCCCCATTCTTCCTCAACTTCAGTATTAAGCAAACCATGACTGTCATAATGACTAAGTAACCTATCATGGTAAGCTTTAGCTATAAATGGGTCTTTCAGAGCTTCAGTATTAAAGGTAAATTTTTTAACCCTAGCACAACACTTTTTAAGTTGCAAGACACTTTTAACAAGGTAATGGTCAGATCCAATTTCAGCTCCCCTATATGCCCTGGTATTTCTAACAGAACTAGCCCATTTGCTGTTAATTAATATATAATCAATCATATTCTTATGCAGCCCATCAGGCGAAACCCATGTGTATTTATGTATGTCGCGGTGTTTGTAATATGTGTTAGTTATTCTGAAACCATTTAGTTTACTTACCTGTAGGAGACGTTGCCCATTGCCATTGCAGCTACCAATACCAAAAGGGCCTATTACTCCTCCCCAAAGGTCAGAGTCAGTACCAACTTTGGCATTGAAGTCACCAAGAACAAGGGTAATATCTCCTTTCTTGACAGAATTCAAAATATCCTGAAGTTGTCTGTAAAACCTATCCTTCTCATCCTCATCAGAATCCTCAGTGGGGGCATAACAGCAGATAACATTCAAGTCTTTAATGCTTGTCTGAAATTTTGCTGTAAGAAACCTTTCATTAATGCACTCATATCCTAGAAGAGCATCACTAGCATGTCTGCTGAGAAGTAGACCCACGCCTTGGTGATGCTTTCTATCCTCCCTCCCTGTAAAGAGAAATTTAAAGTTATTTTTAAGTATCTCACCTTTACCTGTCCATCTGGTCTCTTGCAAGCCTAGAATATCTAGGTTATAGCGCTGGAATTCCTGCATGAGGACATCAAGAGAATAATCTCTATGTAATGTCCTCAAGTTCCACGTTCCTGCAGAGAGAAAATGATTAGTAGGATTTTTAAAGAAATTAGGTTTATTGAGATTGGTAGGGCCAACCATATCAAACAGCCCCCTGATCGCATCTGTCCACTAAATGCACAGATGCCCACCATGGCCAAATAGGCATGGTTTTCAGATGAAAGAAGAATGGGGAAATTACCCAGGTATTCTCTCGCAGTTGTTCATGATCTCAGATCTCACTCCGCTAACTCGAAATCTTTTCACTTGGTATTGCTCCACAACAGTAAGAATTACATTTATCGGCTTTAATATACAGTGTGATCTGCAAGGTTTAATTTTTGATTGAACAATCTGGTACTTTTACTTACGAAGAAAAAAATGTATTCTTTTTACCTTAATGGTAGAGCGCCAGGCACTAATCTGCAGTTCCCAGATTCCAGTCCCACTTTGATCAGCTTTTAGAATTATCTCCGCAAAACTCCCCTATCTACCTTCGGTCAATAGGGGACACCGATTAGCTTGGAAAGGCCGCCGTCCGTCGTATGGGATGTTAATACGTGGACCCGTCTTCGAGAGATTCAGGACAGGAGGATACCATCTGTATTCTACCAGCTACACAATGAGTCCCTCCCCACCAACCCTCTCTGAACCCCCCGCGTCCTTGAGGCCTGGCCATTTAGCCATTTTGTGTAGGAGCGAGGGTGCTCAGCGCCAGGCTCGTAATCTGCAGTTCCCAGGTTCGAGTCTCAGCTGGGTCAGCGTTGAGACTTATCTCCGCAAAACTCCCCGCCCTGCCCACGGTTAGTAGGGGGACATCGATGAGCTTGGAAAGGCCACCTGCCGTCGGATGGGACGTTAAGCCGTGGCCCCGTTGCAGGAGAGCCATACCCTATGCACGTTAAAGAACACGCTGGATGGCCTTGACGGGAGGTTACCATCTGTCTCCCAGCAGCTGTTCCAGTGGGTTCCCTCCCTCAACCTTCTCTAAGCCTTCGGGGTTCTTGTGACCTGGTCATTTAACCTATGGTGTGCAAAAAAGTGCCGCTCAGAAGTAAAACAACCCAACCCATTTTGTGCAAGAAACAGATGCTCAGAAATCAAACAACCCAACTGTTGCAGGAGAGCCATACCCTGTGCACGTTAAAGAACACGCTGGATGGCTTTGACGGGAGGTTACCATCTGTCTCCCAGCAGCTGTTCCAGTGGGTTCCCTCCCTCAACCTTCTCTAAGCCTTCGGGGTTCTTGAGACCTGGTCATTTAGCCTATGGTGTGCAAAAAAGTGCCACTCAGAAGTAAACCCAAACAACCCAACCCATTTTGTGCAAGAAACAGATGCTCAGAAATCAAACAACCTAACCGAACTGTACAGTGGAACTCCTTTCCAGGTCTTTTCCGTAACTTTGGAATTCTTATGATATGAACATTTAACGCAAAGACAAAAGTGACACTCAGAACAATTTGCACTGAATTTTCTTACACAATGCAATGCATTTGACACACTATATTCATTATTATAAAGTTATGACATTCATAATTGGGGCATCGATTATAGAAGAATCAATTTGAATGATCGATTGCGAATACCAATCTATAGTCAACTTGTAGAATAGCATGCTGTGGAAATATAACACGGAAAGTTTTCCAGCGAAAATTTAAAACTTGAGAGTAGATTTCTGGAAGCAGTGCTTTCGAATGACCACTTAATCCTTTCTATTAACGCTAAGCCAATTTCCAGTTACAGGTAATGAGAGATTAGGATGTGTGAGGAAGATTTAATCCCTATTCCATAAACGCTGCCCGAAAATGATTGTCAAGACCAGTTTGAAGAGTTATTAAATGAATATGTCAGAAAGAGAAGAGAAAGTGGAAATGTAAGCAAATGAATGCCAGCGATAATTGGATGCGGTTTATGTTTAACAAAGACATATAATATTAGCGAGTAACTATTATTAGATAAAGTTTCTGAAAGCTTTGATTAATTTATTCGTTCCGATGTGGCTCATGTGTCATTCCAAAATATCTGAAAGTATGAATGGTAAATTGCAGTGGCATAGCGGAGGAAGCAGTTAACAATTCCATAGCTTTTATTTATCATATGTTACTAAATGAGCTGTGAGAATTCTCAACTTAATGTCCACAAATTGCATTTGAGTTACGTCAATAGTTAAGTGACCACTTTTTCACGGATAACAACCAGAAGACTTCCGCAAATGTCCGCTAACCTCCGACCTTCCGTGAGAAAGGAGACAACGATGGATTTGGAAATGCCGCCGTTCGTTGCATGGGACGTTAAGCCGTGACACCCTGTGCAGGAGAGTTATGTGCCCTGTGCGCGTTAAAGAATGCTCTGGATGGTCTTGTAATGCTTGCAATTTTCGTAAAAAGTTTGTAATTCTCAACTTTTTTTCACCGCTAGAGGGCTCAGTTTAAACTTCTGTGAAATTTGGAAACTGTCCATCTCTCTCCTAATAGTTGTCCAATAGATCCCTTGTCCCCCAACTTTAACTAAGCAATTGGGCTCCCCGTGATATGGTTATTTAGACTACAAATATAGTACCGCTCAGAGGAAAATGTTTCAGCAAGGGGCGGGGGGTGCTCTGTCGGTAGCGCGCAAGGCTCGTAATCTGTAGTTCCCAGGTTCGAGTCCCAACTGGGTCAGCGTTGAGATTTATCTCCGCAAAATTCCCCGTCCTGCCCACGGTCAGTAGGGGACACCGATGGGCTTGGAAAGGCCGCCGTCTGTCGGATGGAACGTTAAGCGGTGGCCCCGTGTGCGGGAGAGCCATACCCTGTGCACGTTAAAGAACACGCTGGATGGCCTTGACGGGAGGCTACCATCTTTCTCCCAACAGCTGTTCCAGTGGGTCCCCTCCCCCAACCTTCTCTGAGCCTTCGGGGTCCATGTGACCTGGCCATTTAGCCCATGGTGTGCAAAAATGTGCACTCAGAGGTAAAACAACCCAACCCAAATTTCATCAAGCTGAAATCGGGACATTTTCCTAAAAGTAAGTTTTTCAGTTTTTTACACTGGATGGGTTGTTTTACCTCTGAGTGGTACATTTTTTCCCACCATGGGCTAAATGGGGGGTCACAAGGACTCCAAGAGCTCAAAGACGGTTTCGGAAGGGTAGTTTACCTCTAAGTGACACTTTTTTACACACAATGGACTAAAAGGACAGGTCACAAGGACCCCAAAGGCTCAGAAAAGGTTGGGGTAACCCCTCGGACAGCTGTTAGCCTCCCGTCAAGGCCATCCAATTTGTCAAGGCCACGGAGGTATTTCTCCCGCACACGAACCATGGCTTAATGGCTCTGACGAACGACGACCTTTCCAAGCCCATCGGTGGGCGTGGGCAAGACGGAGAGTTTTGCGGAGATAAATTTCAACGCTGACCCAGCTGGACTCGTACCTGGGAACTGCAGATTACGATTTTGGCCCGCTACCGGCTGAGCCACCCCCGCCCCAAGGTTGGGGAAACCCACTAGACAGATCTTAGGAGACAAATGGTAGCCTCCCGTCAAAACCATCCAGCAAATTCTTCAACGTGCACTGGATGGGCTCTCCGACGGACCATACGACCGACGGCTGCATTTCCAAGACCATCGATGTACCTTGCTGACCGAGGGTAGGATAGGAAGTTTTGCGGAGATAAACCTCAATGCTGGCCCAGCCGGGACTTGAACTTGAGAACATGAGATTACGAACCTGGCGCGCTATCGACTCAGCCAAAACCCGACCAGGAGCCTGTCGGTATATTATACGCTATAAAGAATTGGGGAAGGCCAAACCTCAGCAGAAAGACAAGAATCATCTATGCCTTATCCAGGAATAAAACTAAGATATTTTTGTTCATCTATGAAATTTCGTTATTCTTTTTTGTACAAGGGAGGGTGGGATGGGGGATTCAGAAGGCAATGGGGGTGAAACTAAATTTGTTTTCTACAAGTTGAAAAATAACCAAAATGCTGTAAATACTTTTACCATTAACCTGCATTCACCTCAATGCTATAAACATATTGATTGCTGTTTTGAAGACATAGAACAAGTTGAGAGCATTAAATATTTAGGTATTTTCATAGATAATAATCTAAAATGGAAGAAACAGATTGACTACATCACAGGTAAAGCACGTTATAAACTACTCAAATTACACCACTTGAAATACAAAGTTAATCTTAAATATGCTGCGAACATTGTACTTCTCATGGATACAAGCGGCATTTCAATACGGTATAATTTGTTGGGGTCGAACTTATGTCTCGGTTTTTAAGCCACTGATGTCTCTGCATAACAAAATCATTAAATTAATTGCAAAAAATAAACTTGTAAAAAATAACACTGATATTTTAAGCAATTTCAGTCGTTACTCTATGCTAAAAATTCTATCTGTTAGGGTTGGGTTGTTTTACCTCTGAGCGGCACTTTTTTGCACACCATGTGCTAAATGGCCAGGTCACATTGACCCCGAAGGCTCAGAGAAGGTTGGGGGAAGGAACCCACTGGAACAGCTGTTGGGAGACAGATGGTAGCCTCCCGTCAAGGCCATCCAGCGTGTTCTTTAACGTGCACAGGGTATGGCTCTCTCCCGCACACGGGGCCACGGCTTAACATCCCATCCGACGGACGGCGTCCTTTCCAAGCCCATCGGTGTCCCCTACTGACCGTGAGCAGGGCGGGGAATTTTGCGGAGATAAATCTCAACGCTGACCCAGCTGGGACTCGAACCTGGGAACTACAGATTACGAGCCTGGCGCGCTACCGACTGAGCCACCCCCGCCCCATATCTGTTAGACATATATTTGCTTTTAGAGTGATGATATTTTTTAAGCAGAATTGCTTTGATCTCCACATTTAGTCTGATTAATAAAACTTCAGAGAGAAAGGTCCAAAATACTCAGTTCCTTTGACCAAAAAAGAAATTTGCTCATAAGCATTGTTCGTATATATCGGACCTAAAATCTTCAATCAGTTGCCTCTTGAAATAAGAAGTGAAAAAAATTTTAATATGTTCAAGCAGAATTTAAAAAGCTTTCTCTTTTCTTTGGAAGATGTGGTACCTGTGTTAAATAATCAAGTGTAAAGTAAAAATTCATTGTACATATATCGAAAAAATGACACATATTGTTTGAAATCTTTGTAGTGAGTAAGTCGTTATTGATTTTTGTATTAATTTCCTTTAGTGGCCCAGACACTAAATTTTGGATTCACTCATATTTTTCTTTGTAAATTGTACATGATGATAAAATAAAATTGATTGATTGATTGATTGATTGATTAATGCGGTGGATATTTTTGGACCGTGAGATTCATTTTTCTTCTGCCAAAAAATAGATAAATAAATGAATAAATAAAACTATATCCTTACTCAAGTTGTCTAATTTGGATAACGTTTTGCGTATCTTAACTATGGAATTACTCAAAGTTCTCTTTTATAGAGTGATTAAAAGTGATAAAGACATGCAGCATATATCAAATATCGAATTCATTACTATGAACAATAATCCTTTTGAAATTTGCATATACTGAGGAACAGGGCTCGATTCAAAGGGGGGGGGAGGGGGAATCTCTTTCAGAATGCTAACAAAGAATAATAATAATTGATAAATAATAAATATAAATAAATAAAATACCCCCTCAAGCAGCTGCTTGCCACAGAGGTCTGACAGGTGCCTGTCAGTTTATATGCCAAAGTAGAAGATCTGAGAGGATGGCAGGACCTAAGAAAAATAGAGCCAAAAATTATTAAACGTATATATATTTCATGCATTTTCAAAGACAGATTTTTGAAAGACCTGTAAAACGGAGGGAGTTGGGTTGGGTTGTTTTACCTCTGAGCGGCACTTTTTTGCACACCATGGGCTAAATGGCCAGGTCACATGGACCCCGAAGGCTCAGAGAAGGTTGGGGGAGGGGACCCACTGGAACAGCTGTAGGGAGACAGATGGTAGCCTCCCGTCAAGGCCATCCAGCGCGTTCTTTAACGTGCACAGGGTATGGCTCTCTCGCACACGGGGCCACGGCTTAACGTCCCATCCGACGGACGGCGGCCTTTCCAAGCCCATCGGTGTCCCCTACTGACCGTGGGCAGGGAGGGGAATTTTTGCGGAGATAAATCTCAACGCTGACCCAGCTGGGACTCGAACCTTGGAACTATAGATTACGAGCCTGGCGCGCTACCGACTGAGCCACCCCGCCCCCATAAAACGGAGGGAGAAATCTTGCACTGGATCGGAAAGTCCAGTCTCCAGTCCCCCCTCCCCCCTTTATATTTTCCGGCTCGATTTTGGTCAGATTTTTTTTTTCAAAATGAGAAGTACAGGAAGTAGAGTATAATTCCCTAAAAAGCAGATGCTTCAATCGCAGGGTTTTTCGAAGTAGGGGTCGCAAAGTCATTGAAAATGGCCACAGCACATTCAATTTCAACATTGAATTATCGGACTATAGGCATAAATATTTGTTTGGACTGTTAAATATTTATCTTTAACGAATTTAATTGGAAACCTTGAACAAAGGAAAATTTTAACGCAATTGCAATAAACGAATAATTGTTTAACTCCATTTAATGAAAGTTGAAAACAGTCAAATTTTTTACGAATTTTGAAATCCTTGTCGAAATTATTTTATAGGCTCCTTCACTCGTGATTTGTGAATACCTCGTTGAAATGAAATTGTGACAAAAACACAAAATGAAATAAATTATATGAATGCGAAATTTTATTTCATATGTAGTGTATTTGCGATGACTGTAGGGACTCGGCGGGAGTGAAGGGTCAGGATCGTCATTTTGGCGTCAGTGCCTACCCGCCTGGCGACATAGCGCCAGAGGCTGGGCCACTTTTGAGAGCACGATGAACAAAGGCGACAAGAGTCATCCTGGAACGGCGATCGTGTTCGAACACTATTGGCCGAGACACCCTAACGTCCCCCGAAGGTGGGAGGGGGTGGCTCAGTCGGTAGCGCGCCAGGCTCGTAATCTGTAGTTCCCAGGTTCGAGTCCCAGCTGGGTCAGCGTTGAGATTTATCTCCGCAAAACTCCCCGCCCTGCCCACGGTCGGTAGGGGACATCGATGGGCTTGGAAAGGCCGCCGTCCGTCGGATGGGACGTTAAGCCGTGGCCCGCGTGTGGGAGAGCCACACCCTGTGCACGTTAAAGAACACACTGGATGGCCTTGACGGGAGGCTACCATCTGTCTCCTAACAGCTGTTCCAGTGGGTCCCCTCCCCCAACCTTCTCTGAGCCTTCGGGGTCCATGCGACCTGGCCATTTAGCCCATGGTGTGCAAAAAAGTGCCGCTCGGAGGTAAAACAACCCAACCCAACAGTCCCCCGAAGGGCACGTGACATCCGGCGGAGTGGTTTGAACTAAGACTTGCACGCAGACCACGAGGTTGTCCGGATGTCAGGCGGATAGTCTGCAACTCGTTTTTTAAGCTTTGTCTGTATCTAGCGCTGGGACCGCTGAGGCTCGTTATTGCCTGTGTTGCATTTGGCCAGTGACTGCACTAGGTGGGCAATCACTGTATGCATATAATTAAATGTAAATAAATGTACATAGTTGAAATACATGAGTTTGTGTGTTCGGCCACCTGAATTATTCATCCTGACAAGATAGGGACAGGTACCCTTCTACAAAAGCTCTCACACACATAGTTACTACAATGACATTAAGGATTTTTCAGGGTGGTTCCCAACTGGTCCAGCGTTGAGATGTATCTCCGCAAAACTCACCGCTCTCCCCTTGGTCAGTGGGGAAACTCCGATGGGCTTTTTCCATCGGATGGGACGTTAAGTCGTGGCTCCATATGCGGGAGAGCAATACCCTATGCACGTTAAAGAACGCTGGATTGCTTTAATGGGAAGATACAATCTGCCTTCGAAGAGCTGCTCAGTGAGTCCCCTCCCACCAACCCTCTCTATGCATTAGGGGCCCTTGTGATCTGTCTATTTTGTGTAAAAATAAGTGCCGCTTAGAGGTAAAACAATCCAATCGTTCGTTTTCGTGATGTGTAAACATAGTGATTCCCTAAGGCAGGGGGCGGGTGTGGCTCAGTCGGTAGCGCGCCAGGCTCGTAATCTGTAGTTCCCAGGTTCGAGTCCCAGCTGGGTCAGCGTTGACATTTATCTCCGCAAAATTCCCCGCCCTGCCCACGGTCAGTAGGGGACACCGATGGGCTTGGAAAGGCCGCCGTCGTCGGATGGGACGTTAAGCCGTGGCCCCGGTGTACGGGAGAGCCATACCCTGTGCACGTTAAAGAACATGCTGGATGGCCTTGACGGGAGGCTACCATCTGTCTCCCAACAGCTGTTCCAGTGGGTCCCATTCCCCAACCTTCTCTGAGCCTTCGGGGTCCATGTGACCTGGCCATTTAGCCCATGGTGTGCAAAAAAGTGCCGCTCAGAGGTAAAACAACCCAACCCAACACTAAGGCAGTCTTCGAGTAAATTTTTTTCTCGATTTTAATCATGTCGCATTGCTGCCATTTTTTCCCTATAAATAGTAGTAAATGTAATTACACTGGTTTTCAAGGTTTTTATAACATGAACAACTGTAGCTATTTTTCAGGCTCTGATTTCAGATCTGGTCTTAAAAAATGGATAGCACGTCACGTTTTTATGTTATTGGTCATTTTGACTCCTATTAAGATCTTCCTACACCAACACCTCCAGGCAACTGGGAGGATATTAGATATTTTGCTTTTTGTGACTGGCAACACTGATTGCCAAGTGGGAGAAAACAATGTAACAGTAACCTAACCTCAGAGAGCCATTCTTGTTATTTTCATTGTAGGAGGAACACGCGCTGTACGTTGAAGAGTGAATTTTGGCGTTTAAATGGTACAAAGATAGCGTCGCAGATGTGTTAATGTGCCAGATAAGTTTTGTTTATGTGTGTAGAAATTATGTTTTAAAATCCCAGGATCGTTCTTTGACAAAGATTATGAAGAAAGCATATAACTTATATTTTGGATGTCATGTTGGAGAACATGGACTCCACGTGTGTTGCATTTCGTGCTTTGTTGGCCTGAGTGAATGGTTGAAAGGTAAGATAAAATCCATGCACTTTGCAGTTCCAATGGTTTGGCGTGAGC
This sequence comes from Ryuthela nishihirai, assembly GCA_038380435.1. Classification (NCBI taxonomy): domain Eukaryota; kingdom Metazoa; phylum Arthropoda; class Arachnida; order Araneae; family Heptathelidae; genus Ryuthela; species Ryuthela nishihirai. The sequence goes on from JAWZYU010000028.1 coordinate 44,442,909, forward strand.
CAACTAGTCACTTGCATGATTGCTATTTTTGTTTAACTAAAGTATCGGACTTTTCAAAAAATTACAAAAGCAAAATACAATATCCAAATCAGCCATAAGGTCAGTATCTCACGGAGTTCTTCCTATACCAACACCTCCAACCAACTGGGAGGAGATGAATTCACATTCATCAGAGGAAGACTGAGGCACATACAGATCCTGATCCTACATACACCCCTAAAACGTTAGACGAGCCTCACTTGACTCAACAAAATAAATTAAATGATCTTGTTCGAGACCTAGGACTTTCCAAATAACGAGCTTAGGTTTTAGAGAAGACTTCAAGAGTGGAATCTTCTGGCCAAGGGTACCAGAGTTTCTCTGTTCAGAAAGAGAAATTTGGCTTGATCTGCTTATTACGAGATGCAAGATGGTTTGTATTTCTGCACAGATATTTCAGGACTGATGGAAGAAATTGGAACAACTTACGACCCTAAGGAATGGTGTCTATTTATATATTCGTCAAAATTCATCTTAAAAGCTGTCCTTTTGCATAAAGGAAACCAAAGATTTTTAATCAACCAGTTTAAATGGACAATATGTGGGGGATCTAAAGTCATATCTCTCTTGCTCGGGCTTCAAGGAGGCTTCCCAAAATTTTGCTGTTTTCTGTGTTTGGGGGAGAGTAGGGCCAGAAAGTAATACTACAAAACAAAAGACTAGTCCGAAAGAGATGTTTTTATTCCTGGACAGAGTAATGTGAAATATAAGCCTCTAGTTGACCCCTCTAATGTTTTGCCCCCACCACTATACACAAACTGGGGCTTATGAAAAGCTTTGTAACGGCTATGCACAAAACTGGTAAAGGGATTTTGCACTTGAAAGAAAAGTTTCCAAAACTAACTGATGCCAATTTCAAATAAGGAATCTTTGTCAGTCTTCAGATCAGAAAGCTACTGAATGATACTCTCTTAGAAGAAAAACTGAATATGAAGGATCGTGCTGCATGGAAATCTTCACCTCTGTAGTCCAGGGTTTTCTGGGGAATCACGAAGAGGAAAACTACCATCAGCTCATTCAAGATCTTCTCAAAAACCATGAAAATCTTGGCTGCCAAATGTCTTTGAAGATACATTTCTTGCAATCTCATGTCGACTTCTTTCCCAAGAACTTAGGAGCTGTCAGTGATGAGCAAGGGGAAAGATTTCACCAGGATATCCGAACCATGGAGGAGAGATACCAAGGCAGGTGGGACCCAGCAATGATGGATGAAGCTGCTGGTTCTTGCAGAAGGAAGTTACCTCAGCACATAAAAGACAAAAATGAACTTCCTTTAAGTGTAAAAGATCCTCACCCATATTTTCTTATTTTGGATTGGATTGTTTTACCTCTGAGCGGCACTTTTTTGCACACCATGGGCTAAATGGCCAGGTCACATGGACCCCGAAGGCTCAGAGAAGGTTGGGGAAGGGGACCCACTGGAACAGCTGTTGGGAGACAGATGGTAGCCTCCCGTCAAGGCCATCTAGTGTGTTCTTTAACGTGCACAGGGTATGGCTCTCCCGCATACGGGGCCACGGCTTAACGCCCCATCCGACGGACGGCGGTCTTTCAAAGCCCATCGTTGTCCCCTACTGACTGTGGGCAGGGCGGGGAATTTTGCGGAGATAAATCTCAACACTGACCCAGCTGGGACTCGAACCTGGGAACTACAGATTACGAGCCTGGCGCGCTACCGACTAAGCCATCCCCGCCCCTTTCTTATTTTGTGTTTCAATATTATTTCATTTGTTACTTTATATTAAGTGGTCTATAACCATAATGTTTCTAATTTTTTCACTATAATCATGTAATTAATTAATGAGTTTTAAGTTGCAATTTAATAAAATAGTCACATTTATTTTCATTTCCTAGATATGCGTATTCATTGAAATTTGAAATACATCAATCCGTAATCTAAAAAAGACTGTACGTGCTGCACATTTTTCACAACCATATTTGAATTCAGCACCCCAAAATTAGTTAAAAACATCCTATTCGACCAATGTTATAAAGAAAAGTTTGAATTTGTTGTTTAGTGTTATTAAACTCATGCAAGGATATTTCCCAGAATATTTCATTTTAAAATCACAGAACGGTTAATTGCATGAATTGAAAGGACGCGAGACAATACTAAACTAAAGCTAATATTTACGAAACAGACTTATTACTCATTCCAGAACATGTCGAAACAATAAATTCAGTGCCATGTTTATATGAAACCTGTAAACAACACTACAACTTCATCATTTTAAACGAGCTATAGAACAATCCAAATCAATAAATTACGATTCAAGACCAGTCAAGACCAGTGAAATTAAAACAGCCCTTTCGCAAAACCCTTTGCTTTTATACATCTAACCTTACCCTTATTACGTTCGAACTCTGAGAAATATTCTATAAATATTTAAAAATGCATGCAGACTACAAGTACAGATTGGTGTCTACAAGATGCTAAAGGCTTTTGTTGAGGGCGTCTTTTAAAACAAAATTGCACCATATCTGGAAATCATTTGGCAATCTTCATACTCTAAAATACTTCACCTCACAAAAGAGGAAGATCGAATTTGTTCAAAGATTAGTTACACCTTCTTCTGAGAATATTTTATCGATAACTCGTTCAAAATTTTCTCAACAAGTCGTCCATAAAGCACAGTACATTGTCTATTAAGAGATATTAAATACAAAGCAGGAAGCTTGAAGCTTTTTCTCCCATAGGCAAAGAGAACAAAAGAATCGTTATATACTAATCGAAGCAGAAGCTTTTGACATTAAGTATTTAAGGCTTTGTGATGTTTATAATTTCATTGTCTTGAAACAATTGCTGCGAAGCGGTTGCATCCGATAACTGATTATTCCTTTCCACGAATTTTAAACTTCAGTAAATTCCAAGTTACATTTTTTTTTCTTTTAAAAGGCGATATGGATGCTTGTGCCCATTGTTTACTTGAATATTTTGAAATGGACTCGGTAGATTCGGGAGATAAAGCTCTTATGTGTGGATGAAAATTCAGTAAGATTCACTCAAGTCTTGTAAGACTCACTCAACTCCGTAAAAAGAAAAAAAACTTTAAAGTTCTGGATGTCCGAAATTAAAGTGCATTCGCGTGAGGAACGCAATAAAAAACCTAAGTACAATTGGATGCTTTATCTGCAAAAATTAAAGAAAAGATTTCTAGAATTGTAAAAATCGTAAAATCGTCTTCATTTGTTAACAATGAACACTTGTTTCGAACAAGTGGCTTATTTGTAACTTCAGAGTATATACTGAATTCATATTGTTAGCAAGTAAAGATTTTTTGATCATCAATTTAATGTAATAGAAATTTGTTTAAATATTCATTCAAAAACAAAATCAGGAAAGAATAATTGTTTTCTCTGTGTACAATCTTTGCCATGATGGTTCGACGAGAGCTTATTAATATAATGCGACATAAAAGAGGTCTCAAGTGTAAATCGAGACTAAATTAGAAAGATAAAGAAATCAGAAAGAAAATATTCTTGGCGTGGCGACACAATAAATATAAAATAATCATAAATACCCCCTCAAGCAGCTGCTTGTCACAGAGGACTCGCAGGAGCCTGTCAGTTTATATGCCATAGTAGAAGTTCTGAGAGGACGGCAGGACCTCAGCAGAAAAACGATGCCTTACCCGGTGCTCGAACCCAGGTTTCTAAGATCAGTAGCCAAGCGTGCTAACCACTCGGCCACGGGACCACTTGAGGAAAAACAGACCACTTTAGAAAAGAAACAGAAATAAAAGAAAAGTAATGCGTATTATATAACATAATTAAAAAGGACAACATAATAACATATGAGTTCTAATGACCCGGCCTAGCTGGATAGGTCACAAAAACCCAATGTGGGTCTTTGTGACCCAACAACTTGTGTCTCATCAACCAAATTATCAATAATAAGCTTAAACCTACCATTGAAGATTTTATCATGAAGAATATGCCACAAGATATGTTTGAAACTCAAGCAAATAAGAACTATAACACCTTTGTTGACATTATTGTCATTCTTAGAGACGATAACCGTATACAGAATCTCTACAGTTCCTAAACATATCCAATCTAGTATTCCTTCAATTTTTATACCTCTCATCTCAAAACAAGAAACTTTCGAAATTTAAGTTATTTAAATGAAAGAAAATTATGTGGATACGATCAAGTATACTTGAAGCACATTAAATCATGCAAACACTCTTTAGCTGATCTCATGATGAACTTTATAAATGGAAGCATATCTACAGAAAACATCCCCAATAAACTTAAAATTGCTATTTAAGACCAATTTACAAGGTTACAAGAAATTTAAAAAATAAACTTAAAATTGCTATTTAAGACCAATTTACAGGTTTACAAGGAGATTCTGTATACGGTTATCGTCTCTAAGAATGACAATAATGTCAACAAAGGTGTTATAGTTCTTATTTGCTTGAGTTTCAAACATATCTTGTGGCATATTCTTCATGATAAAATCTTCAATGGTAGGTTTAAGCTTATTATTGATAATTTGGTGGAACTAAATCAGATTGCACTACTATAAGCTCATTACCATCTTACCTATTCTCCACAGAATCCTTGAAAGATATGTAGCTAATATTCCAGCCAATTTTTTGAAAAAACATGGCATTATTAGTGAAAAGTAATCTGGTTTCCAAAATGGTAAAAATACAATTACACTTTTAACGGAGCTTTCTGACGTCATTAACGGAACTTTAAACAACGGAAAAAACAGCTGCTATCTTTCTGGACTTTCGTAAGGCATTTGATACGTTAGATCACGATATTCTACTTCAAAAATTGTATACTTATGGTATCCGAGGTATTATCCTTAAATGGTTCGAAAATTATTTAAAAAACAGAGTGCATGTTACTAAAATTAATGAGTTTTTAGTTAATGAGAAGAGAACAGTCTACACTGGTGTCCCACAAGGTTCTATTTTAGGTCCGTTCTTATTGGTTATTTATATTAATGATCTAGAAAACCTTAAATTGAAAACCTTATATATAAAGAAAACCTTATATATAAGCTAATGACACCGCCTTGATTAACGTGAATCACAATATAGGAGACGCAATCCGAGATACACAGGATGAGCTTAACAAAATTATTAAGTGGCTCACATTAATCGTATTTACATAAACTCAGATAAAATCCAAATGAATGAGCTTTCATTCACCAGGATATTATGATCTTTCATCTTATGCGATAAAAAGCTACGAACCCTTGTGTTCTCATAAATCATGATCCTGACTGCTGCGCTGTAATGCTATTGAGAGCATTGAGAGCCATAAATATATTTTACTTTATATGGATACAATTTGGGTTGGGTTTTTTTACCTCTGAGCGGCACTTTTTTGCACACCATGGGCTAAATGGCCAGGTCACATGGACCCCGAATCCTCAGAGAAGGTTGAGGGAGGGGACCCACTGGAACAGCTGTTGGGAGACAGATGGTAGCCTCCCGTCAAGGCCATCCAGCGTGTTCTTTAACGTGCACAGGGTATGGCTCTCCCGCACACAGGGCCACGGCTTAACGTCCCATCCGACGGACGGCGGCCTTTCCAAGCCCATCGGTGTCCCTTACTGACCGTGGGCAGGGCGGAGGCTTAACGTCCCATCCGACGGACGGCGGCCTTTCCAAGCCCATCGGTGTCCCTTACTGACCGTGGGCAGGGCGGAGAATTTTTGCGGAGATAAATTTCAACGATGACCCAGCTGGGACTCGAACCTGGGAACTACAGATTACGAGCCTGGCGCGCTACCGACTGAGCCACCGCCGCCCCTATATGGATATAACCTTTCGATGGAATATACATATTCAAAATCCAGTTGCATCTAAACTTTACAAACTACAATTTTCTGCAAGCACACAGACATGCATTTTGGTTTATAAATATATCTGTGAATCGACATTGGCTTATGGTTTGACAATATACGGCTCAACTAGCCTCACACATATAAAGGAAATAGAAACTATTCAATCTTCCATTTGCTGAAAATACAATCCTATACAACCTAAGAAATTCATTACATCATAGTGAAGAAAGATTAAATTATCTATTCATACTTTCCTTTCACAACCTTTGCAAATACAGCATCACTTTAAAATATTTTAGAACAATCAATTTAAATCTAAAATATCTCATGGGAAAAATACAAGGTTACAATCCAATAATTATTTCCAACTTCCAAAAATATTATACAACTATGGGAAATGTGCCCTCGCACATTTGAGACAAAAGACCGTAGAGTAAAAATAAAAGAGACAAAAATATAAGTGCATTCCGTAAGAGACAAAAATATAAGTGCATTCCGTACGAGGCATACCTTATGTGTTTAATCAATTACCAAAAAAGATTATTTTATTAGGCAAATTTAAAGAAATCAAAAATAAGAATATAAAGTTTCTTACGGGCACAAAAATCGTTATAAGAAATTGAACCACCACGATGGAGCTTGCATTGAAATTTCACATAATTAAGTATTTAATGACATGATTTTAAACTATATTTATGTATTTTCATGTAAATGTTATTATTCTTCTCTCCTACAGATAAGCAGATGCTTTGCGGGTCATTTGTTGAAACTTTTGTAGAAACTTTTGTATAACTAACATGAATATGAATAAAGATCATTATTAAAAAATGACCTAAGTAAGGAAACACAAGAAGAAAAAAAAAAGCAATGCCCATTTACAACAGAATTACAAAGGGTAAATCTCTTATATAAATATTATATCTGTTAAATAAAAGGGAGTATAGTAACATTGGAGTTCTTATGACCTAGCCTAGCTGGATAGGTGTTGAAAAACGAGAAATTTTCAGACTAAACAAAAATTATGAGGACAAAAATATTCGTACAAAAATTCGGAGAGTAAAAATAAAAGAGACAAAAATATAAAAATAATCAGAAATTCAGTCGAATAATTTCCCCCGTTCCTTAAACCGAAAATGCTTCATTTAGAACTAATTACAAAATAATGAAAATAACAATTGATAATAATCGAAAAATGAAATGCTACTGAAGAAATATTTTCGGTAAGTGAAATCGAATCCTTAGATTTTTTTTTAACTTTTAAAGCTTCCACTTATAAAATTCTCCCTCCAGATATATATTGGAACAGTTCCACATGAAAACAGGCAAGGAATTAGTCTGCAGCTAATTTTTTTGCAGTTTAAGTTTTTCCTGATTGTCATTATAAACTCTGGGATAATCAAAGCAGCCATGCCTAGTCACGTGTGAATTCACGAGAACATCTCGAAGAATTTGCTGATGACACAATGCAATGAGAGATCAAAGCAAAGCATGTGCAGCAATATCCCCCCCCCTCTCATTCTGCTGTGCTCATTACTTGTCTGACATAGAAATCCGAAACGGAAAAAAGAAAACCAAGAGAGAAAAAAAGTACAGCTAATGAATTCGCTATTAACGTGTTTTGTAATGGTAGCACTTACTTGCTGACGGGGACAATTCCTCTCCATGCTGCGTGAAGGGCGTATGGATTATGGTAAATTATATTCATTACTATTGATTCTTATTGTTTCGAATGATGACAAGATAAACTCTCGTGTATTTGGTATTCGAAATGCCCTCCAAAATCGTTAGCCTTAATTGGTCCGGGTAGAAATCAACTGTATAGAAGGACACACACACATAGACCCATGCATTGGAACGCATAGCGAAAAAAAAAATGGATTGATATTAGAGAGAGAATCGCTTAAAAGACTGTTTAGTGAACAAGATTTTGTTTTACAAATCGATTGTTTCATTTGATGGGGTGGTGAGTTTGCAGGATAGAGAGGGGTGGGGGTGGGATGGTGGATAATTAAATCTAATTATAGAAGCATCGATTCCATTAGTTGGCTAATGAAATTGATTTGACATTAATGAGCCGAAACAGGCGAATCGATGAAATTGACGGTAGAGGACTCTGCAGAGGAAGAAGACAAGTGATGGAGAGGGTATTTTCGTTGTTTGTATGAAACCAGGTGGAACAGATAAAAGCTCAGTGTGTGGCAGCGTAAATGATGTGGGTTAAGAATTTGTCGACGCTTTTTGGAGAAGGTATGTGGGAAGAGGAAATCATTATCCCTTGATTATCTGGATGGATGCTGCATGGTAAAGAAAAATACCAGAGCGAGGTTTAGGTTGGAAGATGCTCAAAGCGGCGTAATTTAGATTCAGTCATTACTTTGAAATCGTATTGCCTTTAAGTGCTTACTGATTGGGAAGTTGGGTCAATGTTTGCAATTCTCCATCGGAGCGATGGTAAACTGTCGGAAATATTCCGGGAGTGGCGGGTACTCTTGATATATTAATACTTCCTTAGAGAAATCTTTAAAGAAAAACTACTATTAGGCTGTGCTTAATGACTAAAGCATGATTACAGTTTATTTAATTAATGCGTGATTCATCCGTTATGAACATATTTTGCCTAATTGGATTTGAAAAACGTAAGGCTTTTTTTTTAGAAGACTCGAGGATATTTGGAGACTTTAGTTGTATGTGCTAGTACTAAACGAATGTCCTTATCGGAGCTGAATTGGGGTGAGGGGGGCGGGGATGGGGGTCATCGTTGCTCTTTGTAAGGGCGCAATATTGAAAACGATAGCAACCTGAAGGAAGATGAAAAAATATTAAATGCATCATATTATATTTTTATCACTTCATATTCATTTGAGATATCCCCTAATTTTTGTGAGCAGTATAGTCGTAATTCCAGGCGAACGAACGAAAGGCCGTACGGACACTTGTGACGTCATCGGTGGCAGATTTTGTCGGTTTCTCTGTTGTTCGGTGGCTACTTGAGCGATCAGTCCCAAATTTAGTGGGATAGTCCCACTTAGTTCTAGCCTGTTGGGGTAATAGATCGGGTTCCTGGCTGCCGTGGGTCAGGAGTGATCCCTCGAAATGTGCTCGAATTTTCAGGGGCCCCCGCGGTCGCCTTCCTCATTAATGGAGTAGTACGGTGGCTCAAAAAGTATCCAAACACTATGGTTGATTACAGAATTCAGAAAAAATATCTGGCAACGATTTTTTTTAGAAATTAGTGATCTGGCAACCTTCGTGTCACGTGATTACAGAATTCAGGAAAAATATCTGGAGCGTGTACAGCAATTGTACACGCTCCAGTTACCGTTCACAGCAAACTGGAGCGTGTGCAGTTAGCTGTGAACGGTAACTGCACACGCTCAATATTTCCGTGAGTGAGCCCACACGATCTGGTATCAAAATAATATGACCACCTACAGTCGCTCAAAAAAGTATCCGAACACTATGGTTGATTACAGAATTCAGAAAAAATATCTGGCAACGATTTTTTTAGAAATTAGTGATCTGGCAACCTTCGTGTCACGTGATTACAGAATTCAGGAAAAATATCTGGAGCGTGTACAGCAACTGTACACGCTCCAGTGACCGTTCACAGTAAACTGGAGCGTGTGCAGTTACTGCACACGCTCTAGTTTGCTGTGAACGGTAACTGCACACGCTCAATATTTCCGTGAGTGAGCCCACACGATCTAGTATCAAAATAATATGGCCACCTACAGTCGCTCAAAAAAGTATCCGAACACTACGTTTGATTACAGAATTCAGAAAAAATATCTGGCAACGATTTTTTTTAGAAATTATTGATCTGGCAACATTCGTGTCACGTGATTACAGAATTCAGGAAAAATATTCAGGAAAAAAATCTAAAATTTTTTTAGAAATTAGTGATCTGGCAACCTTTGTGTCACGAAGGTTGCCAGATCGTTGTCCTTTCGTGTCACGTGTTTCGTCGAAGGTTGCCCCTTCGTGTCACGTGACACGAAGGTTGCCAGATCACTAATTTCTAAAAAAATCGTTGCCAGATATTTTTTTCTGAATTCTGTAATCAACCATAGTGTTCGGATACTTTTTTAAGCGACTGTACGTTAGCAGTGGAAAGCTATGAATGAACTTATCGATAGGAAGAGCTAACAATGGGGATAAGTTTTGCGCCAAACGTTTAGAGGGGGGTTTAACTAGTATATAAATATTACCAGTATTTTTCAATAAATCTTTTAAAGACCACTATAACAGAGGGGAAAATTCCTTTCGATTCAATCCGACTCGACCTTTGCCCCCCCCCCCTCCACCACTCACTTTCATTTGGATCACTTCCCCTCCTTCTTTTCCTCCCCTCTTTTTAAGGGGGATTACTTGACCATTCCATCCTCCTTTTGTTTTTCAATATCCAGGCCTGTCCTGATACACAAAATTATAAAAAATATAAACACTCAGCACTATTTTATTAGGTCCAGTTCCATGTTATATCAATAGTCACTCAGATATAGAGTGACGTCTTAAATGACGTCATTTAGTGACGTCTTTTGGGTCGGGGTGGCTCAGTCGGTAGCGCGCCAGGCTCGTAATCTGTAGTTCCTAGGTTCGAGTTCCAGCTGGGTCAGCGTTGAGATTTATCTCCGCAAAATTTCCCCGCCCTGCCCACGGTCAGTAGGGGACACCGATGGGCTTGGAAAGGCCGCCGTCCGTCGGATGGGACGTTAAGCAGTGGCCCCGTGTGGGGGAGAGCCATACACTGTGCACGTTAAAGAACACGCTGGATGGCCTTGACGGGAGGCTACCATCTGTCTCCCAACAGCTGTTCCAGTGGGTCCCCTCCCCAACCTTCTCTGAGCCTTCGGGGTCCATGTAACCTGGTCATTTAGCCCATGGTGTGCAAAAAAAGTGCCGCTCAGAGGTAAAACAACCCAACCCAAGTGACGTCTTAAATAAGCTATTTTAATGAAAAACTGTGACTGAGGATAATTTAAAGATCACAATTGATTCTATTTAAATATCGCTTTTCAATGATATTCGTTAAATTTCGATATTTAGAGAGTGTCGCCCATGGGCGTATGGTTTAGCTCGCTTGACTGCTGATACCGGGCTCGAGTACTGCTTAAAGGCTGTTTGTGTTGTTTTTCCGCTGAGGTCTCGCCATTCTCACAGGTCTTATCTATTGCGTATGAAACTGATAGATTTCTCTCAGACCTCTGTGACATGCAGCTGATTGAGGAATAATTCATTTATTTTTTAATTAGTGTGTTACAGAAATTTGGAATATTTAACAGCAGCAGCGCCAGTTTAAACACTTGCTCTAAAAGTTAATAAAAATAAGTTAAAACGAAAGCAATAACCGTTATACAAACTAACACGTGTAAGAGTATTTTTTACAGTTCGGGTAACAATTATGCTAATTTTCACCATTTTTAACTGTTTTTCTTGGTTTTTTTTTTTAGAACGAGCTAACTCGGTAAATAATTTATCATCCGTAACTCTTTAAATACGTAAAGCATATTTTTGGAAAACGAGATTTAAACAGATTTGACTGAAATCCATAAATTATCTTCACTGACATTTTTTTAATGAAGCGATTATTTAAGAAGTTACCTGCGTTCTGTATCTGAGATATTATTGACATAAGATAGAACTTTACCTAATCAAATGGGCGCTGAGTATCACATAAGCTGCTGTACAGTCGTCCAAAAAAGTATCCGAACACTATGATTGATTACAGAATTCAGAAAAAATAGCTGGTAACGATTTTTTTTAGAAATTAGTGATCTGGCAATTTTCGCTTACTGTACAGGAAGGTTGCCAGATCACTAATTTCTAAAAAATCTTTGCCAGATATTTTTTCTGAATTCTGTAATCAACCATAGTGTTCGGATACTTTTTTGAGCGACTGTACATCTTCAAATTCAATGTAAAATTAAAAAGAAACATCCCAATCGCGTTTTCCCTTGGTAGAAACGATTAAATCAGGATTTCTCTTTATCGTTTCTCGCTCCCTGGCTCTTTTCATGTTTATGTTTTTTTTATAGCGCTAAACACACAAAACATTTGGGGCTGTGATGGGGTTCAATAGATAACACGCCAGTCTCGCAATCTGCCATTCGCAAGTTCAAATCTCAACTGTGTCAGCATTTATTCGTTCTCTCCTGAAGTCCCACCCTTCTTTCGGTAAGGAGGGAGTCATCGATGAACTTCGGACCGTTGCCGGACGAAGGACACATAAGATAACCTCTGGTAAATGCCATCCAGCAGCTGTTCTTTAATGTGTACAGGGTACGGCTCTTTTGGGGGCCATGGCTTTAAGTCCCATACAACGGACGGGATCCTTTCCGAGCCCAATAGCGTCTCCTACTGATCGAGAGCAGGACGGGGAGTTCTGCGGAGATGAATCTCAAAGTCGACAAGCTGGGACTCGAACCTGGGGACTGCAGATCAAGGGTCTGGTGCGCTACCGACTGAACCACCCCCGCTCTCGTGTACAGGAGATCCTTACCCTGTTCACGATAAAAAACACCCTGGATGGCTTTGACGGGAGTCTACCATCTGTCTCCTAACAGCTGTCTAATGGGTCCCCTTTCCACAACCATCTCTAAGACCTTGGAATCCTTATGAACTGGACGTTTAAATCATTGTGTGCAAAACAGGCCAATGGTGTGCCCTGCTAAACAAGGGTGACGGGTAGTTTTGTGTAGATAAATCTCAACGCTAGCTAAAGTGGAACTGGGAACTGCAGAGCTCAAGAAGTATCGTTCAGCATCTCAATTTTTAAAGAAATATTAAAGTATTATTTAATATAACTGAGGATGGGTAGTTTTACCTCTGAGTGGGTATAATCCTCAGGCAGTCATGGGCTAGGAAGGTCCAATCAGACTGTGTAATTTTGTAGTCCAAACATGCCTGTCCTGAGCTATATTTGGCCACTCTAAGTCAATTCTAACAAGGTCCTGTTTGACATTTGTCTGCTCGCCGCATCCTAGCTCTTCTCCATTTACTGAGGTTTTTAGGTGCACTTTCATATCCTTGTTCACTAATCTATAGTTATGCATAGGGACAACATGACCAATCCAACGCAGTCCCTGTGCAATGTACTGTTAAAGGAAGTTGCAACTCCTTCATCCTTTAAATGGCCAATCAGAAAAACCCTCAAAAACAAGAGCTATTTAAGAAAAGATCTAATAGACAGCTGTTATTAGATACAACAAGTATTCTGTTAAAGTCTTGTAGTATGTTCTTTAAGTTCATGGGAACACCGGGCCACATCTTGACTTATCCGACAGATGGCGCCCATCTCACCGAGGGCCGAGCAATAGAATTTTAACGCAGACAAGTAGAGACTTGAACCTAGAAACATCATATTACAAGCCTAAAGCACTACAGGTTGATCGTTCTCCAGCGCCTGGGGCGGGGGTGGCTCAGTCGGTAGCGCGCCAGGCTCGTAATCTGTAGTTCCCAGGTTCGAGTCCCAGCTGGGTCAGCGTTGAGATTTATCTCCGCAAAACTCCCCGCCCTGCCCACGGTCAGTAGGGGACACCGATGGGCTTGGAAAGGCCGCCGTCCGTCGGATGGGACGTTAAGCCGTGGCCCCGTGTGCGGGAGAGCCATACCCTGTGCACGTTAAAGAACACGCTAGATGGCCTTGACGGGAGGCTACCATCTGGTCTCCCAACAGCTGTTCCAGTGGGTCCCCTCCCACAACCTTCTCTGAGCCTTCGGGGTCCATGCGACCTGGCCATTTAGCCCATGGTGTGCAAAAAAGTGCCGTTCAGAGGTAAAACAACCCAACCCAACCCAAGTCTCCAGCGCCATAACTGTAAGCGGAATATTCAACAAATCTGAAAGAGTAGCACTTGATATTACGTAAGAAGAATTGTCTATAACTTTCCTAATGCATTACGCTTATTAGCAATCTAGGTGGCAGGATGCATTTACCTCATCAGCAAAGTGAACTCTCTTGAAGATCACCAACGTCACTAGTAATCGTGAACATCGTAGATCAGGCTGACGTAGATAAGGCAACCTTTCTCGCCAACTTGGATCCATAATCTTATAAAAGGAAGGTGGGAAGAAACAACAGAATACATTCTAGCCATGCCATTTGGTATTGCATTCAGTAATCTCTTCAGGAATTAGATTACAGAAGATATGCTTTAACGTGGTAATTGATAGCATTCTCCTTTCTTATGCAGAGATGAGTAATGTACTAAAAGTGTTTGGTGAAATATCATTTATGTGGCTGATTTTATTTGGGATTTCATATTGATATTATTGCTTTATTAAACAGTCTGAGAATATTCAGTGAAAAAAACCTATCAAAATATTAGAGTTGGGTTGGGTTGTTTTACCTCTGAGCGGCACTTTTTTGCACACCATGGGCCAGGTCACATGGACCCCGAAGGCTCAGAGAAGGTTGGGAGATGGGACCCACTGGAACAGCTGTTGGGAGACAGATGGTAGCCTCCCGTCAAGGCCACCCAGCGTGTTCTTTAACGTGCACAGGGTATGGCTCTCCCGCACACGGGGACACGGCTTAACGTCCCATACGACGGACGGCGGCCTTTCCAAGCCCATCGGTGCAAAAGTTTAGAGAATTTGCATGTTACGTAAATGAGAATCTAACTTTGAAGCTCTAAAATTTCTAAAACATACATTTAATGAAAAAATGTGACTGGAAATAAATTAAAAGGCATAATCAAATCTAATTAAATCTCGATTTGAAACAATATTCTTTCAGTAAGGGACCTGGGTTCGAGTCCCGGATAAGACATGGATGTATGTGTCGTTTTTCTGCTGAGGTCCTGCCATCCTCTCAGATCTCCTACTGTGGCAAATAAACTGACAGGCTCCTGTTAGACCTCTGTGGCAAGCAGCTGCTTGAGGGGGTATTTATTTATTTATTTACTTAAAGAGTTATGGAAGCTAGAATGATTAACAATACATTATCTTGTTTTATAAAAAATCATTAATAATGATCTAATATTTGAAAAACTCATTACATAATCTTCTAATATATATTTATTTTATTTAAAAGTTTTAAACAATACTTATTAATCAAGTTCTTTAAATACTGAGTCAGTTAATACAGTCACACCACTAAATAATGAATAGGTGTGCGTCTGGTTTAGAGATAAGAAGGGTTAAAAAGACTTTTAGATTTTTCTTTCTGTATTAACAATTTACTGAGGTTTTACAGGTTTATGGAGGTTTCTGAAATTTATTTCAATGCTACCAATTCCAATAGTTCTATAATATTTCCAAAGTTTCTGATTCCAAAGATTCCATAAATTGGGGGGAAAGTATTAAGATCAATATAAAATTTGATTAGACCTCAGAAAATAAGTCTTCCCGCTTTCTTGCTTGATTCCGGGGACCCTTGCTCCCTACCTTAAACCGGCACAGGAATTCAGGATTAGGATCTAGAAAAAAATAGGGGGAAGGATCAAGGAACACAACCGAGAGGGGGCGGGCTGCAAGAGACTGGATTTCCAAAGCAGTATTAGCATTTCTCCCTTCGTTTCACAGGTCTTTCCAAAATTACTTGAAAAATGCATGAATCTTTCCAATGATGTTCTTTCCTGAAATGTTCTTTCTAATGATGTTTCATTTCTGTGTGACATAGTTTTTTTGAAAATAAATATTTGTAACGACTCAGATCATTTGAAATCACCCTGTACATTATATTGCAAATTTTAAATTTTTAATAATTTTTCGCCCCTATTAACCCTCCCTAGCATTCTGAAAAAGGAGATCATGGCCCCATTCCTCCCTTCTCAAGATCTCGTCCTGGGCATACGTCAACTGAATTATTATTTGTCTAAAACTGAAATTAAAATATCTTAAGAATTTTTCAGTTCCTTTTGTTTGAATGCAGTGGCAGATTTCTGCAATGGTTTTCAAGGCCTCTCTCTACAGAACATGTGATATAGAACCCAGAGATGGGCGGGGGTGGCTCAGTCGGTAGCGCGCCAGGCTCGTAATCTGTAGTTCCCAGGTTCGAGTCCCAGCTGGGTCAGCGTTGAGATTTATCTCCGCAAAATTCCCCGCCCTGCCCACGGTCAGTAGGGTACACCGATGGGCTTGGAAAGGCCGCCGTCCGTCGGATGGGACGTTAAGCAGTGGCCCCGTGTGCGGGAGAGCCATACCCTGTGCACGTTAAAGAACACGCTGGATGGCCTTGACGGGAGGCTACCATCTGTCTCCCAACAGCTGTTCCAATGGGTCCCCTCCCCCAACCTTCTCTGAGCCTCCGGGGTCCATGTGACCTGGCCATTTAGCCCATGGTGTGCAAAAAAGTGCCGCTCAGAGGTAAAACAACCCAACCCAAGCCACCCCAGAGAAGATTAAAGCTAAAATATATTGAAGAGGCAAGTAAAAGCCATACGGTGAAAACAAAAGATGGTAATCTAATCACGGTGGTTGAGCATAAAACGTAATCTGTCATGCCACATATTAAACTTAAAAATAAAACTATATTTCTGTCAAGTATAAAGGCAAGAATATTCCGTCTTATCGACCTAGTAATAGTAAATGATTAGTTAATAAATCAAATTTGAAGGAGAAGTATGTTTTATGGAGGGGTTTCTCAAACCAAAATGACGCGACTGTTTGAAAAAATTAAGTTAAAATTGTTTTTTTTTAAAGTACGTCATAATTCTGTAAAGATTACTCAGAGTCAAACAGTTTAAATGATGGTAATCTAATCACGGTGGTTGAGCATAAAACGTAATCTGTCATGCCACATATTAAACTTAAAAATAAAACTATATTTCTGTCAAGTATAAAGGCAAGAATATTCCGTCTTATCGACCTAGTAATAGTAAATGATTAGTTAATAAATCAAATTTGAAGGAGAAGTATGTTTTTATGGAGGGGTTTCTCAAACCAAAATGACGCGACTGTTTGAAAAAATTAAGTTAAAATTGTTTTTTTTTTAAAGTACGTCATAATTCTGTAAAGATTACTCAGAGTCAAACAGTTTAATTTTGATTTGATTATTCAAGTAATGCTTATTGAAGATTTTTAAAACAAGGTGATTACAAATGATGTGAGTGGTTTCAAAAAAATATTTTTCGAAAAAATAAATTGCATACAGGAATGAAATTTTCATAATTGGAAATAACAACTCAAAATATATATGTTGGAAATATGTGGTTGAAGTATAATTTGTTACAAATACATGAGTTAAAATAGCATATTATGTACCTTAATAAGAATTAAGTTGCCCAATCGTTGAACCAATCATTGATCTAATTTCTGGCCGCCACATTCACCAGATCATTTCTGCTGAGGTCCTGCCATCGTCTCAGACCTTCTACTGTGGCATATAAACTGACAGGCTCCTGCAGACCTCTGTGGCAAGCAGCTGCTTGAGGGGGTATTTATTTTATTTTATTTTTATTTATTCTCCTCCCGGACATCAATCTGTGACTTTGTCAAAAAATGAAGCTGATGCTACTGCACTGCCCGCAACTTTAGGTAGTTTAAAAGTGAGATTAAGAACAGCCATTGGGAAAATTGATCATCGTATACTGAAAAATATGTCGCAAGAAACTGACATAGATTTATAGGTGCAGACACTGAACTACAATTGGGAAAGGCGGAGAACACATTTACCTGTAACTGGTCACAACGGAGCACATATCGAACTGCAATTGAGCACAACGGAGCACATATCGAACTGCAATTGAGCACAACGGAGCACATATCGAACTGCAATTGAGCACAACGTAGCAGACATCGAACTGCAATTGAGCACAACGTAGCAGACATCGAACTGCAATTGGGCACAACGGAATGCACATCGAACTGCAATTGGGCATAACGGAGAACACATCAAACTGCAATTGGGCTCAACGGAGAACACATCGAACTGCAATTGGGCACAACGGAGAACACATCGAACTGCAATTGGGCACAACGGAGAACACATCGAACTGCAATTGGGCACAACGGAGAACACATGAAACTTCAACAAGGAATAACAGAGCACACATTGAACTTCAGTTAAGGATAACGGAACATACATAGAACTGCAACTGAGGACAGCGAAGCACACATGGAACTACAATCGAAGACAACAGAGCTCACATGGAACTGCAATGGGTACAAAGGAGCAGACATCGAACTGCAATTGGGAACAATGGGGCACACGTTCAATGCAATTGGAAACAACGGAGCCTACATTGAACTACAATTGAGGACAAAAGAGCACACACATAGAACTGCAATCGGAAACAACGAAGCACACATCGGATAACAATTGGAGGCAATGGAGGATATATTCAACTACAATGAAAGACAACGAAGGACATGATAAATTTCAAAAACGGACAACGGAGGGCACATTCAACTTCAATTTGGAACAACGGAGCAGACATTGAACTTCATTTGAAGACAACGAAGCACAGATTAAACTTCAATTAAGCACAAGGGAGTACACATAAAACTTCAACAAGGGACAACAGAGCACACATTGAACTTCAATTGGGGACAACAGAGCACACATTGAACTTCAATTGGGGACAACGGAACACACATTGAACTTCAATTGGGGACAACGGAACACACATTGAACTTCAATTGGGGACAACGGAACACACATTGAACTTCAATTGGGGACAACAGAACACACATTGAACTTCAATTGGGGGACAACGGAACACACATTGAACTTCAATTGGGGACAACGGAACACACATTGAACTTCAATTGGGGACAACAGAACACACAATGAACTTCAATTGGGGACAACGGAACACACATTGAACTTCAATTGGGGACAACGGAACACACATTGAACTTCAATTGGGGACAACAGAACACACATTGAACTTCAATTGGGGACAACAGAACACACATTGAACTTCAATTGGGGACAACGGAACACACATTGAACTTCAATTGGGGACAACAGAACACACATTGAACTTCAATTGGGGACAACGGAACACACATTGAACTTCAATTGGGGACAACGGAACACACATTGAACTTCAATTGGGGACAACGGAACACACATTGAACTTCAATTGGGGACAACAGAACACACAATGAACTTCAATTGGGGACAACGGAACACACATTGAACTCCAATTGAGGTCAGCTGAGTACACATAGAACTTCAATAAACGAGCTCACATTGAACTGCAACTGAGGACAACGGAGCACATGTCGAATTTCAATTGAGGACAGCGGAATGCACATTGAACTATAATAAAGACCAAGGGAGCACACATTGAACTATAATAACAACAGAGAACACATCGAACTGCAATTGGGCACAATGGAACGCACATCGAACCAAAAAAAAGGTACCAAATAAAGCTTATTGAGTTCTTTCCAATGATGTTCTTTCCTGAACTTCCAAAAATGTTCTTTCTAATGATGTTTCATTTCTGTGTGACTTATAGTTTTTTTGAAAATAAATATTTGTAACGACTCAGATCATTTGAAATCACCCTGTACATTAAATTGCAAATTTTAAATTTGGGTGAAAATTATTTTTAAAATTTAGTTTAAAAATTTAAAAATTTTAATTATTTTTAAGAGTAAAGACGTTTATAATGTTAGTTTTGTAGGTGATATAACGAAAATTGCGCGAAGCAGACAAAACAATAATTAAAGTACAGAACTTGGTTGGTTATTATTAAAAATAATATGCATCAATTATTTTAATGGCTGATGTTAACTTTTATTGAACAATATGTTGTTCAAAAATACTTCAAAACTTTAAAAAAAATAATTATTTAAATAAATCAGATTATTCGCGAAAACTCTATTATTCTGAGATTTGGGTTGTTTTACCTCTGAGCGGCACTTTTTTGCACACTATGGGCTAAATGGCCAGGCCACAAGGACCCCGAAGGCTCAGAGAAGGTTGGGGGAGGGGACCCACTGGAACAGCTGTTGGGAGACAGATGGTAGCCTCCCGTCAAGGCCATCCAGCGTGTTCTTTAACGTGCACAGGGTATGGCTCTCCCGCACACGGGGCCACGGCTTAACGTCCCATCCGACGGACGGCGGCCTTTCCAAGCCCATCGGTGTCCCCTACTGACCGTGGCCAGGGCGGGGAATTTTGCGGAGATAAATCTCAACGCTGACCCAGCTGGGACTCGAACCTGGGAACTACAGATTACGAGCCTGGCGCGCTACCGACTGAGCCACCCCCGCCCCTATTATTCTGAGAACTCATTGTTAAGTTTACTTAACATACCTAATCTAATAAATCTCATAAAGACTTAATAGAAAAGATGTAAATAGAAATGTAGTTTTCGCGTCATGTTAAAGGCCTGTTTAGAATGTTATGTCGTAATTCTCTTCTCCGTATTTTATTTATTTTTATACTTTCCACAAGTGTTAGAAGCTATGTTTAGTGTTACCTTACATCAGCTGCTGAGGCATAATGCAGAAATATTTCTATTATATATCGGAGTAGATTTTCAATACAGCAGTAATGCAAAAGGTATAAATAATAAGTAAATACCCCCTCAAGCAGCTGCTTGCCACAGAGGTCTGACAGGAGCCTGCCAGTTTATATTGAAAAATCCAATTATGATGTTTCCGCTCTGTAGACGGAAGCTTCACTGCACACACGGCCATCGTGCAGGAAAGCAATATGTAAAAGGGTTTATCTTTTAAAGGAAAAGTCATTCGTACTTTTCACCAGATAAATTTCATTTTGTCGAATGAAATAAACAGCCCCAGGAAGTAATCGTGATTTCGACAATGAATAGCAATCTTTCTCGTAAATATAAAATTACATTTTGGGTACTTTAAATTCAGTAATAGTTAATAATTTTCACACAAATTTCATAACATTCGTTTAATTTGAAGCAGTTATAAAAGTATTTTTATAGCAAAATTACCAAGAGTAATTTGACACACAAAAAACATTAAATGATTTTCTGTCATATTAAGCAAAGAACATTTATTTTAGCTTTCAGTTTTAAGTTAAATGTCATTACGTCATCTCTTTTCTTTTTCTATGTGAATATAAATAATCTCGTCTACTGTTTTTTCCCCTTATTGATACATAACACATGTGAAAAAATTCGTTACAAGCATTTTGTTTACAACATTACGTTTACAAACACTCCCACCATTTATTAAGTATTATTTATAACTACCCCCATGAAGATTGTTAATCAAAAAGGTTTTCGATATTCCATTTCATCTATTTCTAAAGAAAATCTCAGGAAAACTCTCCTCTTTGGGAATTACTTCTCTATTCCATCATTAAGCAAGCTAAAGGTCACATTTAAATTCTGAAAAATTAAGTACTTCATGGAAAAATTACACCAGAAATCAAACAGATATTAAAATCTTGTTTTTTAACAATAACAATTTTAACAATAATTTAGAGCAGTCATTCCTTTTTCTCTCGGCGGCACACTTCTGAAACAGTCCATTTCCCGCGACACACTTCTGAAATAATCCGTTTACACAATACATTTCTGAAATAGTCCATTTACCGCGGCATACTTCTGAAATAGTCCATTTACCGCGGCATACTTCTGAAATAGTCCATTTACCGCGGCATACTTCTGAAATAGTCCATTTACCGCGGCATACTTCTGAAATAGTCCATTTACCGCGGCATACTTCTGAAATAGTCCATTTACCGCGGCATACTTCTGAAATAGTCCATTTATTGCGACACACTTCTGAAACAGTCTATTTACTGCGACACACTTCTGAAATAATGCGTTTAACACAACAGCCTTTGGAAATAGTCCATTTACAGCGACACATTTCTGAAACAGTCCATTTGCTACAAGGCACTTCTGAACTAGTCTATTTTCGGCAACACACTCTGAAATATTTCTTTTACCGTGACACACTTCTGAAATAGTCCATTTACTGTGATACACCTCCATTTACCGCGACACACTTCAGAGGTTGTTTATTTATTGCGACGCACTTCTGAAATAATCTATTTACCGTGACACTTCTGAAAGAGTCTGTTTACCACGACACACTTCTGAAACAGTCTGTTTACCACGACACACTTCTGAAATAGTCTGTTTACCGCGACACACTTCTGAAATATTCCGTTTACCGTGACACACTTGTGAAATAGTCCATTTATTGTGACACACTTCTGAAATACACCATTTACCACAACACACTTCTGAGATTGTTTACCGGCACAAACTTTTGAAACATTCCGTTTAATAATAATAATATCATTACATCATATAAACATTATAAAAATTTACATAAACATTATAAAAACATTGCATCAGAAATTTATAATAGAAGCTTAAATGGAAACACAAGAACAAAAAATATATATAAATAAATGCGATAAAAAAAAAGGCAAATAATATAACTTTATTATCTCCCAAATATTACCAAGGGGTATTAACAAACCCGTCCAGGTAATTAAATAAGTTATATACAAATCAGCAGACAACATTAGCTAAAAAGACAAGAAATGTAATTTTAATCAATTACGTTGAACAAGAATTTAAAATTCATTTCTCCGAATTAAAAATTCTCTAATTTTGTTCTTAATTGAAATTTGATTGTTTAGGTTTCAGGTATCATCTAGTAATGAAAGTGACATTTTTGGACCTAGGTAGAAAATTAGTTTTTTCATGGACAGTTTCGTTAATTTTTGGGGCAACGTAAATTCTTCCCGATTCTCTAGAATAATATGACCTTACCTTTAATTTGAAACATTCAGAGTTATTAAAGAGAAAGAGTAAGTACTTGAATAGAAAAGATTTTTCTGAGTGTTACAAGAGAATTAAGTATTCAGCAAACTTTCATCTCTTATTTTAAACACATATTTTACTATTTGATTTTGTAATCTAATAGAGAATTTATATTTGTAATCACCTCCCCCCACACACATATATATATTCCATATTGTGTAACCGAATGAACCCAGGGATATAAAGAATCCTTAAAAAATTACCATTCTTGCGACACATTTCTGAAATAGTCCATTTCCCGCGACACACTTCTGAAATAGTCCATTTGACTGAAACACTAATAATAATATCGCTAAAAAAATTCATTTACCGCGACACGATCAGAAGTGTGCCGCGGTAAATAGACTAGCTCAAGAGTGTGACGCGGTAAAGGACTATTTCAATTATAGACAATTATACTTTATTTTTATAAAACAATTTTTTTTTATTTGCGACATATAGGACAGAGAAGAATCCTAGAAGTTACTCCTAGCTTAATACAGGCCTTCTCATACAAGGACATGCCCTACTAAGACCGAAGTCACTGCTGACCACTGCCTTAGTTAGAGCTAACACAACACACAAAGTTTGCCTTGCTGGAACAGTCGCTAGCTGCCTAACCACTATGCCAGTTAAGGTTATTTATTGTTATAATATCCCAGCGTCCATAACTCTTGAAATATTAAACGAATGTTATTTAAAATCAGGATTTAAAGGATATAATCAGGATTTTTTCAATTAAATGCACATTTTAGTAATTATGCAGCCTCGACGTTAAATTACCATTGATATCATAAAAATGATCTAATAATTTTTAGGGCAGTACATTTCTTAATCACTGCTGGGATATAAAACTATCTTTGGATAAATAAAGCATTACTGATCCTGTGCTTCCAAAGAATGCAAAAAAAAATTAAACAAATTATTTACTGCTTCCAAATACATTTTATATTAACAACAATGAATATTACAAACATCAAAAACTTATTCCCTTAAGGACACACACGATTCCACTTTAGAAAGAAATATTTTTATTTAATTCGTTTTTCGAAATATCAAGTAACTGCAAAAGGATAAATTATACATCGTAAAAAAACTGTTCGGTGTAAAACAACTGCAGAAACAAATATAAGGGAAACAAAATTTAGGGAAAATCATCGACGTTAAATTCCCATGAAAATTCATCGAGGAACAATAAGCTTAAGACCAGACGTAAACAATATTTAATTCGATCTGGGACTAACACAATTTGTGAATTCAACAGAAAGCGTCTTTATTCTAAATCTAAAATGTCTGAAATCCTCCTTGGCTGCAGTGGAATTTCCTACATGTCAAACTAAAAAAATTAAATCTCACAGAAAATATCAGTTTTTCGAAATGTTAAAAAATTTAACAAATGAAACAACATTCAAATTTAAATATCAAGTACATAAAACTCAATTAGCTTAAGGCAAGAGAGAGATAGTAATGATATATTTTCTGAAATAAGTATAAATAATTATTTAACAGACATTAATTTCTGCAATTTGTTTGATAACGACCACAAGTTGCTGTCGTTTAGTAAGGCATGAATCATATAACGTTTACTTCTATTAGAATGTCGTAAGCCTAAGATACATTTCTGCTATTAAGAAAATAAAGAACACTTTGAAACCATCATATTCCTTTCTTTCGTTAATTCGATCTTTATTAATGCATATCCTCTTTACTACGTGATTAAATTTGATAAGAGGACTAAGAGAATATATTTTATATATTTCCTATTAAAAACATTTGTATCTTTGCAAATTTATTATTAAATCATTTCACTGGAAACTCCACAGTGTAAATTGTTTGTTGATATATTAAACTATTAATTTCTTTACTCCAATAATTAACACTCATCCCTAAATTAGCATGCCCCTTATTAAACCATTTATTATAAATATCCAGAACTTGTGGTAGTTCTCTCACGTGCATTAAAAGGTGCTTTCTTAAAGCATTCCTTCGCTTAAATGACTTATTACAGATATTCTAGAAGTGTAGTCGTTCTTCGGAATGCACTATACTGTGATTTCTCAAATTATTCTTTGTTTTAAATGTTTTACTACAGATATTGCAGGTGTGTAGTCCTTTTTCGGTATGTACTATAAGGTGTGTATTTAAAGTAAGACGCTCTAAAATTTCGTCACAGATGCTGTAGGAGTGTGGGCTTCTTTGGAATGCACCAAAAGGTGACGTGTTAAGTAACTTCCCCATTTAAACGTTTTATTACAGACGTTGCAGAAGTGTGGACGGTCTTCAGAATGCTTCAAATAATGTCTGTTTAAGCCACTCTGTCTTTTAAATCTCCGATTACAAGTTTCGCAGACGTATTGACGAATCGAAACGAACGAATTTAAAAATTATAAAGATTCTTTTAACAAACGAATTCGGGAAAAGGATTTAACGCAAACATTGCAGCGATACGACTGTTTCGTAGCTGCATGTGAATATCGTTTTAAAGAATTTCTTTTTAGATTTTTGCTGCAAATTTCATAGGGATATGAACGTTTTTTGAATATTTGTTCAAATGATTTTTCAAGCAACTTCTGTTTTTAAAATTCTTATTGCAATCTTTGCAGCTAAGGGTCGATCAATTGTATGTGTTAACAAGTGCTTTGAAAATTACTCGTATGGGAATAGGTTTTGCTGCAAATATCACAGTCATATGGTCGATCTTTTGTATGCGCCAAAAAAAGTGGGTTTTTAAAATAAATAGCTTTTTAAAACTTTTCGTACAAATTCTTCAAGAATACGGTCGTTGTTCTGAATGTGTCAACAAATGATTATTTAAATTAGTTTTAGTGGTAAATTTTTAATCACAAATCTCACAGCAATTTGGTCGTTCTATCTAATGCACTACGTAGTGTTTCTTTACCGAATATTCACTTCTAAATTTGCTGTTACAAATCTCACACTAGTCAAGTTTATGGGTTGGGTTATTTTACCTTTGAACAGCACTTTTTTGCACACCATGGGCTAAATGGCCAGGTCACATGGACCCCGAAGGCTCAGAGAAGGTTGGGGGAGGGGACCCACTGGAACAAGCTGTTGGGAGACAGATGGTAGCCTCCCGTCAAGGCCATCCAGCGTGTTCTTTAACGTGCACAGGGTATGGCTCTCCCGCACACGGGGCCACGGCTTAACGTCCCATCCGACGGACGGCGGCCTTTCCAAGCCCATCGGTGTTCCCTACTGACCGTGGGCAGGGCGGGGAATTTTGCGGAGATAAATCTCAACGCTGACCCAGCTGGGACTCGAACCTGGGAAATACAGATTACGAGCCTGGCGCGCTACCGACTGAACCACCCCCGCCCCCAGTCAAGTTTATAATCACAGCTATATCGCTTTTCTTTATACGTTACGAAATCATTTGTATGAATAACAAATGACGTTTAAAGTAACTCTGTGTACGTTTAACTGCAAACATTGCATTTGTGAGATCGTATATTCAGATGCGTTTGTAGGTGTCTATTTAAATGTCTGCTTTGTACAAATGTCTTAGCACAGAAATCACAGCCATGCCTTTCTTTCTTATCTGTCAAAAAGGGCTACGTTACATTGTGGCTTCATCAAAACTTTATAGTACAAACAACACAGCTCATTGGGATTCTTGAGTATGTATTAACAAATGCTGTTTCAAAATATTCCTTCTCTTAAAAATTTTACTACAAATACCACAAACATGTCGTCTTTTTTCCAGCTCCTTAACTAACGCTTTTTGAAATTATCAATTCATTATATATTTCAATACATATTTTACTGGATATACAAGTTTTAGAGTAAATTTCTTGGAAAGGCCGCCGTCCGTCGGATGGGACGTTAAGCCGTGGCCCCGTATGCGGGAGAGCCATACCCTGTGCACGTTAAAGAACACGCTGGATGGCCTTGACGGGAGACTACCATCTGTCTCCCAACAGCTGTTCCAGTGGGTCCCCTCCCCCAACCTTCTCTGAGCCTTCGGGATCCATGTGACCTGGCCATTTAGCCCATGGTGTGCAAAAAAGTGCCGCTCAAAAGTGAAACAGCCCAACCCAACCCAAATTAAATAATGCCATTTTTTATGCCCGTTTGCAGACATTCAATTTTTTTGGTTTTAGAGATAAATCAAAAATTCTTTTTCGGTTAAAAAGGTATCGATTAAATATTAAGATTCTCACTGTCCGTATCTCCTAAAGGTTTAAATTGCGTCTTCTGTTGGTGGGAAAACTCCTTCACACAGGCCCATACACACTCTCCTCCTTCAATTGGGGAATTAAAAAAATTTCATCGATTTACGATTTAAAACTTATTTTTTAGATGATCAGTCGGTAATACACTATGCTCGGGATCTTCAATTCCCAAGTTCGAGTCCTACCTGGGCTGCCATTGAGACTTATCTCCGCAAAACTCCCCAACCTGCCCTCGGTGAGAAAGGGAACACCGAAGGGCTTGAAAAAGCCACCGTCCGTCGGATGGGATGTTAAGTAGTGGTACCGTGTTCAGCAAAGCCATACCCTGTGCACATTAAAGAACATGCTGGATGGCCTTGACGGGAGGCTACCATCTGTCTCCCAACAGCTATCCAGTGGGTGCTCTCCCCCAATCTTCTTTGAGCCTTCGGGGACCTTGTGACTTGGACTTTAGCCAAGCAGTGTGCAAAAAAGTGCCGATGAGAGGTAAAACCCAATCCAACTACACTGTTGTTTATAAAATTGCCTCAAGATGCAAACGCAAAGGACTACGTTTACAGTTAGTACATTATTACATCTCAGCACCTGAACGATTATTGTTTGGACTGTTTTATGACTGAACGCACTTTTTAGCCCACAATGGGCTAACTTGGCCAAGTGACAGAGACCTCAAGGGCTCAGAGAAAATCCATTCGACAGCTTTTAGGAGACATATGGTTATGTTGTTGGGTTGTTTTACCTCTGAGCGGCACTTTTTTGCACACCATGGGCTAAATGGCCAGGTCACATGGATCCCGAAAGCTCAGCGAAGGTTGGGGGAGGGGACCCACTGGAACAGCTGTTGGGAGACAGATGGTACCCTCCCGTCAAGGCCATCCAGCGTGTTCTTTAACGTGCACAGGGTATGGCTCTCCCGCACACGGGGCCACGGCTTAACGTCCCATCCGACGGGCGGCGGCCTTTCCAAGCCCATCGGTGTCCCCTACTGACCGTGGGCAGGGCGGGGAATTTTGCGGAGACATATGGTAGTCTCTGGTCAAGGCCATCCAACGTGTTCTTTAAAGTGCACAAGATGTGGCTCTCCTGCACACACTGCCCACGGCTTTACGTCTCATCTGACGGACGGTGGTCTTTCTCAGCTAATCGGTATCCCCATTCTGACAGAGGGTAGGTTGGGTGATGGGGTTAGGGTAGATAAATGTACCTGGGCCGGAGCTCGCTGTGAAAAAAAAACAGCTGAAGATCGCAGTTCTATCGACTTCTCTTTAGGTTAATTTTATTTTACTGATAATGAGAGAACATGAGAGTAACGTGAAGCTTTCACAAGATGAGAGTCCAGAAATGAATCATAAATCTCATAAGTGCCATACCGGGGACGGTAACTCGCAATCTGCAGTTCCCAGGTTCGAGTCCCAGCTGGGTCAGCGTTGAGATTTATCTCCGCAAAATTCCCCGCCCTGCCCACAGTCAGTAGGGGACACCAATGGGCTTGGAAAAGCCGCCGTCCGTCTGATGGGACGTTAAGCAGTGGCCCCGTGTGCGGGAGAGCCATACCCTGTGCACGTTAAAGAACACGCTGGATGGCCTTGACGGGAGGCTACCATCTGTCTCCCAACAGCTGTTCCAGTGGGTCCTTCCCCTAACCTTCTCTGAGCCTTGGGGTCCTTGTGACCTGGCCATTTTACCCATGGTGTGCAAGAAAGTGCCCCTCAGAGGTAAAACAACCCAACTGCAACCCACAGTCCTAACGATATTTTAGAGAATTTTCATGTTATGGTCTAAAATTTTTAAAATATGAATTCAATGGAAAATATGACTGGACAAATGTACAGATCATAATCAAATGGATTTAAATCTGTATTTTCAAAATTCAGTGTTTAAAAGTTGCGGAAGCTGGAATATTTAACAATAAATTATCCTTGTTTTATAAAAACCGTTCATAATTATCTAATATTTAAATAATCATTTCGGAAACTTCTAATGTGTATAACTATTTTATTAAATAGTTTGAAACAATACTTATTAAGTTTTAATTAATTTCTGAAGTAAATTCACATGAAGCATTATTGTTGTAAAATATTCAGGTTTTCATAACTCTTGAACTAAAAGAATATTGTTCAAAATAGGGATTTGAATAGATTTAATTATCCTTAATTCTTTTCAGTCGTATTGTTCCAATGAATGCATATTGTAGAAGTTATACTCTTCGAAATTACATTACCATTGACATACCACGAAAATTGCCTAATATTTTAGTACAGCAGTGTAATTTTATTGTGGTACAATCATTGTAATCAAAAACGCTTTAATAATGGCAAGTTGTGACAATTGGTTATTTCCATTATCCTTCGTTTCAACCTTCTTAATGACTCAACAGAAGTTGCAGTCTTTATGGAGATGACTTCTCTTTATATTTGGCAGAAATCAACCGTTTCCACATGCACATCGCAAATATTTACTGAAATAATTAAACTGACATCCGTTGTTGTTGGGTTGGGTTGTTTTACCTCTGAGCGGCACTTTTTTGCACACCATGGGCTAAATGGCCAGGTCACATGGACCCCGAAGGCTCAGAGAAGGTTGGGGGAGGGGACCCACTGGAACAGCTGTTGGGATACAGATGGTAGCCTCCCGTCAAGGCCATCCAGCGTGTTCTTTAACGTGCACAGGGTATGTCTCTCCCGCACACGGGGCCACGGCTTAACGTCCCATCCGACGGACGGCGGCCTTTCCAAGCCCATCGGTGTCCCCTACTGACCGTGGGCAGGGCGGAGAATTTTGCGGAGATAAATCTCAACGCTGACCCAGCTGGGACTTGAACCTGGGAACTGCAGATTACGAGCCTGGCGCGCTACCGACTGAGCCACCCCCGCCCCACTGACATCCGTTAGGGATTGCCCTAGTGGTTATAAAGTCTTGATGCATTGCTCTCTATTATTCAGAATATTAGGGAATAATTTCTGTTAACCATTTCTTAATTTGCCATTCTTTGGAATCGCTACTTGTGGTCATTTTTGTCGTTACGGGATATAGTGTGTAAACCTCGGTTTCCCCGTTTCCTTTCACCAATGAACACAATTTAAAAATAATCTGTTTGATACGTTATAAAACAAGAAAAACATGTCGGTTGTAGAGACTATACGATGTTCGTTTCCAAAGAGAATTAACTTCTCCTTTTTCCAGCTTTTGCACCCTGTAACAAAGTGGATAATGGATGAATGAGGAAATGCAAATGGTATTATTTTATCAACAACTATGAAACACAAAGCCAATCTTTCATTTATCACTTAAAAGGAAAACGTTGCGTTTACCCATTCCACCTGGCCGTGAAGATGAAAATCGTTGATGTTAACGTCAATCTCTTGACTTTCTCTCACACCACACTCACAATTTCCGATTTCTAGAGTAAATAGATTATTTCTAATAAATAAAAAACAATATTTTGGAAACCACTCAATGCTCGTACTCTAGCATCAAAATTTCAGATTTCTAACATAAATAGATAACTCGCAATATTTTTTTTAATAATTTCGAAACCACTTGATCGACGCTCGTACTCTAGCATCAAAATTTCAGATTTCTAACATAAATAGATAACTCGCAATATTTTTTTTAAATAATTTCGAAACCAGTTGATCGACGCTCGCACTCTAGCATCAAAATTTCAGATTTCTAACATAAATAGATAACTCGCAATATTTTTTTAAATAATTTCGAAACCAGTTGATCGACGCTCGTACTCTAGCATCAAAATTTCAGATTTCTAACATAAATAGATAACTCGCAATATTTTTTTAAAATAATTTCGAAACCAGTTGATCGACGCTCGTACTCTAGCATCAAAATTTCAGATTTCTAACATAAATAGATAACTCGCAATATTTTTCTAATAATTTCGAAACCACTTGATCGACGCTCGTACTCTAGCATCAAAATTTCAGATTTCTGACATAAACAGATCACACGCAATATTTTTCTAATATTTTGGAAACCACTTGATCGACGCTCGTACTCTAGAATCAAAATTTTATATTTCTAGCATAAATATATCACTCGCAATATTTTTCTTATGGAAACCATTGATCGAAGCTCGTACTCTAGCATCAAAATTTCAGATTTGTAACATAAATAGATCACTCGCAATATATTTTTAATAATTTCGAAACCACTTGATGGACGCTCGTACTCTAGCATCAAAATTTCAGATTTCTAACAAAAAAAGATCACTCGCAATAATTGTTAAAAATTTTGGAAACTACTTGACTCTCCCACTCTAGCAACAAAAACTGAATTTTAACAAAAATAGATGATCTGGAATAATTGTTAAAGTTCTAGAAACAGTTTCCATCTAAAAAATTATTTTTAATCACTAAAAAATTACCGATATAAAAAAATTAAGGATGTTAAGTAATAGCCAGAAACGAGTTTTATTCGATTAGATTATTTGACCCATGTTTTTTTTTTTCAGTGTGGATCGGCTGCACATTTTTTTACGATTTTGTGTTTTTTTTTTCTGTTATGGCATGTTTACTTTATATTATGAAACTAATTTTAGGGAGTATTTTATCTCGGGGTGGATATATTTTTAAACTTCTCTTTATGTAAAGTCATGGCGGCATATTTAAACACACTTACACCACATTGCACCACAATTGATGCCTAATGATTACTTTCACTTTATACTAAATTATTGAAACATTATCATTTATATATAAAATTTGCCTGATATATAACATTTATCAAACATATATTTCAGCAATTAAATAGTACTTTCCAAAATTATTTCCATTCTGTAATATCATAAAACAAAGTTAAACATACCATAACACCAAATCGTTATATAAAAAATCCACCGCCGATTCACGGGTTAAATAATCCATTCAGATAAAACTCATTTCTAAGACGCAATATTACTTTAATAGGCTACAGTGCACTATTGGGTCCTCAGCCGCCATGTTGTACTTTTCTCCAGGATGCTTCCCCAGGACTGTAACGTTAATTGCAATATCCATCCGCATGTTTCAATGTTTATGACTGATATATGCTGTTTAGAATAGTTCTCTATAATGAGATTATTTGTTTTCGGGGCTTTTCTTTAGTTGTTTCTTTAGCGATGAATGTTATTAAGGAATTTTACTTTTGATATTTATTTTAAAGGCTTTTTTTAAGTGTGAAACGAGGTTTCATTGTTCAGCTATAAGAGTTGTTAATAAAATCATTTGATGAGATTGTTTTTGGGACTTTTTTCAGTAAGGAGTTATTCTTTAGCGATAAGAGCTGTTAATGAAATCTAGTTTTGATGAGAATATTAATTTTTGTGGCTTTTTCTAAGTGCAGAACGAAGGTTTATTCTTTAACGATAAGACTTGTTAATAAAATCTAATTTTGATGAAATTGTTTAATTTTCGGGTTTTTTTTAAAGTGTGAAACGATTTTTCATTTTGTAGAGATAAGCGTTGTTGATAAAATCTTGTTTTGATGAGATATATATTTATATATATGTAAGTATGTATTACGTTACAGAAAAAAATTGGGAGGTCCTATATATATCCTTTAAATTATATATATATATATCCTCAATACGCATCTTAAGGTAGATGCGGAACGGACTACTTTTACAATTCAGACTATTTTTCACTGCGGCGAAATAAAACAAGATGGCGGCTGAGGACCCAATACTGCACTACTGCCCTTTAATTTTTTGTTTGGTAGTTCCATTTCATTTATTTTCCTTCGTGAAAAAAAATAAAAATATTTTTGTAGAGACAAGTGTGGGTACTTTGGTTTTAAGATTATAATGGAGAAAACGTACTTCTGGTAAAAAAAATGGCAGTACCAGTATTGTATTAAATAATTACTCTGCATATTCCAGAAATTGTGACAATTGACTGATTTAGAGACACCGAAAATTCTTCAACTAATATAATACTAATTACCTACATTTTATCTTTAATAGCAAGGGAATTTTCAAATTATACACATTTTATCCGAAGAGTTTTTTTCTCTGTTGGCCGCATTTACTGTAATTTGTGATGTGTCAAATTTTTAAACTGCGATTAAGCATTGATTAAACATTGAAACTACCAATGAAAAGTTTATTACCCAACAGAAAATGAGATCGACTTCAAAAGTCTTCACAGACATTTCCTACATTGTAAGGTATATTAATCACAACTTATACTTTCATTACAATAATTAAATCGCATACCATTCAAAATTGATTAGCTAGTTGTAAATAAAACTTAAAAGCGAATAATTACCTAGTTAGACAAAGTTATATTATAATTTGTGATAAATTTATAAAGCTTAAAAGAATTTTGCAATTCACGTATACATTAGAACTTTTAAACAACAAAGGGAATCTATATCAGAATAACTGTGGCCAGATTTACGTTTCAAAACCACCAATTTTAACATAATTAAAGTTTTGTAAAATTATAAAGGAATTAATATTTCGATTTTTCATATTAGAGAACATATCTTTTCTTGCCAAGAACATAAAAATTTTTATTCTCCACTTTACAAGATTTTAGCATTTGAATTAACTTTTATATCCTTCAGAGAAAAAACATTCAAATTATAAATTTTAAGGAAAAAAGTCAACATTATTAGTATATGTAATTTGAAACATGGATGATAAAATATTTCTTGGCAAAAAGATAAGGAACAATAAAATGTAACAGTTTGTAAAAAAAAGAGGTAAATTGAATTGTTTTACCTCTGACCAGAGCTTTTTCCCCCAAAAAATGGGCTAAATGTTCAAGTCGCAAGGACTCCAAAGACTCAGAGAAGGTTGTGGGTAGGGACTCATTAGAAATCTGTTAAAGGACAGGTGGTAGTTTACCCTCAGGGCCATCACAGCGTGTACTTTAACATAGTACTGTAAAGACACTACTGACTTTCAGGGTGCTACTGACTTTCAGGGTGCCTACTGACTTTCAGGGTGCCTGACTTTTCAGGGAGACTACTTTCAGGGTGCCGTCCACCGAATGGGGTGGCACCCTGAAACCATATTCGGTGGACGGCACCCTGAAAGGCGTCAATCTGCGTGCATTCAATTTATGCACAAAATGCAAGCAAATACATACTCCTATTGAATAAATGTTCGAAATGTTTTATCGATTCAAAATACATTCAGTGCAGAAATCAAAAATATGCCTTGTAATATAAGAGTAAAAGTACATGACACCTTTCGCTTTTCTAAGAAATTAATAAATACAGATACTCAACAGAAAAAATAGGTCCATTTTTATCTCAATAGAAAATCGCAATCACAGTTCAATAACTTCGTCAATATATTTCAAATCAAACATATGTCTAAAGATAAATTAAAGATCTCAATCAAATCTATCTAAATCTCGTTTTTAAACAAATTTATTCAGTATTCGAAGTTATGAATTCTGGAATATTTAACAGGCTGCAAAGAAATTGATCCCATAATTTAATTAAAATTTTAAAGCATATTAAAAGATCAGAGATCTCTGCCGATAGTCTGCTGTATATTAACTATAAATATCTGATTTCGTATCATGCTTGAATGTTTTAATTAAAATTCGGGTCATTTTTGTAGCCTGTTAAGTACTCAAACAATCACAACTCTTTTAATACTGAAAACGTTTTGCTTAAAATCGAGATTTAAATAGATTTTATTGAGCTCTTTAAATTATCTCAAGATACATTTTTAATTAAAAATCATATTGAAGAAGTTATTCATTAATAAGTTATTTGTTAATACAAATTTTTACTGACATAAATGGAACTTTTTCCATTTTTCTGTCCAGTACCTGTAGCTCTTTCATTATTACAAATCCTCTGGAATATCGGTTCTGGGATTGAATTCATCAGAATATATGTACAGTATATGTATATATGTATATGTATATATGTACAGTCGCTCAAAAAAGTATCCGAACACTATGGTTGATTACAGAATTGAGCAAAAATATCTGGCAACGATTTTTTTTTAGAAATTAGTGAATTGGCAACCTTCGTGTCACGTGACACGAAGGTTGCCAAATCACTAATTTCTAAAAAAAGTCGTTGGCAGATATTTTTTCTGAATTCTGTAATCAACCATGGTGTTCGGATACTTTTTTAATATATATAATGCGTATGAATATATAATGCAATGAATATGGAGCGTGTGCATTTACCGTTCACAGCAAACTGGAGCGGTTGCGGTTAATGTTCACAGCACATTGGATCGTGTGAGCTCACAAAAACCTGGATCGTTTGGGCTCACTCACGGAAATATTGAGCGTTTGCAGTTACCGTTCACAGCAAACTGGAGCGTGTACAGTAACTGCACACGCTCCAGTTTGCTGTGAACGGTAACTGGAGCATGTACAGTTGCTGTACACGCTCCAGATATTTTCCCTGAATTCTGTAATCACGTGACACAAAGGTTGCCAGAACATTAATTTATAAAAAAAATCGTTGCCAGATATTTTTGCTCAATTCTGTAATCAACCATAGTGTTCGGATACTTTTTGAGCGATTGTACTTAGTAAAAGTCTCACCTATTGAGTACAGTATTGCAGACTTTAAGTCTTGAACGTTAAGTGACATGCTAACGTCAGACATTTTCTGTCGAGGTAATAAAGAAAAAAACTTCTTGGCCAACTTAGTACTTAAACTAGGTAAAAATAGAAATGCTGATGTAGATATCTTTCAGTCGCAGTACTTTTTCAAATTAACTTATTTTAGAAGTTATTGAATGTTTGATTTTCTTTCCACGTAATACTGAACAGCTCATTTCATTCAGTAAAGCCCTAGTACTTAAAGTTTTCATCATTCCCGTATCCATCTAGGGTTAAGGAGAAGTAACTCCCCAGTCGCCATGACATTTTGTGTATTTCTCATCCCTTCAAATCAAGTTTAAAGTCTCAAGTCCGCTCAACACATTTAGAACTCCATGAAAGGCAGCAGTCGACCAATATTGGCAATATATTGTTATCTGGCATTCCTCACATAAGATTCGTGCCAAGAATCATGAGAAAATCAATCACTCGAAGACATACTACTTCCGCATGTGAGCCCTACAGAGGAGTTTTTTTTTTTTGTTTTTCTTCCTGTCAAATTGCGGGGTGGCTCAGTCGGTAGCGCGCCAGGCTCGTAATCTGCAGTTCCAGGTTCGAGTCCCAGCTGGGTCAGCGTTGAGATTTATCTCCGCAAAACTCCCCGCCCTGCCCACGGTCAGCAGGGGACACCGATGGGCTTGGGGGGGGGGCTCAGTCGGTAGCGCGCCAGGCTCGTAATCTGCAGTTCCAGGTTCGAATCCCAGCTGGGTCAGCGTTGAGATTTATCTCCGCAAAACTCCCCGCCCTGCCCACGGTCAGCAGGGGACACCGATGGGCTTGGGGGGGGGGGGGGGGGCTCAGTCGGTAGCGCGCCAGGCTCGTAATCTGCAGTTCCAGGTTCGAGTCCCAGCTGGGTCAGCGTTGAGATTTATCTCCGCAAAACTCCCCGCCCTGCCCACAGTCAGCAGGGGACACCGATGGGCTTGGGGGGGGGGGGCTCAGTCGGTAGCGCGCCAGGCTCGTAATCTGCAGTTCCAGGTTCGAGTCCCAGCTGGGTCAGCGTTGAGATTTATCTCCGCAAAACTCCCCGCCCTGCCCACAGTCAGCAGGGGACACCGATGGGCTTGGGGGGGGGGGGCTCAGTCGGTAGCGCGCCAGGCTCGTAATCTGCAGTTCCAGGTTCGAATCCCAGCTGGGTCAGCGTTGAGATTTATCTCCGCAAAACTCCCCGCCCTGCCCACAGTCAGCAGGGGACACCGATGGGCTTGGGGGGGGGGGGGGGGCTCAGTCGGTAGCGCGCCAGGCTCGTAATCTGCAGTTCCAGGTTCGAGTCCCAGCTGGGTCAGCGTTGAGATTTATCTCCGCAAAACTCCCCGCCCTGCCCACAGTCAGCAGGGGACACCGATGGGCTTGGGGGGGGGGGGGGGGCTCAGTCGGTAGCGCGCCAGGCTCGTAATCTGCAGTTCCAGGTTCGAATCCCAGCTGGGTCAGCGTTGAGATTTATCTCCGCAAAACTCCCCGCCCTGCCCACGGTCAGTAGGGGACACCAATGGGCTTGGAAAGAACACCGTCCGTCGTATGGGACGTTAAGCGGTAGCCCCGTGTGCTGGAGAGCTATACCCTGTGCATGTTAAAGAACACGCTGGATGGCCTTGACGGGAGGCTACCATCCCTTTACCAATAGCTGTTCCAGTAGGTCCCCTCCCTCAATCTTCTCTGAGACTTCGGGGTCCGTTGTGACCTGGCCATTTAGCCCATGGTGTGCAATAAAGTGCCGCTCAGACGTAAAACAACCCAAAATCCTGTCAAATTTCATCTCTTAATAGATGGCTCGTGTTGCGACAATTCTTTTATGTGTTTTTGTTTTCATACTTGTATCAGTTTTCATAGTGATTTTTTTTTATTAATATCCTTATTATACATCTAATATACACTGGAGGAAATTGAAAAAAGAACACCCAGAAGGAATTCCTTTAGGAACGTCATATTATAATATATTAATAATAAGGGCAGCAGAAATCGTCATCCAAAATTGAAAGTCATTGGACGAAATAATGACGTCACTGAGGACGACAACATGCATATGTACGCAGAGCGTATTTAAGAACTAGGGCATGAAGAAAGAAGTTGTTCGTCTTGTGTCGTGTTGTCCAGTGCTCTTTGAAGAAGCTGCCATGGCTGGATGACGCAAGCGCGCAACATTTGTTCGGTTGGCGGAGTTTGAACGAGGTCGTATAGTCGGTCTTTGGGAAACAGGTTGGTCTTTTCGTCACATAAATGCAATTTCAATAAATGCAAATTCAAATTGCACACCGCGTTGGACGAGAGGTATCGGCAGTGCTACGATGGTAGCATCGATTGGCAGAAGAGCATTGCACACTCGCAGATGTGGTTCCGGGCAACACAGAGTTGCGGACGCACGAAAGGATCGATGTATCAGGAGGGCGGCTGTATCAGAGTGGAAGGTTATGGCATCACAAATTCGATCCTCTGTCGTACCAAGGGTGTCTACAAGAACGATACGCAATCGTCTTTTGGAGGCAGGACTACGAGCACGCGTGCAGCTGGCACATTTACCACTGTTACCTCATCACTGTCGAGCACATTTGCAGTGTGGTCACGAACGAGTTCATTCGAGAGAAAGGTGGCACTCTGTGGTCTTCAGTGATGAAAATGCTTAGGAGCGTCTGATGGTCGTTTACGCGTCTGAAGGCGAGAAGTCGACAAGGTGAGTGACTTCTTCCATCGTACATCCGTCAACGACAAGGTGAAAGACTTCTTCCATCGTACATCCGCCAGCGACAAGGTGAGTGACTTCTTCCATCGTACATCCGCCAGCGGCAAGGTGAGTGACTTCTTCCATCGTACATCCGCCAGCGACAAGGTGAGTGACTTCTTCCATCGTACATTCGCCAGCGACAAGGTGAGTGACTTCTTCCATCGTACATCCGCCAACGACACACACAGGCCACTCATCATAGTGTGGGGAACGATAATCTGTCACTCTCCCCCGTGTCTGGTGTGTGTTTGTACAGGGTACACTAAATAGCAATTGTTACTATTTGTTGCAGATGTTACGCAACCACGGCAATCCCCGGTTCCGTCTTACGACACTACCAAGTTAACGGAAAGCTGTGACTATCTAGAGTAGGGGTCAAGAATGCGCCATATAGACGCACCTCATCCCCGACCTCACATGGCAGCAGTCCTAAAAAAGGAAAGCTAACCACCGGAAGAAACCTGAAATTTAATCTGTCCCCGGTTAGCCATGAACAAGGATATGTAGATCCAAGTTCGCTCGGCTCCCGGGGTGGAGACTCTTAGTAAGGCCCAGACTTTGAAAGGGCTCGTGCCTACTAGGGGGCTCAAACTATTCGGCCGTGCCCTTGAACTGCTCCACAGAGATCCTGATAGGTGAGGTCTAGACACCGGTCCAACCGATCGGCGATATCTTCGACCTCGGTTGGTCTTGGCTCTGTCCAACCGGGACAAAATCCGGTCGGCAAAGCCTTCGACTGGGTTGCTGAGCCCGAAGCACCCCCACCACCACCACCACGACAGGGTGGTCCCCTATTGGGGGGGGGGGGGCTGAATAGCAATACGCACGTCAGCGACATTGTACAGCTGGTCGTCCTGTCATATTTGTGTGTAATCCCAAATGCGATATTCTAGCAGGATAAGGCCCGCCCACATCATGCACGGACAACTCAACGTGCTCTTCAGGCAGTGCACCAACTCCCTTGGCCAACATGCTCTCCGGACTTGTCTCCAATCGAGCATGTCTGGGACTGGATCGGGCAAAAACTCTTCTGCGGACCGCAGTCCGCAGGTAGTCCGCAGGTCCGTGGCTTGGAAAGGCTGCCGTCCATCGCATGGGACGTTAAGCCGCGGCCCTGTGTGCGATAGAGCCATACCCTGTGCACGTTAAAGAACACGTTGCATGGCCTAGACGGGAGGCTACCATCTTCATGGAGTTCTAAGTCTATCTTAGCAGGCAATGACCATTGTTGAATTACGCGTCCAAATTGAAAGCGCACGGAATGGTATCCCCCAGAGTGATATCCAGCATTTGTACACCGATTGCATTTCAGATTGTATTGCTGCTGGACCAGGTTCAACACCTTATTAAAATGTGCCTTCTGTAAAATGTAATACTCATTAAAAGGTAAAATAAACATTAATTCACTTCACACGTGTGATCACTGTCCTTTCACAACAAGTTGTTTCTACCAAATAAATCTCATAGATTATGCTTCAGTTGTTAATGGTGTTCTTTTTTCAATTTTCGCCAGCGAATATAGACGATTGTGGATGAATGACTGATGGCTGAGATGGGGATCAGTCTAATTCTAACTGTGATGCAGAAATGGTAGTGGCCTGAATATTTGCATCAAGGGGTAGTCCCAGTCGTAGATATGGGAAAAACTCCGAAAAATTTGACCTCCGACTTGTTCTTCAAGGTCAAAGAGAGATCACGTAGAAGTCAAACATTGATATACGAGGGCTAGAAACATGGAAATAGGTGTCTGATGGTGTTTCGAGTTGTAGATGTTGGAAACGTTACCAAATTCCGGATACGGAGGGCCCTTCGTGGTCAAGGGGCGAGGATGGCTCAGTCGGTATAGCGCCAGGCTCGTAATTTGTAGTTCCCAGGTTCGAGTCCCAGCTGGGTCAGCGTTCAGATTTATCTCCGCAAAACTTTCCGCCCTGCCCACGGTCAGTAGGGGGCACTGATGGGCTTGGAAAGGCCGCGGACCGTCGGATGGGAAGTTAAGCCGGTGCCCCGTGTGCAATAGAGCCATACCCTGTGCACGTTAAAGAACACGTTGGATGGCCTTGACTGGAGGCTACCAT
This sequence comes from Ryuthela nishihirai, assembly GCA_038380435.1. Lineage (NCBI taxonomy): Eukaryota > Metazoa > Arthropoda > Arachnida > Araneae > Heptathelidae > Ryuthela > Ryuthela nishihirai. Next base: position 44,483,023 of record JAWZYU010000028.1, read on the forward strand.
CTGTCTCCCAACACCTGTTCCAGTGGATCCCCTCCTCCAACCTTCTCTGAGTCTTCGGGGTCCATGTGACCTGGCCATTTAGCCCATGGTGTGCAAAAAAGTGCAGCTCAGAGGTAAAACAACCCAGTACTTCACTCTGACACACTATGATCTATGTTAACAGCTCTGCCGTTTCATATTTAATGATCCGTAAAGATGTATATATTAAAACTATAATTTCATTCAAGTCACTATCGGCTTTAATGTAATACTCATTAAAACGTAAAATGCACTGTTACTTTGTTCAGCCACTGTAAAGACAATAGGTACCTATAGGTGACTAACCGTTGGCGATAGCAGGTATGCTCATCTAGGCTCATTGTTTTGATCCCTGGTTGTCCGCCGTCTTCTTGTCAGTGCTGGCTGCCGGAATGGATACCTGGCTTGGGTTGGGTTGTTTTTCCTCTGAGCGGCACTTTTTTGCACACCATGGGCTAAATGGCCAGGTCACATGGACCCCGAAGGCTCAGAGAAGGTTGGAGGAGGGGACCCACTGGAACAGCTGTTGGGAGACAGATGGTAGCCTCCCGTCAAGTCCATCCAGCGTGTTCTTTAACGTGCACAGGGTATGGCTCTCCCGCACACGGGGTCACGGCTTAACGTCCCATCCGACGGACGGCGGCCTTTCCAAGCCCATCGGTGTCCCCTACTGACCGTGGGCAGGGCGGGGAATTTTACGGAGATAAATCTCAACGCTGACCCAGCTGGGACTCGAACCTGGGAACTACAGATTACGAGCCTGGCGCGCTACCGACTGAGCCACCCCGCCCCACCGATACCTGGCAGTCAGAGTTCGATTGCTGAGGTGAATCAATTACTCGCACATACACTTATACATAGACGACGATAACACAAGTTGACAACACAACAATTTTTAATATAAACGCTAAATTTACATTAAAAACTTCTAAAAACTTAAACAAAGTTTTAACGTGTTTTGCCCATCACTAGAGCTTCTTCAGAAAATATAAGGGACACGTTACTGTCGAATATATAAACCTTGTGTCTATGAGGTTTGCTATGTCATTCCTTAGGTTCTCCCTATTGTTGGAGGTATCTTTAGCGAGAGTCCTGTTGCAAGAGCAGTTTCCAAGGTAGTGGGTGCTCGGCGATGTCTTTCATGCATTCATTTTTCTTTTGAAAGATGTGATATTGCTCCGCTAAGTCCCTCTGGAAATCGGAGCTGGGTGCACATATTATTCTTGCTTGCTCGAAAATCTGTATAAAGGATCTATTGAAGGTTTTTTTGTCCAATACTGTGGTGCATCTTTTGTACTTGATATCCCTCCTATGTTCCTTGAAATTTATCTCACATGTTTTATCGATGCAAGGTTGAGTATTTTGGCTTTGGAAGTCTTGGGTTGGGTTGGGTTGTTTTACCTCTGAGCGGCACTTTTTTGCACACCATGGGCTAAATGGCCAGGTCACATGAACCCCGAAGGCTCAGAGAAGGTTGGGGGAGGGGACCCACTGGAACAACTGTTGGGAGACAGATGGTAGCCTCCCGTCAAGGCCATCCAGCGTGTTCTTTAACGTGCACAGGGTATGGCTCTCCCGCACACGGGACCACGGCTTAACGTCCCATCCGACGGACGGCGGCCTTTCCAAGCCCATCGGTGTCCCCTACTGACCGTGGGCAGGGCGGGGAATTTTGCGGAGATAAATGTCAACGCTGACCCAGCTGGGACTCGAACCTGGGAACTACAGATTACGAGCCTGGCGCGCTACCGACTGAGCCACCCCCGCCCCTGGAAGTCTTGGAGTGGCACTTCGTATACTCCGCCTATTAGCGAATTTTTATCTGTTTTAACGAGTTTCAGATTCTTTTCAGTTTTCAGATTTTTATCTCTGTCTGTTTAATGAGGTTCGGATTATTTTTACTGGCCGCAGCGGGGCGGGGGTGGCTCAGTTGGTAGCGCGCCAGGCTCATAATCTGCAGTTTCCAGGTTCGAATCCCAGCTGGGTCAGCGTTGAGATTTATCTCCGCAAAATTCCCCGCCCTGCCACGGTCAGTAGCAGACACCGATGGGCTTGGAAAGACCGCCGTCCGTCGGATGGGACGTTAAGCCGTGGCCCCGTGTGCTGGAGAACCATAACCTGTGCACGTTAAAGAACACGCTGAATGTTCTTGACGAGAGGCTACCATACGTCTCCCAGGAACCTAGATGAGCAATATCTCCCAGGAGACAGATGGTAACCTCTCGTCAAGACCATTCAGCGTGTTCTTTAACGTGCACAGTTATGGTTCTCCAGCATATGGAGCCACGGCTTAACGTCCCATCCGACGGACGGCGACCTTTCCAAGCCTTGACGGGAGGCTACCATCTGTCTCCCAGGAGATGCCTCCCGTCAAGATGATGGTAGCCCCCAGGAGACAGATGGTAGCCTCCCGGCAAGACCATCCAGCGGCAAATTAATTAATTAAGTGGCAAATTAAACTTTGAACGGAAAAAAAATGGGATATACGATAAATTAAAGATCTCAATCAAGCCTTTCTAAATCTCACAATATTCGTGCAGTATTTAAAAAGTTACGAATTTTTGAATACCTTATGACTGTATTTCAAAAGTTAGTTTAAATTTAAACATTAAATATCATTCTGAACCACTTAGTAAATTATGATCATGCTTTCAAACTCTGCTTAATCATTATTTCAATTTTTGTCAATTACGTTTCCCTGCAGAACAAGCAAGCTTAAATATTCAGGCTTCTGTAACTGCTGAAATACTGAGCGAATATTGTTGAACATCGGGATTTATAAAGATTCCGTTTAGATCTTTATTTTATCATCAGTCACACTGGGGCCAGAGGTGGCTCAGTCTGTAGCGCACCCAGTTCGTAATCTGCAGTTGTCAGGCTCGAGTCGCACTGTGCCAGCGATTAGATTTATCGCCGCAAAACTCCCCGCCTTGCCCTCGTTCAGTAGGGAACAGCGATAGGCTTTGGATAAGCCGCCGTCCCTCGTATGGGACGTAAAGCCGTGGTTCCGTGTGTGGGAGAGCCATAGCTCATGCACGTAAAAAAAAACATTGGATGGCCTTGAGGGGAGGCTATAATCTGTTTCCTAACAGCTGTCCAGTACGTCCCCTTCCCCAATATTCTCGGGCTCTTTGTGACCTGGCATTTAGCCTATTATATGCACAAAAGTGCCGCTCAGAGGTAAAACAATCCATAATAAATTGGCAGACCAGTGTATGTGATACCATAATAACATGTAGACCAGTGTATGTGTATACGTAATAAATTGGCAGACCAATGTGTGTGATACCATAATAATATGTAGACCAGTGTATGTGTATACGTAATAAATTGGCAGACCAGTGTATGTGATACAATAATAATATGTAGACCAGTGTATGTGCATACGTAATAAATTGGCAGACCAGTGTATGTGATACCATAATAATATGTAGACCAGTGTATGTGTGTATACGTAATAAATTGGCAGACCAGTGTATGTGATACCATAATAATATGTAGACCAGTGTATGTGTATACGTAATAAATTGGCAGACCAGTGTATGTGATATAATAATAATATGTAGACCAGTGTATGTGTATACGTAATAAATTGGCAGACCAGTGTATGTGATATAATAATAATATGTAGACCAGTGTATGTGTATACGTAATAAATTGGCAGACCAGTGTATGTGATACCATAATAATATGTAGACCAGTGTATGTGTATACGTAATAAATTGGCAGACCAGTGTATGTGATACCATAATAATATGTAGACCAGTGTACGTAATAAATTGGCAGACCAGTGTATGTGATACCATAATAATATGTAGACCAGTGAATGTGTATACGTAATAAATTGGCATACTAGTGTATGTGATACCATAATAATATGTAGACCAGTGTATGTGATACCATAATAATATGTAGACCAGTGTATGTGTATACGTAATAAATTGGCAGACCAGTGTATGTGATACCTGCACTATCTTCATGCTTGGTATTTGATTCAACAGTTTTCATGTATGGTCTAGAAAACCTTAACTTAATGACTTATTATTTTTGTGAAAGAGTGAGTTAATTAATTGTGCGAATTGAAGTGAATAAATTGGATTTGTTGCAAGAAACGCTACCGAAATTAATGCTGGGATTAAAGTATTAAACAATTCATGGTCTTCCAGACCTTATCAGCACAGAATAGTGAACAGTGGTTTTTGGTTCATTAAAGAACCTACCTTTCCCCACATGTTCATAGTGTATTAATAACAGTATTCGTAAATTCCTTATTTGCCCAATATTGTAATTATTACGACCGTTGAGAAACAAAACCCATTAAGAAGGTTAATGAGGTTTTTGTCTTTTTCTAATTAGAGAAATAATGATTTTTCTTAAGAAGAGAGTGTGGTTGATAGTTTTTTTTTTATTTTCTGGTGATGCAAAGGATGTGGTCACTAAGGTAACTAAAAGCATCTGAGAAAAATAATACTTCATTTAGGCAAAGCGATAGAGCTGATGATTCGATATAGGCCCCAGTAATTACATATTCGTTGACAGAAAATGAAAGAATTTTAACTCGCTTATCCGATTTTGGTTAAAACGAAATTTTGAGTGTTTTAAAGCCATGTTCATTTACGAAAAATCATAGAGTTTGATATCTCTAGCCGACACAAATCATAGATAGGAGCTGAGGCAGCTCGCCTAGTAGCGCGCCAGGCTCGTAATCTGCAGTTCCTAGGTTCGAGTCCAAACTGGATCAGCGTTGAGATTTATCTCCACAAAACTCCCCGCCCTGTCCACGGTCAATAGGGGAAACCGATCTGCTTGGAAAGGCCGCCGTCCGTCGGATGGGACGTTAAGCCGTGGCCCCGTGTGCGGGAGAGCCATACCCTGTGCACGTTAAAGAACACGCTGGATGGCCTTGACGGGAGGCTACCTCTGTCTCCCAACAGCCATTCCAGTGGGTCCCTTCCCCAACCTTCTCTGAGCCTTCGGGGTCCTTGTGACCTGACCATTTAGCCCATTTTGTGCAAAAAAAGTGTCGCTCCGAGGTAAAACAACCAACCAACCAATCCTAATTGCGAATCACAGACAGCAGCTGAGGCAGCTCGCCTAGTAGCGCGCCAGGCTCGTAATCTTCAGTTCTAAGGGTTGAATTCCACCTGTGCTAGCGTTGAGATTTATTTGCGTTAAATTTGCAACCCAATTGTGCTTGGAGCTTGGAAAAGCCGCCGTCTCTCATAATGAAATTATAGAAACCGATTTCTCCATTATTATCATCTACGTTAAGGAACACGCTGGACGGCCTTGACCAGTCTTCTTATCTGTCCCCTAATAACTGTTCAGTGGGTCGCCCTCCCCCAAGCTTCTCTGAGAAATTGGGGTCCTTGTCACCTGCCATTTAGCTCATTATATTCCAGAAAATACCGCTCATAGGTAAAACAACCCAAAATTTATAATCCCTTTTTTCAAGCAGTATTACAAGCGCATTTATTTAAATGTTTATAACTATTCCAGAAAATTTCCGTCTTGGATAGATGAAATCTTCAACACGGAAATGTTTTTCAAATGAGAATATTGCTATGTAGCAGATCCATTGCCTATATACGATTTTTGTAATTCGTTTCTGACATGAAACGAATGCATATTTGTCAGTTTTTGAAATATGCATTGTCCGTCCAAATTATTTCGAACACCTGCCAAATTAATCGTCGTACAATACCCAAATTTTAAAGTTTTGAATTCTCTGGTCATAGTTCTTTTTGAAATGGGTTTTGAAGTTGCTGATAGTAGTCATCTCTTAACTGATGAGCGTTGAGATTTATCTCAGCAAAATTCCCCGCCCTGCCCACTGTCAGTAGGGGACACCGATGGGCTTGGAAAGGCCGCCGTCCGTCGGATGGGACGTTAAGCCGTGGCCCCGTGTGCGGGAGAGCCATACCCTGTGCACGCTAAAGAACACGCTGGATGGCCTTGACGGGAGACTACCATCTGTCTCCCAACAGCTGTTCCAGTGGGTCCCCTCCCCCAACCTTCTCTGAGCCTTCGGGGTCCATGTGACCTGGCCATTTAGCCCATGGTGTGCAAAAAAGTGCCGCTCAGAGGTAAAACAACCCAACATTAAAGAACACACTGGATGGCCTTGACGGGAGACTACCATCTGTCTCCCAACAGCTGTTCCAGTGGGTCCCCTCCCCCAACCTTCTCTGAGCCTTCGGGGTCCATGTGACCTGGCCATTTAGCCCATGGTGTGCAAAAAAGTGCCGCTCAGAGGTAAAACAACCCAACATTAAAGAACACGCTGGATGGCCTTGACGGGAGACTACCATCTGTCTCCCAACAGCTGTTCCAGTGGGTCCCCTCCCCCAACCTTCTCTGTGCCTTCGGGGTCCATGTGACCTGGCCATTTAGCCCATGGTGTGCAAAAAAGTGCCGCTCAGAGGTAAAACAACCCAACATTAAAGAACACGCTGGATGGCCTTGACGGGAGACTACCATCTATCTCCCAACAGCTGTTCCAGTGGGTCCCCTCCCCCAACCTTCTCTGTGCCTTCGGGGTCCATGTGACCTGGCCATTTAGCCCATGGTGTGCAAAAAAAGTGCCGCTCAGAGATAAAACAACTCAACCCAACTCTTAACTGATGAACTCTAAAGTTCATGCAAGCAAACGCCTAGTTCTGTCTGTCTGAGTCATTTTCTTTCCGCATTTACCACTATTGGCGGTCGTTTGCCTAAACCATTCCATTCTCTTGGGATTTCATGCCCGTGATTTTCCTCTAGGTTCGATCACCTCCATTACCGATGCTTCCGTCCACCGCGTTTCAACAGTGAGTCCCCCTTTCGAATTCCGATCAACCTTTGTACCCATGTCGCACTTTACATTGCTTTCCACCGTGCCTTGACGACTTTTATAGGATTTTGTAGTATGCTTAAATCTAAACGAAATTTTGCATACATTGGCTTAGTTTCGTGGTGGTTGGTTGTTTTATCTCTGAGAGGCACTTTTTGTGCACACCATGGGTAGGTCACAAAGACTCCGAAGGCTCAGAGACGGTTGGGGGAGGGGGACCCACTTGAGCAGCTGTTGGGAAACAGATGATAGCCTCCCGTCGAGGCCATCCAGCGTGTTCTTTAACGTGCACAGGGTATGGATGGCTCTCTTGCACATTGCACCACGGCTTAACATCTCACCCGACGGACGGCGGCCTTTACAAGCCCATTGGTGTCCCGTACTGACCGTGGGCAGGGTGGGGAGTTTTGCGGAGACACATCTCAACGCTGACTCAGCTGGGACTCGAACTTGAGAACTGCACATTACGAGCCTGGCGTGCTACCGACTGAGCCACCGCCGCCACAGTTTCGTGGTGATTTGAGACAGTTTATTGATTCGCCTTTATCATAGGATCATATAGTAGTGATTTTAAACTATTTTGGTGTAGAAAAATTACCATACATATGTATAGGTTGAACTTTATTAAGCACGATATTTTGATAAAATGTATTATAAATATGGAGTAAACCATTGATTAATTGATTGATTTTGTTCTGGTAAAAAAAATACGAAACGTATTGTCTCTCGCACTGAAGATAGTAGCAGACCAGATAAACAACAAAACAAGCAATAGCATAGGATTTAGGAATTAGCCCTTAAAATTTATACCTATTAGAATAATAATACAGGAGGCCTCAACGATAATCTCCAAAACATTTCTCTCAATCATTATTAAACTGTTGAGCCTAACGCAGTTCACGGAATCTGAACCTTTCAATATAAAAAGGGAATATTTTTCAAATTATATATGTATGAACATATATTACTTCCTCTAGATATAATGGGAGTTATTTTATCATAGTGACATTCCAAGGATATTGCATGACCTGTCAGTCGTCCATGCAAGTCGCTGTTCGAGAATAACAAGACTTGATATTAATCGCCTTCTGACAGTGAGAGAAGGCTAACTACTTATTTCCGAAAAATTATTGCGACCAAACCCTTCTATTATTTTAGTAGGGACACGTGTTCTTTTTTAAGTGTCTTCCTACATCAATTCGTAATACTTCAACTTATCACTTTGCGACTTTATATATCTGCTATTATCGTTCATTGCTTGCCACTTTTCAAGAATGGGATTTTTTCCCTTTTTTTTGTACCTACTTGGAAAGAGTTCCCGTGTTCAATGACAAAAACCTATTATCTAATTACATGAGGGGAAAAGAAAAGAAGACTCGATGGATGGGGAGGGTGGGGGAAGAAAATAGGAAAGTGTACAATGGATTTGATGGTGTCTGAGCTCATCATTTTGAAATGACAGACGACTAAGGCAAAAAAGAAATCGTAAGAGAAGTGTGACGACTTTGCCAGTTAGAGGAAATGTTATTCGCATGATGGCACGAATGTCCTCATCGAAATGATTTTTCTCTCAAATTTGTAGCTGTGTGGGACGTATCTGTTTTGCTGTTGCGTGTGAGAAGGAAGTCCCGGATGGAGAAAATGAGGATTTGAAGACGAAGAGATTGATCAGTTTGAAGCGAGCTTTTGTCGACAAACTTACTGAAGGGAAGTGAAGTATGGTTGATGGGATCACGATTTTTTTATCCCTTTGGCTAGCTGAAGGAGAGGAAAAAAAAGGAAATGTCCTTGTGCTAAGACTTCATTGATAATACTTTCGCTGATGCGTAGTGAAGGTTCTTTCGTGTTAAGTGTACGTGTCAATTTAAGACCGCTTTGGCTTTTACGATAGAGTGATTTTCGTAAGGAAGAGACTCCGGTGGAGGTCTGTTTCTCTTTGGAATCAGGAGATCAAAGATTTGAAGAAAGTCTGTTTAAAGTGCGAAGTTTGCAAGTACCGTTTGTCGATTACGACGAAAAGGAAAAATTCGTGTTTCGTGACATAAAAATAGCAAAGAGTTTGGGATGCAATTAATATTTTGGGAGTGTTTTCATTAACGTGGTTAAAATGTTACATTTATTATTTATTGTAAAGGTAGGGGGATATTAAAGAGGAAGATTTAGGTTGTTTCAACACTGAGGAACAATTGTTTTTGCATTTGAGAGATAGGTTAGGTGAACGAGAAACACTTCCGAAGTTGAGGCTGATAAGGAACAGAGTTCTGGAGGGAGTAGAATTGGAGAAGGAATGGAAAGGAGTGGAACTGGGGAAAAAATCAGATATGGAGGAGGGAGTAGAATTGGGGAAGGAATGGAAAGGAGTGGAACTGGGGAAAAATCAGATATGGAGGAGGGAGTAGAATTGGGGAAGGAATGGAAAGGAGTGGAACTGGGGAAAAATCAGATATGGAGGAGGGAGTAGAATTGGGGAAGGAATGGAAAGGAGTAGAACTGGGGAAAAATCAGATATGGAGGAGGGAGTAGAATTGGGGAAGGAATGGAAAGGAGTGGAACTGGGGAAAAATCAGATATGGAGGAGGGGCAGAACTGTGGAAGGAGCTGCACTGGAGAGAAGCACAGCTGAAAAATGGGCGTAATTGTGGAAGGAGCAGGGCTGGGAAGAGGAGAAGAGCAATGGAAGGAGCAGAACTGGGGAAGGAGATGAGCTGGAGAAAGAGCAGAACTGGTAACGAGCTGAACTGGGGAAGGAGAAGAGCTGGCGAAAGATCAAAGCTGGTAAGGAGATGAACTGAAGAAGGAGCAGAACTGGTAAGGAGCTGAACTGGGGAAGGAGATGAGCTGAAGAAGGAGCAGAACTGGTAAGGAGTTGAACTGAGGTAGAAGAAGAGCTGGAGAAGGAGCAGAACTGGTAAGGAACTGAACTGAGGAAGGAACTGAACTGAGGAAGGAACGAAACTGGGGCAGGAATAAAACTAGCTTTAGTGTTTAACTGACAGGACGATGGCTAAATATCAATCAAAAGAACGCAGTAATTCAATTAAACTAGGACTCTGTTTAGTAAGCTAAGTACACCATGTTTCCAACACTTTATATACGACACTTCATTGATTTCACTAAACATTTTACATAGAACATTGTCTTGAACACGAAACGAAACTTGGACAGCTTCCTGACATATTTGGAGTGGGGTGGTTCAGTCGGTACCCCGCCAGGCTCGTAATCTGAAGTTCCCAGGTTCGAGTCCCAGCTGGGTTAGCGTTGATATTTATATCTGCAAAACTGCCCGCCATGCCCACGGTTAGTAGGGAACACCGATAGGCTCGGAAAGGCTGCCGTCCGTTAAATGGGATGTTAAGCGTGGCGCCGAGTTGGATAGAGCCATATCCTGTGCACATTAAAGAACACGTTGGATGAACTTGACGGGAGACTTACATCTATCTTTCAACATAGGTTCCAGTGGGTTCCTCTCTCCAACCTTCTAGGGGTCCCTGTGACCTGGCCATTTAGCCCAGTGTGTGCAAAAACGTGTAGCTAAGAGGTAAAACAATATACAAATATATAAAATACAAATATGTAAAAGGTCATTTAGGATGACCTTTTATATATTGGTATAGAAATATTCGTTATACATTGAGGAAAACCATGCTACTTTCTCTGAAATGATGGCTTTTCCAAAATGGCGGCTTGCAATAAAAATAATGACACCTTTCTTAGTAGCGAAAAAAAATTGGAAGACAGGTGGCTAGGAATATCATAAAGTTGAAATCTATGCTGTAAAGTTGCTGCGAAAACTACAGACTGTGTACGAAAAAAAACAATCAGTGAAAGTTTGAGACCGTGCTACAAGGTCATGGAAAAAACCACAGAATATGCGTAAAGGATAGTGGAAGTTGGAGACACTGTTAAGGACAGTGACAAAAACGGCAGCCTATGAACAAGTGTCAGGGAAACTTGATTCAGTGAATCAAGTTTGTCGCAGAAACTGCATACTTTGAATAAGGATCAATGAATGTTAGAAACCGATTTTAGAGACGTCAGAAAAATTGGGTTGTTTCACCTCTGTGTGACATTTTTTTCCCAAACAATGGGTAAATGGTCCACAAGGGATCCCGAAGAGGCGGGGTTGGCTCAGTCGGTAGTGCATCAGGATTGTAATCTGCAGTTCCAAGGTTCGAGTTCCACTTGGGCCAATATTGAGATTTATCTCCCTTCCTGCCTTGTCAGTAGGGGACAGCGATGGGATTAAGAAGGTAGCCGTCCGACGGATGTTAAGTTAATCAGTGGCCCCCATCTGCGGAATATCCATGCACTGTGCATGTTAAAGAACACACTGGATGGCATTGAAGGAAGGCTACTATCTGTCTCCTAATAGCTGTTCAATGGGTCCCCTCACCTCAACCTTCTCCGATCCTTCGAGTCCCTGTGACCTGGTCATTTACAAGCCCAAGGGTTCAAAGAAGGTTGGGAAGAGGGAACCCACCGAATAGCTCTTAGGAGACAGATGGTACCCCCCGGCAAGTCTGTGCAACATGTTCTTTAGTAGGCAATGGGTATGGCTCTCCCAAACACGAAGCACACAGCTTTATGTCCCATCCAACGTACGGAGGCGGGACGGGGGTGGCTCAGTCGGTAGCGCGCCAGGCTCGTAATCTGAAGTTCCCAGGTTCGAGTCCCAGCTGGGTCAGCGTTGAGATTTATCTCCGCAAAACTCCCCGTCCTGCCCACGGTCAGTAGGGGACACCGATGGGCTTGGAAAGGCCGCCGTCCCTCGGATGGGACGTTAAGCCGTGGTTCCGTGTGCGGGAGAGCCATACCCTGTGCGCGTTAAAGAACACGCTGGATGGCATTGACGGGAGGCTACCATCTGTCTCCCAAAAGCTGTTCCAGTGGGTCCCCTCCCCCAACCATCTCTGAGCCTTCGGGGTCTACGTGACCTGGCCATTTAGCCCATGGTGTGCAAAAAAGTGCCGCTCAGAGGTAAAATAACCCAACGTACGGAGGTCTTTCCAAGCCCATTGATGTCCCCTACTGTTGAAGGGTAGTGTGGGAAGTTTTTGCGGAGATAAATCTCGAAGCTGGCCCAGGTGAGACTCGAACCTGACAACTGCAGATTAAGAGCTGACGCACTACCAGTTGAGTCACCCAAGCCTTCAGAAAAAATGGATTATAGAGGAAAATTACCTAACAACATGTTGTTGGATTAAAAAAAATGTCATGTCGCTTAATGGGGGGGGGGGGGGCTAGTCGTGTGCACTAAACTGGAAAGCACCTTCTGGACCAGAGTCTTCAATTACAGTCAATTACATTTCCAGTGATTAATTCTATCGTATGATGCTTAAAGTTACTAATAGAGGATGATTGCTCTGCGAGAGGTAACTCAGCGGTCAGGTCACCTGACATGTTATCAGAAGGTCGTGGGTTCAGATCTCACCCGACTAATGACAATGTTTCCTCTATAATTATCTAAGATATTTTATATAACTTTTACTTTGTTTAATAAGTTGGTTCCAAGAAACTTTCTTGTTACGTTATTCTTTTCATTGGTATATTCAAATATAGAATATGGTATATTTGAAACTGATGTTTGGGATTATTAACAAAATTTAAATAATTCATATTTGGTGCATAAGGGAATTTTCAAAAGTGCATTTAGAATTAAATATTTAAATATTTCGTTTCCTATAAGATATTTTCATAATATTAGACAAGTTAATTTTTACAAAATTATTTTATTCCTATCATCATCCTCCTCCTCAAGCAGCCATGGACTACAGAGGTCGAACCAGACCGAGCAATTTAGTTCTCCAAGCAAGTCTGTCCTGATCTACATCTACTGTATCTGCCACTGCACACCAATTCTAACAAGGTCCTGTTTGACGTTGTCTGCCCACCGCATCCTTGGTCTCCCCTTCTTTCTGAGGCCTTTAGGCACACTGTTCATAACCCTATTCGCCAATCTATAATTATTCATACGGGCAACATGGCCAAACCAGCGGAGTCTCTCTCTGCACAATATGCTGCTTAAAGGAGGTTGCAGACTCCTTTGCCTAACCTCATCATTAGTTACAAAGTTGAACCACCTAATGCAAAAGATAGTGCGTAAGCATCTGAAATCAAAAGCATCTAGTTTCCTGTTATCTTGTTTACAAAGTGTCCAAGTTTCACTACCATAACTAACCCTAGAAAGAACCAAACTATTATACAATCTAATTTTAATCTTTAGGTGTATACGCCTATTTTTCCACACTCTCCATAGATTCTTAAAAGTCCCGGCAGCAATCCCTATTCGTCTGTTAATCTCATGCCGCACATCACCATTATCTGTTACAGTAAAAGTTATATAAAATATCTTAGATAATTATATAGAGGAAACATTGTCATTAGTCGGGTGAGATCTGAACCCACGACCTTCTGATAACATGTCAGGTGCCCTGACCGCTGAGTTACCTCTCGCAGAGCAATCATCCTCTATAATGTAATAATTCCCAAGGAAATTAAACTGTGACACCTGCTCAAGACTGCAACCATTCAGATTAACTGAATCACAGCCTGCCTGACCAATTTTCATCACTTTAGTTTTTTCTCTGTTTATAATCAAACCTACTCTACTACCAGTTTCATCAACAGTTCGAATGAAAGAGTTCATCTCATCAACATCATTTGCCAAAAGGGCTAAATCATCAGCATAATCTAAATTTAAAAATCTTCGTATCTCCAGTCCATTTAAGGCCAAAATCTTTCCCTTGAAGTGAATTTCGCATAATATAATCAATAACCAAACTAAAGAGAAAAGGAGACAAAATGCACCCTTGTCGAACACCAGAAGTAATGCTAAACCAATTGCTACAAGCCTTACCAACTCTCACACACGACTCAGTGTTATTATAGAGAGATTTCATTAAGTTAACTAACTTGTCTGGTAAACCATATGATTTCACAATTAACCACAAATTATGACGATCAACAGAGTCGAAAGCCTTTTTGAAATCAACAAATCTAGCCGCCAAAGGTTTCTGAAACCCGAAACATTTCTCAAGAATATGCCTAAGTGAAAATATCTGATCCACACATTCCCTACCACTTCTGAATCCACATTGCTCATCACGCAATTGACTGTCAACCAGATTCTTAATTCTATTAAGCACAATCATGGAAAGAACTTTACCTGGAACAGAGAGTAGGCTGATACCCCTATAGTTATCAAAAGAACTGTGATCACCTTTTTTGAAAATAGGGATACAATAGCTCTGATAAAATTTTTAGGAACCATACGTTTATCATAAAAGATATTCAAAATTTCAGTCATCCAAGTGGTAACCGAAACATTCCCAGCTCTAAGCATTTGGGTAGTAATTTCATCTATCCCTGAGAATTTATGTAGTTTAAGTTTAGAAACAGCCAACATAACTTCAGGTAGTGTTATAGGGCCAACATTAAAGCCACCAATGCATCTATCATCATTGCAAACAATGGGAGTAGAACTAACTACATTGTTTAGAACATCACTGAAATGCTCAGCCTTACCATGTTTATCCTTCAATCCTTGTATACCTGTCCGTTTTCTACCACACAAAACATTAACTATCTGGTACAGCTCTCTGCTGTTGTGTTGTCTAACTGTTTCCTCGGCTTTGTCAGCCAAACCATGAAGCCAAAGATTCTTATCAGCAGCTAACTGATTTTTTACAAGTTGATTACGTTCTCTGTAATGCATTCTATTAGGACTAGTAGGGTATTGATTAAGGACATTCCTGCAGTTCTTTCTTTCCGAAATAAGCTCAAGTGCCTTATCACTCAGATAATTCTGCCTCTTCTGCTCCTTTTTTCCTAATAGAGTACTGTTAGTGTCCAAAAAAGCCTGTTTAAAATGATCCCATTCTTCCTCAACTTCAGTAATAAGCACACCATGACTGTCATAATGACTAAGTAACCTATCATGGTAAGCTTTGGCTATAACTGGGTCTTTCAGAGCTTCAGTATTAAAAGTAAATTTTTTAACCCTAGCACAACACTTTTTAAGTTTAAGTTGCAAAACACTTTTAACAAGGTAATGGTCAGATCCAATTTCAGCTCCCCTATTTTACTTGGTATTCCTAGCAGAACTAGCGCATTTGCTGTTAATTAATATATAATCAATCATATTCTTATGCAGCCCATCAAGTGAAACCCATGTGTACTTATGTATGTTGCGGTGTTTGTAATAAGTGTTAGTTATTCTGAATCCATCGAGTTTACTTACCTGTAGGAGACGTTGCCCATTGCCATTGCAGCTACCAATATCAAAAGGGACTATTACTCCTCCCCATAGGTCAGAGTGAGTACCGACTTTGGCACTGAAATCACCAAGAAGAAGGGTAATATCTCCTTTCTTGACAGAATTCAAAATATCCTGAAGTTGTCCATAAAACCTATCCTTCTCATCCTCATCGGCATCCTCAGTGGGGGCATAACAGCAGATAACATTCAAGTCTTTAACGCTTGTCTGAAATTTTGCTGTAAGAAACCTTTCATTAATGCACTCATATCCTAGAAGATCATCACTAGCGTGTCTGTTGAGAAGCAGACCCACGCCGTGGTGATGCCTATTGTCGTCCCTCCCTGAAAAGAGAAATTTAAGATTATTTTTAAGAATCTGACCTTTTTCTGTCCATCTGGTCTCTTGCAAGCAGAGAATATCTAAATTATAATGGTGGAATTCTTGTGTGAGGACATCAAGAGAAAAAGCTCTGTGCAGAGTCCTCACATTCCAACTACCTATGGGGAGAAAATGGTTAGTGGGATGTTTAAAGAAACTATGTTTATTGAGAGAGGGAATGCCGACAATATCAAACAGCCCCCTAATCGCAGACATGGGGCAAAGACCGGTTCCCCCACTACTAAAGTCTGAAGCTATCTACACTGGAAGACTTCCTCCAATGTAGAATTTGACGATGCCCGTAGAAGCAAGAGTTCAGGTGCCTGCGATCACCTCTGCTCAGGATTATCCACCAGCTGATAAACATATCCTGTGAATCTATTCACTTGGGGCTGTCAACCCACAAACAAACAGAAAACACAGCGGAAGATTTTCCCTCCACAGAAGCCCACCAGTGCAGCAAAATCAGGATCCATAATCAAGCTCAGAGCCATATATCTGTCCAGTCCAGTGGGTTTATATGGTCAGCACCAGTACCCTGTGTGGTTGACCACTCCTCAGCAGGGTAGTAAAAAAAAGAAAAGTAGCCAGAGTTGTCCAGATCAGTAGGCCACACTAATCTGGCAGCCTTCCCCTTCCGTTCAGTTCCACAAGAGAGTATCTTTTTTGAAAGGTACTAACCGTCTGCACCACGAGAAGGCGGGGTCGGACATTAGGGGCTAGGCCTGGCCGGTTCTATACCAACAATAAACTTGAATACCTCGGAAAACTGTTACTATTAATTCAAGAAGTCAACTACGTTAAAATTCCTTTACCGTTACGTTTCCCAGAGACGTTTTTCATACCTTGCACCATCAGTGTTTAATTATTTACCTTCAGAAATCATAAATGAAAATAACCTATACTATACAAAAAACTTTTACCTTTATTGTTTTAAATATTTCTAATGTAATAAGCGTATACACCTAAAGACTAAAATTTGACTGAATAATAGTTTGGTTCTTTCTAGGGTTAATTATGGTAGTGAAACTTGGGCGCTTTGTAAACAAGATAACAGGAAACTAGATGCTTTTGATTCTAGATGCTTACGCAGTATCTTGGGCATTAGGTGGTTCAACTTTGTAACTAATGATGAGGTTAGGCAAAGGAGTTTGCAACCTCCTTTAAGCAGCATATTGTGCAGAGAGAGACTCCGTTGGTTTGGCCATGTTGCCCGTATGAATAATATAGATTGGCGAATAGGGTTATGAACAGTGTGCCTAAAGGCCTCAGAAAGAGGGGAAGACCTAGGATGCTGTGGGCAGACAATGTCAAACAGGACCTTATTAGAATTGGTTGCAGTGGCCGGATGCAGCAGATGTAGCTCAGGATAGATATGCTTGGAGAATTAAACTGCACGTCTGGTTGGACCTCCGTAACCCATGGCTGCTTGATGATGATGATGATGATGATGATGATGATGATGATGATGATGATGTAGAAATGTATTGTGGAATACGTACATAATATGACGTTTACTTTGTATTGTTGTTTACTATGTGACACAACATGCTGCTGCCGAAATTTTCATTGGAAACATTCAGCAGAACTTGAACGTGCATCTGCCCCTTGGTTCTCTACAGAATGTAATTTCTTTTCTTTCTCATTTATGGTATATTTTTATTTATTGTGCATAGCTTGTGTGTATTGGTTTATGTATTTTATGTAATGAATTATTATTATTGTTGTTGTTGTTGTTGATCGAGCTTGTAAAAAGATATTGAATAATTATCATTTATAATGTAAAACAACTAGAGATAAATTTCTAATTGATTTACAGATGATCACCAATGATATTCGCGTAGAATTCCGTAGAAATCCTGAGATCCATATTCAAATATGAGAGGAGCATTTCACAACAGGTTAGAACAAATCATCGCTGAGGTGTTGTTTAGCCCGGGAATAAAAAAAAGATCAACAATGCCTCTATCCCTGTTGCGCAACCTGTCACTCGAGGCTCTGATCTCGAGGCTATCACTAACGACAGCGCCACGCCACGAGGTGGAGAAGCTGATAATAAAAAGAGCATAATTCAATTTAACGTTGAGAGCTTTATTTTAAGTATTGATTCTCTGTACTTTTGCTCTTCCTTTTCAAACCTACTTCTTTCTCAGGAGAAGCAGCGCTTGCTAATATTTAATACTAGTAGATTTACCCCGGCTTAGGTCTGATCCTTAACTCAATTAGTTTCTCTCGTTTTCAAAACAAAAAACGAGCTAATGTTCTCACTTCGTCGTCCGTCAGTCTAGCCGTCAGTAGAGATTCAACTTCTTCTTTTGATATGTACTAAATATTCTGTTTTTTGGTCGGAGAGGTATTGACGAAAACACTCCGTGACGCTGAAATTGCACCATACAGAAACGTCGTGAGATTTTTACGCAAACAGCAAACAAGTGCAGCATTGCGGTAATAGAAAAGATTCTACTATGTGGGGCAAATCAAACGGAGAGAATCCGAGTTTTTTTTTGCGATATATAGGACAGAGAAGAATCCTAGAAGCTACTCCTAGCTTAATACAGGCCTTCTCATACAAGGACATGCCCTACCACGACCGAAGTCACTGCTGACCACTGCCTTGGTTAGAGCTAACACAACACACAAAGTTTGCCTTGCTGGAACAGTCGCTAGCTGCCTAACCACTATGCCAGTCAAGGCAAGACATGCCACCACCTCCACGAAACGCTCCATGAGTTTGCAACCTATAAAACTCTGAGCGAACCCTCAGAACGAGGTTCCTAGGAACAGCATGAATGAATGAAACAGTTTATTCATTTAAATATCATTATAAACATTACAGAAAAAATTTACAATTTAACAATAAGTGAAAAGGGAAATCTTAAAAAGCCTAAGCTTTCAAAACAATGTTTCCCAAAACGTATAATAAATTTTCAATACATTGATGCAACCTGCCATACTGATATAAAATGAGGCATACGTAGGTTATTTTGCATGAAGAATCGCTAACATAATACTATAGTAACATTTCAAGTAACAAATTGCTCTATTTTCTGCATTGATAATAAACAATTTTTTATAAGAATAGTTAAACTTATAGTAAATAGTAAATGATGATATAGCATCTGGAATTTCGTCATTCTACAGACTCGAACCTACAAACCTTATTGAACATTGACCAATAGTTTTCCTATAAATGGGTGCTCTAATTCTATGTTGTCTGATATCATAGTCATGTATTCGACTTTTATTTCACTACCTTATTTTTTATGGCATAAATAATATTTCCCACAGCAAATTTATGGACATTGAAGACATTCAGCATTTCATAAAAAGCCACTAAATGTTGTGCTGGATCTCGATAATTTAATTTTAAAAATTGGTAGACAGGTGGTAGTCTCCCGTCAAGGCCATCCAGCGTGTTCTTTAACGTGCACAGGGTATGGCTCTCCCGCACACTGGGCCACGGCTTAACGTCCCATCCGACGGACGGCGGCCATTCCAAGCCCATCGGTGTCCCCTACTGACAGTGGGCAGGGCGGGGAAATTTTGCGGAGATAAATCTCAACGCTGACCCAGCTGGGACTCGAACCTGGGAACTACATATTACGAGCCTGACGCGCTACCGACTGAGCCACTCCCGCCCCCAGGTGATGGCAAGAGAGATTGCAAGAATCTACATACAATCATCAGAATGGATGGTGGACGCCGAAGAAGAATACCGAAGGAGGACCGACAGATTCTGAGAAAGGCGTCTCCCACACCAAAAGTAGCTGCCATGAACAGAATGGTTTCGTCAACCTTGCACCACCCTGTAACACGACGAAACATTTCTGGGTGACTGGTAGAGGAAAGGTTGCATGCATGTCGGCCATTACGTGACCTTCCACTGAGCATCAGGCATCATCAACAGCGCCTGGATTGGTGTTGACTACGAACAACTTGGGATGCGAAGAGAATCGTGTCACCTTTAACTTTTTCGTTACAGCTGGTATAGCATTTGTACCACTCACTGGAACCCGTAGCACACTCCTTAATTGTAGGAGTGCCTGGAATCCTGTTTCAGAAAAATAACGCCAGGCCACATACCACTAAAATTAGCAGGGGATGTAGGTTAAGTTATGGCCATGTGTGCACGTTAAAGAACACGCTGAATTACCTTGGAGGAAGGGTACCATTTGTTTCTTAATAACTGTCCAGTGGATCCTCTCCTCCAACCTTCTCTAAACCCTTGGGGTCCTTGTGACTTGTCCATTTATCCCATTATGTGCAAAGAAAGAAAATGCTGCTCAGAGGTAAAACAAGCCAACCCAACCAAACAACAAACCGTCTTGTAGTCCATCTGTGTATGAAAGAAGTTGGTGCTTTTGCTCCATAACTGCAATCATGTCGTAGATTTGACAATTTAATTTCTGCTTTCTTTAAAGAAATGAATATTTGAAATAATTTCATTTTCTTTCAATAATTTGCTAAATTGTAAATCATGTTTTGCTTTAAATATTTATTTAAATTTTAATATAAAATCTTATCATTGGCCAATTTTTGATAAAAACAACCTATACTCAGTATCATTTTCACTGAGATTTCTTTTTGATTTTCAGACTTTAAGTTCTGATTTTTTTGTTCTGCCAAACCAGAACACTACTCCAAGTTTCGTAACATTTTCCTATTTCCTCTGTTTCTTGACAAGCAGACATATTCCAGTTTATCCCGTTTTTCTAGCTGTTCTTGATTCAGCTTCTCTCAACATCACTCAATTATTCAAATTTGAAACTTTTACTTGATTTTAAAGAAATTATGCTTCTTCTCAGTTGTTTTCTCTTTTTGGTTTTATAAGAAACAATCCCATGACATGCAAATCGGATTTTCATGGCACAACCGAACACTAACGAATCCAAAGGTGGAATAGGGTTATAACTCTCCTTGAGGACTTAATATATTGTTGCGGATCACAAAAATGGATTGCCACTGAGCGTGAGTATTAAAAACTATATTTCAAAACCAAATTCAATACAAGGTAAATTGTTACAAAGGAAATATGGATGAAGTATCTTATTAACAAATCAACTATTAACATGCACAAGTCATCAATCTTCCTGCGTAGAGCACACAATATCAGCTCTGTGTATTTTACTAAATACTACCTTTTACTTGATTTACCAGGTCACCCGAAGATCTTCACTCGCAAACCAATTCTCGTCCTGTGCTAATAACTTTTCACACACTAGCCGAACAAAAAGACAGTCCGTGTAGACATTCGAAGTTAGCCATAAAAGTTCCCACTTTTATACTTCCGCGTATACACAACACATCAAGTTACTTCTTGATACTTAACGATAAAAGATCCCACTTTTATCCTTCCGCGTATACACAACACATCAAGTTACTTCTTGATACTTACGCGCACTGTCTCAGAACAGCTCACCGTCCATTTTCGAACTCCTCGACCGTTACAACACAACGACCGTTAACGCTTCACTCTTCTTCTCCAAATTCTCCCAAAGTTCTTATTCGTTGGCTGAAACTTTTTGCTTTCGGTTGCCAGATTCCTTCTGTCGTAACACTGCCCCCTTCCTAGGTCTTGTTCGTCCCGAACAATTCTGGATTCCAAAGTTTCTTCAGTTCTTCGATGAAACGGGGCTAAACGATCCACGTGAACCACTTTGCACTTTGTAGCTGGACGTCGACGAATGCGATATACCACGTCATTAATCCTGTTAACTATTGTATATGGACCTTCCCAAGGTTTCTGAAGTTTTGGAGATAGTCCTTTCTTTCTATGTGGACTGTATAGCCAGACAAGATCTCCTTGATTGAAAATAGTTCCATTTGTTTTGCTGTCATATCTTGTTTTGGTTCTGTCACTTGTTATGTCGATGTTATGTCTAACGGAGTGATGGATTTCTTCCAGTCGTTGTTGCAATTCTTGTACGTATTGTGGAGTGGACACAGGCATTGCTTCGGGCCGACCATATAAAAGGTCACAGGGAAGACGTAACTCTCTTCCAAAAAGCATCATGGAAGGTGTCTGTCCAGTTGTCTCATGCACTGCCGTTCTATATGCCAGCAAAAGGAGTGGTACATGGCGATCCCAGTCACGTTGGTGGTCGTTCACAAATAATGCTAAATGCTGAGCAATTGTTCTATTGAACCTTTCAACCATACCATCCGACTGAGGGTGTAAGGGAGTTGTTCTGGTTTTCTGAATGCCTAATAGTTGACAGATGCCTTTAAATACATTGGATTCAAAATTCCGTCCTTGATCAGAGTGGAGTTGTAAAGGTACTCCATACCTACTAATGAAGTTATTAACTATCATCTCAGCCACTGTTGTTGCTTCCTGGTCTTGGATGGGATATACCTCAGGCCACTTTGTGAAATAATCCATTACCACTAATAAATATCGATTTCCATCATCAGTTCTAGGAAACGGACCCATTACATCAATGGCTATTCTTTCAAAAGGGGCACCAACGTTATACGTCTGCAGCTTACCCCGACTCCTAGTCTTAGGGCCTTTCTTTGCTGCACAGGCTTCACATTGCCTACACCATCTCTCAACGTCTGCCCTACTTTTCAGCCAATGAAATCGTTCCCTGGCTTTGGCTAATGTCTTATTAACACCGAAGTGTCCTCCAGTGGCATTATCATGTACATCTTTCATCACAAGTTCCACTCGGGATCGAGGAAGGATTATCTGCCAACGGATCAGCCGTCCAGTGGGATTCTCCCATCTTCTGTATAATACTCCGTCTTCCACTTTTAAGGAGTCCCACTGTGCCCAGTAACTTTTAGTAGTTGGACTATACCTCGAGATTTGCTCCCAATTAGGTCTTACATCAGATTTTTCAATCAATTCTAATATTGGTTTTATGTCTTCATCATCTAGTTGAGCCTTCCTGATTTCAATTGGATTCCAGATGTTAGGGGCGTCACTGTTTGTTTGTGTCGATACTATTTGTCTTATGGGCATTATCTCTTTAGTTTCAAATTTCAGTTCTGCATTATAGCAATGTTTACAGTTGTCAATACATGGGCGCCTGGAAAGAGCATCTGCATTCTTATGCATTTTACCACTTCGATGTTCGATGGAGAAATCGTATTCTTGTAACCGTTGTATCCACCTAGCGATTTGTCCTTCAGGGTTTTT
Source organism: Ryuthela nishihirai (assembly GCA_038380435.1). Lineage (NCBI taxonomy): Eukaryota > Metazoa > Arthropoda > Arachnida > Araneae > Heptathelidae > Ryuthela > Ryuthela nishihirai. The sequence continues at coordinate 44,505,652 of JAWZYU010000028.1, forward strand.
GAAGTTTAATAACCATCTAAGTGCAGCATGATCAGTACGTATAAGGAATTTCTGGCCATAGAGATAATGATGAAAATGTTCTATTGCTTTTACTATTGCTAACAGTTCTTTGCGTGTTACACAGTAATTCCGCTCTGGTTTGGATAAAGTTTTACTAAAGTATGCAATAACTCTCTCTTGTCCGTCTTGTTCTTGTGAAAGCACAGCACCAACTCCTGTGTTACTTGCGTCAGTATCTATTACGAATTGTTTTCCAGTTTGTGGGTACGCTAGCACTGGTGCTGTGGAAAGAGTTTTCTTTAGCTGTTGAAAGGCTATATCGCATTCGGTGGTCCACATAAACCGCTGGCCCTCTTCTGTCAGACGATGTAATGGCCTTGCGATGTTGGAGAAACCTTTGACAAATCTTCTATAGTAGGTGCAAAGTCCAATAAAACTACGAAGTTGATGAACATCTTGTGGTGGAGGCCAGTCTCTTACAGCTTCTATCTTACTAGGATCAGTCTTAATCCCTGCTGTAGTGATCACATGACCAAGGTAATGAACTTCTTGCTGGAACAGTTTACACTTTGTCGGTCCCAATTTTAACTTGGCTGCCTTAAGTTTTTCAAATACTTGACGAAGATTTCTCAAATGTTCTTCAAAAGTTCTTCCAAGAACTATGATGTCGTCCAAGTAAACCAGGCAGACCTCCAAAGACAAACCTTTGAGCACTGACTCCATTAGTCGTTCAAATGTGGCAGGTGCATTACAAAGTCCAAATGGCATCACCTTAAACTGCCAAAGTCCATTCCCTGTACTGAAAGCTGTTTTCTCACGGTCTTCAGGACGTATACCAACTTGCCAATAGCCGCTCTTTAAATCTAATGTTGAGAACCATTCTGACCCAGATAAAGTGTCTAGTGTATCGTCAATCCTGGGTAAAGGAAAGGAATCTTTCTTTGTTACGTCATTTAATCTGCGATAATCTACACAAAATCGTGTAGATCCATCCTTTTTCTTGACAAGAACTACTGGTGATGTCCAGGGACTCTGTGATGGTTCTATAATGCCCTGAGCTTCCATGTCCTTTATGAGTTGTTCCGTCTCCTCTCTTTTTGCCAATGGAAGCCTTCTTGCCGGCAGATGGACTGGAGGAGAATCACCAGTGTTGATTTTATGTTCTGTCAGGTTAGTACGGCCATAATCATTTGATGTGGCAGAAAATATGTCAGAAAATTCTTTTAATAGGTTCTCGGCCTTAACAGCTTGGTTTTCAGTTAATATTTGTCTTGTTTCTCTCCATAATTCAGTAAGATGAGACGGGATGTCTGTATGATTTTGATATGAATCGGTAACTTCTATTTTATTTATACTTGTTACACAGGTAACAGCTTCACATATTGCTAATTCCTCACCTTTTTTTAACAGTCTACTGGATTTGTTACAGTTCATCACTCTGATAGGGATCTGTTCTTTATCTATTCTGACTAAAGTCCTTGCAACCAGGATATTATGAGCCAAAGCTCCTTTACCAGAGGCATCAGTAACTGCCAATCGGAAGGCCCCAGAAATCTCCGCCCGATGTCCACGGACTATAACTTCACTTTGTGCTGGGATCTCTGTGTCTTCCGTCACTAAAATGGGAGTTACGCTTGATAAAGAATCAGACGTCCGGCTAAGCAGAGGAATCTCTTCTGTCTCATAGATGAGTAGGTTATCACTGGGTCTAATGTTGAATCCATGTTTCTTAAGAAAATCAAGGCCTAATATGCATTCGTCGTAGATGTCAGCGATGTAAACAGGATGGCGAACCAGACAGCTACCAACTCGAATATTAAGTTCTATTTTTCCATGAACCTTTGCACGATCTCCAGTGGCCGTTTGTAGGCTTATTCTAGACTGTGTAGTATTCAAGTTTGGGTGAGGTATTATTTTCTTTATTATATCCGTTCTGAGTAAAGTTACATTTGCACCAGTGTCGACTATCATACGGCAAGGTATTCCATTTATGGCTCCATCAGCTACTAATCCATTATTATCGCCATGTAATGTTGAAACGTGGGCGACTTCCCCTGGGGCCAACCAATCAACTGCCAGCCTTTGCCCCGCAAGACTGACTAATTTCTGTTTCCCTGATCCTGTTGTCTAGTTGATGGACTTGGACTCCTCATTCGTTTCCTAGTGCAGTTGGTACGAATGTGTCCGGTCTTGCCACAATTCCAACACTGAAGGTCTGTTGTAGGTTTTGAAGAAGAACCTTTTATATCTTTCAAAACGGATAGTATGGCTTTGGTTAGTTCTTTCATTTCATTATCCTTTTCTACAGTTTCTTCTGCACTCACAAATCTCACTGCACGTTTGTTCGCTCGGGAGGAAAACCTGGAGCACTCGTATTTCATAGCATGTACCACAGCTGACTTTAAGGATTCACCTTCCAACATCCTCAGAGATTGCTGAGTGTCAGGGTCAGCAATAGCATCAATAAATTGTAATTGAGCTAAATTATCTTGAATTTCTGGTGGACAGTTACTATAAGCCAATCTAGCTAGACGCTCAATATCACTAGCAAGCTCTTGCAAAGTTTCACCATTTTTCTGCATGCGATGTTTAAATTGAGTCACGTAATATTGTTTTAAATAACTATCACCAAACCTTAGTTCTAATGCAGAAACTAGACTTTGATAATCAAGTCGTTTTTCTTCTGGAACAGACTGCAAAACTTCCGCAGCAGAATTTCTTAAGGAAGCTGCAAGAAAACTGGCCTTTTGGAATTCATTCCACTCATTGGCTGTAGCGATAACTTCGAATTGTGTTTTAAATACTGTCCAAGATGATTGACCATCATATGTAGAAGGTTTAGTTGTATTTTTAGCGATATGTGTAATAACATTATTTCCACTAGAATTATTATTATCACAGGCAGAAGGTAACATTTCATTTCTCAAAATCTGAAACTGGCGTTCACAATCAGTTTTTACAATTTCAATTTCATGTTTATAATCTAACTTAACTCTATCAAGATCATCTTTTACACTATTTAGTTCGGTCATAATGTCCTTACACTTATCAGAAATCTTATCAATTTGAGAAGCCACTTCAGCTCTCATCTCAGTATTTTGTGCGGCTATTTCGGCTTTCAAATCATCTTTTTGAGAAACTATCTCCGTTCTCAACTCATTATTTTGTGCGGCCATTTCGGCTTTCAAATCATCTTTTTGAGAAACTATCTCCGTTCTCAACTCATTATTTTGTGCGGCCAGGTCACCTATTTTATTGCTTTGGGCAGCTATATCAACTTTCAAGCTATCACTTTGTCTAGCAAGGTCACCAATTTTGTTGCTTTGGGCAGCTAGATCACCTTTAATATCAGTCATATCGGCTTTCAAGTTATCACTTTGTCTAGCAAGGTCACCAATTTCACCTTTAATATCAGTCATCAACTTTACTAATTCATCCATACTTCTAGTTAACGGCATTCAATAAATTATCCCACTTCTGACACCAAATGTTGCGGATCACAAAAATGGATTGCCACTGAGCGTGAGTATTAAAAGCTATATTTCAAAACCAAATTCAATACAAGGTAAATTGTTACAAAGGAAATATGGATGAAGTATCTTATTAACAAATCAACTATTAACATGCACAAGTCATCAATCTTCCTGCGTAGAGCACACAATATCAGCTCTGTGTATTTTACTAAATACTACCTTTTACTTGATTTACCAGGTCACCCGAAGATCTTCACTCGCAAACCAATTCTCGTCCTGTGCTAATAACTTTTCACACACTAGCCGAACAAAAAGACAGTCCGTGTAGACATTCGAAGTTAGCCATAAAAGTTCCCACTTTTATACTTCCGCGTATACACAACACATCAAGTTACTTCTTGATACTTAACGATAAAAGATCCCACTTTTATCCTTCCGCGTATACACAACACATCAAGTTACTTCTTGATACTTACGCGCACTGTCTCAGAACAGCTCACCGTCCATTTTCGAACTCCTCGACCGTTACAACACAACGACCGTTAACGCTTCACTCTTCTTCTCCAAATTCTCCCAAAGTTCTTATTCGTTGGCTGAAACTTTTTGCTTTCGGTTGCCAGATTCCTTCTGTCGTAACAATATCTTTAAGGCAATCCATGAGAATTAGATATCAGCTCATGAAGCATTGAACGAGTCACTTCCGGTGCTCCAGGTGTCGGGGAGGGGGGGTCTCTATAGGAGGGGTTACTTTCGGTTGTTGTCGATTACATAGGTGACTTACAGGAGCGTTTTAGTGCGTTTTTTGGCACCAGTTTTTGGCCTCGTTTCGAAGTCACTTCTGGTCACTTCGGGTCATTTTTGGGGTCATTTCCGGTCTGTTTTACCATTTGGGAGTGTTGGGGACATTTAGGGGCTTTTTTGGAATTTTTGGGAATTTTTGATGGATTTTGGGAATATGATGCCTCTTTAATGGCTTCAAGTCACTTAATTTTTTTTCTATAGAAAGGGTCTTTTTGTGCCGGTTAAACCACTATTCACAGGGCGAAAAGCTGCATAATTGAGTGATTCCTTTGTTCTCCGGATTTCTGGGGTTGTAGGGTCTTTCTGTTACAGTCTCCTAGTGTCCGGTCACTCTACTCTTGTACAATGCAAATGGAGGACGATTTTTGAGCTACTTAATGTATTTTTAAGGCAATCCATGAGAAGTAGATAACAGCTCATGAAGCATGTAAAATCAATTCCACTCCAGATATATACAGGGTGAATCTGAAAAAGTGGGCAAAACTTTACGGGGTGGTAGAAGGCAGCTATACGAGCAATATTCGTCATAGAATGTATGGTCGGAACGCAAACGGCGAGCCGCTAGGTGGCGTTGGAAATGGTATAAAAGGGTCGGTCCTCGCACCCAACGGCATTTCTACCGTGGATTGCCGAGAGGATGGCTGGTTATACTAACCACGAAATGGTGGATATGCACTTTGTGTACGTTATTTTTATGCCGTTGAGTGCGAGGACCGACCGTTTTATACCATTTCCAACGCCACCTAGCGGCTCGCCGTTTGCGTTCCGACCATACATTCTATGACGAATATTGCTCGTATAGCTGCGTTCTACCACCCCGTAAAGTTTTGCCCACTTTTTCAGATTCACCCAGTATATACACACACTGGACTCAGACACAGTCAAATCCCCTCATTTAAACTTTCTAGTACACAACTGGAATCTTAACTAGCTTAAGTTCTTGTATTTATCAAAGATATATAGGAACCAATTATTTTACCCCATTAGTATCAGTCACTGGGTGTAAGAAAAGCTCTATTAAGATGGAAAACAACCCAATCCACTGTTCTATTTGCCTATTTTGAGGAAATGTTAGTTAAATAACACTGGGCTGGATTGACCTTTTCGGTAGCATGCCAGACTCGTAATTTGCACTTCACAGGATTACGTCGAAATTTTATCCTCTAACTGCCTTTCTGTTCTCGTTCAGCAAGGGGACATCGATGGTGACCGTCAGATGGAACGTTAATCAATGACTTCGTGTGCAGGAGACTCATATCCTGTGCTCCTTAAAGAATGGCTTTGAAGACAGCTACCATCTGTGTCCTAACAGCTGTCTAGTTGATCTCCTTCCACAACCGGGGCGGGGGCTGCTCAGTCGGTAGCGCGCCTGGCTCGTAATCTGTAGTTCCCAGGTTCGAGTCCCAGCTGGGTCAGCGTTGAGATTTATCTCCGCAAAAATTCCCCGCCCTGCCCACGGTCAGTAGGGGACACCGATGGACTTGGAAAGGCCGCCGTCCGTCAGATGGGACGTTAAGCCGTGGCCCCGTGTGCGGGAGAGCCATACCCTGTGCACGTCAAAGAACACGCTGGATGGCCTTGACGGTAGGCTACCATCTGTCTCCCAACAGCTGTTCCAGTGGGTCCCCTCCCCCAATCTTCTCTGAGCCTTCGGGGTCCATGTGACCTGGCCATTTAGCCCATGGTGTGCAAAAAGTGCCGCTCAGAGGTAAAACAACCCAACCCAAATCCTTCCACAACCTTCTCTGAACCACATTTGTTCCATGTTAACTGGCCATTTAATCTGTTTTGTGCACAAAAGTGTCTCTTAAAAGAAAAACAATCTAAGAAAAAACATTAAGGAAGCCAATATTTTCAGGAAGAATATTAAGAGTTCAATCAGCAAGTGATGCTGATTATCCCCGTGATCGCGGAAGAGAAATGCTTAACAGCATGTTGGAATCTTTTACGGCTGTAACTACCACACAGAAGATTTCACTTGAGGTTTTCAACAGCAAAAAAACAACATTGCGGTGACCTCTTAAGAACAGGAAACGCTACTCACAGGAAGTACGAGAGTCTCGTCACCAGATTCTTTGGGATTTGCCGTCGTGTGATGCGAGTCTTCTCCTGCGTACTGAAGAGACTTTGCAGAGGGGTCGAAAGCTTGAAGACGTCGCAGACATTGATCACGAGGATGTAGCGTTTGTCGACACAGACTTGCTCAAGGGCACTGAAGTGTAGTTGATGGGATCTTGGGTCTCCTCCGCTTTGGCAGAGACTAAAAAGAAACTATTCTTAGTATTCTCTGATAGCGTCTCTTCCTTATTTCAAGTGAGAGTCCTTCTTTGTGCATCAAAGGCTTCATGTGGTGAGCAACGCTGAGGAGAAGGAAAGGTTTCTGAACCTGGTAAAACATCTCTCGAATCTAGTCGCGAAATTTTGTTAAGGTACAGTTGATTAAAATAAGGCATTCTCGGTGTTGTGTCTCGTAATGCGGAGGATACTTTATTAAAATAACCAATCGTAGATCGTATAATCATATTCGATGTACCGTGTAATACTTTTACCCCTAACCATCTCCATCATAAAGATATGCCTATTTGGTATGAGTAAGAACAAAATATATAAGTAAATCACCCTTAGGTGGGCCCCTAAGGGCAAACATAAGAGAAGCTAAAAATAGCAGTAAAATTGTATAAGAAACCTAAAACAGGTAGGTCTCCTCAGAGAACGCTACCGTTTTAGGCCTCTTGTACTTGTTCAAAACAGTATGATCGTAAAGAATCAGAGAAGAAATAATCTCATTGGGATTATTGTTTACAGCCTCAAAAAGTCTTTTTGAGGTGCGTTTTATATGTGTATATATATATGGTCGATGCCCAGGTCTTTATGGAGTTGTCTGTTAATGACAAACCAGGGGGCATCGACCGCAGTTCTCAAAATCTTGCTCTGTAAGACCTGAATCTTACGAATATTGGTGGGTGTAATATTCGCCCATATGGGTGAAGCACATAGAATCACCGGTCTGATGATCATATCATAAAGTAAAAGCTTATGATTAGTCATTAAAATGGAATTTCTCCTAAGGAGTGGGCCTAGCTGGCCCCTCAATGAATTGACTTTGGAGTAAAATAACTAAGGGGTAAGTTGGGATTTATAGTTGTGGTTGTTTTATTTCTAAAGTGGCGCAGTTTTTGCCCACATTGTGAAAAAGGCCCGGGTCACATAGTCAGATCCATTGGACAGCTATTAGAAGACGTGTAAGCCTACCTTCAAGGCCATTCAGTGTGTTCTTTAATGTGAACAGACTCTCTTGCATACGGGATGTATTAATGACTGCTTCTGATTTTTGTGATACTATGATACAGTTGATTGGATTGTTTCACCTCTGAGCGGCACTTTTTTGCACACCATGGGCTAAATGGCCAGGTCACATGGACCCCGAAGTCTCAGAGAAGGTTGGGGGAGGGGACCCACTGGAACAGCTGTTGGGAGACAGACGGTAGCCTCCCGTCAAGGCCATTCAGTGGCCTTTACGGGTGTGTTCTTTAACGTGCACAGGGTATGGCTCTCCTGCACACGGGGCCACGGCTTAACGTCCCATCCGACGGACGGCGGTCTTTTCAAGCCCATCGGTGTCCTCTACTGACCGTGGGCAGGGCGGGGAAATCTATGATACAGTATTCATGATTTTTCCACTTTGTCCTGATACCGTGATATTTTGTTCATGACTTTCCATATTGGCTTTGTGATACTGTGATACCATTCAGGTTGTTGTGATACTGTGATACACTCACTATCAATAACTGCTGCAGGTTGTGTGATAGCGTGATACCGAATTCATCACTGCTCTAGGTTATTATGATACAGTCATACACTATTCATACTGCTCCAGGTTTTTGTGATACCGTGATACATTATTCATACTGTTCCAGGTTCTTGTGATACCGTGATACAGTATTCCTGACTACTCTAAGTTGTTGTGATACCGTAATACGGTATTCCTGACTACTCTAAGTTGTTGTGATACCGTAATACGGTATTCATGAGTGCTCCAGGTTGTTGCGTACAGTATTCATCACTGCTGCAGATTGTTGATACCGTGACAGAGTATTGATCATTGCTGCAGATTGTTCTGATAGCGTGAAACGGTATTCATCACTGCTCCAGGTTGTTGTGATACCGTGATACATATTCATTACTGCTCAAGGTTGTTGGAATGCCGTGATACATATTCATTACTGCTCCAGGTTGTTGTGATACCGTGATACAGCATTCCTGACTGCTCAAGGTTGTTGGTATACCGTGATACATATTCATTACTGCTCCAGGTTGTTTTGATACCGTGATACAGTATCCTGACTGCTCTAGGTTGTTGCGATACAGTGATACGGTATTAATGACTGCTCTAGGTTGTTGCGATACAGTGATACGGTATTAATGACTGCTCCAGGTTGTTGGGATACCGTGATATGGTATCCTGACTGCTCTAGGTTGTTGCGATACAGTGATACGGTATTCATGATTATTCTTGGTGTTGTGAATGCTTTATCTTACGGCAAGAGCTCCTAAAATGGAAAAGCTCCTAGAAAAAGCTTTTCATTAAGTCCATAGCCCATTCCTCATGATTGAACCACGTTATTACCGAAGTTTGCGTTTAATATTAGTAAATGAATTGCCGAACCATTAAATAACTTTCATACTTGACCTTTCATTGTGTGGTAATAATAAAAGTCAATTTAACCATACCAATTAAAAAAACTGCGTAGAATTTATGGAAGTTAGTGTAGGTAGCAGAATAACTGTATCATTGATAGAAAAATATTTCCAATTTTTTTTAAATATCTGGAATAAATTTGTGATTGCAAAGCAAAACATTGATATTGAAAATGCGTCTGATTCCACATTCCTAAAAAACTCTTAAAAAAACAGCAAAGGCTCATTATGATCTGGGCAATTAGTGATCTGGCAACCTAACGTGTCACGTGACACGTTAGGTTGCCAGATCACTAATTTCTAAAAAAATCGTAGACAGATATTTTTTCTGAATTCTGTAATCACCCACAGTGTTCGGATACTTTTTTGAGTGACTGTACATGATGTTTCTTTCGCTGGGTTAAGAAAAAAGAACGAGCCAATGTTTCAACTTTGTCTGTTCGTTCTGTAGACCAAGTTTTAGAGATAATTTAAATTTTGGCTTTTGAGTTGGATAAGTATTGATGAAATATTACGGTTATATTTTTATGAAATCTCCGAAGTGCTTTTAAAATTGTTCTGTGTGTGGAAAAAAAACGGAAAATATCAAATCTTTAAATCAATATTGAAAATTTTTTAATGAATATTGCAAAATGTTTAAACCAATATTGCCAAATTTTTAAACTAATATTGCCAACGACCTATTCATGGGAAAAAAACGAATTTTTGGAACCAGAGTGTGTCAGTCATGAGGTTTACATTAACGGAAATGATTTGCTTCCTTATTCCAAGGGAGTGGGAAAATGCGTTTTTGGTTTTAAGAAATAATATATAAATTATTTCTAGTTGTTTCAGTAAAATATTGCTATTTGCATTTTCCCTATCATCCATTGGTTCCAATTCCTATTACAAGAGGGGGCGGGGGTGGCTCAGTCGGTAGCGCGCCAGGCTCGTAATCTGTAGTTCCCAGGTTCGAGTCCCAGCTGGGTCAGCGTTGAGATTTATCTCCGCAAAATTCCCCGCCCTGCCCACGGTCAGTAGGGGACACCGATGGGCTTGGAAAGGCCGCCGTCCGTCGGATGGGACGTTAAGCCGTGGCCCCGTGTGCGGGAGAGCCATACCCTGTGCACGTTAAAGAACACGCTGGATGGCCTTGACGGGAGGCTACCATCTGTCTCCCAAACGCTGTTCCAGTGGGTCCCCTCCCCCAACCTTCTCTGAGCCTTCGGGGTCCATGTGACCTGGCCATTTAGCCCATGGTGTGCAAAAAAGTGCCGCTCAGAGGTAAAACAATCCAATCCTATTACAAGAGGATGCTAAATGCGTCAAATACAAACTTCATTTCTTCGAAAACGAAAATCTATATTCTCCTGAGGAAATCCTCTTCTGACAATTAGGCAAGTGTAAAATAATCAACCAAAATGTTCCGCTTTCTCTCTCACTCATACTTGCCAAATTTCTACAAAATGGCCTCCACTTTGGTGAAATTGATTTTTTCCTATCCAACTGGTTGCCGGCTTACGGCGTGAAAGGCTATTTCCATCCAGAGCTTCCATGTTGCGCGTCTTAATATACAGCTATCAAGTAATATTATACCCAAGTTATAACATCACTTGATAGGTGGCTATAAAAAGCTTGACTGAAATCGGTGTAAATAGCGTATGAGAGCCCCGACATTTAGAATGGAAGGGTAAACCTTCATATCACAACCATCATAATCTTGCTTAATCAAATATAAATTCCCCCCCCCCCTTAACTTAACTTAATTAACTCAAATGGTAGAGTAACTGGCGCGTAAACCACGAGATCCTGTGAATGGATGGATGTTTTTCCATTTGCCTAATGGGGCAGGCGTTGCCGACACCCACTGTTTTTTTTACATGCCATTGGTCCCATTTTACACGCAGTGGCTCCGATTGCAGGAGAGCCATACTCTGTGCACATCAAAGAACACGCTGGACGCTCTTAAGGACATGTGTATCCTAACAGATGTCCAGTGAATCCTCTCCCCAAACCTTCTCTGAGCCCTCGGGGTCCCTGTGACCTGGTCATTCCGCCCATTGTGTGTAAAAAAAAGTGCAACTCAGAAGTAAAGCAATCCAACCCACTTGGCTATTCTTTTACAAAGTGGCGATCAATATAGTGAATTCGATTTCTTCCCGCTATTCTGCTAGTTTTTCGATAGTACTTGTTAAACCTAGGGGCGGGGGTGGCTCAGTCGGTAGCGCGCCAGGCTCGTAATCTGCAGTTCCCAGGTTCGAGTCCCAGCTGGGTCAGTGTTGAGATTTATCTCCGCAAAACTCTCTGCCCTGCCCACGGTCAGTAGGGTACAGCGATGGGTTTGGAAAGGCCGCCGCCCGTCGGATGGGACGTTAAGCCGTTGTCCCGTGTATGGGAGAGCTATACCCTGTGCACGTTAAAGAACACACTGGATGGCCTTGATGGGAGGCTACCATCTGTCTCCCAACAGCTGTTAAAGTGGGTTCCCTCCCCCAACCTTCTCTGAGTCTTCGGGGTCCTTGAGACCTGGCCATTTAGTCTATTGTGTGAAAAAAAGTGCCGCTCAGAGGTAAAACAACCCAACCCAACAACTTGTTAAACCCGGCCGAAATCTTGGCGCGCATTACTCCATTCCTAAGGTAGGCAACGGTAACTCCTCCAGAAATTTAATACCCTTTCAGAGGGCTTATTCCGAACCCACTGTAGCTAGAAATCCGATCTCAACTCAAAATGGCTAAAAATAAGTGGAACGAACCACCAGACCAAATTTGCGACAGATCGCTCAAGTACCCGCGGAACCACAGGGAAACCAGTCAACATGGCCGCAGATGACGTTACGCATGTCTGCCTCTTTCTCTCTGAATCATGTCATTATATAATGTGATGATTCTCTCTAAACAATGCAATACCAGTTAAATCCTATTAAATGTTTGACGTGAAACGTATGGTCCATTGAATGTTTTTCCTGTCAATAACTCCATTCATGGCTTTTGCACCCTTAATGTACTACTCCAGTGGGGCGGGGGTGGCTCAGTCGGTAGCGCGCCAGGCTCGTAATCTGTAGTTCCCAGGTTCGAGTCCCAGCTGGGTCAGCGTTGAGATTTATTTCCGCAAAATTCACCGCCCTGCCCACGGTCAGTAGGGGACACCGATGGGCTTGGAAAGGCCGCCGTCCGTCGGATGGGACGTTAAGCCGTGGTCCCGTGTGCGGGAGAGCCATACCTTATGCACGTTAAAGAACACGCTGGATGGCCTTGACGGGAGGCTACCATCTGTCTCCCAACAGCTGTTCCAGTGGGTCCCCTCCCCCAACCTTCTCTGAGCCTTTGGGGTCCATGTGTCCTGGCCATTTAGCCCGTGGTGTGCAAAAAATTGCCGCTCAGAGGTAAAACAACCCAACCCTTAATGTACTATTCCAGTCACAATTTTAGCCACAGATGAAGTCAAACGTGTTCTATCTTTCGTTCGCCAGGAATTATGTCTATTATATAACATGATAATGATATATTTTCTCAACGGAAGTCTTAATGAAATATTCTTTACTATTATGTGTTCCGTTTTCTTCAGAGGAAGTGGTAGAGTGTGCGTGCGAGTGTTTGGACATTGAACTCTCACTTTCTCCTTCCCCTTTTCTTATGTGAACAACTGGGGCAGGGGTGGCTCAGTCGATAGCGTGCCAGACTCGTAATTTGCAGTTCCCAGGTTCGAGCCCCAGCTGCGTCAGCGTTGCGATTTATCTCCACAAAACTCCCCCGCCATGCCCTCGTTCAGTAGCGGATACCGATGAGCTTGGAAAGGTCGTCCGTCCGTCGGATGGGACGTTAAACCGTGGCCCCATGTGCGGGAGAGTCATACCTTGTTCAAGTTAAAGAACACGCTGGATGGCTTTCATGGGAAACAACCATATGCCTCCTAACAGCTGTCCAAACCTTCTCTGAGCCTTCGGTGTGTTTGTGACCTGACCATTTAGACCATTGTGGGCCAAAAAATACCGCTCAGAGGTAAAACAACCCAACGTCCCCTCCTACCATAGACCTGGAACTGTTTCCAGATTTTTAACATCGTGATTCATACAAAGTCAATGGCCCAAAAAAAATCCTTTCCTCTACCCTCTCCCAAAGATAAAAAGAAACAAAATAAATTGGGTTACAAACTCCATATTAAGTCAGAAGGGAGTTTAATTGCAGCCGTTTAAACTCTCCATCTCTCCTCCTCCTTCTCCCAAACTTTTCCGAGTACAACTTTGCTGTTTTTATGCAGCACATAATTTCAGAGCAGCAGCAGGAGTTGGGGCAGGATCCTCCTTGCATAGGACCATTTCAGCAACTGTAAAAATTCGTTCATCTTTCGTATTGTTTCATTGCGTGTCTCGCTGTTCTCATTCCGCACACTTGCTTTGCTGCCGACATCGTCGGACCAGTCCTCATCCCCCCCCCCCCCCCCCCCCACGTTCCTCCCTCCCCACAAACAGCATGTGATCCGAATGCTACAGTCGCCACCTTTCGCCCAAACTCCACATAGCGGCAAATAGCAACGACGGTAAATGATACTTGGTATTCTGTGCTCACAGGGTAAGTGGCTTTATCTTGTTGGCTGCGTTCTACTAAAAGAAACAAGGAAGGTCGCGTGGGCTCCGTTGCACCCATACAATAAAGAACGGTTCCAGATTCCTGTGCTTCCTGCTTAGGGAGACTTAGTAAGGCATTTAGTAAGACTCATAAAATGCCTCAGCCGAAGAGAAGAAATGCTGTGATTCTGTTCAGTGCTGATTATACTTGCTCAAGCGAAAGAGGATCCTGCCTTTTGTTTGAACGGGAAATTAAAAAAAAAGGATTAAAGTTTCCCCCTTCTATCATTCGTTTCTTTAGAGACAGAAAAATGCAATGAATATTTATTTTCCTTTGAGTCTTTCATTCGGTTAAGAGATTGTGTTTTTTTATTTTAATGTCGTTCGTTTTGTTTGGTGTCATTAGTCAGATTTTGAATTGGGTTGTTTTACTTCTAAAAAAGCACTTTTTTGCACACCATGGGCTAAATGGCCAGGTCACAAGGGCCCAGAGAAGGTTGGGGGGGGGGAAGGAAAGCTGATGGAAGACGGATGGTAGTCGCCCATAGAGGTCATCCAGCACGTTCTTTATCGTGCGCAGATATGGCTCTCCCGCACATGGTGCCACGGCTTACCGTCCCATCCGATGGATGGCGGCCTTTCTAAATACATACGGCTGGCGTTCAAAAAGTACTTGGCACCTGTCTGTTGATTTGCTCTCGTTCCTTTTGCTCTCGTCCCTCCGAAGCTAATGAACTGCGACTTATTTGAAAGCTTGTCTTAGCTTATCATTACATGTTAAAAGCGGGGCGGGGGTGGCTCAGTCGGTAGCGCGCCAGGCTCGTAATCTGTAGTTCCCAGGTTCGAGTCCCAGCTGGGTCAACGTTGATATTTATCTCCGCAAAATTCCCCGCCCTGCCCACGGTCAGTAGGGGACACCGATGGGCTTGGAAAGGCCGCCGTCCGTCGGATGGGACATTAAGCCGTGGCCCCGTGTGCGTGAGAGCCATACCCTATGCACGTTAAAGAACACGTTGGATGGCCTTGACGGGAGGCTACCATCTGTCTCCCGACAGCTGTTCCAGTGGGTCCCCTCCCCCAACCTTTCTGAGCCTTCGGGGTCCATGTGACCTGGCCATTTAGCCCATGGTATGCAAAAAAAGTGCCGCTCAGAGGTAAAACAACCCAATGTTAAAGAACACGCTGGATGGCCTTGATGGGAGACTATCATCTGTCTTCCAACAGCTGTTCCAGTGGGTCCCCTCTCCCAATCCTTCTCTGAGCCTTCGGGGTCCATGTGACCTGGCCATTTAGCCCATGGTGTGCAAAAAAGTGCCGCTCAGAGGTAAAACAACCCAACATGTTAAAAGCAAAGATCATATCATCATTTCTGTCTTCTTTGGCGTCGCGTAAAGTTCTCTTTCCTGCCTGAGAAATCTGTGTGTTGCTGCTATGGAATAAAGATGGGGAAAGTTTTTTTTTTGTAACAAATGAATTTTTATTTTCTCATTATAATGTTACAGAACGATTTACAGTTGTCCCACAAAGCTACAGGGCTGTAGGAAATATAACAGTTAAATATTTATTTAGATTGAATAATTTGAAAAAAAAAAAGAAGTTTGAAAAGCAAAATAAATAAGCGAAAAATTAAACAAAAGGTCAGAGAATTATCTGGCTACATTGCTCATGAAGCCAGAACGCAAATAATTGAATATGATATTAAACTTTTGTGACACACACACACATATATATGCAGAAATAAAATAATTAACAACTGACAAACTGTGATATTTTAAACCAATTCGAAAGAGATTTAAAAACAACACTGTTATGTAATGTCTTCCATAAAAAAAGTTAAAATTTTCTGTTTTAATATAGAAAATTTGCAGATGCAAGTATATCTCTAGGTAACGAATTATATGCGAAAGGTATTTTATATTCACTTACAGATTTTTTCCATAATTATTTTTGATATTTGGTAATGTATAAAAGTTACCTTCTTTTCATCTGGTTTATTTTAGTCTTAAAAGTATCGTCAAAGAAAGTTTTCAATGCAATATTAAGTTTATAATCATCTGAACAAGAGAAGATTTAAAATGATTGAAATCTCTCCCGTTTTATCAATAAATAAATATTTTCATTGTAATCTATTTTATTTTTTGCTATTGCTGATTGCATTTTTTTAACTTAATTTATTTTGTTAAATTTATAGTCCCGGTTTTAGTAATTTTATAATTTAATATAGATTCACAAATTGCTTTGTAAAATAATAAAAACGTTGTTCTGTTGATTGTATATCTTTTACTAATTTTAGTTTATTAATTTTATTGCAGACAATATTAATTTATCACATGCAACTTGAGGATAATACAAAAAAATTCATGCCAATTTATTACAAGTATATGAGGATCACGCCTGCTCATCTGGCATTATTGCGGGATGGATGCTCAAATTCAAAGAAAGATGACAATGCTTGGAAATCTCCCTCGTGCAGGAAGATTGTAGGAGGCAATGAACGAGAGAATCATCGATGCTGTTCGTGAATTCATTAAAGAAATCCCCACATCACCGTTCAGGTAATACATTTAGACATCAGTGTATCGATTGGCAGTATGCAAATAATTATTCATCAACATTTAAAGTTCCGAAAGATCTGCGCCAAATGGGTACCCCAAAATTGAGAGAATAGCGAAAAAAGGCTGGAGTCGACTAGTGCAAGAAATGATAGCAATGTTTGAACCTAGTGGCCCCAACTATTAACAGACATTGTCACAGATGATGAGACGTCATTTTATTGCTGTACAACACCCAGAAAGATCGACAACTGTGTTTGGGTTGCGGAAGATGAGCCGGTTCCCCAAATCCTCCGACAAGACATTCGATCAAGGAAGAGGATGTTCACAATTTTTTTTTTCAATTCCCAAGGAATGGTTGCCGTGGGCATCTTACCTGAAAAAAAATGACTATAAATGGAAAATACTACACCAACATTATTTTCCCAAAATGGTTAAGGAAACGAAGGAGTTTTGGATTGGAATGTTTTACCTCTGAGCGGCACTTTTTTGCACACCATGGGCTAAATGGCCAGGCCACAAGGACCCCGAAGACTCAGAGAAGGTTGGGGGAGGGGACTCACTGGAACAGCTGTTGGGAGACAGATAGTAGCTTCCCGTCAAGGCCATCCAGCGTGTTCTTTAACGTGCACAGGGTATGGCTTTCCCACACACGGGGCCACGGCTTAACGTCCCATCCGACGGACGGCGGCCTTTTCAAGCCCATCGGTGTCCCCTACTGACCGTGGGCAGGGCGGGGAATTTTGCGGAGATAAATCTCAACACTCACCCAGCTGGGACTCGAACCTGGGCACTACAGATTACGAGCCTGGCGCGCTACCGACTGGGCCACCCCCGCCCCAAATGAAGGAGCAACGTCCAACAACTGCCATGCCAAGAGTTCTCCTTCTTCATGCAAATGCCAGTGCTCACAAAATCCTGCAAGTTACGGTCTATCGGAAACAGGAAAAAATGGAACAGCTACCTCCAACCTGCATGTTCACCCGATTTTACACCATTCGAGTTTTGGTTATTTCCAAAAGTTAAAAAGAAACTTGCTGGAAGCCTTTTTCAAAGGTGCAAGACCTTGCAAAATGCGTTCATTCAGAGTTGCGGAATGTTCCCCAACAGGAGTACCACCAAGCGTTCCAGAATTCCAGAATTTACGTAGACGTCTGCAATTCTGCGTAGACGCTGGAGGGGAGTGCATTGAAGGACAGCAAAAGTTATTTTGAGGTAAGTGCAATGAATTTTGTTCTGCAGAAACATATGAAGAACGTTTTGAATGCCCGCCGTAGATCAGCAAGACGGAGATACATTCTTGTAATCTGAGAAACCGTGACACGTGCAAACTAATGTGTGCTTCTAAATCACATAAAGCCACCAATTCGGAAGAAACGTCACAGATGTGTTCCTGCAGCATGCCAGTGCCCGCCCTCACACCGAAAGTTCTACAGCAGAGCAGATATAGGAGATGAAGTTTCAGATATTACTTAACTCTCCACATTTCAACAGACTTAGCGCAGAAGGCTCGTAATCTGTAGTTCCCAGGTTCGAGTCCCAGCTGGGTCATCGTTGAGATTTATCTCCGCAAAATTCTCCGCCCTGCCCACGGTCAGTAGGGGACACCGATGGGCTTGGAAAGGCCGCCGTCCTTTCCAAGCATTTCCAAGGATGGGACGTTAAGCCGTTGCCCCGTGTGCGGGAGAGCCATACCCTGTGCACGTTAAAGAACACCCTGGATGGCCTTGACGGGAGGCTACCATCTGTCTCCCAACAGCTGTTCCAATGGGTCCCCTCCCCCAACCTTCTCTAAGCCTTCGGGGTCCATGTGACCTGGCCATTTAGCCCATGGTGTGCAAAAAAGTGCCGCTCAGAGGTAAAACAACCCAACCCAACAACTTAGTGCAGAAGGATTACTACCTTTTTTTGGCCAGCACCTCAAAGAGTGGATGGTTTTACACCTGAGCGGCCCCCTTTTTTTTGCACACAATGGGCTAAATTAACAAGTCACAATGACTCCAAGGCTCAGTGAAGGTTGGGGGAAGGGGACCCTCGAACATTGGGAATATCGCAATACCAATATGACTCGCTCTCGACTAATACATTTTTATCGCCCGCGTACATTGCAGACTGACATGCATAACTTCCTTTTTATTTTAGAAAAACAGCTTTTACTTAACTTTGCTATTTTCATTTGAATGACCTTTGCAGTTTTCGGCGAGAGATCGATATTTGCGAGGAGATTAACGGGACATCCTGTATTTCTACATAAATAGGAAAATTGTATTTTATTATTATAGTATTTCATAGGTTCCATACCCGTCTTATCACCCTTTCAAAAATCAAGTGAAGTAAAAGTTCCTCTTTTACAAAACAGTTCAACTAATTGTTAGATTTGACAAACTTTTTAGCAACAACTTTAATGATAAAGAAATTCAAAACAATTTTTTTCTTACATCAATACCTTGGACGAGTTCCGAATAGTCGGATTCGAGATCGACGGGTTCTGCTGTACTTTGTTATTTTATGACAAATTCTTGCGTTTAGACACTGCCCTATTAAAACATTAGATAATTTCAATTGCTAGGTCAATGGGAATCTATCTTCGAATCTCTAAAACTTCAAAAAGCAAAAAGCTTCTCTGCAATTCCGATGTGCGAGTCCCACTTGGGCCAGCACTGAAACTTATCTCGGCAAAATTTCCCTCTCAGCCCTCGGTCCGTAGGGGACACCGATGGACTTGGAAAGGCCGCCGTCCGTCGGATGGGACTTTAAACCGTGGCTCCGTGTGCGGGAGAGCCATAACCTGTGCACGTTAAAGAACACGCTGGATAGCCTCCAGTGGGTCCCCCTTCCCGCAACCCTCTCCAGTGGGTCCCCCTTCCCGCAACCTTCTCTGAGCTCTCGGGGTCCTTGTGACCTGCCCCATTTAGCTCACTGTGTGCAAAAAAGTTCCGCTCATAAGTAAAACAACCCAAGTAGAACATGGATTCATCAGCCACCGACTTAGCTAAACCCTTCGCTGTATATGATTGTTTATTTGAAAAAAAGTATACGAAGCCTTCAAAAAATCAAGCAAAGAGCAGGTTTCTCGTCGCTCAATTAATCCTTAAACAGTGATTAAGACATTAAATCAAACCTTTGATGAGTATAAACAGCTCAATAGTAATTAAGACATCGAATTTGATGAGTATCAGCAGCTCAATAGTAATTAATGCATTGAGTCAAACCTTTGATGAGTAAAAGCAGATCAATAGTAATTAAGACAACGAATTTGATGAGAGTAAGCAGCTCAATATTAATTAAGACATCGAATCAAACCTTTGATGAGGATAAACAGCTGAATAGTAATTAAGACATCGAATATGATGAGAGTAAGCAGCTCAATATTAATTAAGACATTGAATCAAATCTTTGATGAGTATCAGCAGATCACTAGTAATTAAGACATAGAATAAAACCTTTGATGAGTATAAGCAGCTCAATGATTATTAAGACATCGAATCAAACCTTTGATGAGTATAAACAGCTCGATAGTAATTAAGACAACGAATTTGATGAAAGTAAACAGCTCAATAGTAATTAAGACATTGAATCAAACCTTTGATAGGTATAAGCAGCTCAATAATGATTTAGACATCGAATCAAACCTTTGATGAGTATAAGCAGATCTATAGTAATTAAGACAACGAATTTGATGAGAGAATGTAGCTCAATAGTAATTAAGACATCGAATCAAACCTTTGATGAATATAAGCAGCTCAATAATGATTAAGACATCGAATCAAACCTTTGATGAGTATAAACAGATCAATAGTAATTAAGACATCGAATTTGATGAGAGAATGTAGCTCAATAGTAATTAAGACATCGAATCAAACCTTTGATGAGCATAAACAGCTCAATAGTAATTAAGACATCGAATATGATGAGAGTAAGCAGCTCAATATTAATTAAGACTTTGAATCAAACCTTTGATGAGTATAATCAGCTCAATAATAATTAAGACATCGAATATGATGAGAGTAAGCTGCTCAATATTAATTAAGACATTGAATCAAACCTTTGATGAGTATAATCAGCTCAATAATAATTAAGACATCGAATATGATGAGAGTAAGCTGCTCAATATTAATTAAGACTTTGAATCAAACCTTTGATGAGTATAATCAGCTCAATAATAATTAAGACATCGAATATGATGAGAGTAAGCTGCTCAATATTAATTAAGACATTGAATCAAACCTTTGATGAGTATAATCAGCTCAATAATAATTAAGACATCGAATATGATGAGAGTAAGCTGCTCAATATTAATTAAGACATTGAATCAAACCTTTGATGAGTATAAGCCGATCAATAGTAATTAAGACATCGAATCAAACCTTTGATAAGTATTAGCAGATCAAGAGTGATTAAGACATCGAATCAAACCTTTGATGAGTATAAGCAGCTCAATAGTAATTAAGACATCGAATTTGATGAGAGTAAGCAGCTCAATAGTAATTAAGACATCGAATCAAATCTTTGATGAGTATAAGCAGATCAATAGCAATTAAGACCTCGAATCAAATCTTTGATGAGCATAAGCAGATGAATAGTAATTAAGACATCGAATAAAACCTTTGATGAGTATAAACAGCTCAATAGTAATTAAGACATCGAATATGATGAGAGTAAGCAGCTCAATAGTAATTAAGACAGTGCATCAAACCTTTGATGAGTATAAGCAGATCAATAATAATTAAGACATCGAATCAAACCTTTGATGAGTATAAGCCGATCAAGAGTAATTAAGACATCGAATCAAACCTTTGATAAGTATTAGCAGATCAATAGTGATTAAGACATCGAATCAAATCTTTGATGAGTATAAGCAGATAATTCCTCAACTTTCAAGTCTTATTCTACTAGCTTCATTTCACAAGAAGTAATATTACACGAGAACGCTCATAAAACCAATTTTTTAAAAGAAAATAAAAAAACTACCTCAATGCTCCAAATAAACAAGCTCCTCTTTTCCACTAGACTGACCTCAAATAGAAAGAGACAGCTTTCCTTTCCTAATCAAACAGGTAATGTCTCCAGCGTCTGGTTCACCCCAATGTTGTTTGCATTGAATTCCAGTCTTAGGAATGAGACACTGGAAGACTTCTTCTCACTCCTCTGCTGTATCTGTTCCGGCCGCTTTTTCGTAGGTGATATCCTCGGGCGAAATAGTAAAACCGAATGACAAGCATTCCATTTGTTCCTTTTCTTTTTTTTTTTTTTCGTTCCTCTTTGCGGAATAAATGCATGAGAACTTTCTGTCCCACACGTTTCTCGCATCACGATCCCTCGGGCTTTCCACCTTCTCCAACACACCGACAAGAGAAAAGAGAAGCATCCCAGGGTTCTTTCCCTTTCTGCGTGTTTCTCTCCTAACTTGTATATTTGTTTGTTTCTGTAAATATCTTTCGGGTGCGACCCAGTAAACTATGCAAGGAAGACTCTTGCTCCTTACCCCTAAAGTCTTGAAAGCGAACAACGTCCTGGAAGGTAAGAAGAAAGATGGATTCCAACTACATAAATGCATCCACTCACGCGGAGCAGAGGAAATGACTTTTAGAGCATCGTTCTACAGTGTAGGTGACAGTCGTCTACATGGAAATAGTTATTTGATATTTTTTTTCTACTTTTTTTGCGTTTTTGAGCGTTAATACGCTTATAGCCTTCAAACATCAGTGGCATCAAAAGCATCATCAGTATCTCATCGACTTTTTCTCTTCCTCATTATCGTTCACTTCATCGCGATTTTAGTCATCGTCACATTGTTCTTATCATCACCCACATTTCATGCTCATCCTCACTTTTACCCCTCACCATCATCCATAATCGTCATAATCATATCCAGAAATCATTTCGCTGTTACAGATTCGATCTTTCACTGTTACCATGGTTTCCATTCGCTCATTGTAATGGATTAACTTCGTTGATTTCTTCGTCATCATATTCGTCATCCATTTGCAGTCACCGTCGTCATTTTCGTTTCATTTATCATCGTCGTCCATTCATGATCTTCATTTTCATCCTATTTTTCCTCATTAATGTCATCCAAATTGCCACCACTGTAAAATTAAAAAAATATTTTATCATCATCGCTATAGTTTTTACAGCCGACATTATCACATCGTTTAGTCGTCATCCATTCCCAATATTGATTGGTCTTGTTTCATTCCTCAACATTTCAACCATCATCATCTGCTTCGACGATTAAAACTCGATCAACATCATTATCATAATTAGCACAGCCATCATCATTATAGTCCTCCTAAATATCATCTTGCATTTATCGTTCTCATCAGTTATTGATCTTCATAATCGTTCTTATTCATTTTAGCCTTGACCACTGTTTTAATTCATTCATAAGATCAATTATCAATTTCTTCAGTTCGCAGTCATCAGCATCGTATTCAATAATTCTTAATATTCATCGTCAATCTCACCCTTTCCTAAAACCATGGTTTCCATTCGCTAACAATATCATCATCACTTTCACTTGTTCCTAACCTTTATCATTGTTTCCATCAGCTATCAATCTTCAAACATTGTTCCTATCCTCTACCATCTTCATCATTGTTCCTATCCTCTACCATCTTCATCATTGTTCCTATCCGCTAACAATCTTCATCACCGTTTCCGCCCATTCCAAAACTTCATAATATTTCGCATTTGCTATCAATTTTCATTATCCTTTTCATTTTTAACAAATCTTCATCATCCTTCTCATTTGTTGCAAATCTTCTTCATCGTTCTCATTCTAAACCAATCTTCATCATAGAATTCTAAACCAATCAATCTTCATCATTCTAAACCAATCTTCATCATAGTTCTCATCCGTTTCAAGTAGTCTTCATCACCATTCTTATCCGTTCCTAATCTTAATCATCGTTCTAATCAGTTCCTAATCTTCATCGTGGTAATAACCCTTTTCAAACATTCATCATCGTAATTATCCGTTCCAAAATATCATCATCGTTATCGTCCGTTCCTGATCTTCATCTTCGTTCTCGTCCGTTCCTGATCTTCATCTTCGTTCTCGTCCGTTCCTGATCTTCATCATCGGATCCACTTCATTCCCTCACGGCCACAATTCAAGTGCTGAATATTTCAAAGTGCACCCAGTGATGGCGAGTGAAAGAGATAATTTGAGAACTACTGTTGCATAGCAGATGAAGCAACCTTTGCTCCTTCTTCTTCCTCTTTTATTCAGATTCATTCCTTTTCCGAGCCCACTAAGAAATGTCACATCATGCAACGTGCAATTAGCTGCAAGAGAAGCATTAATTGCATCTGGAAGGCAAGTTTGAACTTTTCGTTTTTTCGCATTAAACGATCACATTAGAAGGAGAAAAATGTCTCTAAAAGAATACTCTATAATTAGTTCGGTTTTTCCGTGTCTGGATTTAAATGAGCTCCACGAAACTGCGTTACTCAAAGGGATTTAAATGTCTCTGACATATCCGAGTTGAAATTTAATCGGCTCATATGAAGTAGTTAGAATGTAATGAAACATTCTCAGGATGGATACAGAGTAAGATTATTAATATCACAAGATAAAATAGCTTGTAATACTCTGAGTGGTTTTTCAGTTGACAGAGTAGACTGAGTTTTCTTAACATGAGGTTGCTAGATTCGAAATTTCGCTGTTACAGAATTGAGCTTTTCCGAAGTATTTACTTGTTCTTTTTCTACTATTTTATTGCAAAAATTCCTATCCTCATCCTTCAATTAGTTGGGTTGTTTTACTTCTGAGCGGCTCTTTTGCACACCATGGGCTAAATGGCCAGATCACATGGACCCCGAAGGCTCAGAGGAGGTTGGGGGAGGGAACCCACTGGAATAGCTGTTGGGAGACAGATTGTAGCCTCCTGTCAAGGCCGGAGCGGGGGTGGCTCAGTCGGTAGCGCGCCAGGCTCGTAATCTGTAGTTCCCAGGTTCGAGTCCCAGCTTGGTCAGCGTTGATATTTATCTCCGCAAAATTCCCCGCCCTGCCCACGGTCAGTAGGGGACAACGATGGGCTTGGAAAGGCCGCCGTCCGTCGGATGGGACGTTAAGCCGTGGCGCCGTGTGCGGGAGAGCCATACCCTGTGCACGTTAAAGAACACGCTGGATGGCCTTGACGAGAGGCTACCATCTATCTCCCAACAGCTGTTCCAGTGGGTCCCCTCCCCCAACCTTCTCTGAGCCTTCGGGGTCCATGTGACCTGGCCATTTAGCCCATGGTGTGCAAAAAAGTGCCGCTCAGAGGTAAAACAACCCAATCCTGTCAAGGCCATCCACGTGTTCTTTAACGTGCACAGGGTATGGCTCTACCACACACGAGGCCAAGGCTTCGACGGACGGTGGCCTTTCCAAGCCCATCGGTGTCCCCTACTGACCGTGGGCAGGGCGGGAACTTTTGCGGAGATAAATCTTAACGCTGACCCAGCTTGGACTCGAACCTGGGAAAAACAGATTACGAGCCGGCTCTCTTCCTTCAATTATTACGAGTAGAAATCAAGACCGAAATGTGCGGGACAGCCATACCCTGTGCACGTTAAAAGAACATACTGGATGGCTTTGACTGGAGGCTATCATCTGTCTCCCGACAACTGTCCAGTGGGTCTCCTCCCCCAACCTTCTCTGAGCCTTCGGGGTCTTTTTGACCTGGCCATTTAGTCCATTGTGTGCAAAAAAAAAGTGCCGCTCAGATATAAAACTACCAACCGTAACTAAAACGCTACGAAAAGAGTAAAACTCTGGATTTCTTCTTAGAGATAAAAAAAACTGAAATGGCTGTTGAACTGTAGATTGGAGTTTTCGTTTCTTAAGCTCTGATCAAGGACATCAACCTCCTCACGGACTAGTAAGCAAAAAAAGAAAAAGAGTGTTTGACAAACGCTAAATATAAATTTAGTCTCCCTTTCTCTTTCTGCCTCACGGCGCTTTTATTTCATCCTCTCTTTTTTATTTTTCCCTCTTTTTCGCGAAAATGCTTTTCTATTTCTCGCTTCGTAACAAAAACGATATTTCACTGATGAGAGTCAGAAGACTGGCCACGAATGTTATGCGCAGCGTCCTACGCTCTATCTTCTGGCATCACTCCCTCTCTCGCATTCTGAATCTGCCGATATTGAGACGAATTCCTGGAGGAGACAGACACGGCGTTTTCACATAGAGTGGAGATAAACTGCGAACTACCTCTCCAAAAATGTATCACTGCTTCGGTAGAGATGCAAGCGCATGAATTTCTAAATCGGACCGCTTCTGTGAGAGGTACGCGCTAGACAGATGTGGGAGTGGGGGGGGGGGAGCTTTCGTCGATGTTGCAAAGAAAGATAGATATAAAATCTCGATGCGGAGATATCCGGATTATTTTTTTTTATCTCTTTTCTGATTTTCCTGTGTGTTTAAAATAAATTAGATTGATAGAGTTTAAGAAAAAGGGATATTTTACGAAACGTTGATGAAATGAGATAATTTCAGAATAGGTTGGGTTGTGTTACCTCTGAGCGGCACTTTTTTGCACACCATGGGCTAAATGGCCAGGTCACATGGACCCCGAAGCCCCAGAGAAGGTTGGGGGAGGGGATCCACTGGAACAGCTGTTGGGAGACAGATGGTAGCCTATCGTCAAGGCCATCCAGCGTGTTCTTTAACGTGCATAGGGTATGGCTCTCCCGCACACGGAGTCACGGCTTAACGTCCCATCCGATGGACGGCGGCCTTTCCAAGCCCATCGGTGTCCCCTACTGACCGTGGGCAGGTTGGGTTGGAAAAAACAAAGTAAAGAAAATTTTCGTTTTATAGTATTTATTATTTAAAAGGATCTAGCAAATTTTTTGCCGTCCCGTGGCTAGCGCGCATGACTACTGATCTAAGGGACATTGGCTCGAGCCCAGGGTAAGACACGAATATTCGTGTTGTTTTTATGCTGAGGTCCTGCCATTCTCACAGACCTTCTGCTACGGCATATAACCATAGAGGTCTGACAAGAGCCTGTCAGACCTCTGTGGAAAGCAGCTGCATGAGAGGGTGTTTATTTTTTTTTGTATTTTGATGTAACAGTTGTCATTCCGTCGTTTTATTTTCTGAGCGGCACTTTTTCCGAACGATAACATAAACGGACAAGTCACATGGATCCCAAGGGTTCAGAGAAAATCGAAGGAAGGTGGGGTCAGAACAAGGGAGGGGGAAGTGTACCATACCCGTCCCCCCTTTGGGAATGCTAGTAAGGGTAACAGATAAAAGTTTTGATATTTTTAAATATAATTCATGCATGTTTCAAGACTTCTTTTTAAAGACTCCTAAAACAGAGGAGAGAAATGTTATGCTGCAATGGGAATCTAGTCTATTGCCCCTCCCCCCTCTCTTTAGGTTTTATCGAGTTGTGGCCATGTGAGTAAATGGCCATGTGACCTGGCCATTTAGCCCATTGTGTGCAAAAAAGTGCCGCTCAGAGGTAAAACAACCCAACCCAACTCTTCCTCTTTCTCCCCCTGTATTTTTACACACGATTTCTCCACATTGGGCACCTTTTAGGATAGGCTCCCGTTAAGGCTATCCAGAGTTTTCTTTAACAAGCACAGGGTATTCCTCTCCTAGACACTAACCACGGCTGAATGTCTCATAAGTAAGATGATGTTTGCCTTTACACCGTCATCGAAATTTTGTTTTCGTTAATGTGTGAAGAATTTAAACATCCCTTTACCTATAATCTGTTTCACATAAAGAATGGAGCTGCAAATCTCCCTCAATAACTTAATCACAAAAGCCAATAAAAATCAAGATCGACGCCTGAAAGGGTTCAATGGTCCCTCATTAAGGGCTTCTACGTCGTTTTTTTTTATAGCGAATATGCCGATGTAAAAGTAATTAGTCTTCATGGTGTACAGTCGCTCAAAAAATATCCGAACACTATGGTTGATTACAGAATTCAGAAAAAATGGGGACGATTTTTTTTAGAAATTAGTGATCTGGCAACCTTCATGTCTCGTGATACGAAGGTTGCCAGATCACTAATTTCTAAAAAAAATCGCTGCCATATATTTTTTCTGAATTCTGTAATCAACCATAGTGTGAAGATATTTTTTTGAGCGACTGTACTTTAAAACATTCCGAAATTAAAAACAGCATTTTCAGTTACTCACGTCCATAAGCTATACGTAATAATAATTCATATTAGAAAAAATACCGATTTCTTGCATAAGTCGTGGAACTATTTGCTGTGGTGGAGTACTACATCTCCGAGTTGTTCTTGCTAGAACTCATGTGGGTGTGGCATTTTTCCATTGGTTGTTGTCCTCTTTGACCTTCAGATTTTATTGCTCAGGTCTTTATGCGAATTAGAATATAAAGTAGTTGTTGTCAAACTGTGTGCTGCAAAGAGAATTAAGATTCCTCTTCTTAGCATCCATTTTAATCCGGAAAGAACAAAGAAGACCCTAAAAACGGAAAATAACACACATCTCTTGGTTTTGGAACAAGCGTTCCATATTCTACAAAAGCGATATGCTATTATTTTAGTCCAAATTTTGTTTTTAAAGCAGTCATTAGACATATGGTTTAGTATTAAGGTTTCAGCGGTATGATTTAATTGCAAATATTGAGTTTATTTTATAATATTACGACTGTTTGTTGTCTACTATATTTCAATTCCTGCTTCGTGGAGGGCGGGGGTTGCTCAGTCGATAGCCCGCCAGACTCGTAATCTGCAGTTCCCAGGTTCGAGTCCCAGTTGGGTGAGCGTTGAGATTTATTTCCGCAAAATTCCCCACCCTGCCCACGGTCAATAGGGGACACCGATGAGCTTGGAAAGGCCGCCGTCCGTCGGATGGGACGTTAAGCCATGGCCCCGTATGCGGGAGAGACATACCCTGTGCACGTGAAAGAACACGCTGGATGGCCTTGATGGGAGGCTACCATCTGTCTCCTGACAGCTGTTCCAGTGGGTCCCCTCCCACAACCTTCTCTGAGCCTTCGAGGTCCTTGTGACCTGGCCATTTAGCCCATGGTGTGCAAAAAAAGTGCCGCTAAAAGGTTGTTGAGTTGTTTTACCCCTGAGCGGCACTTTTTTGCACACCATGGGCTAAATGGCCAGGTCACATGGACCCCGAAGGCTCAGAGAAGGTTGGGGGAGGGGACTCACTGGAACAGCTGTTGGGAGTCAGATGGTAGCCTCCCATCAAGGCCATCCAGCGTGTTCTTTCACGTGCACAGGGTATGTCTCTCCCGCATACGGGGCCCATGGCTTAACGTCCCATCCGACGGACGGCGGCCTTTCCAAGCCCATCGGTGTCCCCTACTGACCGTGAGCAGGGCGGGGAGTTTTGCGGAGATAAATCTCAACGCTGACCCAGCTGGGACTTGAACCTGGGAACTACAGATTACGAGCCTGGCGCGCTACCGACTGAGCCACCCCTCAAAGGTAAAACAACCCAACTGCTTCGTAAGACTCGATTTTGTTCTAAACGTTATAAAAATGAATTAAATAAATGAATATATAAAAATTCTAATATTTTTGTTTCCAAATAGCATTAACATTTTATATTTGTCATAAAATGATTATAATTAATATTGAAAAAAATTAATGATATGCAATTCATTTGCGAAAAACCTTTTTACGTCTGACAATACTGGTGATGAAAGTACCTGGTTTCTGAATTTCTTTCATTTTTGAAACAAAATTTTTTTGTAACCTTTACATAATTATACGTGTTTCTGCTAGCAGATGTTTGCCGGAATTAGCTAACTTCCGATGTTTAGTTTATTTTACTATTTATACCACACGGAGGTTTTTTCCTCTCATTGCTAACTCATAGACAATAAAATTCTTGTAGACTTTATTATAAATATTTAAGGGACAAATCTCTCAACTTTATGAACACGAGCTCGTCTAATTAAATTTCTATAATTCGAAATTCATTAATTTGAATATTTTTGTCGTTAAAATGTGATTTGCCATTCTGAGACCCAAACGTTTAATTTCAATGAACGTTCTTACGCTTGTAATCATATACAATTACATCTTTTATTTCGGGATTAACCATTATTGCAAGTTGGCGATGTTCTATCTCGTCTCATAGAACTTGGAAAGAAAAAGTTAGGAGAATGCTGGGATGTTTTACCTCTGAACAGCACTTTTTTGCACAAAATGGGCTAAATGGACAGGTCAAAAGGATCCCGAGGGTTCAGAGAAGGTTTGGAGAGGGGACCCCCTGGATAGTTGTTGGGATACATTGTGTCTTCCCATCACAGCCATCCAGTGTGCTCTTCAAAGTGCACAGGGTGTGACTTCCCGTACATGAAGCCACGTCTTAACGTCATATCCGACGGACGGCGGACTTTCCAAGCCTATCGGTGTCCCTTACTGATCGAGGGCAGGGCGGGGAGTTTTACGGAGATAAATGTCAACGCTAGCCCATGCGGGATGGGGCGGGGGTGGCTCAGTCGGTAGCGCGCCAGGCTCGTAATCTGTAGTTCCCAGGTTCGAGTCCCAGCTGGGTCAGCGTTGAGATTTAACTCCGCAAAATTCCCCGCCCTGCCCACGGTTAGTAGGGGACACCGATGGGCTTGGAAAGGCCGCCGTCCGTCGGATGGGACGTTAAGCCGTGGCCCCGTGTATGGGAGAGCCATACCCTGTGCACGTTAAAGAACACGCTGGATGGCCTTGACGGGAGGCTACCATCTGTCTCCCAACAGCTGTTCCAGTGGGTCCTCTTCCCCAACCTTCTCTGAGCCTTCAGGGTCCATGTGACCTGGCCATTTAGCCCATGGTGTGCAAAAAAGTGCCGCTCAGAGGTAAAACAACAACAACCCATGCTGGACTCGAACTGGGAACTGCAGATTACAAGCCTTAAGCGCTACCGACTGAACCATCCCCAGGGAATGTGTCTTGTTAATTAAAACTGTTGTTATGAAAAGTAAATAATATGCATACATATAAGAATCAGAATTTTTAGCAAACTAGAAGAACAACATACCGCCTCTAGCTCGTTTTCGAGAATTAAATTTTTCGTTTACAACATATACCCCCTTTAACGGTGTGAATCCGAAACAGTGATTAGAAACATGCAAATAGTGGTATTTTATTAGTACCCATAAAACAAAAATAAAAAAACTGAAAGGAAACGAAATAAGTGCTTTTCCCTTTCCCAAAAGACATGACATCATTGCTACTAATCATCATCATCATCATCCTCAAGCAGCCATGGGCTACGGAGGTCCAACCAGACCGTGCAATTTAGTTCTCCAAGCAAGTCTATCCTGAGCTACATCTACTGCATCTGGCCACTGCACACCAATTCTAACAAGGTCCTGTTTGACATTGTCTGCCCACCGCATCGTAGGTCTCCCCTTCTTTCTGAGGCCTTTAGGCACACTGTTCATAACCCTATTCGCCAATCTATAATTATTCATACGGGCAACATGGCCAAACCAGCGGAGCACACTATATCTCTGCACAATATGCTGCTTAAAGGAGGTTGCAAACTCCTTTGCCTAACCTCATCATTAGTTACAAAGTTAAACCACCTAATGCCCAAGATACTGCGTAAGCATCTGGAATCAAAAGCATCTAGTTTCCTGTTATCTTGTTTACAAAGTGTCCAAGTTTCACTACCATAACTAACCCTAAAAGAACCAAACTATTATACAGTCTAATTTTAGTCTTTAGGTGTATACGCCTATTTCTCCACACTCTCCATAGATTCTTAAAAGTCCCGGCAGCAATCCCTATTCGTCTGTTAATCTCATGCCGCACATCACCATTATCTGTTACATAGCTCCCAAGATAATTAAACTGTGACACCTGCTCAAGATGCAACCATTCAGATTAACTGAATTACAGCCTGCCTGACCAATTTTCATCACTTTAGTTTTCTCTCTGTTTAAAACCAAACCTACTCTAGAACCAGTTTCATCAACAGCTCGAATGAAAGAGTTCATCTCATCAACATCATTTGCCAAAAGGGCTAAATCATCAGCATAATCTAAATCAGAAATTTTCGTATCTCCAGCCCATTTAAGGCCAAAATCTTTCCCTTGAAGTGAATTTCGCATAACATAATCCAATAACAAAGCTAAAGGGAAAAGGAGACTAAATGCACCCTTGTCGAACACCAGAAGTAATGCTAAACCAATTGCTACAAGCCTTACCAACTCTAACACACGACTCAGTGTTATTATAGAGAGCTTTCATTATGTTACCTAACTTGTCTGGTATACCATATGATCTCACAATCAACCACAAATTATGACGATCAACAGAGTCGAAAGCCTTTTTAAAATCAACAAAGCTAGCAACCAAATGTTTCTGAAACTCTAAATATTTCTCAAGAATCTGCCTAAGTGAAAATATCTGATCCACACATCCCCTACCACTTCTGAATCCACATTGCTCATCACGCAATTGACTGTCAACCAGATTCTTAATTCTATTAAGCACAATCATGGAAAGAACTTTACCTGGAACAGAGAGTAGGCTGATACCCCTATAGTTATCACAAGAACTGCGATCACCTTTTTTGAAAATAGGGATAACAATAGCTCTGGTAAAATCCTTAGGAACGAAGCCTTTATCATAAAAGATATTCAGAATTACAGTCATCCAAGTGGTAACCGAAACATTCCCAGCTCTAAGCATTTCGGTAGTAATTTCATCTACCCCTGGGGATTTATGTAGTTTAAGTTTAGAAACAGCCAAAATAACTTCAGATTGTGTTATAGGGCCAACATTAAAGCCACCAATGCATCTATCATCATTGCAAACAATGGGAGTAGAACTAACTACATTGTTTAGAACATCACTGAAATGCTCAGTCCACCTAGTCATGACAGAATCCTCACCTTCTATAACCTTACCTTGTTTATCCTTCAATCCTTGTATACCTATCCGTTTTCTACCACACAAAACATTAACTATCTGGTGCAGCTCTCTGCTGTTGTGCTGTCTAACTGCTTCCTCGGCTTTGTCAGCCAAACCTTCAAGCCAAAGATTCTTATCAGCAGCTAACTGATCTTTTACACGTTTATTAACTTCTCTGTAATGCTTTCTATTAGGACTAGTAGGGTATTGATTAAGGACATTCCTGCAGTTCTTTCTTTCCGAAATAAGCTCAAGTGCCTTATTACTCAGATAATTCTGTCTCTTCTGCTCCTTTTTTTCCTAAAAGAGTACTGTTAGTGTCCAAAAAAGCCTGTTTAAAATGATCCCATTCTTCCTCAACTTCAGTAGTAAGCAAACCATGACTGTCATAATGACTAAGTAACCTATCATGGTAAGCTTTGGCTATAACTGGATCTTTCAGAGCTTCAGTATTAAAAGTAAATTTTTTAACCCTAGCACAACACTTTTTAAGTTTAAGTTGCAACACACTTTTAACAAGGTAATGGTCAGATCCAATTTCAGCTCCCCTATATGACCTGGTATCCCTAACAGAACTAGCCCATTTGCTGTTAATTAATATGTAATCAATCATATTCTTATGCAGCCCATCAGGTGAAACCCATGTGTACGTATGTATGTCGCGATGTTTGTAATAAGTGTTAGTTATTCTGAATCCATTGAGTTTACTTACCTATAGGAGACGTTGCCCATTGCCATTGCAGCTACCAATACCAAAAGGGCCTATTACTCCTCCCCAAAGGTCAGAGTCAGTATCAACTTTGGCATTGAAGTCACCAAGAACAAGGGTAATATCTCCTTTCTTGACAGAATTCAAAATATCCTGAAGTTGTTCATAAAACCTATCCTTCTCATCCTCATCGGCATCCTCAGTGGGGGCATAACAGGAGATAACATTCAAGCCTTTAACGCTTGTCTGAAATTTTGCTGTAATGCACTCATATCCTAGAAGATCTTTCATTAATGCACTCATATCCTAGAAGAGCATCGCTAGCGTGTCTGCTGAGAAGCAGATCGACGCCTTGGTGATGCTTATTGTCGTCCCTCCCTGAAAAGAGAAATTTAAGATTATTTTTAAGAATCTGATCTTTTTCTGTCGATCTGGTCTCTTGCAAGCCGAGAATATTTAAATTATAATGGTGGAATTCTAGTGTGAGGACATCAAGAGAAAAAGCTCTGTGCAGAGTCCTCACATTCCAACTACCTATGGAGAGAAATGGTTAGTGGGATGTTTAAAGAAACTATGTTTATTGAGAGAGGGAATGTCGACAATATCAAACAGCCCCCTAATTGCAGACATGGGGCAAAGACCTGTTCCCTCACCACTAAAGGCTGAAGCCATCTACACTGGAAGACTTCCTCCAATGTAGAATTTTACGATGCCAATAGAAGCAAAGAGTTCAGGTGCCTGCGATGACTTCTGCTCAGGATTATCCATTAGCTGATAAACATATCCTGTGAATCTATTCACTTGGGGCTGTCAACCCACAAACAAACAGAAAACATAGAGGAAGATTTTCCCTCCAGAGAAGCCCACCAGTGTAGCAAAATCAGGATCCATAATCAAGCTCAGAGCCATATATCTGTCCAGTCCAGTAGGTTTTGTATGGTCAGCACCAGGACCCTGTGTGGTTGACCACTCCTCAGCAGGGTAGAAAAAAAAGAAAAGTAGCCATAGTTGTCCAGATCAGTAGGCCACACTAATCTGGCAGCCCTCCCCTTCCGTTCACTTCCACAAGAGAGTATCTCTTTTGAAAGTTACTAACGGTCCGCACCACGAGAAGGCAGGGTCGGACATGTAACTCCATTTCATTGCTACAATATGTAACGGCTTTTTATGGAAGGTTGAATGTTTATAAACTTGCTGTGGGAAAGGTAGTGGATCAAATCGAATTGTATGATTTTTTTTCCGATAAAGGTCAACTTACATGATTATGATATCAGACGACATAGAATTTGAGTATCCTTTCATAGGAAAACTGTTGGTCAACGTTCAATAAGGTTTGTAGGTTCCAGACTGTGGAAGGACGAATTTCCAGATGATATATCATCCATTAAGAATTTCTTTAAGTTGGGTTGTTGGGTTGTTTTACCTCTGAGCGGCACTTTTTTTGCACACCATGGGCTAAATGGCCAGGTCACATGGACCCCGAAGGCTCAGAGAAGGTTGGGAGAGGGGACCCACTGGAACAGCTGTTGGGAGACAGATGGTAGCCTCCCGTCAAGGCCATCCAGCTTGTTCTTTAACGTGCACAGGGTATGGCTCTCCCGCACACGGGACAACGGCTTAACGTCTCATCCGGCGGATTTCTTTAAGTATAAATATTCATATAAAATTACTTATTATCAATTACAATACGTTAATTGAAATGTTGATATTGTTACGACAGATGAACGCGCTATAGTGACTTCATGAAAAAAATCGAACATGAACGCTCGCATATATGTTTGTGGGTGAGAATTATACAACGAATTTGAATGTAGAACCAACCTGAAAAAGAGAATGATAGAATTACAATGTTAAAGGTTGTGCAGATCCGAAAGGAGGTTCAGATAGTCTGAGTCAGTACGCGATAAATAAAAACAAGAAGTATTTTTATGTGGTGTGTGCTCGGGGGGTTGTTTTGTTTTGCTAGTGTGATAAATTTAGTGATCTAACAAAAGACGAAGGATTGTTTACGACTGAAGTGAAGGTATTCAAGAGATTTGACAGAAAAAGTGAAGAGGTAGAAGTTTAGTAGAACAGACAGAGATGGTCTTGTATGTTCTCTAGAAAAAGGGTTGTTGACTCATGTATGATAGTAGTTAGTTTGTTTCATAAGTTATTACATCCATATTTTTGTAATAATTTGCATTCTATTGTAATTTGTTTGAAAATATACTTATTGATACTTTATAAAACAAACAGAGCTGCTCTTGTATGCTCTGTAGAAAAAGGGTTATTGACTTATGTATGATAGTAGTTAGTTTGTTTTATAAGTTATTACATCCATATTTTTGTAATAATTTGCATTGTATTGTAATTTGTTTGAATATATACTTATTGATACTCACGCTCATTGCCTATCCATTTAAAATTTGCAAAAATATGTTAGTGACTATTCACAGAAAAGAATCTCAGGATGCCATGTTTTGTTTCTGTATGGCAGGTTGCTATCAATGTCCTGAAAAGGGTTGTGTTGGGTTGTTTTACCTCTGAGCGGCACTTTTTGCACACCATGGGCTAAATGGCCAGGCCACAAGGACCCCGAAGGCTCAGAGAATGTTGGGGGAGGGGACCCACTGGAACAGCTGTTGGGAGACAGATGGTAGCCTCCCGTCAAGGCCATCCAGCGTGTTCTTTAACGTGCACAGGGTATGGCTCTCCCGCACACGGGGCCACGGCTTAACGTCCCATCCGACGGACGGCGGCCTTTCCAAACCCATCGGTGTCCCCTACTGACCGTGGGCAGGGCGGGGAATTTTGCGGAGATAAATCTCAACGCTGACCCAGCTGGGACTCGAACCTGGGAACTACAGATTACGAGCCTGGCGCGCTACCGACTGAGCCACCCCCGCCCCCATGTCCTGAAAAATTTAATAGGTTTTGGGAATTAATATATAACATATAACTATATAATAAACTAATTCATTCCTTCATTCAACTGCTGTCAAAGGATCGCTCTGCTGGAAACCTACTTCCAGTGTAGATCTTATCATAGGTGTGTGGGTTGGGTTGTTTTACCTCTGAGCGGCACTTTTTTCACACCATGGTCTAAATGCTAAATGGCCAGGTCACATGGACCCCGAAGGCTCAGAGAAGGTTGGGGGAGGGGACCCACTGGAACAGCTGTTGGGAGACAGATGGTAGCCTCCCGTCAAGGCCATCCAGCGTGTTCTTTAACAGGGTATGGCACAGGGTATGGCTCTCCCGCACACGGGGCAACGGCTTAACGTCCCATCCGACGGACGGCGACCTTTCCAAGCCCATCGGTGTCCCCTACTGACCGTGGGCAGGGCGGGGAATTTTGCGGAGATAAATCTCAACGCTGACCCAGCTGGGACTCGAACCTGGGAACTACAGATTACGAGCCTGGCGCGCTACCGACTGAGCCACCCCCGCCCCATAGGTGTGTGGAGATGTGTCATGTAAATATCCAGATATTCCGACGTCAATTCGCAATGTACCAATTGGTTCGCTGGTTTCGTGACAGTAGTTCTGTAGACGATAGGCTGAGTGGGAGTCCTGGGTACTCACGCCGGATTTCATTGGGGATGTCCAGCAGCAAATATTACGATCGTCTCAGAAATCTGTGAGGAAATTGTCACAACAAATTGGAACGCAATATCGATTCGTACACGACGCTATGAAACATTTGAAGTTACGTGCGTACCGAGTAAAGATGATACATGAACTAAGCCTCCAGGAGCAGGTAACACCTTCATTATCGCCAGTGGTTTCGCAAATTCATTCGCAAAAATATGGCCATTCTGGATAAGACTTTCTTCGCAGATGAAGCATGTTTCTAGCTAAATGGATACATCAACTCCCAGAACACACGAATTTGATCTACTGGAAATCCCATTACCTTATATGAGGTCTCCTGATTTAACTCCACCAGATTCTGCGGGGTTACTTGAAGAAAATATTCTACAAAAATAGCCATCGCACGTTAAATGATCTGAAGCAGGTAATTCCACGGATAATAGACACAATCACTCCTGTAATGTTGAGGCGCTTGTTGCATAACATGTACAAGAGTGTGAAACTGTGCCTGAAAGAGAACTGCGGACATTCCCAACACCTGTTATGAACTGCATCAGTATTCCGAAACACATGTAAAAGATATACATGTGTTAATAAGATACATAAAACTGCAATCTCTATTATGTAATAAATTCGCAAACTTTGAATAAAAGGGACTTTTTGCTGTATTTACACAAATGCTCAATATATCATGGGTTCACATTCCACCCGGCTGAACACCGTCTTTCTTCCACATCCATCTTTATCCTGTTACGTAAACAGCCTAATAGTGACTAAATACTTAGCAAACAATGATGAGCTGTGGATTATTTGTGTAAATACAAGGTAAGAGTGATCATACCAGGATCACTCTTACTGATGCAGTTCATAATGATACAGATTTTGCTCACAAAAAAGCAATATCATTGAGGAAGCTTCGGAGTGTAGCTGATTGTGTGCTCATGCCTGGAATGGTTCTGAGGAAAAAACGTCCCCCAAATGCATTCAAAGATGGGGATTGACCCGATGGGGAATAGCATATAACCTCAGCAGTAGAGGAGCGACTGATTAGCAGTCGATAGCTCAGAGTATTTAACGTGGGAATCTTGGATTTTTAAGGGGGAATCTTGGATTTTTAAGGGGGAATCTTGGATTCCATTCCCACCTTGCTCAAGACAAATTTTCTCTCCTCCCATCTCCTTCCTGTTGTTTAATAGTGATGAAATACGTACTAAATCAATTATGAGCGATGTATTCGCTCGCAATATTCATTGTTACAGCTATTGGGAATTTCTCGAAATGCGAATCGTAATATTTCATCAATGCAACCCGAAAAGGGATTTTTTCATTTATCTCTGAAAACAGAATATTTAAATAGCTACAGAACGACAGATGTAGATAGACTACAAAGCGAAAACACAAGGTTATATTTTTAAAAAACGATATAAAAGCCGTACCGCTATCTAAAATTTATCTAAAATCCTCCAAAAAAAAAATCTCTAAAGGGATTGCCTTCATTTTTTTTCCACAATGCCGAAGTTTCAGTAAGGTTTCCGGTCGGGAGAATGTGACATCACAAGAAAGAAAGAGAGATAAGACAAAAAAATTTAAATATCTAGAGAAAGATGTGGCTGGGATTAGATCTATGACTGCCTAGACTGTTAGTAAAAAATAAATACCATAGGATATCCCTCAGATTTGCTCTTAATAAGGGTCTGACGAATGCACACATCTACATAATTCTCCCCCTTTTTCTGTTACATCCTAATATGCATTTTTTTTTAATTCTTTCTTCCTGAGGAGGATTTACTGTTTACAGTTGCCTTGTGACTGCTGCTGCACATAACCATATCTTGGTGCTGGATGCTTGAGATCTCATCGCAGTCTTAGTTTGCTGTTCCTCGGTCTCTCGTAAAAGTCCTTTCCTTCCGAAATGAAGACAAATAAATGCTTTCCTCGGAGTTAGAAACAGGAATGAAACGATGCCAACCAGCAGCCGCAGCATCACGCTTGATGTTGCAAGGAGGAAGCTAAAAATATTTCTTAAACTACGTTCGAGGAAGAAGCGAAAAAAAAATTAGAAGCAGAAACAAGTTTCATGTTGTTGTTTTTTTGCTTTTATTTTATTTTCTATTTATTTATTTATTTATCTTTTTGTGAAGATGAAAAAAGTATAGAATGGGAAAAATATAGTTTTCGTTTTGGTTCTTTTTTTTTCTTTAACGTAGATCTGGTGAAGAAACTCAAAAAAATATAGGTTTGGTGGTGAATATTTTTTGGATTTGTTGGTGCATCATGTATCAAGTAATAAAGCATACAATTTTGATCAGCTGATTTGATGTTTAGCAATACTTATATTAAGTGTACAATGATGAAACTAATACACATAAATTTGCTTTTTTTTCTCGTTTAAACCCAGTTTGTTAAGAGCAAACCATTTTCTGCTTTATTAAAATTATTCTGCAGATTGCAAATAGCGGTTTCTAAATCTGAATGGAAGTTGATTAGCACTGTATCATCAGCATACCTAGATAATTTACTATTGAAATCAATATTAACCAAATCATTTATGTATATTTGAAATAGCATAGGGCCGAGAATAGATCCTTGTGAAACGCCAAAATTGATCTGAAATTTATCACTGTAATTATATTTTATTTTCGTAACTATTTCTCTATGTAATAAGAAGCTTTTAAACCATTTAAAAATATTTTCTCCAGTACCAAGTAAATATAATATCTGTAGCAAAATGTCAATGCCAACGGAAACAAATGCTCATTTAAATCCATAAATACCGCAACGCATATATTTCTTTTATTTAAATTAATATTTATATTATTAATAAGATAGTCCAAAATGCTTTGCGTTCCTGTACCTTAAGGAAACCTGAATTGCTGTCTTGACAGAAAATTTATTTTATTCGAAACATTTTCAGGCAGTCTCTAACGTATTTTTCCATTATCTTACCAAAAATTGTTAATACAGTGATTGGTCTATAATTATTAAAACCTTTTTTGATCCACCTTTATATACCAGACGAATAATTTCAGTTTTCATAGCTATTGGGATTTGCTAGTTTTCAAAAATTTCTTTTGTAAGAACTATTATTTTATGTACAAAATTGCATTTACATTCCTTTATGTATTTAGTTTAATATTGTCAAATCCAGGAGATGAGTTATATTCTAAGTAATCTATAATATTAGCAAATCGACGTTACTAGCTAGTGGCAAATACATAGAGTTCTCTTTATGTAATGTAATTCATTAACTATATCTGGTATAGTATTCATCGTCGCAAATTCTGTTTGTATCTCACTATTTAGTTTTTACAAAAAATTTACACAAAATTATTGAAATTTCTTTTTGATTTTTTTCTCTAATCAAGTGTCTTTTAACATTTTCGCCGAATGACATCCTTTTTTTAATGATCAATAATATCATTAATTAATTCCCACAACCTCGTATTATTATTTTTATTAATTGTTCATTTCTTCTCATAAAACACTCGTTTTTGATTCCTTATAATGGTATTTACCCTATTTATTTTCATTTTATATAATAAAATAAATTGTTTCATCATAATTATGTTTATTATTAACATTATCCTTATATCTTTTCCATAAGTTATATCTATTTTTAATTGCCAAATTAATGTCATTTGTAATCCACTATTTTCTTATTCTCTTAGTTTTAAATTATTTATTTGTTTAAAACAACAAGAATTTTCCCGAATTTCATCAATTTTACTTAATGTTTTCTAATATACTAATTCTCTGCTTGCCTTCATCAAATATGTCATTCCACTGTGTCATTACAATTTTTGAATTATAAGGGTATCATTAAAAAATATTTTAAAACCTACGTTTGAATTCTGTTTCAAAAATGCAACCCCATTATTACTGTAATTCTTTTTCGTATCTTAATTAAGATACTATAATGGTCTGCAAATTTATTTCTATATGCATATTTTTAAATCGAAACTGCTTGTTCAAACAAAACACGATCAATGTCCTTATAAAATTAGTTAATGTTTCGTCTTCTCTAGTAAAAGCCTTAAAAATTTGTTCTAAACGAAATTCAAAGTATTTAAATAAATATCACAACCATATTTATTCAGTATATTTGTATATATACACAACAATATTAATATCGCCTGCAATAATTAAATTTTTAATACCTGCCTTTTTTTAACAATATTCAGAAATTTCTTTTAAGGACCAGTTAATATTTTTACTTGGTGATCTGCATAATGCGATGACATTGTTACGACAGATGAACGTGCTACAGTGAATATATGATAAACGTGTCATGAACGCTCGCGCATGCTTCTGCATGAGAATACGTACCAGCGAATTGGAACACAGAACCTATCTGGAAAATAGGAAAGATAGAATTGTTATGTTGGAGTTATTGATATGTGAACAGGGACATAGTTAGTCTCAGTATATACACGATAAATGTTTGAAAATGAAGTATTTTATATGGTGAGTGCGTGGGAGGTTGATTAGTTTATTAGTGTGGATCGTGTTAGTAAACTAGTAAAGGAAAAGAAGAATTCATCGTCTTGTGTGTGATGATCAACATCTGAAAAGAATTGGTTCTGAGAAACCAGTACAGTCGCTCAAAAAAGTATCCGAACACTACGGTTGATTTTTTTAGAAATTAGTGATCTGGCAACCTTCGTGTCACGTGACACGAAGGTTGCCAGATCACTAATTTCTAAAAAAATCGTTGCCAGATATTTTTTCTGAATTTTGTAATCAACCGTAGTGTTCGGATACTTTTTTGAGCTACTGTACACTTAGCCGTAATTCTGGAGTACTTGATGACTAAAACTTTAGAAGGAAGTTATTTAGTGTATAGTTATTTAGTTTGGTATATGTATATGTTATTTAGTGTATAGTTGTTTAGTGTTTTTTTATTTAATTTAATATTTATTTACGAACATGATTTTATTGTTCACTGAATGATATTAGCCTTGTTTTGTGATTTTGTTGTGAATAGAAATATGATAATGGATTCTTTTCAAAGTTTATCTTTATATTGATATAGATTTTCGTTCCGGTTGACTTAAGTTGTATAAATAATTTCATCCATGCTTTTGTAATAAATTGCATTGTTTTGTAATTATCATTGTAATATTTACTTGAACCCACGTTCAGTACTCATCCATTTAATTTGT
Organism: Ryuthela nishihirai; assembly: GCA_038380435.1. Classification (NCBI taxonomy): domain Eukaryota; kingdom Metazoa; phylum Arthropoda; class Arachnida; order Araneae; family Heptathelidae; genus Ryuthela; species Ryuthela nishihirai. The sequence goes on from JAWZYU010000028.1 coordinate 44,547,038, forward strand.
AACAATATTAATTTCAATATTATCAATTAATAACTAAGTAATTATTGCTGATTTATAAATGGTTTCATCCAGTTGTACTAAATCAATTTTGTTTAGATAAGAAACGATTATCCCACACAGTTTATTTTCTTTTGGTTTTGAAATACGCATATCATATACCCTTCAATATTAATTGCAGATGATTTCTGTTCAGTTATTATGGTTTCAACCAAAATGATCAAGTTCAACTGGAATTCAAGAAGTTCAGTATAAACTAGTAAATTATCCCAATGTTTTCAGTGATTTAATACTTAATAAATACATCAATTTTAACATTTTATCACCACACCCTTAAAACCAAACAGTAACATCAATTAAGTCATCACAATATAATTCCTTATCTACCTCACTATTCTAAACGATGGGGCGGGGGTGGCTCAGTCGGTAACGCGCCAGGCCCGTAATCTGTAGTTCCCAGGTTCGAGTCCCAGCTGGGTCAGCGTTAAGATTTATCTTCGCAAAATTCGCCGCCCTGCCCACGGTCAGTAGGGGACACCGATGGGCTTGGAAAGGCCGCCGTGCGTCTGATGGGATGTTAAGCCGTGGCCCCGTGTGCGGGAGAGCCATACCCTGTTAAAGAACACGCTGGATGGCCTTGACGGGAGGCTACCATCTGTCTCCCAACAGCTGTTCCAGTGGGTCCCCTTCCCCAACATTCTCTGAGCCTTCGGGGTCCATGTGACCTGGCCATTTAGCCCATGGTGTGCAAAAAAGTGCCGCTCAGAGGTAAAACAACCCAACCCATTCTCAACGATATCCGACATAAACATTTAAAGAAATTATTTAAATTTAATAAATAAATAAATAGTCCCTCAAGAAGCTGATTGCCACAGAGGTCTGACAGGAGCCTGTCAGTTTATATGCCACAGTGGAAGGTCTGATGAACATGCATGTGTTACCCGGGGCTCGAACCCACGTCCTTTAGATCAGTAGCCAAGCGCGCTAACTACTTATCTAGTGGAATTTAGGACGGACAAAAATATTTTAGCCTTCTTTTTCCAAATCCTCGCTCTGAACACTGTTAATAATAATCACTTGCTTGCTAATATTCATTTTTTCTAATAAAAAATCTATTGTTCTTGAACCAAACACTTTATAACTTTTCTCCTTAGCCATTTTCTTTAGGGGGTGGCTCAGTCGGTAGCGCGTCAGGCTCGTAATCTGTAGTTCCCAGGTTCGAGTCCCAGCTGGGTCAGCGTTGAGATTTGTCTCCGCAAAATTCCCTGCCCACGGTCCGTAGGGGACACCGATGGGCTTGGAAAGGCCGCCGTCCGTCGAATGGGAGGTTAAGCCGTGGCCCCCGTGTGCGGGAGAGAGCCATACCCTGTGCACGTTAAAGAACACGCTGGATGGCCTTGACGGGAGGCTACCATCTGTCTCCCAACAGCTGTTCCAGTGGGTCCCCTCCCCCAACCTTCTCTGAGCCTTCGGGGTCCATGTGACCTGGCCATTTAGCCCATTGTGTGCAAAAAAGTGCCGCTCAGAGGTAAAACAACCCAACTCAACCCATTTTCTTTGCTCTCCAAAATAAACCCCGATTCGTTGCTAAGTATTCATATGTCAAACACATAGACAAATGAGATAAACCCATAGATATATCAAATAAAGTTTGTAAACTAGTTGTAAATAAGTTATTTGATTTTGGACAATGGAAATTTATGTAATCCTGTATTGCTTCTTTGAATAGATTTTATTTGAATAGTTTATTTGAATAGTTAGATTTTTTTAATAGTTTTTATTTGTCAAATTTTACTTTTTACTGTCACAGCTCAGTTCACGTAAATAAACTTTTAAATGAATTTATTCGGTTCCTGTTTGAAATTCAAAATAATATCGAAATAACAGTTTCGATCTGTTTAAAAATTATTATTCAGTGTATCTTTTTTTCCGCGACTAAACAAAACTATTTAAAATCAGGCTTCCTTGGGGATTGAGATGCCTCGGGTTTTAAAAAGATATAACAGGCCGTTAAGCAGTTTTGGAGAAGCACCTTTCAATGAATATTAAGTACTAACAATCGAACATGTTTACATCTCCAGGTAATAGCAAATGATTAAAAGATAGTTTTAGTGTTTAGAAACGTAAATAACCATTCAATTTATTAAATGTAAATAAACGACAATTAAACAGAGTTCCAGCATGTGTTTTCATGCAATGTTACTTTTAAAACGCACTTGAATTTCCCTAGTTGATTGTAGAGAAGCATGAGGACAATTAAAAGAATATTCGTTTATAATAATCAGTAACTTTTTGGACCTTTGTATCACATGATGTTGACAATCCGATGTTGTATTTCTGCATAAGCTTGCTCTTTACTTCACGGCTTCCAAACCATTTTTATAATTTCGATATTTTTATCTAAATTAAGTGCAGCCTGTTTTCTCCTCTTGCTTCTTTCTCCATATCTGTTTTTGCTTACTATAGTTGAGAGACGGAATAGAAATTTTACTGTCAAACAGTAATCAGAAGTCATATTTTGGCAATGGCCAAATATAATTGTTTACATCCTACGACGCCAAGGCTTAGTTGAATTGTTTTATCAGTGAGCTATCTTTTTTTGCACGTAATGGGCTAAATACCCAGATCACGATGACCCCAAGGGTTCTTAACTTGCTTCGTCGGATGATATGTTAAGCCGTGGCCCCGTGTTCCCTGTGCACGTTAAAGAACACATTGGATGGCATTGACGAGAGATTACCATTTGTCTCCCAACAGCTGTTCCAGTGGGTCCCCTCCCCCAACCTTCTCTGAGCTTCCGTCAAGTCCATCCAAAGGCTCGTAATCTGTAGTTTCCAGGTTCGAGTCCCAGCTGGGTCAGCGTTGAGATTGATCTCCGCAAAATTCCCCGCCCTGCCCACGGTCAGTAGGGGACACCGATGGGCTTGGAAAGGCCGCCGTCCTTCGGATGAGACGTTAAGCCGTGGCCCCGTGTGCGGGAGAGACATACCCTGTGCACGTTAAAGAACACGCTGGATGGCCTTGACGGGAGGCTACCATCTGTCTCCCAACAGCTGTTCCAGTGGGTCCCCTCCCCCAACCTTCTCTGAGCCTTCGGGGTCCATCTGACCCGGCCATTTAGCTCATGGTGTGCAAAAAAGTGCCGCTCAGAGGTAAAACAACCCAACAACCCAACTTAGAGCCTATAAATGCCTGTATTAAACCCTGGATACTAACATCAAAGGCTCAATGCAATATCTGACTTAAATCACTTTCTTCAGCAGAGCGTTAATCGTGAAAACCTGTTAGAGCGTGTTTGATTTTGTTGTTTCGAATTTTAATGGCCCAGTAAAAGAAGAGAATGCCTATACGCCCACGTGGAACTGGAAGCGAAAAGTACCAGAGGGAACTTAAAGAAAAGTCCTAAGGAGTACTTTTCGAGCGGCAGGATAGCTTACGAAAAAAAAAATAGCTCGCTATGGAGTTCCATGAAATTATGCCAGGTGCTTTAAGTCAAACACTTGCAAGCCCTTACAAACAAAAGTTATAGTGTATAAAAGAAGGTAGGTTGTTCACTAGTGGCTCGTTTCTGAGAAATTAACTCGATGTCTTAAAGCGATGAAGCAGTAACACCTGCATTTAACTTCGACGGCTTCTGTCCTCAGAAGGATTTGATTCTGATAGCAGATCAACTTAAAAAAATTCTATAGAGAACTATCGAAGACATTTGATCCTACAGAGATGGGCAGAAGGGAAGTGAATTCAAGAGATAGCGCATCAGGCTCGTAATCTTCAGTTTTCTGGTTCCAGTCTCAAACTGGGACTGGAAAACGGGGACCAGACGGGGACTCAAGACCACTGAGTGTGTTCGTTAATGTGAAGCGCACGCAAGAATGGTATCCTGTGCAATGAACAGTATCCATTACGCAGGAATGGTATCCTGTGCAATGAACAGTATCCATTACGCAGGAATGGTATCCTGCGCAACGAACAGGAGAACCATACCCTGTGCACATTAAAAACACACCATGTGTCTGCAGGCGATCCATACCCTGTGCATGTTAAAGAACACATTATATGCCTGGAGGAGAACCATACCCTGTGCACGTTGAAGAACATACCATGTACCTGCAGGCGAGCCATACCCTGTGCATGTTAAAGAACACACCATGCGCTTGGAGGAGAACCATACCCTGAGCACGTTAAAGAACACATCATATGCCTTCAGGAGACCATACACCGGGCACGTTAAAAAACAAACCATGTATCTGCAGGAGAACCATACCTGTACACGATAAAGAACACACCGTGTGCCTGCACACGGTGTGTTCTTTAACATACACATTCGGTAGGGTGCCAGGCTCGTAATCGGTAGGTCCCAGGTTCTTGTCCCACCTGGGCCAGAATCTAGATCTACATTAACCTTCAACCTGCCCTCGTCCGAAAGAGGACACCGATGGAATTTGGCAGGTCGCCGTCCGTCAGATGGGACGTAAAGTCGTAGCAATGTTTGCAGTGGAGCTATATGCACAGGCATGTTAAAGAATACGCAGGATTTAATGGGAAAATTCCATCTGTCTCGTAATGGATGTCCCATTCCGTAACCTTCTCTGAGCCATTGTGGTCCTAGCGATCTGGCCATTTAGTACATTGTGTGTAAAAAAAGCCGCTCAGATAAAAGGAAACTAACGATTCTGATCGCAAGTCGTGGCTTAACGTCCCATCCGACGGGCGATAGCCTTTCCAAACCCATCGCCAACAAACTGCGATTTTAAAATTACATGTATAGTACAGGAACGCATTTGCTCGGAATTAGTTTATTGGCGTTTGTTCATATTTAATATATTAAACTGTTGCATTTGTAACCAGTAGCACAACATCATTAAATCTTCCATTGAACTGTTTAATTTCCATCGAAATGTGCTTCTCCTAAACTGTTGAACTACTAATACGCCCCTTTGTTACCGAGGGTATGGTGGTAAGAGGGTAAGTCTAGCCGCAGTGGCTCTCACCTTGCCCACAATGAGAAACTAAATTCTATTGGGATTGCAAAGGCCGCCGCCCGTCGGGCTGGGCGTTAAACCGTGAAACCGTGCGCAGAAGAGCCATATCCTGTGTACATAAAAGAAACACTGGATGGGCTTAACAAGAAGTTTCCCCCTGTCTCCTAACAGATGTTCAGTTCTCTAACCTCCTCTGGGTCATTGGGATCCTTGTGACCTGAGGTGCGGGGATGGCTCAGTCGGTATGGAGCCAGACTCGTAATCTTCAGTTCCAAGGTTCTAGCCCTGCCTGGGCCAGCGTTGAGAATTATCTTCGCAAAACTCTCCGCCCGACCCATGGACAGTAGGGGACACCGATAGAAAGACCGCCGTCTATCGGATAGGATGTTAAGCCGTGGCCCTTGTGCCCATTAAAGAACACGCTACATGGCCCCGACTAGAGGCTACCATCTGTCCAGTGAGTCCCCCCCCCCCAAACCCTGAGCTTTCGGAGTCCTTGTGACCCCGCCATTTAGCACTTTGTGTGCAAAATATACCTCTCAGAGGTAAAACAACGTTTATTTTTCCTATCAAATACTGCCCATTGCTAGAGGCGGGGGTGGCTCAGTCGGTAGCGCGCCAGGCTCGTAATCTGTAGTTCCCAGGTTCGAGTCCCAGCTGGGTCAGCGTTGAGATTTATCTCCGCAAAACTCCCCGCCCTACCCACGGTCAGTAGGGAACACCGATGGGCTTGGAAAGGCCGCCGTCCGTCGGATGGGACGTTAAGCCGTGGCCCCGTGTGCGGGAGAGCCATACCCTGTGCACGTTAAAGAACACGCTGGATGGCCTTGACGGGAGGCTACCATTTGTCTCCCAACAGCTGTTCCTGTGGGTTCCTTCCCCCAACCTTCTCTGAGCCTTCGGGGCCCTTGTGACCTGGCCATTTAGCCCATGGTGTGCAAAAAAGTGCCGCTCAGAGGTAAAACATTCCAACCCAACTATCCATTACTAGTACAATTTGTTTGCACTATCCTAACTTGCAATCCATTTAAGATAAATCCTGTGATCTACAGAATTTCAAAACAGATCAGTAGTTTCGGCAACATTAATTTTAAGTACACGCAGTCGCGTAATTTAGTTATTCCCATTATTTGCAGCAGTATCACTCTTTCTCTTTTTCTGTTGCGTGATAACATCAATCATCGTAATATTATCCTTGTTTTATAGAATGCCTGCTTGCCCAGACAACGTTAACTATTTGCGTGAGTAAATAAAATTACTTATTTCCCAACTTCATTAACAACGTTTCGTAATGCATTTCATTCGTTGGTCGGAAAGCAGGTTAAACTAGAAAGCAGCTTGGATGACGTTGGAGCACGAATTTTTCATGAATTTTGCAACGAATTAAGGTGTGTCGTTGTATTCAGTAACGTGGCCTTTCACAGAATGCATCTTATCAACTCTAAAATGATGTAGTGGTCTCCATTAGAGTCGGTTGGGTTGTTTTACTTCTGAGCGGCACTTTTTTTGCACACCATGGGCTAAATGGCCAGGTCACATGGACCCCGAAGGCTCAGAGAAGGTTGGGGGAGGGGACCCACTGGAACGGATGTTGGGAGACAGATGGTAGCCTGCCGTCAAGGCCATCCAGCCTGTTCTTTAACGTGCACAGGGTATGTCTCTCCGGCACAAAGAGCCACGGCTTAACGTCCCATCCGACGGACGGCGGCCTTTCCAAGCCCATCGGTGTCCCCTACTGACCGTGGTCAGGGCAGGGAGTTTTGCGGCGATAAATCTCAACTCTGACCCAGCTGCGACTCGAACCTGGGAACTACAGATTACGATCCTGGCGCGCTACCGATGAGTCACCCCCCCGCTCCCCAAAGTCTTAGAGATGACTGTTGGAAGGTGAACCATTGGACAGCTGTTAGGAGACAGATGGTATCTTCCCGCCAAGGCTATAAAGCGTACTTTTAACATGCACAGGCTAAGGTTCTCCTGCATACTGGGGCGGGAGTGGCTCAGTCGGTAGCGCGCCAGGCCCTTAATCTGTTGTAGTTCCCAGTTCGAGTCAAAGCTGGGCCATCATTGAGATTTAGCTCCGCGAAACTCCCCGCCCCGCTCTCGGTCAATAGGAAACACTAATGGGCTTGAAAAGGATGCCGTCCGTCGAATGGGACGTTAAGACGTGTCCTCGTGTGTAGGTGAACCATAACCTGTCATGTTAAAAAAATGCTGGATGGCCTTGACGGGAGGTTACCATATGTCTCTTAATAAATATGTTAGAACCTTCTTTTAAATCAAAGAAGAATATTTTTTATTCTCTTCTAATATCCTTTTCAAAAAAAAAAACCAATCTATTAGAAATCCTTTAAAAAATAAAAGAAGAAGCAAAATATTACTTTAAAACAATTTCTGAATGAGTCTGCATAAAGTCCTCACTATATTCATTTGTTGATGTGTCTACTATACCATACCATAGGTTTCTTAACAGCTGTTCATTGAGTCCCCTCTCTCAACCTTCTCCGAACCCTCAGGGTCCTTATGATCTGCTGTGGGGCGGGGGTGGCTCAGTCGGTAGCGCGCCAGGCTCGTAATCTGTAGTTACCAGGTTCGAGTCCCAGCTGGGTCAGCGTTCAGATTTATCTCCGCAAAATTCCCCGCCCTGCCCACGGTCAGTAGGGGACACCGATGGGCTTGGAAAGGCCGCCGTCCTTCGGATGGGACGTTAAGCCGTGGCCCCGTGTGCGGGAGAGCCATACCCTGTGCACGTTAAAGAACACGCTGGATGGCCTTGATGGGAGGCTACCATCTGTCTCCCAACAGCTGTTCCAGTGGGTCCCCTCCCCAACCTTCTCTGATCCTTCGGGATCCATGTGACCTGGCCATTTAGCCCATGGTGTGCAAAAAAGTGCCGCTCAGAGGTAAAACAACCCAACCCTTATGATCTGCACATTTAACCTACTGCGTGGGTAAAAGTCAACTCAGAGGTAAAACAACCCAACCCCTGCACACGAGACGACGGCTTAACATTCCATCCGACGTCCCAAACGATGGTTTTTCCAAACCCATCGGTGTCCCCTATTGAGAGAAGGCATTTCAGGATTTTTCGGATTTAAATCTCAACGCTTACCCACGTGGGATTCGAACCCGGGAACTTTCAGATTTCCCAACTCAGCTTCCCACTACAATGGGGGAGATAGCGTCGATCAGAAATCGTCAACCTTGACACTAGAGAGTTGTACAGTCGCTCAAAAAAATATCCGAACATTATGGTTGATTACAAAATGCAGAAAAAATATCTGGCAACGATTTTTACAGAAATTAGTGATCTGGCAACTTTCGTGTCACGTGATTACAGAATTCATGAAAAATATCTGGAGCGTGTACAGCAACTGTACACGCTCCAGTTACCGTTCACAGCAAACAGGGACGTGTGCAGTTACTGCACACGCTCCAGTTTGCTGTGAACGGTAATTGCACACGCTCAATATTTCCGTGAGTGAGCCCACACGATCTAGTATCAAAATAATATGACCACCTACAGTCGCTCAAAAAAATATCCAAACAATATGGTTGATTACAAAATTCAGAAAAAATATCTGGCAACGATTTTTATAGAAATTAGTGATCTGGCAACCTTCGTGTCACGTGACACGAAGGTTGCCCGATCACTAATTTATAAAAAAAAAACAGTTGCCAGATATTTTTTTCTGAATTCTGTAATCAACTATAGTGTTCGGATATTTTTTTCAGCGACTGTACACATTTTGTAGATTCGGAAAGTGTCACTCCTAATATTTCGTCAATAACTACCCAACCAAAAAAAAAATATTTTTAATTTACCTGTAAACACAAAAAATAAAGTTGAATGTCTACAGACAAAGTGAAAGCAATAGCTCTTTATAATAGAAAGAATACGTGAAGATTTGAAATCCGTTTACAAACGCTATTTAAAATGAAAATTCAGTATTTTAAGAACGGTGCAGCCAGAGCATTTGCAAGAAACGCTGCTTGATGAGAGAATGAACTTCTCACATCGTTAGGATTCCGGCGTTGCTAAGCAACAAGCTTCATTCTTCGCATTCAGATTCGATGTCTGCGGAGTTGTGCTGGTCTGTATATGAAATATATCCGAGACTGTCGCAGGAAATGTGAATGTTTTACCTTTCGCAGTCTATCAAGCTAGAGCAGAGTTTATATAACTAGTTTTATTAATTGTTTGGGAAATAAAACACTGCTTTCATTGTTGAGGACTTACGGTTACTTTAAGAGGCGAGACTTAAACTTCACATAAAAAGTCTCAGGATATAACTGATAGAATGTTGTGTTTTATTATTAAATAAAAAAAATAAAAAAAATAAATACCCCCTCAAGCAGCTGCTTGCCACAGAGGTCTGACAGGAGCCTGTCAGTTTATATGCCACAGTAGAAGATCTGAGAGGATGGCAGGACCTCAGCAGAAAAACGACACATACATCCATGCCTTACCCGGGGCTCGAACCCAGGTCCCTTAAATCAGTAGCCAAGCGCGCTAACCACTTGGCCATGGGGCGGCTTCATTTGCAAAAAAAGAGATAAGGTGTTGTCTGTCCACATTTAATGGGTTGGATTGTTTTACCTCTGAGCGGCACTTTTTTGCACACCATGGGCTAAATGTCCAGGTCACATGGACCCCGAAGGCTCAGAGAAGGTTGGGGGAGGGGACCCACTGGAACAGCTGTTGGGAGACAGATGGTAGCCTCCCGTCAAGGCCATCCAGCGTGTTCTTTAACGTGCACAGGGTATGTCTCTCCCGCACACGGTGCCACGGCTTAACGTCCCATCCGACGGACGGCGGCTTTTCCAAGCCCATCGGTGTCCCCTACAGACCGTGGGCAGGGTGGGGAATTTTGCGGAGATGCAGCCGATCAAAATCTACTCTAATTGATGATATGAACCATTTCAAAATACTTCTTATGTAGGGAGTGTTCAGGCAATTTTCGCCACATGCGGCAGACATATGCCTTATAGAGCTTAGTAAGGAGTAGCTCAGTGTGGCTCAGTGGTAGTCAGTCAGTAGCTCAGTGGTCCAGAGCACCTGGCATGTTACCAGGAGGTTGTATGTTCATATCCCACAAGCCTCAAGACAATTTTTCCACTAAAATTTAAATCGACTTCAAAGTGATAATTTATAGGTTAATACCAAGTATGTCGAGTTTATTTATTGTTTATGCAGAATTTTCAAACGACTATTGCAAACGATCTATTTACGCTAAAAAACCGCGGGGTAAATTGAGTGGACATCTCACTTCCTCACTTCCCAGATTGCATGGGTTGGGTTGTTGGGTTGTTTTACCTCTGAGCGGCACTTTTTTGCACACCATGGGCTAAATAACCAGGTCACAAGGACCCCGAAGGCTCACAGAAGGTTGGGGGAGGGGACCCACTGGAACAGCTGTTGGGAGACAGATGGTAGCCTCCCGTCAACGCCATCCAGCGTGTTCTTTAACGTGCACAGGGTATGTCTCTCCCGCACACGGGGCCACGGCTTAACGTCCCATCCGACGGACGGCGGCCTTTCCAAGCCCATCGGTGTCCCCTACTGACCGTGGGCAGGGCAGGGAATTTTGCGGAGATAAATCTCAACGCTGACCCAGCTGGGACTCGAACCTGGGAACTACAGATTACGAGCCTGGCGCGCTACCGACTGAATTTTATTTTTTAAATGAATATGGCATATAAACTAACAGGCTCCTGTCAGACCTCTGTGGCAAGCAGCTGCTTGAGGGGGTATTTATTTATTTATTATTTAGGCATTGATGAAATATTACAATTTCGCCCTTTTGGATTCTTCCAAAAAATTAAATTGCGCTCTCTAACGGTGGAAAAAGTTGAAAAAAATTTCAAGATTTTAAACGAATAGTACAAACAATATATTTATGATAGAAATTTTAAATTTTGGTTATCGAATGTGACGGTTATCAGGTGTGTATTTGTTTTTGTTTTGAGATAAAATTGAAAAAAAACATTCAGTTTTATAGGTAATAATGAAATATTATGATTCACATTTTTCAGTCCTTAGGAAGTTTTAATTTAGCTATTAAAAGAATACGTTTCGGGTTTTTTTTTAACTCTATAAATAACAAAAGAATATTGAAAATCGGGATTGAAATCCAGCTGGGTGAGCGTTGAGATTTATCTCCGCAAAACTGCCCGCCCTACCCACGGTCAGTAGGGGACACCGATGGGCTTGGAAAGGTCGCCGTCCGTCGGACGTTAAGCTGTGACTAAATGTGCGGGAGAACCATACCTTGTGCACGTTAAAGAACACGCTGGATGGCCTTGACGGAAGGCTACCATCTGTCTCCCAACAGCTGTTCCAGTGGATCCCCTCCCCAACCTTCTCTGAGCCTTCGGGGTCCATGTGACCTGGACATTTTGCCCATGGTGTGCGCATTATACTTCTCAGCCATACTAACAATACCTGTACTAAATCTTCAAGTGTTCTCAACACTTTCACGAAATAAAACGGCTAAGGCCTATCAAGACATTCCCACCGTGTCCTACGAAAGTCCCAACACAGTTGTCGTTTCTGAAAAAAAACTTTTACGTTTTTTCATTTTGGTTGATGAGACTTATAACCTATGTTCGCTTTATGAACCAATGTTAAAACATCGATTTTTTATGACATAAGTTAACAATTCTTTACTGAAGAAAAATCAAACACGTATAACAGAAAAACTGCCGTACCAGGGACTCGAACCATGATCCTGGTAGTCTTACCTCGAGCCAACGCGATACCACCGATCTATATGTTCCAGGCTAATGGACAATCTTTCCGCAATTCAACTCCAACCGAGGAACTTATTTAAAAATATGTGTTGTTTTTCACCTGTACACGGAACTGTTGCTCAAGTTGTTATTCAAAGACTGTATTGAAATTTTCGCTCCTAGCTCGCACCCCCCCCCCCCCCTCTAACACACACACACACACCTAGAAGATCGAGTCCCAGCTGGGTCAGCGTTGAGATTTATCTCCGCAAAATTCCCCGCCCTGCCCACGGTCAGTAGGGGACACCGATGGGCTTGGAAAGGACGCCGTCCGTCGGATGGGACGTTAAGCCGTGGCCCCGTGTGCGGGAGAGCCATACCCTGTGCACGTTAAAGAACACGCTGGATGGCCTAGACGGGAGGCTATCATCTGTCTCCCAACAGCTGTTGCAGTGGGTCCCCTCCCCCAACCATCTCTGAGCCTTCGGGGTCCTTGTGACCTGGCCATTTAGCCCATGGTGTGCAAAAAAGTGCCGCTCAGAGGTAAAACAATCCAACCCAACGTGATTGAAATACTTTGACTGTGATATTTAAACTACATTCAGACATATTTTCCCCCCGTAAAGATCTTATTTAAGATGGTACTGAGTTTACATTGACATAACATGGAATTGTATCTAATAAAGTATCCGTTGAGTATATGCTAACGTGTTGTCTTTCAATGCATCTTTAGCGATATTATTTATTTACTAGAATTCAATTGGTGCAGAAGGCAACTACTGATTTCTAGAACGTCATTCCGACCCCTATTTGACCTTGAATGCTACACCGGAACTTAAAACTCCTCTTATTTCTGAGTTATCCTGCCTGAAATAGCCCTATTCACCGATTGATTCAAATCTCCAGCACCGGTATATCGAAATTTGGCCTTTGACCTTGAAAAATATTGAAATTTGGCCTTTGACCTTGAAACTCATCGCATAAAAAATCACGATTTCTAAGATCTATTGGAGCGGGGGTGGCTCAGTTGGTAGAGTACCAGGCTCGCAATCTGCAGTTCCCAGGTTCGAGTCCCAGCTGGGTCAGCGTTAAAATTTATCTCCCAAAACTCCCCGCCGTGCCCACGGTCAGTAGGGGACACCGATGGGCTTGGAAAGGCCGCCGTCCGTCGGATAGGACGTTAAGCCGTGGCCCCATGTACGGGAGAGTCATACCCTATGCACGTTAAAGAACACGCTGGATGGCCTTGACGGGAGACCACCATCTGTCTTGTAACAGCTGTTCCAGTGGGTCCCCTCCCCCAACCTTCTCTGAGCCATCGGGGTCCATGTGACCTGGCCATTTAGCCCATGGCGGGCAAAAAAGTGCCGCTCAGAGATAAAACAACCCAACCCAAATTTAAGATCTACAGCCGAAATCATCCCCAGGAACCAATTTTGAGCGCCGGTAGATCTAAATTTGACCATTGACCTCAAAGGACTCTCTGAATGCGACGTTTCGTAATGTTTCCAGCATTTTTCATGTTACTAGCACTCGTATATCAAGGTTTGACCTCTACGTGACCTCTGTTTCGCCTTGAACGTCGGAGATCAAATTTCGGATTTTTTTTTCCGAGATCTACCACTAGGATTATCCCTAGATGCAAATTTTTCGAGATCTACCATTTCTCTTTCATCGTTGGAATTAACGCGATGATCGGTCAGCGTTAAGCTGTTAATTCAATCACAATCGTATACATACATTAGATGCACATACTCGAATTTTGAGGCTTTTGAGGTGTTACAATTATCTTAAATAGATATATAATATATTATATGAATAAGGCTATCAATACCTAGTAACAGAGAGAGTTCAAGCACAACAAATGTGGAAAATACGCAAATATTATCGATTATTTAAATTTAAAATTTCGCTGTTGGAGTGTCGATAGATATTCTCCTTCAAGCAATGGCTTGCCACAGAGGTCTGACAGGAGCCTGTCTGTTTAGGGTTGGGTTGTTTTACCTCTGAGCGGCACTTTTTTTGCACACCATGGGCTAAATGGTCAGGTCACATGGACCCCGAAGGCTCAGAGAAGGTTGGGAGAGGGGACCAACTGGAACAGCTGTTGGGAGACAGATGGTAGCCTCCCGTCAAGGCCATCCAGTGTGTTCTTTAACGTGCACAGGGTATGACTCTCCCGCACACGGGACCACGGCTTACCGTCCCATCCGACGGACGGCGACCTTTCCAAGCCCATCGGTGTCTCCTACTGACCGTGGGCAGGGCGGGGAATTTTGCGGAGATAAATCTCAACGCTGAACCAGCTGGGACTCGAACCTGGGAACTACAGATTACGAGCCTGGCGCGCTACCGACTGAGCCACCTCCGTCCTCGCCTGTCTGTTTAATTCGCCTTAGGGAAGATCTGAGAGGATGGCGAGACCTAAGCAGAAAGACAACACAAGCATAGATGCCTTATCGGCGACTCGAAACCCAGGTCCTTTCGATCAGTTGTCAAATATCTAACCCCTTTTCTCAGAAGGATAAAGAGAAAAAGAGAAAAATTCATTTTACGGAATATAAAAGAGGAAAATTTCGCATTTTACGGAATATATAAAAGAGAAATACTTTTTATGTTGTATAAGTGTCAATAAAATATCTTTAACTCTTAAACAGTGCAAAAGTAAGTAAATGAAAAACCTCATTCTGTTTGAAAACCAGATTCCATTTTTTTTTAATAGAGGCGATATATATATTCTTGTTTTTATTTCAATTTAAGAAGAAAAACGTTATGAGAAGGTCAATGACCAATATTCGGATTTTTAGAAGACTTTAGGAACGACGAGATTGCATTGTTTTACTTCTGAGCTGCACTTTTTTTGCACACCATGGGCTAAATGGCCAGGTCACATGGACCCCGAAGGCTCAGAGAAGGTTGGGGGAGGGCACCCACTGGAACAGCTATTGGGAGACAGATGGTAGCCTCCCGCCAAGGCCATCCAGCGTGTTCTTTAACGTTCACAGGTTATGGCTCTCCCGCACACGGGGCCACGGCTTAACGTCCCATCCGACGGACGGCGGCCTTTCCAAGCCCATCGGTGTCCCCTACTGACCGTGGGCAGGGCGGGGAATTTTGCGGAGATAAATCTCAACGCTGACCCAGCTGGGACTCGAACCTGGGAACTGCAGATTACGAGCCTGGCGCGCTACCGACTGAGCCACCCCCGCTCCGGAACGACGACAAGTCAGAAGATAATCTAAGATTCGAAGATCATAGCGTGAGAGTGGATCGTCTCATTCGATAGCGCGCCAGGCTCGTAATTTTCAAATCCCTGGTTTCATTTCCACCTGTGCCAGAGATGAGATTTATTTGGGCTAAACCTTCACCATACTCTCTGTCAGTAAGGGACACCGATGGACTTGGAGAGTCAGCCTCCGTCTAAAGGCGGCGGGGGTGGCTCAGTCGGTAGCGCGCCAGGCTCGTAATCTGTAGTTCCCAGGTTCGAGTCCCAGCTGGGTCAGCGTTGAGATTTATCTCCGCAAAATTCCCCTCCCTGCCCAAGGTTCAGTAGGGGACACCGATGGGCTTGGAAAGATTGCCGTCCGTCGGATGGGACGTTAAGCCGTGGCCCCGTGTGCGGGAGTGCCATACCCTGTGCACGTTAAAGAACACGCTGGATGTCCTTGACGGGAGGCTACCATCTGTCTCCCAACAGCTGTTCCAGTGGGTCCCCTCCCCCAACCTTCTCTGAGCCTTCGGGGTCCTTGTGCTGAGTCCTTCGGGGTCCCTGGCAATCTAGCCCATGGTGTGCGGAAAAGTGCCGCTCAGAGGTAAAACAACCCAACTCCGTCGAAAGGAAAGTAAAGCCATGGTCCCGTGCAAGCACGCACTCGCGGTTTCTGAGGAGGAGCTATTTTACCTCTGAGCGACATTTCTTTTTTACACACAGTAGGCTAAATGGCCAGGTCACATGGACCCTGAATGGTCAGAGAAAGTTGGGATAGAGGAAGCACTGGACATATATTGAGAGACAAATGGTAGCCTACTGACAAGGCCATCCATCGTGCTCTTTAACGTGCAAGGGTATAGTTCTCCCGCACACAGAGTCACGGCTTAACGTCCCATCCAACGGACTGAAGGCTTCCTGAGACCATCAGTGTTCCCTACTGACCATGGCAGGGAGTTTTGCAGAGATAAATCTCAACGCTGACCCAGCTAGGACCCGAACCTGGGAATTACAAATTATGAGCCTGGCGCGCTACCCACTGAGCTACCCATGTTACTCTGAGAATAAGACTTGAGTATGGTTTCTCAAAATTTAAAATATTAAGCCGGATAGGAAAGATTAAAATGGTATTATATATTTAGAACAAAATTATTTAATTGTTTTTAAAATCTATTTTTAATATCAGACATCTGCTGGAGGACTAAAAAATATACAAATTTGTATAAGATATACAAATAAAAGAATATGCCACTGTTTTGGATTTCAAAGCATGTAGATAAATTTGAGATTTTGCATATGACGGCGAGATTTTTGGGAGACACTGGATGATCTTGACGGGAGGCTACGATCTGTCATCTAACAGCTGTCCAAAGGATCCTCTCTATCCAACCTTCTCTGAGCCATCGGGGTCCTTGTGACCTGGTATTTATCCCATTGTGTGCCCATTGAGCGCCTCTCAGAGATAAAGCAACTCAACCCGAAGATCGCGGCTCAGTTTTAAAATGTATCTTGGGCACTCTCTACTACAGGTGAGTTCTAGTAAGGTAAAAGCATTTTGTTCTGATAGGCATCATCACTTTAATCAGAACAGTCTTTACGTTGCAAATAGCGCTACTAAATTCTTCAGCATTGCAACTCGCTCATCAAAACGCATTTAATTGATCATCTCTTTAGCAGGCATCACCAGAAACGAGGAATGAGGGATTTTCCTCCAAGATTAATGTAGCAACTTCCTTCTGAATTGAAGTGCCTCCTCCTCCTTCCCTGCTTAGACTTTCAAATCCTAATATGTCCATTTTCGTGGAAGACGAAGACGGGGAAACTTCGTCGATAAACAACATCTGCTCTCATTAATCATCCCCCCCCCCCAACCCAAGAGGAGCCGAGTTGATGGAGCAGTTGAATGCTTTCCATGATGGCCTTCAGATTGCCGCTGTTACTTTAACACTCGTAACGATTGCCAATCTTACGTTTTACAGTCCCTATCAGAAACGTCCGAGGAAAAAGAGAGATTAGCATTGGGATCTAAACAAAAGAAATAGAGGGGCGGGGGTGGCTCAGTCGGTAGCGCGCCAGGCTCGTAATCTGTAGTTCCCAGGTTCGAGTCCCAGCTGGGTCAGCGTTGAGATTTATCTTCGCAAAATTCCCCGCCCTGCCCACAGTCAGTACGGGACACCGATGGGCTTGGAAAGGCCGCCGTCCGTCGGATGGGACGTTAAGCTGTGGCCCCTTGTGAGGGAGAGTCATACCCTGTGCACGTCAAAGAACACACTGGATGGCCTTGACATCTGTCTCCCAACAGCTGTTCCAGTGGTCCCCTCCCCGAACCTTCTCTGAGCCTTTGGGGTCCATGTGACCTGGCCATTTAGCCCATGGTGTGCAAAAAAAGTGCCGTTCAGAGGTAAAACAACTCAAAGACAGAAGTCGCTGCTGATCATTGCCTCAATTGAGCCAACACAACGCACAAAGCCTGTCCTTCTGGAACAATCTCCAGTTCCCCAACCACTAGGTCAGTTTAGGCCAGCAGAGACATATTTTATGGGGCTTCTGTATTATATAATTCCATTCTTTACATGCAGATCTGTGAAACGAAACTTCTGAAGTAAATTTTAAACAAAAATTGAAGCTATGTATGTTGAGTATTTTTGATATTGATTTCTTTGTCATATTTTATTATTCCCATTCTCATTCGCTGAAATTTAATATTGTTACTTTTTTTAGTAATATTTTTTATAAATTGTGGCTCCTGCTTTGTCCTGCTCGAAAAGCAATTTAAATTTAAATATTTGTAATTGCGAAAAAAAGCAAACATACAAAAGAAAAAAAATATAGTAATAATCTCAACTTTTTAATCAATCGTTAGTAATTTAAAATAAGCAGTCTTTTTTTGCGTATTCTGTATATTTTTAATAAATGAATGGTTCTATACGTTGATAAAGATGCTTCCCACGAATCTTCAGTTTCTTTCGGTATTTAAAATGTTTGCAAATACCCTTAATTTTGTCGTAGAAAGATTATAATTAATAGTATAAGGATGAAATAAAAGATTAGAGACATGCATCCCTTCTCATATGTCCTATGATGCGAAAGAGAAATATATTTTCTTTAAATTGGATACGGACTCTAAAGTTGCCGAAAAGATCGACTCGGGCTCGAAAACTTAAGCCTCAACTCGTATCTAATGTAAATCTAATTTTCATTTCAACAAAACATATAAAAAATAAATATCCCCTCAGTCAGGCTGCTGCCACATAGCTCTGATAGCAGCATGTCATTTTATACGCCACAGTAGATATATGCATTTTAATGGCATGCAGCGTTTATTATTTACGATATGAGGATGCCAAGTTTTAACAAAAACCTGGTACATGACGCAAAACCTGGACAGGTGTGTTGATTCCTTGGTTCCAATTAGAGAGACGATATTTGCATTTTATTTTTTGACGTTTACTTTTGGGTATTTTTTTGTACTACATTCTAGATTAATAAATGTTTTATTTTTTTTTATTATTATTATTGATTTCCTCCCTGCCATTAGAGAGCAAGGGGATAGCGATGGACTTTAAAAGGTTGCCGTCTCTGCATTTCGATTAAGGAGTAGGTAAGACCGCAAATCTGGAATAAAGAGTACATGTCACCGAAAATTTGGACTAGGGAGCATTCGTGATCGGAAATTTGGAATGAGGAGTACATGACACCCAAAATTTGGATTAGGGAGTATTTAAGATCAGGAATCTGGAATGAGGAGTACATGACGCAGAAAATTTGGATTAGAGAGTATTCGAGATCAGCAATCTGGAATGAAGAGTACATGACGCAGAAAATTTGGATTAGGGAATATTCGACATCAGGAATCTGGAATGAGGAGTACATGACGCAGAAAATTTGGATTAGAGAGTATTCGAGATCAGCAATCTGGAATGAAGAGTACATGACGCAGAAAATTTGGATTAGGGAATATTCGACATCAGGAATCTGGAATGAGGAGTACATGATGCAGAAAATTTGGGTTAGGGAGTATTCGAATAGGATATCTAGAATGAGGAGTACATGACACGGAAAATTTGGATTAGGGAATATTCGAGATCAGGAATCTGGAATGAAGAGTACATGACGCAGAAAATTTGGATTAGGGAATATTCGAGATCAGGAATCTGGAATGAGGAGTACATGACGCAGAAAATTTGGGTTAGGGAGTATTCGAATAGGATATCTAGAATGAGGAGTACATGACACGGAAAATTTGGATTAGGGAATATTCGAGATCAGGAATCTGGAATGAGGAGTACATGACGCAGAAAATTTGGTTTAGAGAGTATTCGAGATCAGCAATCTGGAATGAAGAGTACATGACGCAGTAAATTTGGATTAGGGAATATTCGAGATCAGTAATCTGAAATGAGGAGTACATGACGCAGAAAATTTGGGTTAGGGAGTATTCGAATAGGATATCTAGAATGAGGAGTACATGACACGGAAAATTTGGATTAGGGAATATTCGAGATCAGCAAATGGAATGAAGAGTACATGACGTAGAAAATTTGAATTAGGGAATATTCGAGATCAGGAATCTGGAATGAAGAGTACATGACGCAGAAAATTTGGATTAGGGAATATTCGACATCAGGAATCTGGAATGAGGAGTACATGATGCAGAAAATTTGGGTTAGGGAGTATTCGAATAGGATATCTAGATGAAGGAGTACATGACACGGAAAATTTGGGAGTACATGACACGGAAAATTTGGATTAGGAAATATTCGAGATCAGGAATCTGGAATGAGGAGTACATGACGCAGAAAATTTGGATTAGAGAATATTCGAGATCAGCAATCTGGAATGAGGAGTACATGACGCAGAAAATTTGGGTTAGGGAGTATTCGAATAGGATATCTAGAATGAGGAGTACATGACACGGAAAATTTGGATTAGGGAATATTCGAGATCAGGAATCTGGAATGAGGAGTACATAACGCAGAAAATTTGGATTAGGGAATATTCGACATCAGGAATCTGGAATGAGGAGTACATGACGCAGAAAATTTGGGTTAGGGAGTATTCGAATAGGATATCTAGAATGAGGAGTACATGACACGGAAAATTTGGATTAGGGAATATTCGAGATCAGGAATCTGGAATGAAGAGTACATGACGCAGAAAATTTGGATTAGGGAATATTCGAGATCAGGAATCTGGAATGAGGAGTACATGACGCTGAAAATTTGGGTTAGGGAGTATTCGAATAGGATATCTAGAATGAGGAGTACATGACACGGAAAATTTGGATTAGGGAATATTCGAGATCAGGAATCTGGAATGAGGAGTACATGACGCAGAAAATTTGGTTTAGAGAGTATTCGAGATCAGCAATCTGGAATGAAGAGTACATGACGCAGAAAATTTGGATTAGGGAATATTCGAGATCAGTAATCTGAAATGAGGAGTACATGACGCAGAAAATTTGGGTTATAGAGTATTCGAATAGGATATCTAGAATGAGGAGTACATGACACGGAAAATTTGGATTAGGGAATATTCGAGATCAGCAAATGGAATGAAGAGTACATGACGTAGAAAATTTGAATTAGGGAATATTCGAGATCAGGAATCTGGAATGAGGAGTACATGACGCAGAAAATTTGGGTTAGGGACTATTCGAATAGGATATATAGAATGAGGAGTACATGACACGGAAAATTTGGATTAGGGAATATTCGAGATCAGCAACTGGAATGAAGAGTACATGACGCAGAAAATTTGGGTTAGGGAGTATTCGAATAGGATATCTAGAATGAGGAGTACATGACACGGAAAATTTGGATTAGGGAATATTCGAATAGGATATCTAGAATGAGGAGTACATGACACGGAAATTTTGGATTAGGGAATATTCGAGATCAGGAATCTGGAATGAGGAGTACATGACGCAGAAAATTTGGTTTAGAGTATTCGAGATCAGCAATCTGGAATGAAGAGTACATGACGCAGAAAATTTGGATTAGGGAATATTCGAGATCAGTAATCTGAAATGAGGAGTACATGACGCAGAAAATTTGGGTTAGGGAGTATTCGAATAGGATATCTAGAATGAGGAGTACATGACACGGAAAATTTGGATTAGGGAATATTCGAGATCAGCAACTGGAATGAAGAGTAACATGACGTAGAAAATTTGAATTAGGGAATATTCGAGATCAGGAATCTGGAATGAGGAGTACACGACGCAGAAATTTGGATTAGGGAATATTCGAAATTGAATATATGGAATGAGGAGTAAGTGACACCAAAAATTTCGATTAAGGAGTATTCGAAATCAGGAATCTGGAATGAGGAGTACATGACACCGAAAGCTTGGATTAGGGATTTTCGACTAGAATTAAGAAATGAACGCCGTCCCGTGGCCGAGTGATTAGCGCGCTTGGCTACCGATCCAAAGGATCTGGGTTCCAGCCCCGGGTAACGCATGGATATTTTTGTTGTTTCTGCTGAGGTCCTGCCATCCTCACAGACCATGTACTATGGCATATAAACTGACAGGCTCCTGTCACACCTCTGTGGCAAACAGCTGCTTGAGGGGGTATTTTTTTTTATTTTATATTTTTTTCAAGAAATGACAAAAGTTTAATATTTTCCTGCTGAATTATTGATATATACACCGAAGAGACAAAACATTATGACCACCTACCTAATATGATGTTGGTCCTCCACGTGACGCCAAAACAGCCCTTACCCGGCGAACCATGGACGCAACAAGATTTCCAAAGGTGTCTTGTGGTATCTGGTAACAACACCTTACCAGCAAGGTGTTGTTACCAGATACCACAAGACACCTTTGGAAACAACACCTTACCAGCAAACCTTTAACTGTTACCAGCAGATCCTCCACCTTACCAGCACCTTACCAGCAGATCCATTACGTTACGTGGTTGAGCCACCGCAGATCGGATATGCTGTTCCAACATAAACCACAGATGCTCGATTGGATTGATGTCTGGGGAATTTGGAGACCAGGGTAACACCTGGAATTCTTCCTCATGTTCCTTGAACCATTCTCGAACAATCCGGGCAGTGTGGCATGGCGCATTATCCTGTTGAAAGATGGCACTACTAGAGGTGTATACTGTTGCCATGAAATAATGTATCTGGTCTGCAATGATATTTAGGTAGATAGTAGGCGTCATAGTTTCCTGCACTTCCAGCAGAACATTGCCCAAAGCATTACACTTCCTCCACTGGCTTGTTTTTGTCACACGGTGCATCCTGGTGCCAATACTTCCCTAGGTAAACGACGCAAACATGCTCGGCTGTCCACATGGTGCAAGAGGAAACAAGATTCATTGGACCAGACGACCTTTTTCCAATCATTCAAGGTCCAGTTTTGATACTCGCGTGCCCATTGTAGGCGCTCCCATTTTCAGCAGGGTTCGATGTACTGTGTGTTGTGACACATTACTTCCGTCACCAGCATTGAAATTACGGGCGATTTGCGACACAGTCTCCCTTCTGTTGGCTCGTACCATACGGGATCTAGCATCAATGAGCCGATGTCGGTCCACACCTTACAGCGGTTCGTGGTTTTTCATTCCTCACACCACTTTTTAAAGGTACTAACCATGGCTGACCGTGAGCACCTCATTCGAGCGTCTCGGAAATGCTCTGACCAGTCGTCTGGCCATTACAATTTGCCGTCTCGGAAATGCTCTGACCCAGTCGTCTGGCCATTACAATTTGGCGTTTGTCAAACTCACTTAAGTCCGCTGTCTTTCCCATCTGAAGAATAACACTGATTAACAGAGCTCAGCATCAGATGTTATTTATACCATTTCATTACCTTCACACGCCGTCTTCGTTTTACCTGCAGTTGCTTCGATTTGCATAAAAACGCGCTGGTCATAATGTAACGCGCTGGTCATAATGTTTTGATTCTTCGGTGTATATATATATATTAAGAATTGATTAAATAATTTCATCGGTTTCTTTTAGTCCAGAACCAAAAGGAGAGAAAAAACTAACATAAAAAACTGCTTTATAGACATAAGTTTCAAAAACGTCGATCGATATGATGTGTCCTTTTATATTTCCAAGGTTGGACGTGGAATGGCAGGCTACATTGGCTTCTCATGGAAGTATGGAGTTTGAGGCATTTCATAATTTCCTTTACCACTGATCTTTCAGAACACATTTGACCCTGCTTAGTAAGAATTTGTGGTCAGCATTGAATTGTCATATTCTCCTCCGAAATGCCGATAGAATATTACAATTAATTGTATTAACGTCCCTCAGTTTAACGTGGAATGGGTTGTTTTACCTCTGAGCAGCACTTTTTTTGCACACCATGGGCTACATGGCCAGGTCACATTGGACCCCGAAGGCTCAGAGAAGGTTGGGGGATGGGACCCACTGGAAGAGCTGTTGGGAGACAGATGGTATAGCCTCCCGTCAAGGCCATCCAGCGTGTTCTTTAACGTGCACAGGATATGACTCTCCCGCATACGGAACCACGGCTTAACATCTCATCCGACGGGCGGCGGTCTTCCCAAGTCCATCGGTGTCCCCTACTAGCCGTGGGCAGGGAGGGGAATAATTTAACGTGAATTTGATTACGTATCAGTATCACGAGGACTTCCTAAATACAAGTTCTTTTACGTTTGGAGAAACCTGTATACTATGTTTCTTTTGAAAACAAAATCAGCTTCTAGTGGTGGTTATTATTAAGCTAAATGAGTTATCCTTCCTAAGAAAAACCTTCATTAATCGAACCCGATTATAAACAGCTGAAAAAAATTTGATTTGTAACTTATAGAACGGAAGCAATTTCGTTTTCTGTTTTTCCATTGGCATTCTAGATCGGTAAACAAATTATCTGGTATATGACGAGTGAATAATTAATATCTTAAATTTGTTTCTATCTCAAGGGAACACATATTCCTGTCAGGTAATTCTGAAAGCGCTTTCCTCTTTGCAATAGAATTATTTAAATTCTCTGAATAAATTCAATTTAGATAAAAATCCTCTTTTCGATTCGTAAAATTGGTTGTTGGGTTGTTTTACCTCTGAGCGGCACTTTTTTGCACACCATGGGCTAAATGGCCAGGTCACATGGACCCCGAAGGCTCAGAGAAGGTTGGGGAAGGGGACCCACTGGAACAGCTGTTGGGAGACAGATGGTAACCTCCCGTCAAGGCCATCCAGCGTGTTCTTTAACGTGCACACGGTATGGCTCTTCCGCACACGGAGCCACTGCTTAACGTCCCATCCGACGGACGGCGGCCTTTCCAAGCCCATCGGTGTCCCCTACTGACCGTGGGCAGGGCGCGGAATTTTGCGGAGATAAATCTCAACGCTGACCTAGCTGGGACTCGAATCTGGGAACTACAGATTACGAGCCTGGCGCGCTACCGACTGAGCCACCCCCGCCCTGTTCGTAAAATTGGATTTAAAGTTTTATTAAAGATAAGAAAGAGTGTTTTTTTTTCTGTTTTTTATGGTTTTAAACTCTTGAGTAATTAATGAATTGGATCCAAATGGTTATAAGGAGTTATAGAAGAAAACTGTAACTTCAGAAGCGTTGAGATTAACTATCGGTTACTATGTATGTATGATTAAGCTATCGGTTATTTTATAGTTGAGTTTAATGAAATAAATACATTGCTGTCAGAATGGTATTATCAAATGCAAAATTTTGAATTCTTAGTGAATTAAAACTGTTTACTTATCTGCAAGATTATTAGACAAATCTTAGAAAAACATTTATTCCAAACGCATACAAAATGTAGATCCTGTAATGACATGTAACGGGCAAGTTTTCTTAAATTAACAATTTTAAAAAAATAGGCGGCCATTGTTTCAAAGAGCTCAAACAGGTTTTTAACTTTGTTATTAAATTATACTGTACGCAAAAAAAACAGTGGTATAAAAAATAACATCTCTCCATAGTAAATACACAGATTACCTGTGGAAATAGACTTTAACATTAGTAAATATTTCTGAAAAAAAATTATCGCCGACACGGCGGGAATCGAACTCGCAACCCTCCAGATTCATGCCGTCTCATTTAATGTCAATAGGAAAGTAACTTCTAAACTAAGCATTGTATGGGTTGGGTTGTTTTACCTCTGAGCGGCACTTTTTTGCACACCATGGGCTAAATGGCCAGGTCACATGGACCCCGAAGGCTCAGAGAAGGTTGGGGGAGGGGACCCACTGGAACAGCTGTTGGGAGACAGATGGTAGCCTCCCGTCAAGGCCATCCAGCGTGTTCTTTAACGTTGGGTTGTTTTACCTCTGAGCGGCACTTTTTTGCACACCATGGGCTAAATGGCCAGGTCACATGGACCCCGAAGGCTCAGAGAAGGGTTGGGGGAGGGGACCCACTGGAACAGCTGTTGGGAGACAGATGGTAGCCTCCCGTCAAGGCCATCCAGCGTGTTCTTTAACGTGCACAGGGTATGGCTCTCCCTCACACGGGGCCACGGCTTAACGTCCCATCCGACGGACGGCGGCCTTTACCAAGCCCATCGGTGTCCCCTACTGACCGTGAGCAGGGCGGGGAGTTTTGCGGAGATAAATCTTAACGCTGACCCAGCTGGGACTCGAACCTGGGAACTCAGATTACGAGCCTGGCGCACTACCGACTGAGCCACCCCCGCCCCAATGTCAATAGGAAAGTAACTTCTAAAATAAGCATTGTATGGATAAAATGAGTGTAGAAGAATTAGCGATCTCAATCAAACCATTCAAATCTCAGATTTCAGCAATATTCGCTAGGTATTTAAAGAATTATTGCAAATTAATAAGAAAATTGTAGGTACTTGCTTTCTAATAACTCTGTATTATTCATGGATTCAATCTACTTTACAATACTGTTTAATTAGTTGGGGAGGAAAATATCTTAATTCTCTAAATAAATTAATCACATTACAAAACAGAATTCTGAAGGTTATTATGAATAACAATATTACGAATTTAAAAAATATGATTTTTGAAAGTGAAATTTTCAATTTAAGACAATTATATATTTATAAAATCCTTATGTTTGTGTTTAAAAACCCAGATTTCTTAAAATCACAACATACAAAAATAAATCTTAGAAAAAGAGAACTTTATTGTGTACCTTTTTCAAGAAAAGAAATTATTCATAAACATTTCATGATTCCATGTCCACAAAATTTTAATAAATTACCAAAAAATACAAGGGAAGAAAAAAATGAAAATATATTTAAAATAAAAATTAAGCAAAGATTATTACATATAAACAATATTGAGTCTTTATTTCATTGTTAAGTGACTTACCTCATTTCATGTCATTAATGAATAAATCTAAAACTATTAATTTTTCCACTCTTAAAAGGGGCGGGGGTGCTCAGTCGGTAGCGCGCCAGGCTCGTAATTTGTAGTTCCCAGGTTCGAGTCCCAGTTGGGTCAGCGTTGAGATTTATCTCCGCAAAATTTCCCCGCCCTGCCCACGGTCAGTAGAGGACACCGATGGGCTTGGAAGGGCCGCCGTCCGTCGGATGGGACGTTAAGCCATGGCCCCGTGTGCAGGAGAGCCATACCCTGTGCACGTCAAAGAACACGCTGGATGGCCTTGACGGAAGGCTACCCACCTGTCTCCCAACAGCAGTTCCAGTGGATCCCCAACCTTCTCTGAGCCTTCGGTGTCCATGTGACCTGGCCATTTAGACCATGGTGTGCAAAAAAGTGCCACTCAGAGGTAAAACAACCCAACCCACTGAATGTGTGTCCACGAACATTTGAGCAAATATTTCCTTAGCAGCATTATATTCGCAGGGATTAAAAGTGACGTGTGTGATAGAAATTCGCACCAGAAAACTTCGCACCATATAAATTCGTTGGCTTTTGTCTGGTCTCCGACTAATTAGAAAGTCGAGCATATTCCATATGCTAATTTTCCTTGTGTTGTAATCGTTTCATTTTCCATAAACGGCGTCAGCGAACAGGGAAAAATTAACGATTATTTGGCAACACTTATTTCGAACGCATCGATTACTCGAACGCAAAGGTGGTTTACGATGACGTCACTGCCGATTCTCTGCAATGTACGTCACAATGATTACTTTTATGGAAATCATTTCAAATTAACCGAGATAAAAGTTTAGAAGATAAAGCGGATATATTTAGATTGCTCCAATGAATGAAACGAACCTAATGAAAATGAATTAGGTTGTTGTTGTTGTTTTACCTCTGAGCGGCACTTTTTTGCACACCATAGGCTAAATGGCCAGGTCACATGGACCCCGAAGGCTCAGAGAAGGTTAGGGGAGGGGACCCACTGGAACAGCTGTTGGGAGACAGATGGTAGCCTCCCGTCAAGGCCATCCAGCGTGTCCTTTAACGTGCACAGGGTATGGCTCTCCCACACACGGGGCCACGGCTTAACGTCCCATCCGACGGACGACGGCCTTTCCAAGCCCATCGGTGTCCCCTACTGACCGTGGGCAGGGCGGGGAATTTTACGGAGATAAATATCAACGCTGACCCAGCTGGGACTCGAACCTGGGAACTACAGATTACGAGCCTGGCGCACTACCGACTGAGCCACCCCCGTCCGAAAATGAATTAGGATTTGGAAACATGTTTATTCTAAACAGGTGATTTTATTTTTACTTTTATCCTTTCTATGTATCAGCGGTTCTTATGTTGCACCCTGGAGGTAAGAGACACAATTTTTGGGGGTGCGAGATATCATTTTTGGGGGTGCGAGATATCATTTTTGGGGGTGCGAGATATCGTTTTTGGGGTTGCAAGACACCATTTCTGAGGCTGCAAGATACCATTTTTGGGGTCTTGCAGAAAATAAAGTCTTACCCGTCCAGTGAAAAGCGGCTAAACGCCACAAAATGACTCTTTCTGTAGATAAAAAAAAATAAATGACTTGGCTATACATTAGAGAGGCAAAATAAGGCCAAAATAAATTAAAAATTTCCTAAAATTCTAGAAAAAGCTCCAAAATGTCCCAAACTCTCCCAAATGGTAAAATAGATCGGAAGTGACCCAAAAGAAAGTGAGGCAAAAACACATTAAAATGCTTCTGTAAGCCCCCCAATTTTCGGACAACAATCTGGAGTGACCTCTGCTACAGAGTTCAACGAGATACACCCCCTGATACCCACAACACCGGAAATGACCCAAAACGACCCAAAGTGACCCACAGGTCCCCAGTGATCTGCATTATAAGAAAACGTCCCGAAAGGTCCTAAATGACCCGGAAGTGACCCAAAATGACCCAAACTCCAACTAAGCTGTCTAAAGAAAACAACGCCATAAATCCCATCCAAAACTGCTTCCCTCTCCTCCAAAATCCCTCCCCCTTTTCTAAAAATTCACCACTTGAGCTCAATACCACCCAAAGTGACTGAGTTTAGATATATTTATCCAGTGAATGCTACGTTGTAATCTAAACCTAGAAATGCCGCAAATGTTGTTTTACTTCTCACCGGCACTTTTTTTCCACATCATGGGCTAAATGGCCAGGTCACAAGGACCCAAGGACTCAGATAAAGTTGCGGGATGGGGACCCACTGGATAGCTGCTACGAGACAGATGATAGACTTCTGTAAAGGCCACCCAGCATGTTATGTAACGGGCACAAGGTATACAGCTCTCCCGCATACGGAGCCACGGTCTTTTCATCCGAAGGACAGTAACCTTTCCAAGCCTATCAGTGTCCCCTTTCCGACCTCCCTTCCCTTTAATTTACATTTCTAGATCCGGGAATCCAAATGATTATTTTAATCTATAAACATTGGTAGTAGATCATATATTAGGTTGTAGAATCAGGTGTTCGAAACACTAGCAGAACTCTTCTAGTTATGGATTAATTCGTATAATGTTGGTATAGTTAAGACATTTAATAAATAAGTAATGAACATTTTCCCGTAGTGGCGATTCGGTGCATAATTCGTAATAAAAAATGGCATAGATATTTTAGGGATAATTTTTTTTTTATTATGCAATGAAAAACTCTAGATTATTTGCGCAATTAAAGACCAATGATGTGCAATCATTGACTACTTATATCTAAATAAACGCTACTGATGTTTATTCAACTATGCAATAATTATGTATTACACTGCAATGCTACTGACATTCACACATAGGCTATTGATGTGCAATGAAATTTTACTGGCGTTCAAACATAAGCTATTAATGTTTGATTAAATGCTGCTGATGTTCAACTAAAGGCTAATGATGCGTAACTGTAACTACATATGTATAACCAAGAGCTACTGATGTCCATTCAACTAAAGTCTATTTATATATTATACAAGCTACCGATATTTAACTAAAGGCTAGTCCCGGGTAAGGCATGGATGTTTGTGTTGTTTTTCTGCTGAGGGCCTGCCATCCTCACAGACCTTCTACTATGGCATATAAACTGACAGGCTCCTGTCAGACCTCTGTGGCAAGCAGCTGCTTGGGGCGGGGGTGGCTCAGTCGGTAGCGCGCCAGGCTCGTAATCTGTAGTTCCCAGGTTCGAGTCCCAGCGTGGTCAGCGTTGAGATTTATCTCCGCAAAATTTCCCCGCCCTGCCCACGGTCAGTAGGGGACATCGATGGGCTTGGAAAGGCCGCCGTCCGTCGGATGGGACGTTAAGCCGTGGCCCCGTGTGCGGGAGAGCCATACCCTGTGCACGTTAAAGAACACGCTGGATGACCTTGACGGGAGGCTAACATCTGTCTCCCAACAGCTGTTCCAGTGGGTCCCCTCCCCCAACCTTCTCTGAGCCTTCGGGGTCCTTGTGGCCTGGCCATTTAGCCCATGGTGTGCAAAAAAGTGCCGCTCAGAGGTAAAATAATCCAAAACAATCCAATCCAAGCAGCTGCTTGAGGGGGTATTTATTTATTTACTGATGTGCAACAAAATGCGACTCAGTAGCTTTTAGTTAATATTCCTTTATAATTGCATATTAATAGCCTTTAGCTACTAATATACAATTATAAAGGTTGGGTTGTTTTACCTCTGAGCGGCACTTTTTTGCACACCATGGGCTAAATGGCCAGGTCACATGGACCCCGAAGGCTCAGAGAAGGTTGGGGGAGGGGACCCACTGGAACAGCTGTTGGGAGACAGATGGTAGCCTCCCGTCAAGGCCATCCAGCGTGTTCTTTAACGTGCACAAGGTATGGCTCTCCCGCACACGGGGCCACGGCTTAACGTCCCATCCGACGACGGCCTTTCCAAGCCCATCGGTGTCCCCTACTGACCGTGGGCAGGGCGGGGAATTTTGCGGAGATAAATCTCAACGCTGACCCAGCTGGGACTCGAACCCGGGAACTACAGATTACGAGCCTGGCGCGCTAGCGACTGAGCCACCCCCCAATTATAAAGGGTACGGATGTCCGTTAAAGGTTAGTATTTATACTGGTTGTTCAGTTTTTGTAGATTTTTTTCGTCTAACTACTCCTTCTAGCATAACCTGAGTTCCCCTTATAATTGAATCCAATCTAATAAGGTCATGTTCGATATTTCCTCACCCACTTCATTCTCTATGCCTATTATTCTTCCTCGTACGTCCAGGAATTTCCTATTGGCTTATCGATCATTCTGCATGCTTGCAATATGTCGAAGTCGATCTCACTCCTTCTTATCTAAATGTCGTCATTACTACGGAACGACACATTCAAAAGGTCAAAGAGTGGGGCTAAAACAAAAAAAAGAAAAATAAATACCCCCTCAAGCAGCTGCTTGCCACAGAGGTCTGACAGGAGCCTGTCAGTTTATATGCCATAGTAGAAGGTCTGAGAGGATGGCAGGACCTCAGCAGAAAAACGACACATACATCCATGCCTTACCCGGGGCTCGAACCCAGGTCCCGTAGATCAGTAGCCAAGTGCGTTAACCACTCGGCCATGGGATGGCAAAATAAATGCCCGCTCAAGCAGCTGCTTGCCACAGAGGTCTGACAGGAGCCTGTCAGTATATATGCCATAGTAGAAGGTCTGAGAGGATTGCAGGACCTCAGCAGGAAAACGACACATACATCCATGCCTTACCCGGGGCTCGAACCCAGGTCCCGTAGATCAGTAGCGAAGCGCGCTAACCACTCGGCCACGAGACGGCTAAAAGAGTGGGGCTATCTTTCCCTTAATCGAAAGGTCATTTTGGATTTAATCATTTAGATCGTGATTGGAGTTACGTCATTCAGTTCAGGGTCGTAATCGGCAATTCCAAGGTTCGAGTCCCAACTGCGTTAGCTTTGAGACTTATCTCCGCTAATCCTTACCCTCCCACCGGTTAGAAAGGGGACACCGATGGGCTTGGAAATCCCACCGTCCATCGGGTGAGACGTAAGGGCATGGTTCTTTGTGCAGGAGAGCGATACAAATGTAAGTTAAAGAACACACTGGGTGGAGTTAACGGGAGACTCCCATCAGTCTCCTAAAAGTTGTCCCGTGGATCCCTTTTCCCAACTTTCTCTAATCCCTTAGGGCAGGGGTGGGCAAATAGCGGCCCGCGGGCCACATTCGGCCCTCTAAGAGTTTTTTGTGGCCCGCTAAGACAGTCAGAAAAATCCGCCTTGAACCGAGATTTCCTTCCCGTGCGCGACCGAAGATTCGTCTCGTATTTTCCATTAGGAGGGCCACGTCATTACGCATCCGCAGTGTAGATACGAAAACAATTGCCCACCCCTGCATTAGGGTGTTTGATACCTGGATATTTAGTCCAGTGTGCGAACAAAAGTGTTGCTCAGAGTTAAAACAACCGAAGTGGTGCCATATTTACTGGCATCATTCTGGTACCCTTTTCTTAGACGTTTGCGATCAAAAACTTCAGTGTGAGAATTTCAGAAAGACACTGAGCCCAATCTCTAACTAACACGAACTTTACCAAAACGATTCTTAAATGTTTTCGATTCAGACGACGTGGTCGTTCTATTTAGTACGATTCCTCCCGACGTCTCAGGCGGGGGTGGCTCAGTCGGTAGCGCGCCAGGCTCGTAATCTGTAGTTCCCAGGTTCGATCCCAGCTGGGTCAGCGTTGAGATTTATCTCCGGAAAATTCCCCGCCCTGCCCACGGTCAGTAGGGGACACCGATGAGCTTGGAAAGGCCGCCGTCCGGATGGGACGTTAAGCCATGGCCCCGTGTGCGGGAGAGCCATACCCTGTGCACGTTAAAGAACACGCTGGATGGCCTTGACGGGAGGCTACCATCTGTCTCCCAACAGCTGTTCCAGTGGGTCCCCTCCCCCAACCTTCTCTGAGCCTTCGGGGTCCATGTGACCTGGCCATTTAGCCCATGGTGTGCAAAAAACTGCCGCTCAGAGGTAAAACTGCCGCTCAGAGGTAAATCCCGACTTCTCTAAAATCGTTTGTATTATTTTGTTTACCGTACTAGCAGACAACTTGAATGATTATTTTATCTCATCTATATGGTCTACCCTTGTTCATATTTTAAGCCCTTTCAAAAAGATTTTTTACTTTTTTTTAAAATAAATTATGGTCTTTGAACAAATATAACACATAAGTTTATAAACAATAATGAGCCTTTAAACTCTTACTGACCGATGTGTACTCACCTACAAACTCTTTCTGATTGGTTCAAGATTATAACTTGTCATGTGTGGATTAAAAATATTGATCGTCATCTTCATTATATGACAGCAGTTTTGCAGATAATCTATTTCTCACTTGCAATCTTCATTACATGACAGCAGTTTTGCAGATAATCTATTTCTCACTTGCAATCTTCATTACATGACAGCAGTTTTGCAGATAATCAATTTCTCACTTGCAATCTTTATTACATGACAGCAGTTTTGCAGATAATCTATTTCTCACTTGCAATCTTCATTACATGACAGCAGTTTTGCAGATAATCTATTTCTCACTTGCAATCTTCATTACATGACAGCAGTTTTGCAGATAATCTATTTCTCACTTGCAATCTTCATTATTTGACAGCAGTTTTACAGATAATCTATTTCTCACTTGCAATCTTCATTACATGACAGCAGTTTTGCAGATAATCTATTTCTCACTTGCAATCTTCATTACATGACAGCAGTTTTGCAGATAATCTATTTCTCACTTGCAATCTTCATTACATGACAGCAGTTTTGCAGATAATCAATTTCTCACTTGCAATCTTCATTACATGACAGCAGTTTTGCAGATAATCTATTTCTCACTTGCAATCTTCATTACATGACAGCAGTTTTGCAGATAATCAATTTCTCACTTGCAATCTTCATTACATGACAGCAGTTTTGCAGATAATCAATTTCTCACTTGCAATCTTCATTACATGACAGCAGTGTTGCAGATAATCTATTTCTCACTTGCAATCTTCATTACATGACAGCAGTTTTGCAGATAATCAATTTCTCACTTGCAATCTTCATTACATGACAGCAGTTTTGCAGATAATCTATTTCTCACTTGCAATCTTCATTACATGACAGCAGTTTTGCAGATAACCAATTTCTCACTTGCAATCTTCATTACATGACAGCAGTTTTCCAGATAATCAATTTCTCACTTGCAATCTTCATTACATGACAGCAGTTTTGCAGATAATCTATTTCTCACTTGCAATCTTCATTACATGACAGCAGTTTTGCAGATAATCAATTTCTCACTTGCAATCTTTATTACATGACAGCAGTTTTGCAGATAATCTATTTCTCACTTGCAGTCTTCATTACATGACAGCAGTTTTGCAGATAACCAATTTCTCACTTGCAATCTTCATTACATGACAGCAGTTTTGCAGAAAATCTATTTCTCACTTGCAATCTTCATTACATGACAGCAGTTTTGCAGATAATCAATTTTTCACTTGCAATCTTCATTACATGACAGCAGTTTTGCAGAAAATCTATTTCTCACTTGCAATCTTCATTACATGACAGCAGTTTTGCAGATAATCAATTTCTCACTTGCAATCTTCATTACATGACAGCAGTGTTGCAGATAATCTATTTCTCTCTTGCAATCTTCATTACATGACAGCAGTGTTGCAGATAATCTATTTCTCACTTGCAATCTTCATTACATGACAGCAGTTTTGCAGATAATCTATTTCTCACTTGCAATCTTCATTACATGACAGCAGTTTTGCAGATAACCAATTTCTCACTTGCAATCTTCATTACATGACAGCAGTTTTCCAGATAATCAATTTCTCACTTGCAATCTTCATTACATGACAGCAGTTTTGCAGATAATCAATTTCTCACTTGCAATCTTCATTACATGACAGCAGTTTTGCAGATAATCAATTTCTCACTTGCAATCTTTATTACATGACAGCAGTTTTGCAGATAATCTATTTCTCACTTGCAGTCTTCATTACATGACAGCAGTTTTGCAGATAACCAATTTCTCACTTGCAATCTTCATTACATGACAGCAGTTTTGCAGAAAATCTATTTCTCACTTGCAATCTTCATTACATGACAGCAGTTTTGCAGATAATCAATTTTTCACTTGCAATCTTCATTACATGACAGCAGTTTTGCAGAAAATCTATTTCTCACTTGCAATCTTCATTACATGACAGCAGTTTTGCAGATAATCAATTTCTCACTTGCAATCTTCATTACATGACAGCAGTGTTGCAGATAATCTATTTCTCTCTTGCAATCTTCATTACATGACAGCAGTGTTGCAGATAATCTATTTCTCACTTGCAATCTTCATTACATGACAGCAGTTTTGCAGATAATCTATTTCTCACTTGCAATCTTCATTACATGACAGCAGTTTTGCAGATAATCTATTTCTCACTTGCAATCTTCATTACATGACAGCAGTTTTGCAGATAATCTATTTCTCACTTGCAATCTTCATTACATGACAGCAGTGTTGCAGATAATCTATTTCTCACTTGCAATCTTCATTACATGACAGCAGTGTTGCAGATAATCTATTTCTCACTTGCAATCTTCATTACATGACAGCAGTTTTGCAGATAATCAATTTCTCACTTGCAATCTTCATTACATGACAGCAGTTTTGCAGATAATCAATTTCTCACTTGCAATCTTCATTACATGACAGCAGTTTGACAGATAATCAATTTCTCACTTGCAATCTTCATTACATGACAGCAGTGTTGCAGATAATCAATTTCTCACTTGCAATCTTCATTACATGACAGCAGTTTTGCAGATAATCTATTTCTCTCTTGCAATCTTCATTACATGACAGCAGTTTTGCAGATAATCAATTTCTCACTTGCAATCTTCATTACATGACAGCAGTTTTGCAGATAATCTATTTCTCACTTGCAATCTTCATTACATGACAGCAGTGTTGCAGATAATCAATTTCTCACTTGCAATCTTCATTACATGACAGCAGTTTTGCAG
Organism: Ryuthela nishihirai; assembly: GCA_038380435.1. Taxonomy (NCBI): domain Eukaryota; kingdom Metazoa; phylum Arthropoda; class Arachnida; order Araneae; family Heptathelidae; genus Ryuthela; species Ryuthela nishihirai. The sequence goes on from JAWZYU010000028.1 coordinate 44,582,293, forward strand.
ATAATCAATTTCTCACTTGCAATCTTCATTACATGACAGCAGTTTTGCAGATAATCTATTTCTCACTTGCAATCTTCATTACATGACAGCAGTTTTGCAGATAATCAATTTCTCACTTGCAATCTTCATTAGATGACAGCAGTTTTGCAGATAATCAATTTCTCACTTGCAATCTTCATTACATGACAGCAGTTTTGCAGATAATCAATTTCTCACTTGCAATCTTCATTACATGACAGCAGTTTTGCAGATAATCAATTTCTCACTTGCAATCTTCATTATTTGACAACAATTTCTTTGCGATAATCAGTTTCATATTTTACACTTTATTACTAGACAATTTTTTTACGATGTTCAATTTGTCATTTTCAATCTTCATTACTGTCTCGTGGATTATAACAACTTTTTTACGATAATCAGTTTCTCATTTTCAATCTCAATCTTCATTACTCGATAACAATTTCTTTTTGCGATTATCAGTTTCCCATTTGCAATCTTTATTACTCGACAATAATTTTTTTACAATAATCATTTTCACATTTTCAGTCTCAATTAATCGACAATTGTTTTCCAATAATCAGTTTCTCATTTTCAAACTTTATTACTCGGCAACAATTTTTACGATGATCAATCAGTATCTCATTTTCTATATTCATTACTCGGCAACATTTTTCACGATAACCAATTTCTCATTTTCAATCTTCATTACTCAACAACAATTTTTACAATAATGAGTTTTTCACTTTCAAACTTCATTACTCGACAACAATTCTTCCGATAATCAAATTCTCATTTTATATCTCTATTACTCGAGAACAATTTTTACGATAATCAATTCTCATTTTCAATCTTTAGTACTCATTAATCTTAATATTCAGTACTTAATACTTCAGTACTGGTTAATGTTAATTATCTATAGATACCAGCGAGGGATCTGGGGGGAGAGATTTCATGGGGGCTTTGGATCACCCCCTTTGAGAACGCTATTAATTGTAGCGGAGACAAAAAAATAAATTTGTTAAAAAAATAAATTAAAAATCCAGATTACACGTATTTTTCTAAAAATTATTTAAGAACACTAAAACGAAGGAAAAACTTTTATTTCGGAACGAGGTTCCGGCTCAGTACTGACTCTCTTTTCCATTCTCTTTATTTTTTTCCTAATCTGGGCCTAATACGTACAGTCGCTCAAAAAAGTATCCGAACACTACGTTTGATTACAAAATTCCGAAAAAATATCTGGCAAAGTTTTTTTAGAAATTAGTGATCTGGCAACCTTTATGTCACGTGACACGAAGGTTGCCAGATCACTAATTTCTAAAAAAATCGTTGCCAGATATTTTTTCGGAATTCTGTAATCAAACGTAGTGTTCGGATACTTTTTTGAGCGACTGTACCACGTACTAAAATAAAACTACATTAAACCAATTTCTCTTTCTACCTTTATCACTTTTTTCTGCAAGAATAGGGGCGGGGGTGGCTCAGTCGGTAGCGCGCCAAGTTCATAATCTGTAGTTCCCAGGTTTGAGTCCCAGCTGGGTCAGCGTTGAGATTTATCTCCGCAAAATTTCACCCGCCCTGCCCACGGTCAGTAGGGGACACCGATGGGCTTGGAAAGGCCGCCGTCCGTCGAATGGGACGTTAAGCCATGGCCCCGTGTGTGGGAGAGCCATACACTGTGCACGTTAAAGAACACGCTGGATGGCCTTGACGGGAGGCTACCATCTGTCTCCCAACAGCTGTTCCAGTGGGTCCCCTCCCCTAACCTTCTCTGAGCCTTCGAGGTCCTTGTGGCCTGGCCATTTAGCCCATGGTGTGCAAAATAGTGCCGCTCAGAGGTAAAACAATCCAATACAATCCAATCTGCAAGAAAAATTTAAATTTATGAAATATATATATATACCAAAAACAGCATTAATCATAAACTTTACAATAAAAAAATATAAATCAAAAGAATCAATGAGATTAGGATTATGACACTCATTTCCCTCCAAATAGCAATATTTCTTATGAAGAACTGATTCCTACTAACAACCCCATTGCACCTTACATGGAATTTTTTGAAGAACACATCTAGCGTGTTGGCCGAGTGGTTAGCACACTTGGCTACTGATCTAAGTGGACCTGGGTTCGAGCCCTGGGTAAGACATGGATATCTGTGTCGTTTTTCTGCTGAGGTCCTGCCATCCTCTCAGGCCTTCTACTATGGCATATTAAACTGACAGGCTCCTGTCAGACCTCTATGGCAAGCAGCTGCTTGAGGGGGTATTTATTATTTTCCTTATTTCTGGGACTGATTATACTCAAACAGACTAATAACAGAAAATCCGTTAGATGACTTATTTATTTATTCGTCTATTCGTACTATCATTTTTGTTTTGCAAAACGTTTTCAGGAGCTCGTGTTCTTTGCTAAGTATGTGTTGGGAGGGATGGGATGGGTTCCTCGAATAATAACTTTTTATTCATTAGTAAAGTACCAGCTGGGTCAGCGTTGAGATTTATCTCAGCAAAATTCCCCGCCCTGCCCACGGTCAGTAGGTGACACCGATGGCCTTGGAAAGGCCGCCGTCCGTCGGATGGGACGTTAAGCCGTGGCCCCGTGTGCGGGAGAGCCACCCTGTGCACGTTAAAGAACACGCTGGATGGCCTTGACGGGAGGCTACCATCAATCTCCCAACAGCTGTTCCAGTGGGTCCCCTCCCTCAACCTTCTCTGAGCCTTCGGGGTCCATGTGACCTGGCCATTTAGCCCATGGTGTGCAAAAAAGTGCCGCTCAGAGGTAAAACAACCCAACCCATTAGTAAAGTATCACAGAATATTTTCTGTAGACATGAGACTCATGAAAAATTTAGCAGAAAAAATCTAGTTCCCCGCCCCCGTAACTGGGAATTTTATTTTCTCTCCTCCTTTAACAAATTTGAATTCTTAGAAGAACTATTGATTTTTCGGTATCATAGTTATATATGCCTTGAGGAATAACGGTCGGGTAGTTAAAATGTAAATGAAAATGATTTAGAAAATCCAGAAGATCTTATTATTTCTCTTAACCGATATTCCTCCAACTACAGAGTTTGATTTGTAGATAATTCCACAAAGACTCTCTCTTTAATGCTATTGGTGTCATTTCACAAAGAAGTTTGGTTAACCGTTTTTGTTATTTCTGTAGAAAAATGCAGACAAGTGCAAATATTTAATCTGTGTTCTTTGATTGAAAGAGACTTTCATTTCAAGGCGAATTTCTATTAAAACAATTTAATTCTCCACAGATTTTCATTTTCTTACTTTGATTAAAGGAAACGTTTTGAAATCAAACTTGCATTAGCCATTGGCATTTTTCTTCCCGATTTTTAAGTTAATATTTGCTTTCCAAATGGATGCATAAACGCGTTTCATTAAGGAGTTTGAGTCGGTAAACATTTGCTTATTTCGATTCTTTGTTTCTTTATTTATGTACATTTCGCAGATAACGTTGAAAATGATTTCGGTCAATATTTCAATTAGGAATACTTTGTCGCAATTTCGTCTATTGATATTTTTTTACACATGCCCTCTCCGTCTGAGATCTAGGGATTACTTTCTTTCGTGTTTGGGGCGGGGGTGGCTCAGTCGGTAGCGCGCCAGACTCGTAATCTGTAGTTCCCAGGTTCGAGTACTAGCTGGGTCAGCGTTGAGATTTATCTCCGCAAAATTCCCCGCCCTGCCCACGGTCAGTAGGGGACACCGATAGGCTTGGCAAAGGCCGCCGTCCGTCGGATGGGACGTTAAGCCGTGACCCCGTGTGTGGGAGAGCCATACCCTGTGCACGTTAAAGAACACGCTGGATGGCCTTGACAGGAGGCTACCATCGCTCTCCCAACAGCTGTTCCAGTAGGTCCCCTCCCCCAACATTCTCTGAGCCTTCGGGGTCCTTGTGACCTGGCCATTTAGCCCATGGTGTGCAAAAAAGTACCGCTCAGAGGTAAAACAACCCAACGGTCAATATTTCAATTAGGAATACTTTGCCGCAATTTCGTCTGTTCATATTTTTTTAAACATGTCCTCTCCCTCGAAGATCGAGGGATTACTTTCTTTCGTGTTTCAATTCATTATCTCTTTTTACAAATCGTGAAAAATCATTTCACTGATTTTGGAGACGAAATTGAGATTGATGATATATTTATTCCGCTCTGATCGTAAATGATGAGCTGATAAAAAAGGTTGAACGTGTGAGGATAAATAGTAAATAATCAGATCAAAATTGAAAAAAAAAAATGAAAACGAAAGTAAAAAAATCTTGTTATAAAACAAGACAGTGATAAAGACATACGGAATAAAACTACAAAAAATTTCTATCTTCCGAGAGTCCTAAGCTGAAATAAATATTGTTGGTAGCTATAACATTTCATTCGAATATCTATCTAAAAGTTAGATGGTTTTAGCTTTGAGCGATACTTGCTTTGAACCCAATGGGCTAAATGGCCAGGTCACAAGGACTCCAAAAACAAATCACAATGCTAGCACAGTTTTGGCTGTAACCTGGGAACTGCAGATTTCGGGACTGATGAGCTACTCCAGAAGATTCGATCAAACTACCTTATTGTTGCGTATATTACCAGCACATTATTTCCAAGATTCAAAAAAAGTAAAGTACCTTGCTTTGAAATATTGGCAACGATTTTTCATCGTTGCCAATATTTCAAAATGTTGTACTGACTCCATCAGCAACATCCATTTTTGTCAGTATAGTATTGACAGTATTCTTGTCAGTACAGTCAGTACAATATCTTGTCAGTACAGTATTGACCAGTTTGAATATCTGGCAAGGATTTTTTTAGAAATTAGTGATCTGGCAACCTTCGTGTCACGTGATTACAGAATTCAGGAAAAATATCTGGAGCGTGTACAGCAACTGTACACGCTCCAGTTACCGTTCACAGCAAACTGGAGTGTGTGCAGTTACTGCACACGCTCCAGTTTGCTGTGAACGGTAACTGCACACGTTCAACATTTCCGTGAGTGAGCCCACACGATCTAGTATCAAAATAATATGACCACCTACAGTCGCTCAAAAAAGTATCCGAACACTATGGTTGATTACAGAATTCAGAAAAAATATCTGGAAATTTTTATTTTAGAAATTAGTGATCTGGCAATCTTCGTGTCACGTGAATACAGAATTCAGGAAAAATATCTGGAGCGTGTACAGCAACTGTATACGCTCCAGTTACCGTTCACAGCAAACTGGAGCGTGTGCAGTTACTGCTCACAGCAAACTGGAGCGTGTGCAGTTACTGCACACGCTCCAGTTTGCTGTGAACGGTAACTGCACACGTTCAACATTTCCGTGAGTGAGCCCACACGATCTAGTATCAAAATAATATGACCACCTACAGTCGCTCAAAAAAATATCCGAGCACATTTTTTGCAACAAGGTAATGGTAAAGCTAAATGGAATAAAACTAAAGTTTAAGAACTTCCTATCTTCTGATATATGCTCTAAGAATTCGAAAGTGAAATAAATATTGCTAGTAGCTGTAACACTTATTATCATAATATTCTTCAGAGGAAACATAGGTAAAACTACCTTATTTATTGGGGCGGGGGTGGCTCAGTCGGTAGCGCGCCAGGCTCGTAATCTGTAGTTCCCAGGTTCGAGTCCCAGCTGGGTCAGCGTTGAGATTTATCTCCGCAAGGAGATACAGATGGACTTGGAAAGGCCGCGTCCGTCGGATGGGACGTTAAGCCGTGGTCCCGTTTGCGGGAAAGCCATACCCTGTGCACGTTAAAGAACACACTGGATGGTCTTGACGAGAGGCTACCATCTGTCCTCCAACAGCTGTCCCAGTGGATCCCCTCCCCCAACTTTCTCTCAGCCTTCGGGGTCCATGTGACCTGGCCATTTAGCCCACTGTATGCAAAAAAAGTGCCGCTCCGAGGTAAAACAACCAACCAACCTTCCCGTGTTGGAGGCTTTTCATATTTGCAGCCGAGATATTCTCTTCTCTGTAGAGGAAGAGAAATGATGGTTGAGAGATCAGTTAGACTTAATGCTACCATCATATATACCTCTCTTTATTTCACTTGTTTATTTATTTATTTGCATCGTTGTATAGATTGGCTTACGAGGGTCTTCCAGCTGGTCGTGTAAATCTACACAGAGATGCCAGTTTATTAGGTACACCTACCTAGTAGCGTGTTGCGCCTCCTTTGGCTTTCAGAACAGCTCAAATTCGTCGGGGCATGGAACTTATAAGATGCTGGATGCGTTGTGCAGGAATGTTGAACCATGCGGAAATTATGTCGCGCAGTTCCTGAAAATCAGGTGGGGCACAGTCTCGCTGGGAGCAGTCCTTACCATCTCATCGCAAAGATGCTCGACAGGGTTTAGGTCTGGGGACTGTACAGGCCAGTGAAGCAAAGAAAATTCGTTAGCATGTTCCTCAAACCATTCGGGACGTTCGTGCCTTGTGAGCAGGTGGATTATCATGATGAACGTGTCCATCCGAGGATAAACTTCAGCCATGAAGGGATGAACTTGATTAGGAACGATGTTCAAATGTGCTGCGGCGTTCAGATGTCCTTCGATGGGTATCAAGAGGTCTAATGTGTGCCAGTAAAACATTCCCCACACCATCACACCGCCACCACCGTCCTGTATGGTTGACACCAGACAAAATGGCTCCATGGCCTCATGTTGCTTGTGCCAAATTCTGATCCCTCTATCAGTATAATGCAAAAGGAACCTTGGTTCGTCCTACCAGGCTACCTTTTTACAGTCCTCAACTGTCCAGTGTTGACGCTCCTGTGACCACTGGAGAAGAACTTTCGTGTGCTTCGCTGACAACATCGGCAGCTGTTGTAGATCATTTGCGACAAGGTCGAATAAGTGGGGCATTCGGAAATGACCTTCTGAACACCAATATTTAAATCTGCTATGATTTGCCTGGTTGTGGCCCGTCTGTTTGTGTGCACGATTCTCGCCAGTCTGTGGCCACTCTGATCCACAAGCTGTTTTCGTCCACAGGATCTCCGATAACTGGTAATTTTTTTTGATTTCGCTCTATTCTCGGTTGACCTTTGAAACGTTGAGCGTGAAAAGCCGTGAGGATGGCCGTTTGGGTGATGCTAGAACCGATACACCAACTATCATGCCACGTTCAAAGTCGCTCAAATCACTCATTTTGTCCATTCTGAACCTCACTCCAACTCTAACTAATCCTCGAAGAGCTGGTCTGCCGGATTTATATCTCACACCGTGGTCACGTGACGTATTACGTGTTGAAATGAACCATTTATGTGACAAGGGGTGGTGTACAGTCGCTCAAAAAAGTATCTCAACACTATGGTAGATTACAGGAATTTAGAAAAAATATCTGGCAACGATTTTTTTTAGAAATTAGTGATCTGGCAACCTTCGTGTCACGTGATTACAGAATTCAGGAAAAATATCTGGCAACGTATTTTTAGAAATTAGTGATCTGGCAATCTTCGTGTGACGTGATTACAGAATTCAGGAAAAATATCTGGAGCGTGTACATCAACTGTACACACTCCAGTTACCTTTCACAGCAAACTGGAGCGTGTGCAGTTACTGCACACGCTCCAGTTTGCTCAAAAAAATATCCGAACACTATGGTTGATTACAGAATTCATAAAAAATATCTGGCAACGATTTTTTTTAGAAATTAGTGATCTGGCAACCTTCGTGTCAGGTGATTACAGAATTCAGGAAAAATATCTGGCAACGATTTTTTAGAAATTAGTGATCTGGCAATCTTCGTGTGACGTGATTACAGAATTCAGGAAAAATATCTGGAGCGTGTACAATCAACTGTACACACTCCAGTTACCTTTCACAGCAAACTGGAGCGTGTGCAGTTACTGCACATGCTCAATATTTCCGTGAGTGAGCCCACACGATCTAGTATCAAAATAATATGACCACCTACAGTCGCTCAAAAAAATATCCGAACACTATGGTTGATTACAGAATTCAGAAAAAATATCTGGCAACGATTTTTTTTAGAAATTAGTGATCTGGCAACCTTCGTGTCAGGTGATTACAGAATTCAGGAAAAATATCTGGCAACGATTTTTTAGAAATTAGTGATCTGGCAATCTTCGTGTGACGTGATTACAGAATTCAGGAAAAATATCTGGAGCGTGTACATCAACTGTACACACTCCAGTTACCTTTCACAGCAAACTGGAGCGTGTGCAGTTACTGCACATGCTCAATATTTCCGTGAGTGAGCCCACACGATCTAGTATCAAAATAATATGACCACCTACAGTCGCTCAAAAAAATATCCGAACACTATGGTTGATTACAGAATTCAGAAAAAATATCTGGCAACGATTTTTTTTAGAAATTAGTGATCTGGCAACCTTCGTGTCAGGTGATTACAGAATTCAGAAAAAATATCTGGCAACGATTTTTTTAGAAATTAGTGATCTGGCAACCTTCGTGTCACGTGATTACAGAATTCAGGAAAAATATCTGGCAACGATTTTTTAGAAATTAGTGATCTGGCAACCTTCGTGTCACGTGATTACAGAATTCAGGAAAAATATCTGGAGCGTGTACAGCAACTGTACACGCTCCAGTTACCGTTCACAGAAAACTGGAGCGTGTGCAATTACTGGACACGCTCCAGTTTGCTAACTATAAGAATAAATTAAAATGTTACAAATTACTTATATCATATATCAAGCAGATTAACATGTATAATATATTTTAGAGAAACTTTTAGAAGACTTAATTTTCATGCTTGGTGGAAAAATTAAATTTTAAATTAGCACCAGTTATTTAATTTACACCAGTTATAAAAAGTTGACTGAATGAGTTCACTACAGAACTAAAGTGTAGTGAGAATATTCAAATTGAGATGTGATTAGTAAGTAAGTAAGCTCCAGTTTGCTGTGAACGGTAACTGCACACGCTCAATATTTCCGTGAGTGAGCCCACACGATCTAGTATCAAAATAATATGACCACCTACAGTCGCTCAAAAAAGTATCCGAACACTATGGTTGATTACAGAATTCAGGAAAAATATCTGGCAACGATTTTTTTTTTAGAAATTAGTGATCTGGCAACCTTCGTATCACGTGATTACAGAATTCAGGAAAAATATCTGGCAACGTTTTTTTTAGAAATTAGTGATCTGGCAACCTTCGTGTCACGTGACACGAAGGTTGCCAGATCACTAATTTCTAAAAAAAATCGTTGCCAAATGTTTTTTCTGAATTCCTGCAATCAACCATAGTGTTCGGATTCTTTTTTGAGCGACTGTACCTAATATATTGGCATCTTGAGTGTATATTACTTTCTAAAGGCTTTGAACATGGACTTGATGTACTGGTGAACTTTTATTGAAAGAAAATCCTCTTATGCATTTCTCACTTGTTTGTTGGATTTCAGCGAAAAACTGCAAAGAATAACTTACATCAGCTAGTGGATAATCCTACAGTTGGTGTAGAGGGGTTTCATCTATTTAGTGATAAGGATAACAAAGTTATGAAAGATGAGCTCAGCATTTCAGGGATGTTGGACTAGATTGTTTGGCACATTTTTCACACAGTGGGAGGGGCGGGGGTGGCTCAGTCGGTAGCGCGCCAGGCTCGTAATCTGTAATTCCCAGGTTCGAGTCCCAGCTGGGTCAGCGTTGAGATTTATCTCCGCAAAATTCCCGCCCTGCCCACGGTCAGTAGGGGACACCGATGGGCTTGGAAAGGCCGCCGTCCGTCGGATGGTACGTTAAGCCGTGGCCCCGTGTGCGGGAGAACCATACCCTGTGCACGTTAAAGAACACGCTGGATGGCCTTGACGGGAGGCTAACCATCTGTCTCCCAACGGCTTTTCCAGTGGGTCCCCTCCTCCAACCTTCTTTGAGCCTTCGGGGTCCATGTGACCTGGTCATTTAGCCCATGGTGTGCAAAAAAGTGCCGCTCAGAGGTAAAACAACCCAACTCACACAGTGGGCTTTTAATTTTCGGAAGTAGAATGCCACGAGATATTCCCCTGACGGCAACAATCTACCCACTTTTCTGAGAAGAGTGCGAGAGACGAAACTTTTTAAATTGAAGGAATAAGAGACAAATATTTTTTATGTTATATAATTACGAAATAAATACATTTGTTCCATCACCTATTAGTTTGAATTAAAAATTTTAAGGAGTGAAAAAGCAGGTAAACGAAAAACTTCATTCTCTTTGAAAACGAGATTCTTATATTCTATAGAAGCGATGTGTGTTCTTCTAATCAGAGCTATATCTGCTTTCGAAATTATCAAGTATAAATGTTATGCAATGTAATTTTAAACGGCCAAGTAAATGAACGCACACTTAGATGCTATGGTGACACTTTGGGTTGGGTTGTTTTACCTCTGAGCGGCACTTTTTTGCGCACCATGGGCTAAATGGCCAGGTCACATGGACCCCGAAGGCTCAGAGAAGGTTGGGAGAGGGGACCCACTGGAACAGCTGTTGGGAGACAGATGGTAGCCTCCCGTCCAGGCCATCCAGCGTGTTCTTTAACGCGCACATGGTATGGCTCTCCCGCACACGGAACCACGGCTTAACGTCCCATCCGACGGACGGCGGCCTTTTCAAGCTCATCGGTGTCCTCTACTGACCGTGGGCAGGGCGGGGAAATTTTGCGGAGATAAATCTCAACGCTGACCCAGCTGAGACTCGAACCTGAGAACTACAGATTACGAGCCTGGCGCGCTACCGACTGAGCCACCTCCGCCCCTATGGTGACACTTTACGAGTATTTATCACATAACAAAATTCCCGAGTGGATGCATATACATCTTGTCAGTACAGTATTTATTGACATATACAACTATTTAAACTCGTAAACTAAAAATTTAACGCATTCTCTACGAGTAGAAATAGTCACTCTTCCATTTGGTAATATCAAGGCGAAATCTATTGTTCCTTTTAATATTGCGAATATTATGACAATAATAGTCACATTTGTGAATAGTGATCATTTCATTTAAAGGTTGTTTTTTTTACCTGTGAGCAGCACTTTTTTATACACAATAGGCTAAATAGCCAAGTCACAAAGACTCCGAGGGTTCAGAGAATGTTGGGGAAACGGAAACCCACAGGACAGCTGTTAGGAGACAGGTAGTAGCTTCTCGTCAAGGACATCCAGAGTGTTCTTACATCACGATACGGCTCTCTTGTACACGGAGTTACGGATGTTACGTGCCATTCGACGGACGGGTTCGGTTGGGTTGTTTCGGACCAATTTCGGTTGGGTTGTTTTACCTCTGAGCGGCACTTTTTAGCACACAATATGCCAATGACCAGGTCACAAGGACCCCGAAGGCTCAGAGAAGGTTGGTGGAAGGGGACCCACGGGGCAGTGTTGGGAGATAGATGGTAGCTTCCCGTTAAGGCCATTCAGCGTATTCCTTAAAGTGCCCAGAGTATGGAACACGGAGCTACGACTTAATGTCCCATCCGACGGACGACTGACTTTTCAAGCCCACCGGTGTCCCCCCACTGACCGACGGCAGGGTGGGGAGTTTTGCGGCGGAGATAAATATCAACGCTGGCCCAGGTGGGACTCGAACCTGGAAACTGCAGATTACGAACCTGGTACGTTACTGACTGAGTTACTCCCGCCACCTTCATTTAAGGACTACATCAATAATAATGTGGAAAAGTGTGAAAGGTCCGAGAACCGCAAGTAGAACTTTCTATTTCAAGAAGAAAGTGTGAAAAACCATGCACCAACCGAAATTGACAAGAAACAGATGCCCCAAAAAGGTGATAGCAACTTTCCTACCGATGGTTCAACGACAACGGGCGGCAGCCGCTGGCAGCGCAAGGATATGCTGCCCTTAAGCTGAATGCAGTCAGACCTCAATACTCTACTGTAATGGAAGCAAGATTAAACATCATATTATGAGTATATATCAATTATTAAACGGGACATTAGATTTTACCTTGATAACACCCTTTAGAAGAATGACTATCATTACTCCTAAAAATTATTACTCCTTTTTTGAGCGACTGTACACTAGATATACGCTGAAAGAAGAGTTAAAATTAAAAGAAAAAAAAAGTATGCTAAACAAGTGTTAAATTAAAAAAAATTAAGGTTAAGAAATTGTTAATTTTTCAAGTTGGTTGGTTGGTTGTTTTACCTCTGATCGGTACTTTTTTGCACACCATGGGCTAAATGGCCAGGTCACAAGGACCCCGAAGGCTCAGAGAAGGTTGGGGGAGGGGACCCACTGGAACAGCTGTTGGGAGACTGATGGTAGCCTCCCGTCAAGGCCATCATTGGTTGTTTTACCTCTGATCGGAACTTTTTTGCACACCATGGGCTAAATGGCCTCGTCACATGGACCCCGAAGGCTCAGAGAAGGTTGGGGGAGGGGACCCACTGGAACAGCTGTTGCACTTCGGGCACACAAGCATTTATGCTATTTAATTATTTAATGTGGCATTTTAAAAAAATAGGTATTCTTTCATATTGATTCTGTATTATGACTATTAATAAATATTCATGTGAAATATTTATATCAGTGTTTTACAGTGCCGTAGCATTTTAACATTAAAAAATTTGGTGGAACAGAAATTTTGGTGCATTTTATCATAACGTAAAGAAAAACCTTATGTAATATAATCAACTGCAGAATTTCGATATTAAAAGCTATGTAAGTTGTTTTAAATAGCTTTTATTAGTTTATGAAACATTTGGCAAATTTAAAGAATTTTTTTCGGTGGTTAGAAACACAATGTTTCTCAAAACGCTTGCGAATTACCCATAAAGCATTGGTTGTACGAGCAAATATTAATACAAAATAAAATACATGCAAATTTATGCAAACAGATTTATTTAATAACTACGACATGATGCAGTGAGATGTCAGTATAACGAATGCCAGAATAACGAAATATTCAGTATAAGGAAATTTGTTTCTGACTGTGGCCAATTTACTCTGTATCTCTATGTAAAAATATTTCACTCTAACGAATAATAGCATAAGGAAAATAAAAATTTACCCCGATAAAAAAATTACTTTAACCAAATTTTTAAACGAAAATCCTTAAAAAATATGTACAGTATGAATTTTAGCATCTGGCAGAGCTGCAATAATTTAATGCTGTGAAATATCTAGCCACAGGGCTATGAATCACGTGGGGCGGGGGTGGCTCAGTCGGTAGCGCACCAGGCTCGTAATCTGCAGTTACCAGGTTCCAGTCCCAGCTACGTCAGCGTTGAGATTTATCTCCTCAAAACTCCCCGCCCTGCCCACGGTCAGTGGGAGACACCGATGGGCTTGGAAAGGCCGCCGTCCGTCTTATGGGACGTTAAGCCGTGGCCCCGTGTGCGGGAGAGCCATACAATGTGCACGTTAAAGAACACGCTGGATGATCTTGACGGGAGATTACCATCTGTCTCCCAACAGCTGTTCGTGTGGGCTCCTCTCCTCCCAACCTTCTCTGAGCCTTTGGAGTCCTTGTGACCCTCCGGCCATGGTCAAAGGGGCCATGACCCTTCGGCAATGGCCCCTTTAGCCCATGGTGTGCAAAACAGTTCCGCTCAAAAGTTAAACTACCCAACCTTATGAATCACGCGCTGTTGTACAGTCGCTCAAAAAAAGTATCCGAACCCTATGGTTTATTACAGAATTCAGAAAAAAATATCTGGCAACGTTTTTTTAGAAATTAGTGATCTGGAAACCTTCGTGTCACGTGACACGAAGGTTGCCAGATCACTAATTTCTAAAAAAGTCGTTGCCAGATATTTTTTATGAATTCTGTATCAACCATAGTGTTGGGATACTTTTTTGAGCGACTGTACATTGCCCTGCACACATTTTTTTCGATGTGCTGGCATATATGTGCTAGCATAATGCTTCAAAGCGGCATTGTTACAAGTTATATATACTAATATCACAATATTATATTTTTGAAAAATAATGTTCATCTATATTTCCTATATATACACGTAGCTTTGCTGGCAAATGTAAAGAATCTCTCTATATCTGTGTTTTGTAAGATGACGATGATGATGAATAAATATATCTATCCTAGCATAAAAGGAAATTTTTGAAACTTTAAGTACTATGAGATTGCAAGTAAAGGTAGTGTCAGAAAAAAGTTTCTTTTTAATGAATATTTATTTTCTCATCACAATGCTACAGAACGATTACCAGTTATCTCACAAAGCAATATGACAGCAGGAAATATAATATAGCATTTATAATATTTATTTAAATCTAATAATTTAAAAAAAAATTAATCAAGTGTTAAAAGTAAACGAAGAGATAGAAGAATTATCGGTTACAGAGTTGGGTTGTTTCACCTCTGAGCGGCACTTTTTTGCACACCATGGGCTAAATGGCCAGGTCACATGGACCCCGAAGGCTCAGAGAAGGTTGGGAGAGGGAACCCACTGGAACAGCTGCTGGGAGACAGATGGTAGCCTCCCGTCAAGGCCATCCAGCGTGTTCTTTAACGTGCACAGGGTATGGCTCTCCCGCACACGGGGCCACGGCTTAACGTCCCATCCGACGGATGTCGGCCTTTCCAAGCCCATCGGTGTTCCGTACTGACCGTAGGCAGGGCGGGGAATTTTGCGGAAATAAATCTCAACGTTGACCCAGCTGGGACTCGAACCTGGGAACTACAGATTACGAGCCTGGCGCGCTACCGACTGAGCCACCCCCGCCCCGGTTTACAGAGTAATTGAAGCCAAAAAGCAAATACTTGTGCATACTTGTGCATGACATCATGCTTTTATCACACATATTAGATGCCGGAAAGATAAACAATGCCAACAATTACCAAACTGTAACATTTAAAACTAATTCGACGGTAAAGCAAATATGTAAGAGAGAAAAAACAGTACCATTATGTATTGTCTTCCATAAAACACAGTTTCAATGTTCTTTCAATATTGAAAATTTGCAGATGCTTATTATATCTCAAAGTATCGAATTATAAGCAAAGGGTATTTTATAGTCACATAATTATTTTTGATATTTGGCAATTTAAAATAGTTATCTTCTTTTAAACTGTTTCGTTCTCATGGTTTATTTCAACCTTAAAAATATCTGAAAGAATTTTTCTTCTTATAATGTTAAATTTAAACACATTTGAATAAGGCGGGATACTTCAATAATTAAATCTGTCCAGTGTAATCAATAAATGAACATTTCCATCGTTACCTATTATATTCTTGTTACTCCTGATTGTACGTTTTCAATTTTATTTACATTTGTTATATTTGTAGTTGCGTGTTTAGTAATTCCATAGTTTAGTAGAAGTACACAAATTCCTTTATAAAATAATAAATATGATGTTCTGTTATTGTATATCTTAGTCATTTATTTGTATTATTTTAGTAATATATTTATATTATATAATCCTAAGTAATTTTATTTCAAACAACATTAACTTATCACAAATATGTTGTATATGGCTATTCCATCTATAAATATCATCAAAAAATAAAACGCAATGTTTTATCTACTGTACAGTCGCTCAAAAAAGTATCCGAACGCTATGGTTGATTACAGAATTCAGAAAACATATCTGGCAATATATCGCTTTTGTGAGATTTTCAACGTAAAGAATTAGTAGATATATGGAAAATATAATAATCTGACTCAGATGATGCTTGCGATTTTACCTTTTTCGGCAAATGGTGATATGAAAGTAAATATACACATAGGGTTGGGTTGTTTTACCTCTGAGCGGCACTTTTTTGCACACCATGGGCTAAATGGCCAGTTCACATGGACCCCGAAGGCTCAGAGAAGGTTGGGGGTGGGGACCCACTGGAACAACTGTTGGGAGACAGATGGTAGTCTCCCGTCAAGGCCATCCAGCGTGTTCTTTAACGTGCACAGGGTATGGCTCTCCCGCACACGGGGCCACGGTTTAACCTCCCATCCGACGGACGGCGGTCTTTCCAAGCCCATCGGTGTCCCCTACTGACCGTGGGCAGGGCGGGGAATTTTGCGGAGATATACACATAGGGAAGATGAACAGTGATTGTATTCTTTTGAGCAAGTTACTTTAATTATCTTGCGAGATGTGTGAGAAAATGCAAAGAATAGATATTGAGAAACATGCATCTGAAGATTAAGTTATATAATGAGCTTATCTCTAAGATTGTATGACAGTGAAGCAAACTTGCTATCAGTTTTTCATTCTAAATGCTTGTTTGCATATCACTGAAATTCCTCCCCCCCCATATGAATTTTTCCAGGAAAAGCTACATTGTATGTTATCAACTCTAGTTTAATATTTGTCATCTTCAGGCATGAAGGTGGCTGTGCAAACATGACAGGGATCAATTTCATAGTATCTGACACAAAGTGAAACACATCAGCTAAGAGGACCACTTTGGTCTTCAGGTCGTGATATTGGCCTAGGTTTTTTTTATGTCGAATGAGTTTCATTGCATGGCTATAGTCTTCTTCCCTAGCGCTTCTCCGAGGAGGCGGTCATAATGTTTGTAATCTCAATTTTAAGCTCCCAAATAAGATTCCAGTTAACCTAAAGGACAGACATCTACAAGGAATGATCAAAAACGATTAATTGCATTCCCAATAATATGGGAAATTACACAGCAATCTCCCTTGGAACTTTGAATTTCATAGATTCTTATCAATTTTTAAGTGCATCTCTTGAGACTGCAGAAGAATTCCTTATTTTGCATTTCGTCATGAAACGAGTATTTAACTTTCTCATTAGGGTTGAGGAAGATAAAAGCACGGTAAAACACAAGTAAAGGATTTAGATAAACAGTAGCATATCTGTTTTCATGTCGACTTATCTGTTCCATAGGGCAGCGCGTGAGTTGACCCATGACCTTTTTATGATTTTTATGTAGCCGGCAAAACTTTCTCATTTCGATGGATTAGCTCAGGTATTTTGAGAGGGTACGTTCGAGTGAGACATGTATTATTTTTATAGTAGGTTAGTGTATTTGTTAATGTCCCATACTCCGTTAACTCATGTTGGAAGTAAAGTTTTTTACCCAAGCAGAAACGTATGATTTCTACCTTTCGCATTCTGCCGCGTTTCTTTACAGAATTTACGCTATGAAAACAACTGACCTTGTATAGCGTGGAACTAATGCGTAACGCGAATTTCATCAGCCTCATCACTTTCACCGGTAAACAGTGGAAGAGACGTTTTTAAAAACTGTTTACTTCCAAATAATTAGTTGATTTTGATTTCGAGGAAGAAATTGTTATCGACTTTTTTGATTTTTGTTGAGGATACAGCTATTTTTTTGTTGAGGATACAGCGAGAATGAGTACTAGGAATGAAACCATGTCGCGTAACGGATATACTTACGGAGAGTAATTAATTGAGACATGACAGATTTAACTTAAAACCACTTTCCAAAAGTAGTCCTGACGCGGAAACACAGATATCTGACGGCAACATTCTTCAACCCTATGGAGACTAAATAAGAGAAGCTCAACTCTTGGAGGTTTAGGGACGCGTAATTTCAAAATGGCTTGTCTTCTTCCGACGGGGTAAAGACTTCGTTGAAATAACTCACCTATCATAAATGGGATGTTTCGATAAGAGGATGGAAAATATTGTTTCCATATCCTGTGATGGCCTGATAAGAAAGGAGATTGAAATGAGATAGACAATATGGGTTTAGTCAGAGGGGCTGTCATCCGTCTCTGGACTTGGAAAATTTTTGAGTCCAAAAACTATGATCAAGAGTGCCAGTGGGTTTTCATGTTGTAAGACGTCGCGCCTGATATGGAGGCAAAGGGTCCGACAGTGCAGGGGGTGATCCAAGATTCATCCGTCAATAAAACCCTTGTGATTCCCCGTTTGGAATAATATTTTTTAATTTCGTAGGACTTTTCAGATTGTAAAACCATCTGTCAGTTAAACGTGGTCTGGGGGTGAGGTTTTGCACGCTTGTTGCGTGTTCTCAAGAGGGTCTTTTATGTCGCCCATACAGGTCACCAGACCATATTACCCTTCAATATTTTTCATAATTACGAATAATTTTAAATCAGATTTTTTCGCCGTTTTTCTTTTATTAATTATTTTTATTATTTTTTTTACCCAACGGCATTTTTTTTGGTCTGTAAATGGTAGCTAGGTTGTCACTGGAAGGAGAGCTATGCACCAATCCTCTGTGATGATGCATAGAACCGGCCAGATGCTAGCACCTAATGTCCGACCCCGCCTTCTCGTGGTGCAGACCGTTAGTACCTTTCAAAAGAGATACTCTCTTGTGGAAGTGAACGGAAGGGGAGGGCTGTCAGATTAGTGTGGCCTACTGATCTGGACAACTATGGCTACTTTTCTTTTTTTTCAACCCTGTTGAAGAGTGGTCAACTACACAGGGTCCTGGTGCTGACCATATAAACCCACTGGACTGGACAGATATATGGCTCTGAGCTTGATTATGGATCCTGATTTTGCTGCACTGGTGGGTTTCTGTGGAGGGAAAATCTTCCGCTGTGTTTTCTGTTTGTTTGTGGGTTGACAGCCCCAAGTGAATAGTTTCACAGGATAAGTTTATAAGCTGGTGGATAATCCTGAGCAGAGGTGATCGCAGGCACCTGAACTCTTGCTTCTACGGGCATCGTCAAATTCTGCATTGGAGGAAGTCTTCCAGTGTAGATGGCTTCAGCCTTTTAGTGGTGGGGAAACGGGTCTTTGCCCCATGTCTGCGATTAGGGGGCTGTTTGATATTGTCGGCATTCCCTCTCTCAACAAAACACAGTTTCTTTAAACATCCCACTAACCATTTTCTCTCCATAGGTAGTTGGAATGTGAGGAATCTGCACAGAGCTTTCTCTCTTGATGTCCTCACACAAGAATTCCATCGTTATAATTTAGATATTCTCGGCTTGAAAGAGACCAGATGGACAGATAAAGGTCAGATTCTTAAAAATAATCTTAAATTTCTCTTTTCAGAAGGAACGATAATAAACATCACCAAGGCGTGGGTCTGCTCCTCAGCAGACACGCTAGTGATACTCTTCTAGGATATGAGTGCAGTAATGAAAGGTTTACAGCAAAATTTCAGACAAGCGTTAAAGACTTGAATGTTATCTGCTGTTATGCCCCCACTGAGGATGCCGATGAGGATGAGAAGGATAGGTTTTATGGAGAACTTCAGGATATTTTGAATTCTGTCAAGAAAGGAGATATTACCCTTGTTCTTGGTGACTTCAATGACAAAGTTGGTACTGATTCTGACCTTTGGGGAAGAGTAATAGGCCCTTTTGGTATCGGTAGCTGCAATGGCAATGGGCAACGTCTCCTACAGGTAAGTAAACTCAATGGATTCAGAATAACTAACACCTATTACAAACACCACGACATACATAAGTATGCATGGGTTTCACCTTATGGGCTGCATAAGAATATGATTGATTATATATTAATTAACAGCAAATGGGCTAGTTCTGTTAGGAATACCAGGTAATATAGGGGAGCTGAAATTGGATCTGACCATTACCTTGTTAAAAGTGTCTTGCAACTTAAACTTAAAAATTGTTGTGCTAAAGTTAAAAAATTTACCTTTAATACTGAAGCTCTGAAAGACCCATTATAGCTAAAGCTTACCATGACAGGTTACTTAGTCATTATGACAGTCATGGTTTGCTTACTACTGAAGTTGAAGAAGAATGGGACAGTTTTAAACAGGCTTTTTTGGAAACTAACAGTACTCTTTTAGGATAAAAGGAGCAGAGGAGACAGAATTATTTAAGTGATAAGGCACTTGGGTTTATTTCAGAAAGGAGGACCTGCAGGAATGTCCTTAATCAGTACCCTACTAGTCCTAATAGAAAGGATTACAGAGAGCTTAATAAACGTGTAAAGGATCAGTTAGCTACTGATAAGAATATTTGGCTTGATGGCTTCGCTGACAAAGCTGAGGAAGCAGCTAGGCAGAATAACAGCAGAGAGCTGTACCAGATAGTGAATGTTTTATGTGGTAGAAAACGGACAGACATACAAGGATTGAAGGATAAACAAGGTAACGTTATAGAAGGTGAGGATCCTGTCACGGCTAGGTGGCTGAGCATTTCAGTGATGTTCTAAACAATGTGGTAAGTTCTACTCCCATTGTTTGTAATGATGATAAATGTATTGGGGGCTTTAAAGTTGGCCCTATAACACAATCTGAAGTTATTTTGGCTGTTTCTAAACTGAAATTACATAAATCCCCACGGGTAGATGAAATTACTACCGAAATGCTTAGAGCTGGGAATGTTTCGGTTACCACTTGGATGACTGAAATTCTGAATATCTTTTATGATAAAGGCATGGTTCCTAAGGATTTTACCAGAGCTATTGTTATCCCTATTTTCAAAAAAGGTGATCGCAGTTCTTGTGATAACTATAAGGGTATCAACCTACTCTCTGTTCCAGGTAAAGTTTTTTCCATGATTGTGCTTAATAGATTTAAGAATCTGGTTGACAATCAATTGCGTGATGAGCAATGTGGATTCAGAAGTGGTAGGGGATGTGTGGATCAGATATTTTCACTTAGGCAGATTCTTGAGAAATGTTTAGAGTTTCAGAAACCTTTGGTTGCTAGCTTTGTTGATTTCGAAAAGGCTTTCGACTCTGTTGATCGTCATAATTTGTGGTTGATTGTGAAATCATATGGTATACCTGACAAGTTAGTTAACATAATGAAAGCTCTCTATAATAACACTGAGTCGTGTGTGAGAGTTGGTAAGGCTTGTAGCAATTGGTTTAGCATTACTTCTGGTGTTCGACAAGGGTGCATTTTTGTCTCCTTTTCTCTTTAGCTTGGTTATTGATTATGTTATGCGAAATTCACTTCAAGGGAAAGATTTTGGTCTTAAATGCACTGGAGATACGAAAATTTCTGATTTAGATTATGCTGATGATTTAGCCCTTTTGGCAAATGATGTTGATGAGATGAACTCTTTCATTCGAGCTGTTGATGAGACTGGTAGTAGAGTAGGTTTGGTTATAAACAGAGAGAAAACTAAAGTGATGAAAATTGGTCAGGCAGGCTGTGATTCAGTTAATCTGAATGGTTGCAGTCTTGAGCAGGTGTCACAGTTTAATTACCTTGCGAGCTATGTAACAGATAATGGTGATGTGCGGCATGAGATTAACAGACGAATAGGGAATGCTGCCGGGACTTTTAAGAATCTATGGAGAGTGTGGAGAAATAGGCGTATACACCTAAAGACTAAAATTAGACTATATAATGTTTGTTTCTTTCTAGGGTTAGTTATGGTAGTGAAACTTGGACACTTTGTAAACAAGATAACAGGAAACTAGATGCTTTTGATTCCAGATGCTTACGCAGTATCTTGGGCATTAGGTGGTTCAACTTTGTAACTAATGATGAGGTTAGGCAAAGGAGTTTGCAACCTCCTTTAAGCAGCATATTGTGCAGAGAGAGACTCCGTTGGTTTGGCCATGTTGCCCGTATGGATAATTATAGATTGGCGAATAGGGTTATGAGCAGTGTGCCTAAAGGCCTCAGAAAGAAGGGGAGACCTAGGATGCGGTGGGCAGACAATGTCAAACAGGACGAGATGCAGTGGCATCTGCTGCATCTGGCAGTGGCCAGATGCAGCAGATGCTACATCTCGCTCAGGATAGAGCAAGTCTATCCTGAGCTACATCTGCTGCATCTGGCAGTGGCCAGATGCAGTAGATGTAGCTCAGGATAGACTTGCTTGGAGAACTAAATTGCACGGTCTGGTTGGACCTCCGTAACCCATGGCTGCTTGAGGATGATGATGATGATGAGCATTTTTTTTTTCATTTTCTGCGGGACAGTCTTTTAAAACAGTTACTGCGGGATAGTCCTTATTCTAGTGAAGGTCGAATTCGCAAAATATGGGACCTTGTAATTTTTTTGAGGATTGAATCAGCCATTCTGATCGTTGTCACTGAAAGTTCAGTTTTGAAATTATTTAGAGAATTGCATCAGCCATTCTGATAGGTCGCAGACCTATTGATTTTATTGATTTTAATTTTTTTATATACTGTATTTCATTTCTATCCTGATGCAACCACTTTGTGTCTGGAGATGTCTTCGGAGGTTAATGGGTGCAACATCTCCGTTGTGAATTTCATTCAGGGTTCCGTTTCATCTGTTTACATTGGTTGCTGAGAGGGAACTTGGCTAATGTACAGAGACGAGAGGTGTCTTGTGAAACAATTTCACCTCGCCCAAAAGCAGACATTGACCTTCGAGAGGAATGAGAGTGCTGGCTGGCAGCAGAGCTCCATCTCACTTGTGAAATATGGAAGTGGAGTCGGGTTTTGCCCAGGGCTCGATTCTGATTGGCCCTTTTTGGTCGAGAGTTCCCAGGGTTGCCAGAAAGATATTATCACGCTCGACCCAGGAGGAACAGTTCGGTGTGGGTTGATCAGACTAACAGACCAGGGTTTGGTCTTTTTCTATCTTTCTTTTGCTATCTTTGCTAAGTCCAACTTTAGTGAAATTCACTGGACTGACTTTTAGGCCATGATTTAGGGAGGGAAAGTGTTAAATTAGACATCTCTTAAATTAGTGAGATGATAAACTTTTACCTAAGTATGTTAGGCGAAATTTAAAGAAATTTGCTTTGCTTGGGAAAAACCACGATCAGAGAAATCTGGAGTGGGTGTTTCATGAAAATTTACGCCGTGTGCACATCACAATAACTTAGCAGAATACAGTTCTCGTTCCGGAGAAACTTCAACATGGTAGAGTTATTTTAATTTAACTTACTCTGCTTGTTGTCACTTTCACTTTTAAGTTTTACTTTCATTATTTTGTGTGAATGTTGTTCGAATTCAAGCTTAACTGAATGGAGTGAGTACTTAGTCAATTAATTGTAATGTAAAATCATCCACCTTTATAAGCCAGTGGTAGAACTTTGTTAAGTGTTGAATTCAAATAAATTCAAAATTTTGTTACTGTTCAAACAAAAATTGGGTCTTGGTCAATCATATGAAACCTCTACTCGTCGCAGCTACAGTTAGAGAATACGCAACTACGTATTGCTAGCTTGTAGATTGTTCCTGTTTCGAATCTAAAATCTTCTTTCGGCCACTCTTTCAAAAATATTTGTTTGAAGGCATTAAATTTCGAAGTCAGATCATCAAGCTATTGACATGCAGTTCTAGATAAGATAATTATTTTAGTAAACGCGGAACATTTTAAGTTCATACCGTATGCCTCGAAGAGGAAAAAGTTGCGGGTGACAATTCTGATCGTTGCCACCAAAAACGTTTAGTAGACTTGGAAAATTTCAGATAAGGTTAGATACCAGGGGATGAGAGTTTGTGATCGGTGAGGGGGAGTTTAATAAAGGGGGCGGAACTTTTGATAAGGGGGAGTCAAAAAATTGCAAAAATTTCGATTAAAATCTTAGTAAAGTATTTCGATTAAAATCTTAGTACTAGATGGCGCCACCAAAAATCTTTTTCAGGTGTTAGGAAATTCAGGGGGGCTTAAAAATACAGGTGAGTCAACCAGGGGGGTCTTAAAAATACAGGTAGGGTTTTTAATAAAGGGGGAACGAATTTTGATAAGGGTTTTTTTTTTAATGAGGGGGAGTCAAAGATTGCGAAATTTTCGATTAAAATACAGGGCTTTTTCTAAAAATAGTACTCACCATGTACACTAGAGGGTGCCACGGGTTTCTAATAAAGGGGAAGGAATTTTTAATAAAGGGTGGTTTTTTAATGAGGGGGAGTCAAAAATTGGAATAATTACCACTAAAATTGAGGGCTTTCCTTAAAATCGTACTCATCATATACACTAGATAGCGCCACAGGTTTCTAATGAAGGGGAAAGGAATTTTTAATAAAGGGTTACTTAATAAAGGGGATTAATTAATTTCAATTAATTATTAATTATGAATTATTAATTATGAATATTAATAAGGGGCGTGGTCGATTACGTAAGGGGGTGTGGTCGGGTGTGGTCTGTGACGTCATGGGATCAAAATCTAATCTGCCCTGAAGTGGGACTCCGCTACTCGCATATTTACAAAATCGTTTCATTGATATATTTAACTTTTTTGTTCTCTAATAGTTCATGTATTAAATCCCAAGTTATCATAATATCGTGGTTTTTTATTATTAGTTGTTGCTTATAAACTTTTTGTTTTTAGTTTAATTTGTGAAAGAAATAAATTGCATATTGCTTCGTAATTCCTTCAATATTCTTCATTTTCATTATTATTTTTATATCCTTTTTTTTCAATTAAAATCAACAATTCCTGTTGTTACCCAAACGGTTTTTCCCTCTCTTTTCCTTACCTCTTTTATAGTTTATGGGAATTTTATTTCTTTCTAAGAACTTCTTATAAACCTCTTTAAATTCATTAAAACTTTTGCAAATATCTTTTTGCATTAATAGAATCTGAGATCAAAGCTATCAAATCAATTGTTGAAGTTTCTTCATTTCTTTCTTTATAATCATATCAACATAAACTTTTTAATTAACTATTTTCAGTATTTCTAGCATCATTTTTTCCCGATTCGAACATCTCTGATATTTGCTGCAATTAAGTAGTAATCTGCTTTTTACTTCTTAACATTAAAGAACGTGAGCTGAAAATTTTTATCAAATTTAACATTAATATGATATATACATATTTTAATTAATTGTTCACTTAGAAGCTATCGAATTATTAACCTTTCGAATTTCCATTCCGGTAATAACGTTAAATATTTTTGTTCTTTTTCGTGTTTAGTGTGTGTATATATATTAATATCGCTTATAAGAATTTAATTATGTAATTTTTAGTGTTCTCAATCCAATTTCGAAAGTTTTCAAAAATAAAAAAAATTATTTAAAACACAGCTGGGCTACCTATATAAAGACAAAATGTTATACATTTTCTTGATTTTAGTAAATTTAATACTTATTGTTTCTGAAGGTTCAAAGCAGTTCCATCTACTCGTTTTATTATCATTGGTTAAATTTAAGTTATTGTTATATTTCTTAGTTAATATTATTGTTTGAATCAAGTATAAAGTTATTAGTTTCGTTTCGTTATTAGCAGCTAATATGGCGCGAACTTTTCGCCGTTTCGTAAAAACATGAAAGATATTCCAGACGATATGTTGGAGAGTTCAAATATCATTTAAGAATTCACAAAGAGATGCTTATTGAAACAGATAGTTTAAAAAATATCAACATTTCTAAGAAGTAAACGCTAAGACAGGATAAATTTTTTTATAATAATCATTTTGTACTATGTAAGTCTCATTAAACGTTTTTCATTGCATTTCAGTATAACGAAATTTGAATATAACGAAAATATTTTGTCATCCCCTCGATTCTGTTATATTGACATTTCACTGTACTTCGTTTTAAACAAATTAGTCAAAAAATGAAGGCGATATTATGCCTAGGCTTGTAAATTAAAACTCTAGTCACATTAGAATGATTTAAATAAAAAATATAGTTTTAAAAATATTAGCAAATTCTATTTCGAATGATTAGGCAGAGTAGCTACTTTTCGAACGAAAATACATGTATGTATTCGTCCTGAGCCATTGGTCAGAAAATCTGAATCTATCTCAATGAAAATTAACTTGCATAAGAAAAATTCTATTATCAAATATAGAATCTTGGTTGATACGAATAACTTCCTTGTTTTCCTGAATAACTACTTTGTTCAACTGAGTAACTTCTTTGTTTTCCTGAATAACTACTTTGTTCAACTGAGTAACGTCTTTGTTTTCCTGAATAACTACTTTTTCAACTGAGTAACTACTTTTTCAACTGAGTAACTTCTTTGTTTTCCTCAATAACTACTTTGATGAAATGAATAACGTCTTTGTTTTCCTGAATAACTACTTTTTTCAACTGAGTAACTTCTTTGTTTTCCTCAATAACTACTTTGATGAAATGAATAACGTCTTTGTTTTCCTGAATAACTACTTTCTTCAACTGAGTAACTTCTTTGTTTTCCTGAATAACTACTTTCTTCAACTGAGTAACTTCTTTGTTTTCCTGAATAACTACTTTTTTCAACTGAGTAACTTCTTTGCTTTCCTCAATAACTACTTTGATGAAATGAATAACGTCTTTGTTTTCCTGAATAACTACTTTCTTCAACTGAGTAACTTCTTCGTTTTCCTGAATAACTACTTTCTTCAACTGAGTAACTTCTTTGTTTTCCTGAATAACTACTTTTTTCAACTGAGTAACTTCTTTGTTTTCCTGAATAACTACTTTCTTCAACTGAGTAACTTCTTTGTTTTCCTGAATAACTACTTTTTTCAACTGAGTAACTTCTTTGTTTTCCTCAATAACTACTTTGATGAAATGAATAACGTCTTTGTTTTCCTGAATAACTACTTTCTTCAACTGAGTAACTTCTTTGTTTTCCTGAATAACTACTTTCTTCAACTGAGTAACTTCTTTGTTTTCCTGAATAACTACTTTTTTCAACTGAGTAACTTCTTTGTTTTCCTCAATAACTACTTTGATGAAATGAATAACGTCTTTGTTTTCCTGAATAACTACTTTCTTCAACTGAGTAACTTCTTTGTTTTCCTGAATAACTACTTTCTTCAACTGAGTAACTTCTTTGTTTTCCTGAATAACTACTTTTTTCAACTGAGTAACTTCTTTGTTTTCCTGAATAACTACTTTCTTCAACTGAGTAACTTCTTTGTTTTCCTGAATAACTACTTTTTTCAACTGAGTAACTTCTTTGTTTTCCTGAATAACTACTTTCTTCAACTGAGTAACTTCTTTGTTTTCCTGAATAACTACTTTCTTCAACTGAGTAACTTCTTTGTTTTCCTGAATAACTACTTTCTTCAACTGAGTAACTTCTTTGTTTTCCTCAATAACTACTTAATTTAACTCGGTAACTTTTTTTGTTTCTCTGAGTAATTACTTTGCTGAACTGAATATCCTCTTGATTCATCTGAGTAATTTCTTAGCTTATCTATATAACTCTTTTGGTTTCATTGAATAGCTACTTAGATTACCTGAGTTATTCTTTTATTTCCCTGAAAATGTTCATGATTTCTCTGAATAACTTTTCAATTTGACTTAATAACTCCTTGATTTCTGTAGCTTATTGGTTCTCCCGTACTCCATGGTTTTCTCTAAATTACAAAGTAGTGTGACGCATTCTGATTCCTCTAAATAACTCCATGGTTTCTATGAATAACCATTTGCTTTAATTTAGTAACGCTTTGATGTCTGTGAATAACTATTTAGGATTGATTTAGAAGCTTCTTGATTTCTCTCAGTAGCTTTTTCAGTTCTCTGAGTAACCGTTTAATTTAAATAAGTAACTCTTTGATT
The DNA here is from genome assembly GCA_038380435.1 of Ryuthela nishihirai. NCBI lineage: Eukaryota > Metazoa > Arthropoda > Arachnida > Araneae > Heptathelidae > Ryuthela > Ryuthela nishihirai. The sequence continues at coordinate 44,609,574 of JAWZYU010000028.1, forward strand.
TCTGTAAATAACTACTCAGGATACTGAACAACTTTTGATTTCTCCGAGTAACCATTTAGTTTAACTGAGTAACTATTTGATTTCTCTGAGTAACCATTTAGTTTAACTAAGTAACTCTTTGATTTCTCTGAGTAGCGTTTTCGGTTCTCTGAGTATCTATTTAGTTCAACTCAATACCACCTTGGTTTTTCTAAAAATATTGTTTCCCTGAATAACTACTTAACTCCTCCATTTCTCTAAGCAACTACTCAGCTGATTTTAGTCAACCATTGGTTTATATGAATAACTATTTGTTTTATCTAAGAAGACATCTAATTTATATGAGAGCTTCTAAGTTTCTCTGAATAATTGTTATTTCTAACTGGATAACTCTTTCAGAGGCTTCAATAATCCCTTGCTTTCTTAGATCAATCTTGATATTTTTCGTATCACCCTCTACTTATAATTGATATGTGTCTTATTTCAGTGGACTCACAATGCTAAAAGTTTGTATACGTGAGATTAAAAAAAACGTATAAATTACAGTCAAATAAATTTCATGAACAATTTATCATTGGAGATTATTTGATGCTTAGAATAATAGCATAATAAGCTACATCTGTCAGATTCATTTACGACATAATCCTTCTTTTCATTTATGTTATTGTGTGGTCGAGTGGTTAGCACGCTTGGCTACTGATCTAAGGGACCTGGGTTCGAGCCCCGGATTAGGCATGGATGTGTGTGTCGTTTTTCTGCTGAAGTCCTGCCATCCTTTCAGATCTCCTACTGTGGCATATTAAACTGACAGTCTCCTGTCAGACCTCTGTGGCAAGCAGCTGCTTGAGGGGGTATTTATTTATTATTACTGCAAGAAAAAACATTTAATCTTGCACATATTAATCATTTATTTCCCATAAGACACAAAGGAAAAATGTTTTCCTTAAACATTCTTAGGAATCCCCATCTCGAATAAATAAAATCAAAATAAACTACGCTGTATTTAATATTTTGAAAGAAACTTACTTTTGCAATGAAAAACTTTATTTTTCATTTTGACCACGATTTCTAAAAAAAAAAAGGAAATAAATCAACAAACTTTATGTTGTTTAGCCAAGACGACTGTAAAAACTCACACACAACAAAAAACATATCCACACACACACAATACCTCCCATTTTCTCCCACTTTCGAACTTTCCTAGCCATCAACTTGCCTTCACTTCCAACATTTCCCCTGTTTACAACACTGCAATTCGCATTCGTTTTCCGAAAATACTCAACTCACGAAAAACATTTATCTCCGTTTAAATTTTAAAAGCATTCTTCTTCTGCACACACGAAAAAACTTCTCAGCAGAAGCATAAAAGAGAGAGCCAAGTCTGAGAGAAGGAGGAAAAAAAAGCGAACGAAGAATCCTTCATGCCCAGTGCAGAATTGGTCAGCAGAGCTCAGTCTTAAACACAATATTGGTCATCGCTTTTCTTTCTCGTATCTTGCCTGTTTCCCATTGGCGAAGCAGCGGTGCTTTCCTAGCAAACCTCTGAGCAAGGGGGACAGGGCGTTGCTGTCACAACGCCGCAACTGACGATCCAGCCTGTTTATAGGAGAGGGGGAATAGAGCGCACGGCCAGAGTCGCGCGAGAGAGAGCTGCTTGCTCCCATCTCTTCTAGCTCCGAGTCAGTCAGCGTATGTGTGTCGGTGTGTGCTTACCGCTCAACTATCGACCAGCGAGTGCTTCCCGTGACGTCCGCGTGGAGTGTGTGTGGTCCGCCGCTGCTATAAAAGCACCAGTGAAATTTGTTTGCTGCCAGAGCAAGGTCTGTCCTAAGTGGCATGCACGCCGAGTAATTGCAGTAGCTGAGCACTACCGTTTGCCTGACAGCTGCAGGAGTAAGGCCAGTACTCCACGCTGTTGACGTACAAACCGCCGGGAGGCTAGTGTACATCCTGGACCCCCCCCCTCCATCTCTCCATTCCCTCCCCCTCCAGCGATGGTGGTGAGTGGGTTTCACTGACATGTTCGTTGGGGTTTTCGTCACTCGCAAGGGAGGTGGCTGAATAGGTTTCCCCGCTTATGAAAGAGTCTGCGTTGGCTGCTTCTACTCTCAGCGGCGGTTAGTGCCGAACGGACGGAAAGGACAACGCGGAGGAAGCACAAGCAGCATCCAAAGCATCGCAGTCTGCCAGTCTGAAATTCTTTCTCGATCCTCGTGTGACTTGCAGAGAATGTGCGGTCCGTGAAGAAACACGTGGCTCGGTGCTCGTGTGCAGTTTAGAGTGTCCTCCATACTTTCAATTGTCTTCACGATTTCTTACTTTTTTTTGGAAATCGGTTCTTCTTCTGCAATATCGAGTATTGTTATCATGGTGTTTCCGAAAGTGTTAAAAGTTGGTCAGGGAGGTTTCCCCGAAAGCAACTTCGAGAGGATTTTCGTGATTATTCTGTTTTTGGTGTTCTTCTACATGTGTGACGCTGCACGAAACAGAGGAAGGATTATGGGTAAGTAATTTTTTTAATATGTTTTTTTTTTGTAGCTTTATTTTGTAGTGATGCTAAATGTATGCAGATATTATTATGGAAGTTTGGAGACGCAACATATCTGTTTTTAACATGATACTAAAATGCTGACAGTGTTATTGAACAAATTAAAGATTGTTATTACTAGCAATTTATTTTTCGATTACTTTTTTATATCTTGTTGGTATTTAAAAGAAGGATTTATAAGGAAAGAAATTTATAATTTTAGATACTTAAAAATCATTCAGCATGGATAGTTTATTAAGATCAATCTTTATCAAACACTGGAGAATATTCATAGGAATCACCTCAGTTAACAAATTTTATATCACGATCTATTATACATCTCGTTTTCTTCTATGAAATACATCTTTACATTTTGCGCAAAGTTTCTTGTAATGTTTACAGCTATGAATTATCTAGAACAGTGTCTTCACGTCTTTTCGAAATAATTAAAGCGGAACTGCATCTAAAAACGTCGTACACACCATCTCATAAGAAGGACGTGTATTTTATATCTCTCCGAAATAATTAAGACCAAACCACATTTAAAAACGTCATATACACCATCTTATAAGAAAAATTGAGTGGTTTTTTACATAGTAGTTTCTTTAATCGTTTGCAGTAATCCGAGTAATATTAAAGTTTAACAAATTTATAAAAATAAATATATTCTTTTAATTGTGGCTCGTCGATTATAATCATCTGTATAATTTAAAATACATAAATTTTATAAGATGCCCTTTAAAATATTTCATTAAGGTCAGTTTTGATTTTTATGTGGATATTTTTTTAATAAGAAATGAAGTTTTTCATTTTAACCATGGACAGAGATATATCTCTTTGAAGAAGTGGTTGGTTCATTCATATATCAGTCATTTAGTTTGTTCAGACATGCAAAACTTTGCGATTAGTAAACTATTATTTGAATTAACCAGAATGTTAAAATCTTTGCGTTGTGGATTGGTAGCTGCTCTCACTGTAATTATAAACATTGAATTACATTTTCCCAACAAGTCAAATTCATTAAGCTTTAAAGTGCCAGAAGACACTACACTTCTTTGAGAACTCTGCTGCAAATTTTGCTATTTTCGATAAACGAATTTCGCTTTTCAAAGATTTTTCAAATTAAACATGGAAATTAATAAAACATATTGTATACAATAGCATGGTCAAGTTCTGTAAGTTTCTTACTTCAAGAAAAAAACCTACAGCATTTTAAAATATTATGTTGAAGAGAAATGATAAATAATTTGGCCTTTTTTAAAGATTAAAGGAATTGAAATCAAATATATAAAAAATGTATTTACAAAACGCAGTTATTCACCAAATTACAACAATTATTAAAAGTAAGGGACACATCGCACAATTTTTCACATTTCTACAGAATTCAGTTTTCGGCCCTCTTTGAGCATTAGAAAAAAAATGAATCGGCGTCATATCAACCCTTGGTAATTTGACGTCACGTCTTGGTTCCTTAGCAGAGTGCAACTGTAAGCAAGTATTAATAAAAAGCCATTTCATTTTCGATGATGGTCAAATGCAGTTAAATAGGGACGCTATAGAACGTCATGATAGCATATTACTTTTCGTAATTGTATGACTTCCGTTAAAGGAACTTTATATTCTAACCCAGGCGTGTCCAACCTTTTGACTTCCCTGGGCCACATTTAGTGAAGATGAATTGTTTTGGGCCGCACATAAAATATATAATATAGTTAATGTATATAAATAATAAAACTTCATTTATTTCCTTATGTTTTCTGTTATAAAATTAAAAAAAGGGCAAAATAAAACTAGTGGGATATCAAAAACTCGCTGAAAATCACACAATCATTGAAAGCTTATATCGTAAACACGTAAACTTCACGATTTTGTGGGCCGCATTACTAGCTGTCCAGGGTCGTGGGTTGGACACGCCTGTTCTAACCCTTTCGCTACCGTATTGATATAAGGTTATGTTTACCCAAAGGGTCAAATTTATCAAAGGAACCATATTTTTTCTACCCCATTCACTATCACAGTAATAAAGGATTGTGCTTTTCCCATAGAGTACAATGGATTAAGGGAACTTCATTATCGTATTACCATAGGGTTTTAATTTAATAATGATATTAATTAAGGGAACTTTACGCCCATTTCCTTGACTATCGTATTATTATAGCACTGTATTTTCCCAAACAGTACAATTGATTATAAGAATATTATTTTCTCATTTCCTCAGTTCCGTATTAATATAGGATTGTAGTTTCCCAAAATGTCCAGTCGATTTCTTAATCGACTGGACATTTTGGGAAACTACAATCCTATATTAATACGGAACTGAGGAAATGAGAAAATAATATTCTTAAACTTATTTCCAACCACTTCATTATCATATCATTATACGATTTTGATATTTTGGAATTTTGGTATTTTGAACCTTATTTCCCATCCACTTCATTATCATATCATTATACGATTGTATTTTCTTTATAATACTAATTGACTGTGGATCACAAGCAGCTTGGAAGAGGGATGTAAAAGCTCTGGTAATTTTGAATTTGCGATTACTTCTTTTTTTAATACGTAGGTCCTACTTTTCAGGAAAGACGGAAGAGATAACATATATTTATTGCAAATCTAGGCGGTCGCAGTGTCAAAAAGTTTGATAACCACAGGATAAGGGAACTTTATTTCCCAATACTTTCACTAGCGTATTAAGAGAGTACTGAATTTTTCCTAAGGACTGAATTGATCAAGGGAACTTTGTTTCCAATAGGATTTTTCTCTAAGAAATCGAATTGATTAAGGGAACTTTATTTCCCGCCCCTTCACTATTGTATTAGCGGAGGACTGTGTTTTCTCAGAGTTCATTTCATTAAAGGAACTTTATTTTCCATTCCATTCGCTTTCGCATTTACCATAATGTTGTGTTGTTCGAAGAGTCTATATGACAGAAAGCGCCTTGTTTTTCATTCCGAAAGACGATCGCATTAATCCGTACACTAATAAATAATTTGATTAAGTATTGGACTATTTTACTATTTAAGCAGTTGAAAGAGGGAAATGTTAGCTGCGTTGGGTTAAAATGTGAAATATTGTTTCCATTCCATAGTATGCGGAGTAACATTTACATTTGTAGAAATGCGAAATTTTCTTAGTAATGTCACCATTTATGGTAAAAACACGAACCACCATTTACACTTGTGAAAATGGAAAATTATCCTTTTATGTTCGTGAAAGCTGAATTGCACTTTAAGTTTTTCAGAATGAAGCAACAAAATGAATTGAATTCATTAAAATTTTATCATTGAAGCTCGAGGAAATGGAATTACCATTTACGTTTGTCAAAGTGGGAAAAAAAAATATTTACTTTTTTTAAAATGGTGAATTGTTTTTTACGTTGGTGATAACGAAATAAACACTTACGTTGGTTAAAAATGAAAGACAAATATTATTTACGTTTGTGGAAACAGAATTATCCTTTTCATTTGGTAAAATGGGGAAAAAAATATCATTTATATTCATTAAAATGGTAAATTATCATTCGCATTCCCGAAATTGTAATTACCATTTTTGTTCTTAAGAAAATGGAAAAGAATGTCGTTTAAAATTCATTTAAATAGTAAATTATCATTTATGTCCGTGAAAATGAATTTACCCTTTACGTTAATCAAAACGGGAAAAAAATTCACTTTCTTTAAAATGGTAAATTATCATTCGCGTTTTTGATAATGAAATTACCCTTTACGTTGATTAAAAAAATGCATTCATTTAAATAGCAAATTTTCATTCCCTCTCGTGAAAATGAAATTACCCTTTACGTTTATCAAAACGGAAAAAAAAATTCACTTTCATTAAAATGATAAATTATCATTCGCGTTTTTGATAATAAAATTACCCTTTACGTTGATTAAAAACTAAAAGAAAAAAACCCAATGCATTCATTTAAATAGCAAATTTTTATTCCCTCTCGTGAAAATGAAATTACCATTTACCTTTGTAACAGATGGAAAATGTCATTTACAGTGTAGTTTAAATGGTAAATTACCATTTACGTCCGTGAAAAATGAAACTGCTATTCACGTTTTTTTTTAAATTACTTTAATTCAGAGCCGGATCTAGGGTAGAAAGGGGGGGGGCATTGTCCCTCACCTTTTAAGAATGCTAATAATCGTAATGACGCAAAAAATTATGAAACTTATATTTCATGCATTTTTAAGAGATTTTTGAAAGACCTGTAAAACGGATTAGATATCCGGTCTTTGCCCCCCCCCCTCCCTTTTCATTTTTTCGGCTCGATTCTGTTCCCTGGTCCTCCCCCCCCCTCGATGATGTTTTTCTAGATCTGGTCCTGGTGTCATTAAAATGGAAAAAATGTTTACGTTAGTGAAAAAGAAATTACCGTTTACGTTCGGTAAAAAAAAGAAACATTTACGTTCGTGGAAATGGAATTACCATTTACGTTTGTGAAAATGAGAAAAAAAATTACTTTCATTAAAATAAGTAAATTTTTATTTCCGTTCGTAAAAATAGAATTACATTTACGTTTGTCAAAGAAGAAAAAGAAAAAAAGAACTAATATTTATATTTGTTAATTTGTAAATTGTGATTTATGGAGTGTACTACGATAACTAAATAGACATAGACTAAATAGACTAAATATATTTCATGTTATGTGAATGTAAAGTCACATTCAAGTTCCCTAACTTTGAAAAATGTTTTTTTTTTCCTGTTTATGAAAAAATATTACTGGAGAAAACTTGAAAATCTCACAAATAAATATCTATTTCAATCTCTCTCTAAATATCTATTTTCGGCAATATTCATTTAATATTTAATGAATTATTGAAGATGAAGCATTCATTTTTAACTTTTGCTGCCCATAAAAGTTTACTTTTTATAACAAATCGTTCATTAACATAATGAAAAGATAATTAGAATAATTAGAAATTAGAAAAGTGCCTTAGATAATATTTGAAGTTTTCATTAATTTGGGGGAAAACATTTGTTTATTAAGTGTGTGATAGCGTCTGTTGTTAAATGTTCCAATTTCCATAACTCCTTAAATATTAAGGGAATATTTTTAGAAACTGATATTTAGATACATTTGAGTGAAATCTTCAATTTTGCTCTAGTGACATTTCGCCGTAAAAAGCCTATTTTTACGGTTAAAAAAACGCTTTTTTTTAAAGTTAGTGAGCTTTGAATGTTTCTTTCCATTTACGTAACACGGACATGTTACTTTTTTTTTCCTATAGAGTGTGTATGCCTTATTTTCACTGTCCTCGATCTCATCTGTTGCTTCTTATCAGTCAAGTCATTGTACATACTTCAGCAAACTCAACAGCTAAAGAGACAAAATAAGAATTCCTTACCACCACGCATTTTTAAAAATTCACATCGATAATCATTTGCACCCTTTTTTCTTGCAGTTTTTTCCCTCTACCGCAAGAGGACACAGCACATAACCGTACCAAGATAAAAAAAATTATCCCTAAAAGCCTATGCCCTTCCCATCTAATGAAAAGCTGCCCACAAATTGCATGCACCCAAGCACATCACTTTTTGTTGCTAGAATATAACCTAAAGGTTATAATCTGCTGTCTTCATTATTAGATGCTTGTTTGTTGGCATAGCACATCGTGTGTGTGTGTGGGGGGGGCTGACTGCGTTCCACCATACAGTTTCCCTACAGGGCGTGGTTGAACAACAGAGGCATGTGATCGTGAAGGATTCATTAGTATGATGTGCCTCTGTCTCTTTCACCGTCGAAAGTACAATGGAGCAGCCATCCATGGTCCAAAGTGTTGTCGATGATCGTAACGACCCTAGCCCACACAAGAGCGTGAAAACAAAGCTCTCCCTGTCTTCCCCCGTTTTCCCTCCCTACTCTTCAGTCATCTCACTCATCATACGATTAAGATCCGCGTTTCTGTATCAACTTCCTCTGAGTCATGTCGTGAGGCAGAAGAGAGCATGGAAGCGTGTGAATTTTTGATGTCGTCATATTTCAGATTACTCTAGTGGATGGGAAGTTTTGTAATCGAAATGATATTATTGCTATTGCAGATCTGGTGTAATGAAAATATAGTGTCAGAGTGTCGATGAGAAAATCGAACAATAAAAAAGTAGCACAAGTCACTGTTTAAAGCAGTGACGAACATGCAGTTTGAGGTAAAATGCAGAGTAACTCATCAAATTTTAGTCAACTTCAAGCTTTTGCGGAGTGATTGTGGCACAAGTGCACCAAATCCGTTCCCGAAGTTTGGGAACATTTTTTTTTATGTATCTCCAAAGAAAGAATTCAATACGGGTTAAATCCGAGGATCCAAGAGACCATTCTATGGGACCTCCCCGTCCAATCGATATTTAAGAAACTGAGCATCTCTTTTGGTAAAGTCACTGCAGCGCTGCCGGGTTCAGGAGAGTGTTGCCAAATTTCTACCAGCAAAACTTAGTTTCTCTGTCTTTTACCGCAAGGTGTATGTCTGTCGTGGTGGTGGGGAGGCCACAGGTTCTTTTTTCAGATCACGTGTGACTACGTATGCGGACTGAACTGCGCCAAATGTGTTGCGATTACGATGACATAAATATCGCTCTTTAGCAGAGGAAATCGCTTAGTCCCTTAATTAAATTCACCATTACTTAGGTAAAATCACAGGTTCGCGGACTGTTACACCCCTACCGACATATGCCTTAGACTTGCTGCGCCAAGTAATGTGTAGGAAGATGTCCAACAATTCAAGCACGAGAGTAATATATAGACGATATAGTTTATTAATATTCATATACAATTACATGCTGGGGATGCGCTCGATTCCTTGGGTTGTTGGGTTGGGTTGTTTTACCTCTGAGCGGCACTTTTATGCACACCATGTGCTAAATGGACAGGTCACATGGATCCCGAAGGCTCAGAGAAGGTTAGGGGAGGGGACCCACTGGAACTGCTGTTGGGAGACAGATGGTAGCCTCCCGTCAAGGCCATCCAGCGTGTTCTTTAACGTGCACAGGGTATGTCTCTCTCGCACACGGCGCCACGGCTTAACGTCCCATCCGACGGACGGCGGCCTTTCCAAGCCCATCGGTGTCCCCTACTGACCGTGGGCAGGGCGAGGAATTTTTGCGGAGATAAATCTCAACGCTGACCCAGCTGGGACTCGAACCTGGGAACTACAGATTACAAGCCTGGCGCGCTACCGAGTGAGCCACTCCCGCCCCCGATTCCTTGGGCCTTCGCTGCTTTGCTACTGCAAAAAATAATGCAATGAGCTGAAGATCAGCGCTTTGCAGATTCTCGCTTTACCGACCTCACAGGGGCGGTCGGTAGCGCGCCGTGTTCCCAGGTTCGAGTCTCAGCTTGGTCAGCGTTGAGATTTATCTTCGCAAACTTCCCCGCCCTGCCCACGGTCAGTATGGGACACCGATGGGCTTGGAAAGGTCGCCGTCCGTCGGATGGGACGTTAAGCCGTGGCCCCGTGTGCGGGAGAGCCATACCCTGTGCACGTTAAAGAACACGCTGGATGGACTTGACGGGAGGCTACCATCTGTCTCCCAACAGCTATTCCAGGCGGTCCCCTCCCCCAACCTTCTCTGAACCTTCGGGGTCCATGTGACCTGGCCATTTAGCCCATAGCGTACAAAAAAGTGCCTCTCAGAGGTAAAACAACCCAACAACAACCGACCTCACACTCGGCGAGAGAATATTTAATTCTCGCCTACTAACAAGTTCACACAGAACCGTACCTCATTTAACACAGAACTGAATCCTGGTTCACAGAGAACCGAATCTTGGTTCACCCATAATCGAACCCTCTCCTTAAGGGTTTAGTTTTTGAGTAAGAGCGGCATCCCTTGACGCGTGTTCAAACGTCCTATCCAGTTTGACAGTGACGCTCAGATTGTTGTTCATTATTGCTGCCCTTGTCTCCCGCGCTAGCACTCGCACCAAAGGCTAGTCATAAAAGTGCTTCCGACTTCTGAGCATGTGCAGTCAGTCAGCTCAGACCCGAAAACTGCTCGTGAGTCACATCCCCATCTAGTACTTCCAAAAATACACTTATTACAGATATATATTTACAACAATAAAAATAACAACAAAAATACAATAATAAGTAAAAAATTAAATGAATAGGCTTCCCGATAATGAGGAATACAGTTTCGAAAATATCTCAGCGGCGAAGGGTTGGGTTGTTTTACCTCTGAACGGCACTTTTTTGCACACCATGGGCTAAATGGCCAGGTCACATGGACCCCGAAGGCTCAGAGAAGGTTGGGGGAGGGGACCCACTGGAATAGCTGTTGGGAGACAGATGGTAGCCTCCCGTCAAGGCCATCCAGCGTGTTCTTTAACGTGCACAGGGTATGGCTCTCCCGCACACGGGGCCACGGCTTAACGTCCCATCCGACGGACGGCGTCCTTTCCAAGCCCATCGGTGTCCCCTACTGACAGTGGGCAAGGCGGGGAATTTTGCGGAGATAAATCTCAACGTTGACCCAGCTGGGACTCGAACCTGGGAACTACAGATTACCAGCCTGGCACGCTACCTACTGAGCCACCCCCGCCCCTTCCCGATAATGAGGAATAGAGTTTCGAAAATATCTCAGCGGCGAAGGATTGTTGCTTCTTACACACCATAATTTCGGGGTATGATCCCAGTCCCCGATTAACACAATAGATGGTTCCTCAAACAATTTCTGTAAGGTAAAACTATATTAGCCGACCCGTGGCAGAGTGGTTAGCGCGCTTGGCTACTGATCTACGGGACCTGGGTTCGAGCCCCGGATACGGCATGGATGTATGTGTCGTTTTTCTGCTGAGGTCCTACCATCATCTCAGACCTTCTACTGTGACAGGCTCCTGTCAGACCTCTGTGGCAAGCAGCTGCTTGAGGGGGTATTTATTTTTTTATATTTTAAAACTATATGTCGGATACAAATATTTCATAGTAAATAACGCACGTTAGAGGGGGGGGATGCATTCCACAGTTGTAGTGATTGACAGATTTTTAATTTTATTATTTATTTTGATTATATTTTCGACAAGGTTTGCATTTTATATTTATGCATATTTCGCACATCGAATTAATGTTTACAGAAAAGAAACAATGAAAAATTTAGAAAGAAAAAGAGGCTCAATGCAGTTTGATTTTAATACCTGTTACCTACAGATTGTTGTTTAGTAATGGAGACTGAAAATGAGATATTGATTGTTGAAAAAAAAAATGTTGGAAAAAAAATAACTATTCATTGTTGAGCAATGAAGACTCAAAATGACAAATTTGTTGCGTTAAAAATATTATCGAGTTAATGAAGACTGAAAATGAGAGATTGATTGTTGTTATGCATACTGTCGAGTAATGAAGACTGAAAGGGAGAGGTTGATTGTTGTAATAATATTGTCGAGTAGGGAGGAATGAAAGTGATAGATTGATTATTGAAAAATAGTCGTCGAGTAATGAGGACTGCAAACGGAATATTGTTTGTTGTAAAAATATTGTCGAGTAATGAGGACTGCATATGGGAAATTATTTGTTGTAAAAATATTGTCGAGTAATGAGGACTGCATATGGGAAATTATTTGTTGTAAAAATTTTGCCGAGTAATGAGGACTGAATATGGGAAATTATTTGTTGTAAAAATATTGTCGAGTAATGAAGACTGCATATGGGAAATTATTTGTTGTAAAAATATTGTCGAGTAATGAGGACTGCATATGGGAAATTATTTGTTGTAAAAATATTGCCGAGTAATGAGGACTGCATATGGGAAATTATTTGTTGTAAAAATATTGTCGAGTAATGAGGACTGCATATGGGAAATTATTTGTTGTAAAAATATTGCCGAGTAATGAGGACTGCATATGGGAAATTATTTGTTGTAAAAATATTGTCGAGTAATGAGGACTGCATATGGGAAATTATTTGTTGTAAAAATATTGTCGAGTAATGAGGACTGCATATGGGAAATTATTGGTTGTAAAAATATTGCCGAGTAATGAGGACTGCTTATGGGAAATTATTTGTTGTAAAAATATTGTCGAGTAATGAGGACTGCATATGGGAAATTATTTGTTGTAAAAATATTGTCGAGTAATGAGGACTGCATATGGGAAATTATTTATTGTAAAAATATTGCCGAGTAATGAGGACTGCATATGGGAAATTATTTGTTGTAAAAATATTGTCGAGTAATGAGGACTGCATATGGGAAATTATTTGTTGTAAAAATATTGTCGAGTAATGAGGACTGCATATGGGAAATTATTTGTTGTAAAAATATTGTGGAGTAATGAGGACTGCATATGGGAAATTATTTGTTGTAAAAATATTGTCGAGTAATGAGGAATGCATATGGGAAATTATTTGTTGTAAAAATATTGTCGAGTAATGAGGATTGCATATGGGAAATTATTTGTTGTAAAAATATTGTCGAGTAATGAGGACTGCATATGGGAAATTATTTGTTGTAAAAATATTGTCCAGTAATGAGGACTGCATATGGGGAATTATTTGTTGTAAAAATATTGTCGAGTAATGAGGACTGCATATGGGGAATTATTTGTTGTAAAAATATTGTCGAGTAATGAGGACTGCATATGGGAAATTATTTGTTGTAAAAATATTGTCGAGTAATGAGGACTGCATATGGGAAATTATTTGTTGTAAAAATATTGTCGAATAATGAGGACTGCATATGGGAAATTATTTGTTGTAAAAATATTGTCGAGTAATGAGGACTGCATATGGGGAATTATTTGTTGTAAAAATATTGTCGAGTAATGAGGATTGCATATGGGAAATTATTTGTTGTAAAAATATTGTCGAGTAATGAGGACTGCATATGGGGAATTATTTGTTGTAAAAATATTGTCGAGTAATGAGGATTGCATATGGGAAATTATTTGTTGTAAAAATATTGTCAAGTAATGAGGACTGCATATGGGAAATAATTTGTTGTAAAAATATTGTCGAGTAATGAGGATTGCATATCGGAAATTATTTGTTGTAAAAATATTGCCGAGTAATGAGGACTGCATATGGGAAATTATTTGTTGTAAAAATATTGTCGAGTAATATGGATTGCATATGGGAAATTATTTGTTGTAAAAATATTGTGGAGTAATGAGGACTGCATATGGGAAATTATTTGTTGTAAAAATATTGCCGAGTAATGAGGACTGCATATGGGAAATTATTTGTTGCAAAAATATTGTCGAGTAATGAGGACTGGAAATGGGAAATTATTTGTTGTAAAAATATTGTCGAGTAATGAGGACTGTATATGGGAAATTATTTGTTGTAAAAATATTGTCGAGTAATGAGGACTTCATATGGGGAATTATTTGTTGTAAAAATATTGTCGAGTAATGAGGATTGCATATGGAAAATTATTTGTTGTAAAAATATTGCCGAGTAATGAGGACTGCATATGGGAAATTATTTGTTGTAAAAATATTGTCGAGTAATGAGGAATGCATATGGGAAATTAATTGTTGTAAAAATATTGCCGAGTAATGAGGACTGCATATGGGAAATTATTTGTTGTAAAAATATTGTCGAGTAATGAGGACTGCATATGGGAAATTATTTGTTGTAAAAATATTGTGGAGTAATGAGGACTGCATATGGGAAATTATTTGTTGTAAAAATATTGCCGAGTAATGAGGACTGCATATGGGAAATTATTTGCTGTAAAAATATTGTCGAGTAATGAGGACTGCATATGGGAAATTATTTGTTGTAAAAATATTGTGGAGTAATGAGGACTGCATATGTTAAATTATTTGTTGTAAAAATATTGCCGAGTAATGAGGACTGCATATGGGAAATTATTTGTTGTAAAAATATTGTCGAGTAATGATGACTGCAAATGGGAAATTATTTGTTGTAAAAATATTGTCGAGTAATGAGGACTGCATATGGGAAATTATTTGTTGTAAAAATATTTTCGAGTAATGAGAACTGCATATAGGAAATTATTTGTTGTAAAAATATTTTCGAGTAATGAGGACTGCATATAGGAAATTATTTGTTGTAAAAATATTGTCGAGTAATGAGGACTGCATATGGGAAATTATTTGTTGTAAAAATATTGCCGAGTAATGAGGACTGCATATGGGAAATTATTTGTTGTAAAAATATTGCCGAGTAATGAGGACTGCATATGGGAAATTATTTGTTGTAAAAATATTGTCGAGTAATGAGGACTGCATATGGGAAATTATTTGTTGTAAAAATATTGTCGAGTAATGAGGACTACATATGGGAAATTATTTGTTGTAAAAATATTGCCGAGTAATGAGGACTGCATATGGGAAATTATTTGTTGTAAAAATGTTGTCGAGTAATGAGGACTGCATATGGGAAATTATTTGTTGCAAAAATATTGTCGAGTAATGAGGACTGCATATGGGAAATTATTTATTGTAAAAATATTGCCGAGTAATGAGGACTGCAAATGGGAAATTGATTGTTGTAAAAATATTGTCGAGTAATGAGGACTGCATATGGGAAATTATTTGTTGTAAAAATATTGCCGAGTAATGAGGACTGCAAATGGGAAATTGATTGTTGTAAAAAATATTATCAAGTAATGAAGATGACTTAATGTACTTTCAGAAGCGTTTCTACTAGGCACGTGACAAATTAAAATATTTAGCCAATAAGGATGAATTTATCTACGCGTAGGTTGTCATCAGTTAGCGGCAATTAAAAGATTCTCTATCGTTTACAAATATATTACATTTATAACTGTTTACACAAACGAATTTGCATAGCTAAATGTGAGGCACGTTTTTGGAAGCGTTAAAAATATGAAGAAGGATAACTCAGATAGGAGAGACGAGGAAATCTATAAGAGGGGGTCACGGGCACTTTATTTATTTTTAAGAAGAGGCCACGGGCACTTTATTCATTTTTAAGAAGAGGCCACGGGCATTTTATTCAGTTTTAAGAAGAGGCCACGGGCACTTTATTCATTTTTAAGAAGAGGCCACGGGCATTTTATTCATTTTTAAGAAGAGGCCACGGGCACTTTATTCATTTTTAAGAAGAGGCCACGGCACTTTATTTATTTTTAAGAAGAGGCCACGGGCACTTTATTCATTTTTAAGAAGCCACGGGCACTTTATTCATTTTTAAAAGAGGTCACGGGCACTTTATTCATTTTTAAGAAGAGGTCACGGGCACTTTATTCATTTTTAATAAGAGACCACGGGCACTTTATTCATTTTTAAGAAGAGGCCACGGGCACTTTATTCATTTTTAAGAAGAGGTCACGGGCACTTTTATTCATTTTTAAGAAGAGGCCACGGGCACTTTATTCATTTTTAAGAAGAGGCCACGGGCACTTTATTCATTAGCCCACGGGAGATCAGCAGCATCACATGTTGAACGCAGGACAATATTTTAAGCCTTTTTTTGGAAAAAGGTGCTTCTTATATACCACAAAGTACGTTACAGTCGCTCAAAAAAGTATCCGAACAATATGGTTGATTACAGAATTCAGAAAAAATATCTGGCAACGATTTTTTTTAGAAATTAGTGATCAACCTTCGTATCACGTGACACGAAGGTTGCCAGATCACTAATTTCTAAAAAAATCGTTGCCAGATATTTTTTCTGAATTCTGTAATCAACCATAGTGTTCGGATACTTTTTTGAGCGACTCTACTTTACTAATTGCAGTCATGTGATTGCTGGAAGTAGGTGGTTCTTTCAATTAGCCTAATAGTTTAGAAACAACGTTTATAGTGCTAGCTTAAAGCTACTCTTTATATACGGAGAGAATTCATTATTTCTCAGATTCTTATTCATCATTTATTAGGAATTAAATACTGAGAATTTGGAGATGTTTTGTTTACAAAAAAAATGCCTAGGCTAAAGAATTACATACGTTTTTTTTTTTCAGTGTGGATATGTTGGAAAATAGTGTATGGCTGAGATTCGATTAGGTCCGATATTTCGTAAATAGGCGTTAAGATCGCGTTTACGCTCTCAAAGAATTCAGCTTGAACCTACGAATTGGACTTTTCGAAAACCAATTTATAGTGAAAAGTGCCGAGCGAAATAAAACGTCGCAAACATTCTTCAACGGTGAGAAAAATGCATGTGAAATATTCCTCGGAAGTGGGAACTACCAGAAATATTCGGAGCAGAGGGAAGTATAAAAATGTTCTTAGTGGGATATAAATAATATTCCTTAAGAGCGAAAAGGGAGTATAAAGAAAGTGTTTATATCAGAAAGTAAACATAAAAGAAAACTTAACATAGGTAAAAAACAAGAAAAAATATACTTATCATTGGAAAGCAAACATAAAAAAAATCATTACATGAAAAAGAAGTTTAAAAGCTTTGCATGAAAAAAGAAGCCTAAAAACATAAAAACTTCCTAACGTGAAAAAAGCTTCTAACTTCAGGGAGCACGCCTAAAATTTCTAAACAAGAGAAGTATTCATAAGAATTTCTAAACAAAAGAAATACGTTTGGTGTTGCTTAATAATGATTATATACTTAATGAATTATAATAATTTTAATAGTGTTTTAATAATACCCTATGACGTTTTAGTAGAGGGAGAAAAGAAACATCAAAATATTGCTAATGGTGTAAACCAGTGGTTCTCAACCTTTTATGCTTCACGTACCCCCTGGATATGTGTATGTAACTGGCGTACCCCTTGTATAGATGGATAAAACTATAGTTATAGTATAATAATGGGAATAAAATAAAACATATATATCAGTGGTTCTCAACCTTTTATGCTTCACGTACCCCCTAGAAATGTGTATGTAACTGGCGTACCCCTTGTATAGATGGATAAAACTATAGTTATAGTATAACAATGGGAATAAAATAAAACATATATATCAGTGGTTCTCAACCTTTTATGCTTCACGTACCCCCTAGAAATGTGTATGTAACTGGCGTACCCCTTGTATAGATAGATAAAACTATAGTTATAGTATAACAATGGGAATAAAATAAAACATATATATCAGTGGTTCTCAACCTTTTATGCTTCACGTACCCCCTGGATATGTGTATGTAACTGGCGTACCCCTTGTATAGATAGATAAAACTATAGTTATAGTATAATAATGGGAATAAAATAAAACATATATATCAGTGGTTCTCAACCTTTTATGCTTCACGTACCCCCTAGAAATGTGTATGTAACTGGCGTACCCCTTGTATAGATAGATAAAACTATAGTTATAGTATAACAATGGGAATAAAATAAAACATATATATCAGTGGTTCTCAACCTTTTATGCTTCACGTACCCCCTGGAAATGTGTATGTAACTGGTGTACCCCTTGTATAGATAGATAAAACTATAGTTATAGTATAACAATGGGAATAAAATAAAACATATATATCAGTGGTTCTCAACCTTTTATGCTTCACGTACCCCAAGGAAATGTGTATGCAACTGGCGTACCCCTTGTATAGATAGATAAAACTATAGTTATAGTATAACAATAGGAACAAAATAAAAATTATATATCATTGGTTCTCAACCTTTTATGCCTCACGTACCCGCTGGAAATGTGCATGTAATTGGCGTACCCCTCGTATAGATAGATAAAACTATAGTTAATGTATAACAATGGGAATAAAATCAAACATATATATCAGTAGTTCTCAACCTTCATATGCTTCACGTACCCCCTGGAAATGTGTATGTAACTGGCGTACCCCTTGTATAGATAGATAAAACTATAGTTATAGTATAACAATGGGAATAAAATAAAACATATATATCAGTGGTTCTCAACCTTTTATGCTTCACGTACCCCCTGGAAATGTGTATGTAACTGGCGTACCCCTTGTATAGATAGATAAAACTATAGTTATAGTATAACAATGGGAATAAAATAAAACATATATATCAGTGGTTCTCAACCTTTATATGCTTCACGTACCCCCTGGAAATGTGTATTGTAACTGGCGTACCTCTTGTATAGATATATAAAACTATAGTTATAGTGTAACAATGGGAATAAATTAATAGATATACACATTCAATTTTGTATTCATAAATTACATATATCGATAAACACAAAAAAAGACAAACAATTTAATAAATCTTATAAAATTATAAACATTTGAAACTTTGTTGCTAGATCTAGCGACTTTTGAGCTCTCACGGCGTACCCTAAAAAATTTTACCGCGTACCCCACATTGAGAACCCCTAGTGTAAACAACTATCATATTCTAAGAGAGAGATTTGAAACCTGAGCTACCTGAAGCCCTAGGGATCCGAGAAGGTGGTAATGGGGGTCCGTGAGTTTTTTTTAATATTTCGGGAAGCTATAAAGGAAATCCTGCATTTACCACAATTATATCACAGTGTTAAGTCTTATTGCTTTTGTTCGAAATTATGTCACTGCAGTATCGCAACACTGGCTATTTCATGTTTTTCAGAAGATCTGTTGTTGACGTAAGAATTTTTCGAGCATCGAGAATTGGAATAATTGCAGAAGGTATGATTCTCCTGCACAATGGCCCAGGGTTTAATTTTCCAAGCCCATGGTTGTCCCCTACTGACCGACGACCAGGATCGAGGTTTAACGGGGACAAATCTGAACCCTGGCTTGGGGGCCTGGATGAAACGCAATTTTAATAGCGTAAAACACATCAGTCGTCTAGACAAAAAAAATCCAAAATCCACTTTTCATGTCTTGAATCTCCATCCTCTTCCCAAAATAATAATAAAAAAAAAACTTTCTGGTAAACAATAAATATTTGAAAATATTCTACATATTGAATTTTTTTTTTTATTCTGGAAAATGACATTTTCAATACCTTAAGAACAAAAAATGAAAAAAAAAGGATGTAGTTTACATTTTGACAAAAGATGTTTTTAATATGTTTTGAAAGAAACATGATTTTGTATTCTGACAAAACTTCAAAGTAAGGAGATAGGGAACACAATTATATTTAATTTCTGAAAGTGTATTTCCAGAGGGTTTCGAGGGGTGAACCTGAATCATTTAACCGTGTTCTTATTGTGATTAATCGAGAATGTTTTCAGGTTATCAGTGTCTTAAAACCATTTTAATATTCTTTGATTTCAAAGTAAACTCTTTATTTTATGTTGTTGAACTATTATATGACTAACAAAATAACTCATTGAACTACACTGAAGAGCAAAAGCATTATGACCAGAGCGTCTTTATGCAAATCGAAGCAACTGCAGTTAAACGACAGTGCGTGTGAAGGTCATGAAACGGTATAAATAATACCTGATACTGAACTCTGTTAATCAGTGTTATTCTTGTTCTTCATATGGGAAAAGTAGCGGACTTAAGTGAGTTTGACAAAGACCAAATTGTAATGGACAAACGACTGCGTCAGAGCATTTCCAAGACGGCAAAGCTTGTGGGGTGCTCACGGTCAGCCGTGGTTAGTAACTTCAAAAAGTGGTCCGAGGAGGAAAAAACCACGAACCATCGGCAAGGTGTGGGCTGACCACGGCTCATCGATGCCAAAGGTGAACGAAGATTGGGTTGTTTTACCTCTGAGCGGCACTTTTTTGCACACCATGGACTAAATGGCCAGGTCACATGGACCCCGAAGGCTCAGAGAAGGTTGGGGGAGGGGACCCACTTGAACAGCTGTTGGGAGACAGATGGTTGCCTCCCGTTAAAGCCATCCAGTGTGTTCTTTAACGTGCAGAGGGTATGGCTCTCCCGCACATGGGGCCATAGCCTAACGTCCCATCCGACGGACGGCGGCCTTTCCAAGCCTATCGGTGTCCCCTACTGACCGTGGGCAAGGCGGGGAATTTTGCGGAGATAAATCTCAACGCTGACCCAGCTGGGACTCGAACCTGGGAACTACATATTACGAGCCTGGCGCGCTACCGACTGAGCCATCCCCGCCCCTAGGTGAACGAAGACTATCCCGTATGATATGGGCGAACAGAAAGGATACTGTGGCGCAACTCGCCCGTAATTTAAATGCTGATGACGGAGTATGTGTCACAACACACAGTAAATCGAAACCTGCTGAAAATGGGACTGCGTAGCCACGGGCCGTTTTTTGCACACAATGGACTAAATGACCAGGTTACAAGGACACCAAAGGCTCACAGAGGGTTGAGGAAAGGCAACCCACTGGATAGCTGTTAGGAAATAAATGGTAGCCTCTAGTGAAGGCCATCCAGCGTGTTCTTAACAGCACAGACTTTGGCTTCTCCATACACGGAACCACCTCTTAACATCCCATTCGACGTACGACAGCATTTGTAAGCCCATCAGTGTACCCTACTGACCGAGGGCAGAACGGGGATTTCTGCGGAGGTAAATCTAAACGCTGGTCCAGTGGGATTCAGAACTGGGAACTGCAGATTACGAGCCTGGCGCGTTACAGACTGAGCAATTCCCGTTCCATGGACCATGGTCCAAAGGTTTGAATAGAGACATCTCTTACTCCCCCCGTCCACCCCCCCGCCTCTCCCTCTGTACCTAATAGAAGTTAAAAGGAAGAGTAATGATTTCTGCAATCCCCCCGGGAGAACGAGAAAGTAGTTCCTAATTTGTCCGCCACACCCTCACTGTTTTTCGTTCTGCTGAGAAAAAAAAAAGCAAACTTGAACTTTTATTTACTTCTTTGTCAGCACTAGTAAGAATCCTAGAATGTGAAGATAAATGTGGAAAACTTCAAAGACGTGTAACGCTTGTTCGGAATTGTTCTCTGAAGTATTTTATTTGGTGACGCTAATACCGCAGAAATTTCAGACTTTTCGCCACGGAATTTTTGCCGGTAGTTCGTTAAATGCCTATTTGATATTTCTGTCCTTTTTTTTTAACACTCTTCGTGATGGAACGATGGAAAAATCATCCATCGATTATCAATTTCTCTGACTTCATGTGATTTTTTTTCCTTTTGTTGTTGGATTTAACTTTACCTCTTTAATTTTTTTTAACTTTACCTTTTTACCTACGAAGGTCAATTTTTTGCAATGCAAGGAATCCAGTTGTTAAAGGCTGGCTATGGTTGGGTTGCTTGCCTCTGAGTGACGTTTTTTGCATCACAAGGATGCTAATTGTTAATGGTTAAGATTGCGTTTGTATATCATTACAAATCTATTAGTTGTGATGATGATGTTAATTTCTAATTGTTTATAAAAAAGTGCGTCTGAAGTCCCAAAATGAGGCAAATCCTCTTTCTTTTAACTCAATTTAAAATGATCAACGGAGGAATAAACGACAATCCGTCAATAATTGGTAAACTAAAACGATTATGTAAAATAAACTGATTATTTCCAAAAGATCATGAACCCAAAGTTTCCAATTGAACTGATGATCTTTTTAAGATGGTGTTTTTAAAAATGATATATATGATGCCATAATACAACCCTCCCCCCATGCATAATACAGCCATAGTGGTTAGTTTACCGACTACTAAACCAGTGAGTATGGATAATCCCAATAGAACTTCTAGGTATGTGTGTGAGAAACCAGTACAATCCCAATAGAACTTCTAGGTATGTGTGTGAGAAACCGTACAATCCCAATAGAACTTCTAGGTATGTGTGTGAGAAACCAGTACAATCCCAATAGAACTTCTAGGTATGTGTGTGAGAAACCAGTACAATCCCAATAGAACTTCTAGGTATGTGTTTGAGAAACCAGTACAATCCCAATAGAGCTTCTAGGTATGTGTGTGAGAAACCAGTACAATCCCAATAGAACTTCTAGGTATGTGTGTGAGAAACCAGTACAATCCCAATAGAACTTCTAGGTATGTGTGTGAGAAACCAGTACAATCCCAATAGAACTTCTGGTATGTGTGTGAGAAACCAGTACAATCCCAATAGAACTTCTAGGTATGTGTGTAAGAAACCAGTACAATCCCAATAGAGCTTCTAGGTATGTGTGGGAGAAACCAGTACAATCCCAATAGAACTTCTAGGTATGTGTGTGAGAAACCAGTACAATCCCAATAGAACTTCTAGGTATGTGTGTGAGAAACCAGTACAATACCAATAGAACTTCTGGTATGTGTGTGAGAAACCAGTACAATCCCAATAGAACTTCTAGGTATGTGTGTAAGAAACCAGTACAATCCCAATAGAGCTTCTAGGTATGTGTGGGAGAAACCAGTACAATCCCAATAGAACTTCTAGGTATGTGTGTGAGAAACCAGTACAATCCCAATAGAACTTCTAGGTATGTGTGTGAGAAACCAGTACAATCCCAATAGAGCTTTTAGGTATGTGTGTGAGAAACCAGTACAATCCCAAAAGAACTTCTAGGTATGTGTGTAATGATTCACAACCAGTACAATCCCAATAGAGCTTCTAGATTTTCTCTGTATAGGGAAGTATCTCTTTTCCTTTAAAGGAGAATACTAAGTATACTAAAAAAATTATTGAAAATACATATAAAATATGGTTGTTCATATTAATAAATAAAAATCCATGATATTCTTCAGAAAACAAAAGAAAATTAAAAAGAGATCAAGATCACGTTACGGAAAGAGCATTTAAGTTTTGGTATGCCAGATATTATTCGACATTAATTACATTAATTTTTCGATCAATTATTCCAGGTTAATAGACAACTGCCCTGCCCATCCTCCCCACGTTGATACCCATGCCCATGCCGTAACTGTTTCGAATTAAATGACCATTACTGTATATTATATTTCAGCACAAACACACTTTATACAGAAAGACCAACTCTTGGGTTCTATCAAATTGCAAGTTTAGTTATTTATTTATTTATATACCTAAAAACCATGGTGATGTTAGGGCCAGGCCCTTCTACACCAGGTTCAGTTAAAAACAATACAAAAGGTATAAAGAAAAACAAGATTTGGGTTGGGTTGTTTTACCTCTGAGCGGCACTTTTTTGCACACCATGGGCTAAATGATCAGGTCACATGGACCCCGAAGGCCCAGAGAAGGTTGGAGGTGGGGATCAACTGGAACAGCTGTTGGGAGACAGAGGGTAGCCTCCACGTCAAGGCCATCCAGCGTGTTCTTTAACGTGCACAGGGTATGGCTCTCTCGCACACGGGGCCACGGCTTAACGTCCCATCCGACGGACGACGGCCTTAATCCAAGGATAAGACCATCGATGACCGTGGCAGTGGGACCCTACTGACCGTGGGCAGGGAGGGGAATTTTTGCGGAGATAAATCTCAACGCTGACCCAGCTGGGACTCGAACCTGGGAACTACAGATTACGAGCCTGGCGCGCTACCGACTGAGCCACCCCCGCCCAGAAAAAACAAGAGAATATTTAAAATATTATACATATCAAACATATTAGTTGTCATTATTCAATGAAGTGTCATAGTTAATTAATTTAATAGTTTTATGCATGATAGTAAAATAAATAAATAATAATTTAAAGTTTGAAAATAAAGATCTGAGTAATAATGATATATTTAATATCTGCATACATATTACACGTATTCACTACCAAAGTCAGGATGTGAAGGAACAAATTTCCGTTACAGAACATTAGAGTAGAAAGATTGAATTTAACTACTGTAACCATGGAAACTGAAATCTGATTGGTCGAACTTTCCCATTGTTGAGAGGAAATCCGGTTATATCCTGTTAAACAAAGAAGTCGCGAGTAGGAAGTTAATAAGAAAGTTGTAGCTTGCATTTCTGACGTCATCTACTGGAAAATTCAACATATCATGTAAACTGATTTATTCCTTGTTGAGATAATTGCTGATAATAAATTTTACGTTCTTTGTCATAATGTGAACAGTTCAATAAAATATGTGAAATAGATTCTTCACAGTTACAGTAAATACAATTTGCACTACAGATTACTAATCGGATGGTACAGAAACCAAAGTGCGAAATGTAGTAATTTTTTTGTCTATTACTCCAAACTTCATATTTTCTTTGTGGATGAAAAAATTAAAAAAAAGGAAGAAAAATCCTCATTGAATAAAGAGGAGAACGAGATTTTAAAATCTTGTCTCCAATAAACATTTTTAGCGTTTTTCAAACTCTTCTGCTTCGTTTAATGCTGGGTAGGCGGTTTAGGTGCAGACTCAGTGCTGACTTTGCCAGTTGGGGTAAGGACAAAGAATTCATGGAGGCGAACAAAAACCGTTTCCCAAGAAGAAGTCGTCGGTTTCCCTCCCTATTACTGGTTGTGCAGTCAAAACGTGGCTTCGTCGTCTCCATATCTGAGATTTTTACCTCCTCTTTTCATTGTTTTTGCTCAAATCATAAGAAAATCTGAAGATGGACAGAATACTCTTCTGGCTATTGAAGTGAAGGCTGTATTCCATTTTTTTTCACTGTTAATCAGGGTTGGTTTGGGTTGTTTTACCTCTGAGCGGCATTTTTTTGCACACCATGAGCTAAATGGTCAGGTCATAAGGACCCCGAAGGCTCAGAGAAGGTTGGGGGAGGGGATCCACTGGAACAGCTGTTGGGAGACAGATGTTAGCCTCCCTTCAAGGCCATCAAGCGTGTTCTTTAACGTGCACAGGGTATGGCTCTCCCGCACACGGCGTCACGGCATAACATCCCATCCGACGGACGGCATCCTTTCCAAGCCCATCGGTGTCCCCTACTGACCGAGGGAAGGGAGTTTTGCGGATATAAATCTCAAAGCTGGCCCAGTTGGGACTGGATCCTTAGAACTGCAGATTACGTGCCTGGAGCGCTACCAACTGAACCACCCCGGCCCCTGATTAGCGACATGGATTTCGCTCATTATATATATATTTATCACGATGCGTCAGGGAATGTTTTTCTCGGAATCTGCATTGAACAGATAATTAATAAAAAAAAAACACTAATGGGTTTGAAAAGGTCTACCGTCCGTCGGATGGGACGTTAAGTCGTGGCTCCGTGTGCGGAAGGGTCACATCCCTGTGCACGTTAAAGAACACTCTGGATGGCTTTGACGGGAAGATACCATCTGTATGATCGCTTCTTCCAGAGAAGTGACTCATTTGGGTCCTTACCAGTGGGGGTGGCTAATAATAATAAATAAATAATAAATACCTCCTCAAGCAGCTGCTTGCCACAGAGGTCTGACAGGAGCCTGTCAGTTTATATGTCATAGTAGAAGGTCTGAGAGGATGGCAGGACCTCAGCAGAGAAACGACAATGCTTTAATATTTTTAATGTTGCCCAAAACATTGCCAAAATTTTATCACTGGTCCGTCACGGCAAATAAAGATTAAAATTTAACAACAAAATAATTTATTTTAAATTGAAGCTCTTCCTTAACATATTGCACAGTATTAAAATTCACCTGATTAGAATCATTAGACCGTAGAGTACGAACTGTGACCGTGCAGTCAAGTTGCCATTCAATGAAAGCTAATATTCTGATAATCTAGTAAAATACATTTTTAATTGCAAATTACGACTTGTAGTCAATTGATGCCGCTATTTCTGTATATATTTCTCAGCACACTTTCGCATACATAAATCTAATTCACTTTTTCGATCGTTCGACGCACCTAAGTTCAAAAATCATCGGTTCCATGTTTTAAAATTTCAAATGTTGCAGAAAACATTATCAAAATAGAACGATTAGAACTTACGTACGAACTGTTTCCTGTGACGGTGAAGTTGCCATTCAACGAAAACTAATCTTCTCATAATTTTGAAAAATATTTTTCTGGTCTACGGTTATAGTAGATTATTTAAAGACCACAAAGGAAGCGAAAAATTGTTTGCCGAATGTGACTGGGGCTGGAACTTTCCATAATCCTCCCCCACCCCCTCCCTCCATTTTTGTTTTCTCTGATCACTTGCTCACCCACCCACGGTGTTTGGCTCAGTCGATAGCACGCCACACTCGTAATCTGAGGTTCCAAGGCTTGATTCCGAACTTCACCTCCGTTGAAAACTTTCTCCTCTAACTACCATTCTGCCGTCGGGGCAGGAAAATAGACACCAATGGGCTTGAAAAGGCGGCCGTCCGTCGGAATTGCACGTTAAGCCGTAGCTTCCTGTCACGCTAAAGAATACGCTGAATGACCTTGACGAGGTATCTCCATATGCCTTCTAACAGCTGTCCAATGAGTTCTCTTGCCCCACACTTGTCGGAATCATTGGTGTGTTTGTTATCCGTAAAAATCGCGTGCAGAAAAAATGCTGCTGAGAGATAAAGCAACTCCCTTTCAAGGGGGGACTGGTTTCAGGAGTGATACGCTCAGAAACTCCAGCGATGCTGGAAGGAGGGACGGTTAGGATTTTGTTGGCTGTTTTACCTCTGAGTGGCACTTCTTTGCACACCATGGGCTAAATGGCCAGGACCACAAAGGCTCAGATTCGGGGTCCTTGTGGACCCCGAAGGCTCAGGAAGGTTGGAGGAAGGGACCAACTGGAACAACTGTTGGGAGACAGATGGTAACCTCCCGTCAAGGCCATCCAGCGTGTTCTTTAAGTGCACAAGGTAAGGCTCTCCGGCACACGAACCACGGCTTAATGTTCCATCCGACGGACGGCAGCCTTTCCAAGCCCATCGGTGTCCCCTACTGACTATTGGCAGGGCGGGTAGTTTTGCGGACGTAGTCTCAACGCTGACCCAGCTGGGACTCGAACCTGGGAACTGCAGATACGAGCCTGTCGCGCTACCGACTGAGTCACTCCCCGCCCTCCAACGGTTAGGAGGGCCTCTGAAAAATTTATTTTAAAAAATTTATGGGTAAACTTCACATACAACTACTTAAAGAAATAGCACAGAATTTTTCTCTATAGCTTTAAACCAATAATAACGGATCGTATTATTCAGCTTCATTTTTCCTACTAGCAATTCTTCTCCTCTGTCTGTGAGTTGTGGGTTGGGTTGTTTTACCTCTGAGCGGCACTTTTTTGCACACCATGGGCTAAATGGCCAGGTCACATGGACCCCGAAGGCTCAGAGAAGGTTGGGAGAGGGGACCCACTGGAACAGCTGTTGACACTGGTACCCACTGGACAGATGGCAGTCTCTCGTCAAGATCATTCAGCATGTTCTTTAACGTGCACAGGCTCTCCCATACACGGGGCCACGGCTTAACGTCCCATCCGACGGACTGTGGCCTTTCCAAGCCCATCGGTGTACCCTACTGACCGTTGGCAGGGCGGGGAATTTTGCGGAGATAAATCTCAATGCTGACCCAGCTAGGACTCGCACCTGGGAACTACAGATTACGAGCCTGGTGCGCTACCGACTGAGCCACCCCCGCCCCATTGTCTTGTGAGTCAGAACTCATTTGTCGCAAAGGTTTTCATTAATTCTCTAAGTAAAGAAATCACACGATATGTTTAACTTTTGTGTAGGATGGGGGTGGTTCAGTCGGTAGCGTGCCAGGCTGGTAATCTGCGAGTTCCCTGGTTCAAGTCTCGCCTGGACCAGCATTGAGATTTATCTCCGCAAAACTCCCCGTCCTCATTAGGGGACCCCAATGATCTTGGATAGGTAGCCGTCCGCCGGATGGGACATTAAGCCGTGGCACTGTGTACGGGAGAGACATACCCTCTGTAGTTTAAAGAACACGCTGGATGGCCTTGACGGGAGGCTACTCTCTGTCTCCTAACAGCTGTCCAGTGGGTTCCCTCCAACCTACTCGGAGAGCTTGTGACGTGGCCATTGTGTACAAAAACGTATCGCTCAGAGGTAAAACAACCCAGCTTTTGGGTAAGTGTTTTACAAGTATTTGGTATAAAACTATGATAATCGTCTGAATCAAAACGCACACATTTGCATTTTATGCAGCTAAGTGCAAGCTTTTGATGTTACATAAAGTATCTGTGGATTTTAAAAATTTAAATGATTAAAAATTAAATTATTATAAAGGTAAATTAATTATTAAATATAAGTTTATTAATATAAATATTATTAAATATTATTAAGTATAAATTAAATTAAAAAAATAATGTATAAATTTCAGGACATTTTTCTAGATATAGGTTTGTCTATAAATACCAACTTCTGCTGATCTTTTCACATGCCATCAGTTGAAAAAACCTTTTCTCCCATGAAAAAAACTATCCTCCCCCGTAAAAAACATCATCTGCAACAAATACACGCACGAAATATCAGACAACATTTCTTCCATTTAACACTTATTCAAAATCAAAAATCGGCTTACCATCTGTTTCTTTTCAACGTGTAGCTGAACATTTCAGCTGACTTGTCAATCGGTCTTAAGCAATTTGTTCACGTTTTCAAAATCAGTGGAGCAAAAAAATAGATTGAAAAAAAACACTTCGTTGCTTTGTGATTTACTTGATGTACGTAGTGATAGTCTATTAAGGTCCGCCATTGTCTATATTTTTGGCCTTCTCCTTCTTGGCCGCTATCCAAATTCCATTAGGCATTTTGCCAAATGATAATAATCAATTCCCTCCGTTCTCAATAATTTTTTTCTTTTCTTCCAGATTTATTTCCAGTAATATACACATCCACTAAATATATTTTTTTATTATTTTCGTTGATTTTTTTTTTTTGCTCTTGCAATTGCCCTACTTCTTTAATAGCCTCGTTTTTTTTTTTTCTGCCTATAACTTCCGGTTTTGACAAAGTGTACATTTTGTTGTTTCCGACATGCTCTTTTAGGCATAAAACTTATTCATTGCTTGAAGACAGGTCGGTTGTTATTTTCGGTGTGTGTGTGTGTTTATGGCTGGAGAGCGGAGGCTGTGTTAAATTTTCAGAAAAAAATGAATACCAACTTTTTTATGTTTTGTTTTAAAGTAGGCCTGTCCAACTCTCGGCTATTTCCAAAAAAGAACTTTGGCTCATAAAAAAAATAATCAATATATTGAATCAGATTAGTTTCTTACAAATTTTTTGACCAAACATTCTTTGGTTCATTACTGAACGATTTTGAAAATTTTACTCATTTTTAAATGGTTGGATTACCACTGAATGGCATTTTTTGCATACAACAGGCGAAATGAACAGATCACAAGGAACCCGAAGGTTAAGAGAAGGTTGAAAGGAATCCACTACATAGCTCTTAGAAGCGGGGGTGGCTCTGTCGGTAGCGCGCCAGGCTCGTAATCTGCAGTTCCCAGGTTCGAGTCCCAGCTGGGTCAGCGTTGAGATTTATCTCCGCAAAATTCCTCGCCCTGCCCACGGTCAGTAGGGGACACCGATGGGCTTGGAAAGGCCGCCGTCCGTCGGATGGGACGTTAAGCCGTGACCCCGTGTGCGAGAAGCCATACCCTGTGCACGTTAAAGAACACGCTGGATGGCCTTGACGGGAGGCTACCATCTGTCTCCCAACAGCTGTTCCAGTGGGTCCCCTCCCCCAACCTTCTCTGAACCTTCGGGGTCCTTGTGGCCTGGCCATTTAGCCCATTGTGTGCAAAAAAGTGCCGCTCAGAGGTAAAACAACCCAACATAGCTGTTAGGAGACAAATGGTAGACTCCCGTCAAGGCCATCCAGTGTGTTCTTTAAAACGTGCACAAGGTAGTCTCCCGCACACGGCGACCCGGCTTTAAAACCAATCCGATGGACTGCGGTCTTTCCAAGGACATCGGTGTCCAGTACTGACCGAGGGTTCCTTATGGCTTTGGGGAGGGGGTGGCTCAGTCGGTAGCGCGCCAGGAACGTAATATGCAGTTCCCAGGTTAGAGTCCCAGCGTCCCAACTGGGTCAGCGTTGAGATTTATCTCCTCAAAACTTCCCGCCTTGCCCACGGTCAGTAGGTGACACCGATGGACTTGAAAAAGTCGCCGTCCGTCGGATGGGACGTTAAACCGTGGCACCGTGTGGGGAGAGTCATACCCTGTGCATATTAAAGAACACAATAGATGGACTTGAAGGGAGGCTACTATCTGTCTCCCAACAGCAGTTCCAGTGGATCCCCTCCCTCAACCTTCTCTGAGCCTTCGGGGTCCTTGTGACCTGGCCATTTAGCCCATTCTGTGCAAAAAAGTGCCGCTCAGAGGTAAAACAATCCAACCTTCTCTGAACCTTCGGGGTCCATGTGACCCTGGACATTTAGCCCATTGTGTACAGAAAAAGTGCCGCTCAGAGGTAAACCAATTAGTCCAATGAGACTTCTTCCTCAAACATTCTCTGAGTCCTTGTTACCCAATCAATTAGTTCATTTTACTAAAAAGAAAAGCCTCTCATAAGCAACCCAACGATGATCTCTTGCAGTCTTTATGTCCTGGTTATTTAGACCATTGTTCGAGCAAGAACATAGCTCGGAAATCGCACAATCCAAATCTTTAAAAACTACAGCATCTTCACTTTAAAATTTCGAATTCCACCTCCTTTGTTTCATAATGCATTCCTGGGGAATACACTGATTTAACTAATTTTCTTATGAAACTGGATTTGGGTTGGTTGTTTTACCTCTGAGTGGCACTTTTTTGCACACCATGGGCTAAATGGCCAGGTCACATGGACCCCGTAGGCTCAGAGAAGGTTGGGGGAGGGGACCCACTGGAACAGCTGTTGGGAGACAGATGGTAGCCTCCCGTCAAGGCCATCCAGGGTGTTCTTTAACGTCCACAGGGTATGGCTCTCCCGCACACGGGGCCACGGCTTAACGTCCCATCCGACGGACTTTCCAAGCCCATCGGTGTCCCCTACTGACCGTGGGCAGGGCGGGGAATTTTGCGGAGATAAATCTCAACGCTGACCCAGCTGGGACTCGAACCTAGGAACTACAGATTACGAGCCTGGCGCGCTACCGACTGAGCCACCCCCGCCCCTATGAAACTGGAACACAAATTCTAACCTAAAATTCTTGAGAACATTCTCAAACGAGATCAAATTCCAAAAAAAAAAACGAAGAATATAGTTTCGAATACGTCTGATGTTCGTCGTCAATGACCCGGCAAATGGAAGAGAGCTCATTTGGGCTCCTATATTTTCTTTGCTCTGATAAACCCGAAAGAAGAAAATCGAACACCAGAAACAGGGATGAAATCTCTTTACTTTATGAACCTAACTTTAATAACAGCTACGCCACTTAAGACTAGATTTACCAAAACACTTTTTAACGTTTTTGTCGCATGAAACCGTTCGAGTATCATCGGCAAAACCGAAGTGTTTATTTTAACTATAAACGAGTCTCGGCATATTTTTTGGATCGACTAGTTGAAAATAATTGCCAACAGGGAACTCCTTCGATGGGATTTAAAAGATGCACTAGACTTTTAATTACTAAAATAAAAAGTAAATTGTTGGGAAGAAAAGAAAAAGAACATTATGCTAAAACCGAAATGTTCGTAATCATAAAAATGTAAATTTTCAACACTATGTTGTTGTTTCCACGATATTTAAAACAAACTTTCCGTAAACTCTCATATCATGGAACAAACTAACGCATTCGTGTTAAATAGGCTCATGCTTTTTTTTTTGAGAGAGTATTCAAACATCTTCCCAAGATGTTGTTGTTTAAGAGAAAAGGTCTATTTTCGCTTCAACCTTTTTTTTTTGTTCTCTGGAGCAGTTAAATTTTAAAAGAGAAGCTCTTGAATTAGAAAAGAAAAACACGAGTTGTTTGGTTGATTAACTTCTAACACCATTAAATGTTTCTTAAATGTCATCCATGAATATTTTAGTAGTTGCTATGGTTACGTTGTAACTCCTATCAATCGCACAGAGTTGGGTTACTACGTGATGTGCTAAAAAAGGATCAGAGGAGGCAGTAAACAGTTTAGTAAACAGGAACTAAATTAGAAACTAAAGCTTTACTACGATTAAATATTGTTGTTTCTTAAATGTGTCTAATTAATTCGGGTAAAATTTTGAGAACGAAATCTTCCTAGCCCGATTTAAAAAAAAAACGATATTGGGCTCAGTTTCAAATCGAAATCCCCCAGCCCGATTCAAGAAAAACGATATCACGTGACACGAAGGTTGCCAGATCACTAATTTCTAAAAAAAAATCGTTGCCAGATATTTTTTCTGAATTCTGTAATCAACCATGGTGTTCGGATATTTTTTTGAGCCACTGTAGATGGTCATATTATTTTGATACTAGATCGTGTGGGCTCACTCACGGAAATATTGAGCGTGTGCAGTTACCGTTCACAGCAAACTGGAGCGTGTGCAGTAACTGCACACGCTCCAGTTTGCTGTGAACGGTAACTGGAGCGTGTACATTTGCTGTACACGCTCCAGATATTTTTCCTGAATTCTGTAATCACGTGACACGAAGGTTGCCAGATCACTAATTTCTAAAAAAATCGTTGCCAGATATATTTTTTTTTGAATTCGGTAATCAACCATAGTATTTGGATACTTTTTTAAGCGACTGTACCTAAAATCAGAAGAAAGCCCATTAACGAAGCTCGCTCCGAAAAATTCATTAAATAATGATATAAATAAGGATTTTGTCAATTTAATTACATTGTAACAAGCAGTTAATATTAAATTAGTAAAGAATAATGTGTCGCCTTCTGCGGATGTTTGTTTTGCAAAAAGAACGATGTTTTTTTTTTCTGCCTTTAGGAGGCTTTAACAACGGGAGTTTCATCTAATGGACGATTGCGAAAATGTTAATGCTAATATTTTATTAGTATCTACGAAACGCATTAAAAATTGTTATTTATCTCTTTAAAAAATGGGGCGGGCGGGGGGGGGTCAGTTGGTAACGCCCCACGATCGTAATCTGCAGATCTCAAGGTTCGAGTCCCATCTGGGCAAGCGTTGAGATTTATCTCCGAAATTTCTCAGTTATGACCTCGGTTGCGTTGAGTTGTTTTACCTCTGAGCGGCACTTTTTTGCACACCATGGGCTAAATGGCCAGGTCACATGGACCCCGAAGGCTTAGAGAAGGTTGGAGGAGGGGATCAACTGGAACAGCTGTTGGGAGACAGATGGTAGCCTCCCGTCAAGGCCATCCAGCGTGTTCTTTAATGTGCACAGGGTATGGCTCTCCCGCGCACGGCACCACGGCTTAACGTCTCATCCGACGGACAGCGGCCTTTCCAAGCCTATCGGTGTCCCCTACTGACCATAGGCAGGGTGAGGAATTTTGCGGGTTGGGTTGGGTTGTTTTACCTCTGAGCGGCACTTTTTTGCACACCATGAGCTAAATGGCCAGGTCACATGGACCCCGAAGGCTCAGAGACGGTTGGGGGAGGGGACCCACTGGAACAGCTGTTGGGAGACAGATGGTAGCCTCCCGTCAAGGCCTTCCAGCGTGTTCTTTAACGTGCACAGGGTATGGCTCTCCCGCACACGGGGTCACGGCTTAACGTCCTATCCGACGGACGGCGACCTTTCCAAGCCCATCGATGTCCCCTACTGACCGTTGGCAGGGCAGGGAATTTTTGCGGAGATAAATCTCAACGCTGAACCAGCTGGGACTCGAACCTGGGAACTGCAGATTACGAGCCTGACGCGGTAACGACTCAACCCCCCCTCCCCCGGTCGGGAGGAGGATATCGTTCGGTTTGAAAAGGCCGTTGTCCACCGAATGAGAAGTTAAGCCGCGGCCCTATGTTCAAGAGAGGCATAACCTGTGTATATTAAAGAGCACTCTGACTGGCCTTCATGAGAGGCTGCCATCTGTCTCCTAATAGCCGTTCAGTGGATCCTCTTCAAAACATTATTATTTCGTCATCAACCTGAAATGAGACTTAGGAATCATTGTGACCTGCCCATTTAGCCCATTGTGCGAAAAAAGTGCCGCTCAGAGGTAAAACAAAACTTAAAAAAGCCGTATTTTCCCATCATCCTGCTGGTCGCATTAATGCATAAATAAATCCACATACTGATAACCCCCGTTTAACACGGGAGACGCATTCCGTGGAGGCCCGCGTTGAAAGAGGTTTTTTTAATATCCTTATTATTACCTATCTTATTGATCTTTCTTATATTCTTATTTCTTTGGATTATAATGGATGTTTGATTTCAACAAAACAAGTTATAATTCTCCGTTTTTATTTAAAAAATTACATAAATACACAATTAATTACATGTATGATCGATTAGTTACTTTTACAATTTATTTCTTAGTAAGAAAATAAGCTAGAGAGGTTTGCATTTTGTGACTAGTATTTATTTGTAAGCCGTCCCATGGCCGAGTGGTAAGCGCGCTTGGCTACTAATCTCCGGGACCTGGGTTCGAGTCCCGGGTAAGGCATGGCTGTTTGTGTCGTTTTTCTGCTGAGGCCCTGCCATCCTCTCAGACCTACTATGGCATATAAACTGTCAGACTTATGTGGCAAGCAGCTGCTTGAGAGAGTATTTATTATTTTATTTTTTTTATTTGTTTGTAACAGTTCATGTGTTACGGCATCTGCTCGTCAAAAATCATCATCATGTTCCTCCAACAAATCCGTGCATTTATTGTGTGAAAGCGCTAAAAAGACTATTAAGTGAAAGCGCTAAAAAGGCTATTAAATGATAGCGCTAAAAAGGCTATTAAATGATAGCGCTAAAAAGGCTATTAAGTGTAAGCGCTAAAAAGGGCTGAAGAAACCGTGTTAAATCACTTTAAACGGTGATCACCTGTATATAGCTGATTGTGAGTGAAGTGAGCGCGGTAAGTTGGGTTGTTTTATATCTGAGCGGCAATTTTTTTGCACATAGTGGGCTAAATGACCAAATCAAAAGGACTCCAAAGGCTCAGAGATGGGAACCTACTGGACAGATTGCCAGGAGACAGATGGGTTGTGAGTGAAGTGAGCGCGGTAAGTTGGGTTGTTTTATATCTGAGCGGCAATTTTTTTGCACATAGTGGGCTAAATGACCAAATCAAAAGGACTCCAAAGGCTCAGAGATGGGAACCTACTGGACAAATGCCAGGAGACAGATGGGTTGTGAGTGAAGTGAGCGCGGTAAGTTGGGTTGTTTTATATCTGAGCGGCACAAACCAAAAGGACTCCAAAGGCTCAGAGATGGGAACCTACTGGACAGATGCCAGGAGACAGATGGGTTGTGAGTGAAGTGAGCGCGGTAAGTTGGGTTGTTTTATATCTGAGCGGCAATTTTTTTGTACACAGTGGGCTAAATGACCAAACCAAAAGGACTCCAAAGGCTCAGAGATGGGAACCTACTGGACAGATGCCAGGAGACAGATGGGTTGTGAGTGAAGTGAGCGCGGTAAGTTGGGTTGTTTTATATCTGAGCGGCAATTTTTTTGTACACAGTGGGCTAAATGACCAAACCAAAAGGACTCCAAAGGCTCAGAGATGGGAACCTACTGGACAGATGCCAGGAGACAGATAGGTTGTGAGTGAAGTGAGCGCGGTAAGTTGGGTTGTTTTATATCTGAGCGGCAATTTTTTTGCACAAATTCGGCTAAATGACCAAACCAAAAGGACTCCAAAGGCTCAGAGATGGGAACCTACTGGACAGATGCCAGGAGACAGATGGGTTGTGAGTGAAGTGAGCGCGGTAAGTTGGGTTGTTTTATATCTGAGCGGCAATTTTTTTGTACACAGTGGGCTAAATGACCAAACCAAAAGGACTCCAAAGGCTCAGAGATGGGAACCTACTGGACAGATGCCAGGAGACAGATGGGTTGTGAGTGAAGTGAGCGCGGTAAGTTGGGTTGTTTTATATCTGAGCGGCAATTTTTTTGCACAAATTGGGCTAAATGACCAAACCAAAAGGACTCCAAAGGCTCAGAGATGGGAACCTACTGGACAGATGCCAGGAGACAGATGGGTTGTGAGTGAAGTGAGCGCGGTAAGTTGGGTTGTTTTATATCTGAGCAGCAATTTTTTTGCACAAATTGGGCTAAATGACCAAACCAAAAGGACTCCAAAGGCTCAGAGATGGGAACCTACTGGACAGATGCCAGGAGACAGATGGGTTGTGAGTGAAGTGAGCTCGGTAAGTTGGGTTGTTTTATATCTGAGCGGCAATTTTTTTGTACACAGTGGGCTAAATGACCAAACCAAAAGGACTCCAAAGGCTCAGAGATGGGAACCTACTGGACAGATGCCAGGAGACAGATGGGTTGTGAGTGAAGTGAGCGCGGTAAGTTGGGTTGTTTTATATCTGAGCAGCAATTTTTTTGTACACAGTGGGCTAAATGACCAAACCAAAAGGACTCCAAAGGCTCAGAGATGGGAACCTACTGGACAGATGCCAGGAGACAGATGGGTTGTGAGTGAAGTGAGCGCGGTAAGTTGGGTTGTTTTATATCTGAGCAGCAATTTTTTTGCACAAATTGGGCTAAATGACCAAACCAAAAGGACTCCAAAGGCTCAGAGATGGGAACCTACTGGACAGATGCCAGGAGACAGATGGGTTGTGAGTGAAGTGAGCGCGGTAAGTTGGGTTGTTTTATATCTGAGCGGCAATTTTTTTGTACACAGTGGGCTAAATGACCAAACCAAAAGGACTCCAAAGGCTCAGAGATGGGAACCTACTGGACAGATGCCAGGAGACAGATGGGTTGTGAGTGAAGTGAGCGCGGTAAGTTGGGTTGTTTTATATCTGAGCGGCAATTTTTTTGCACAAATTGGGCTAAATGACCAAACCAAAAGGACTCCAAAGGCTCAGAGATGGGAACCTACTGGACAGATGCCAGGAGACAGATGGGTTGTGAGTGAAGTGAGCGCGGTAAGTTGGGTTGTTTTATATCTGAGCGGAATTTTTTTTGTACACAGTGGGCTAAATGACCAAACCAAAAGGACTCCAAAGGCTCAGAGATGGGAACCTACTGGACAGATGCCAGGAGACAGATGGGTTGTGAGTGAAGTGAGCGCGGTAAGTTGGGTTGTTTTATATCTGAGCGGCAATTTTTTTGTACACAGTGGGCTAAATGACCAAACCAAAAGGACTCCAAAGGCTCAGAGATGGGAACCTACTGGACAGATGCCAGGAGACAGATGGGTTGTGAGTGAAGTGAGCGCGGTAAGTTGGGTTGTTTTATATCTGAGCGGCAATTTTTTTGCACAAATTCGGCTAAATGACCAAACCAAAAGGACTCCAAAGGCTCAGAGATGGGAACCTACTGGACAGATGCCAGGAGACAGATGGGTTGTGAGTGAAGTGAGCGCGGTAAGTTGGGTTGTTTTATATCTGAGCGGCAATTTTTTTGTACACAGTGGGCTAAATGACCAAACCAAAAGGACTCCAAAGGCTCAGAGATGGGAACCTACAGGACAGATGCCAGGAGACAGATGGGTTGTGAGTGAAGTGAGCGCGGTAAGTTGGGTTGTTTTATATCTGAGCGGCAATTTTTTTGCACAAATTGGGCTAAATGACCAAACCAAAAGGACTCCAAAGGCTCAGAGATGGGAACCTACTGGACAGATGCCAGGAGACAGATGGGTTGTGAGTGAAGTGAGCGCGGTAAGTTGGGTTGTTTTATATCTGAGCAGCAATTTTTTTGCACAAATTGGGCTAAATGACCAAACCAAAAGGACTCCAAAGGCTCAGAGATGGGAACCTACTGGACAGATGCCAGGAGACAGATGGGTTGTGAGTGAAGTGAGCTCGGTAAGTTGGGTTGTTTTATATCTGAGCGGCAATTTTTTTGTACACAGTGGGCTAAATGACCAAACCAAAAGGACTCCAAAGGCTCAGAGATGGGAACCTACTGGACAGATGCCAGGAGACAGATGGGTTGTGAGTGAAGTGAGCTCGGTAAGTTGGGTTGTTTTATATCTGAGCAGCAATTTTTTTGTACACAGTGGGCTAAATGACCAAACCAAAAGGACTCCAAAGGCTCAGAGATGGGAACCTACTGGACAGATGCCAGGAGACAGATGGGTTGTGAGTGAAGTGAGCGCGGTAAGTTGGGTTGTTTTATATCTGAGCAGCAATTTTTTTGCACAAATTGGGCTAAATGACCAAACCAAAAGGACTCCAAAGGCTCAGAGATGGGAACCTACTGGACAGATGCCAGGAGACAGATGGGTTGTGAGTGAAGTGAGCACGGTAAGTTGGGTTGTTTTATATCTGAGCGGCAATTTTTTTGTACACAGTGGGCTAAATGACCAAACCAAAAGGACTCCAAAGGCTCAGAGATGGGAACCTACTGGACAGATGCCAGGAGACAGATGGGTTGTGAGTGAAGTGAGTGCGGTAAGTTGGGTTGTTTTATATCTGAGCAGCAATTTTTTTGCAAAAATTGGGCTAAATGACCAAACCAAAAAGACTCCAAAGGCTCAGAGATGGGAACCTACTGGACAGATGCCAGGAGACAGATGGGTTGTGAGTGAAGTGAGCTCGGTAAGTTGGGTTGTTTTATATCTGAGCGGCAATTTTTTTGTACATAGTGGGCTAAATGACCAAACCAAAAGGACTCCAAAGGCTCAGAGATGGGAACCTACTGGACAGATGCCAGGAGACAGATGGGTTGTGAGTGAAGTGAGCTCGGTAAGTTGGGTTGTTTTATATCTGAGCGGCAATTTTTTTGTACATAGTGGGCTAAATGACCAAACCAAAAGGACTCCAAAGGCTCAGAGATGGGAACCTACTGGACAGATGCCAGGAGACAGATGGGTTGTGAGTGAAGTGAGCGCGGTAAGTTGGGTTGTTTTATATCTGAGCAGCAATTTTTTTGCAAAAATTGGGCTAAATGACCAAACTAAAAAGACTCCAAAGGCTCAGAGATGGGAACCTACTGGACAGATGCCAGGAGACAGATGGGTTGTGAGTGAAGTGAGCGCGGTAAGTTGGGTTGTTTTATATCTGAGCGGCAATTTTTTTGCACAAATTGGGCTAAATGACCAAACCAAAAGGACTCCAAAGGCTCAGAGATGGGAACCTACTGGACAGATGCCAGGAGACAGATGGGTTGTGAGTGAAGTGAGCGCGGTAAGTTGGGTTGTTTTATATCTGAGCGGAATTTTTTTTGTACACAGTGGGCTAAATGACCAAACCAAAAGGACTCCAAAGGCTCAGAGATGGGAACCTACTGGACAGATGCCAGGAGACAGATGGGTTGTGAGTGAAGTGAGCGCGGTAAGTTGGGTTGTTTTATATCTGAGCGGCAATTTTTTTGTACACAGTGGGCTAAATGACCAAACCAAAAGGACTCCAAAGGCTCAGAGATGGGAACCTACTGGACAGATGCCAGGAGACAGATGGGTTGTGAGTGAAGTGAGCGCGGTAAGTTGGGTTGTTTTATATCTGAGCGGCAATTTTTTTGCACAAATTCGGCTAAATGACCAAACCAAAAGGACTCCAAAGGCTCAGAGATGGGAACCTACTGGACAGATGCCAGGAGACAGATGGGTTGTGAGTGAAGTGAGCGCGGTAAGTTGGGTTGTTTTATATCTGAGCGGCAATTTTTTTGTACACAGTGGGCTAAATGACCAAACCAAAAGGACTCCAAAGGCTCAGAGATGGGAACCTACAGGACAGATGCCAGGAGACAGATGGGTTGTGAGTGAAGTGAGCGCGGTAAGTTGGGTTGTTTTATATCTGAGCGGCAATTTTTTTGCACAAATTGGGCTAAATGACCAAACCAAAAGGACTCCAAAGGCTCAGAGATGGGAACCTACTGGACAGATGCCAGGAGACAGATGGGTTGTGAGTGAAGTGAGCGCGGTAAGTTGGGTTGTTTTATATCTGAGCAGCAATTTTTTTGCACAAATTGGGCTAAATGACCAAACCAAAAGGACTCCAAAGGCTCAGAGATGGGAACCTACTGGACAGATGCCAGGAGACAGATGGGTTGTGAGTGAAGTGAGCTCGGTAAGTTGGGTTGTTTTATATCTGAGCGGCAATTTTTTTGTACACAGTGGGCTAAATGACCAAACCAAAAGGACTCCAAAGGCTCAGAGATGGGAACCTACTGGACAGATGCCAGGAGACAGATGGGTTGTGAGTGAAGTGAGCGCGGTAAGTTGGGTTGTTTTATATCTGAGCAGCAATTTTTTTGTACACAGTGGGCTAAATGACCAAACCAAAAGGACTCCAAAGGCTCAGAGATGGGAACCTACTGGACAGATGCCAGGAGACAGATGGGTTGTGAGTGAAGTGAGCGCGGTAAGTTGGGTTGTTTTATATCTGAGCAGCAATTTTTTTGCACAAATTGGGCTAAATGACCAAACCAAAAGGACTCCAAAGGCTCAGAGATGGGAACCTACTGGACAGATGCCAGGAGACAGATGGGTTGTGAGTGAAGTGAGCACGGTAAGTTGGGTTGTTTTATATCTGAGCGGCAATTTTTTTGTACACAGTGGGCTAAATGACCAAACCAAAAGGACTCCAAAGGCTCAGAGATGGGAACCTACTGGACAGATGCCAGGAGACAGATGGGTTGTGAGTGAAGTGAGCGCGGTAAGTTGGGTTGTTTTATATCTGAGCAGCAATTTTTTTGCAAAAATTGGGCTAAATGACCAAACCAAAAAGACTCCAAAGGCTCAGAGATGGGAACCTACTGGACAGATGCCAGGAGACAGATGGGTTGTGAGTGAAGTGAGCTCGGTAAGTTGGGTTGTTTTATATCTGAGCGGCAATTTTTTTG
Source organism: Ryuthela nishihirai (assembly GCA_038380435.1). Taxonomy (NCBI): domain Eukaryota; kingdom Metazoa; phylum Arthropoda; class Arachnida; order Araneae; family Heptathelidae; genus Ryuthela; species Ryuthela nishihirai. The sequence continues at coordinate 44,650,405 of JAWZYU010000028.1, forward strand.
TACATAGTGGGCTAAATGACCAAACCAAAAGGACTCCAAAGGCTCAGAGATGGGAACCTACTGGACAGATGCCAGGAGACAGATGGGTTGTGAGTGAAGTGAGCTCGGTAAGTTGGGTTGTTTTATATCTGAGCGGCAATTTTTTTGTACATAGTGGGCTAAATGACCAAACCAAAAGGACTCCAAAGGCTCAGAGATGGGAACCTACTGGACAGATGCCAGGAGACAGATGGGTTGTGAGTGAAGTGAGCGCGGTAAGTTGGGTTGTTTTATATCTGAGCAGCAATTTTTTTGCAAAAATTGGGCTAAATGACCAAACCAAAAAGACTCCAAAGGCTCAGAGATGGGAACCTACTGGACAGATGCCAGGAGACAGATGGGTTGTGAGTGAAGTGAGCTCGGTAAGTTGGGTTGTTTTATATCTGAGCGGCAATTTTTTTGTACATAGTGGGCTAAATGACCAAACCAAAAGGACTCCAAAGGCTCAGAGATGGGAACCTACTGGACAGATGCCAGGAGACAGATGGGTTGTGAGTGAAGTGAGCTCGGTAAGTTGGGTTGTTTTATATCTGAGCGGCAATTTTTTTGTACATAGTGGGCTAAATGACCAAACCAAAAGGACTCCAAAGGCTCAGAGATGGGAACCTACTGGACAGATGCCAGGAGACAGATGGGTTGTGAGTGAAGTGAGCGCGGTAAGTTGGGTTGATTTATATCTGAGCAGCAATTTTTTTGCACAAATTGGGCTAAATGACCAAACCAAAAGGACTCCAAAGGCTCAGAGATGGGAACCTACTGGACAGATGCCAGGAGACAGATGGGTTGTGAGTGAAGTGAGCGCGGTAATTTGGGTTGTTTTATATCTGAGCAGCAATTTTTTTGCACAAATTGGGATAAATGACTAAACCAAAAGGACTCCAAAGGCTCAGAGATGGGAACCTACTGGACAGATGCCAGGAGACAGATGGGTTGTGAGTGAAGTGAGCGCGGTAAGTTGGGTTGTTTTATATCTGAGCGGCAATTTTTTTCTACACAGTGGGCTAAATGACCAAACCAAAAGGACTCCAAAGGCTCAGAGATGGGAACCTACTGGACAGATGCCAGGAGACAGATGGGTTGTGAGTGAAGTGAGCGCGGTAAGTTGGGTTGTATTATATCTGAGCGGCAATTTTTTTGTACACAGTGGGCTAAATGACCAAACCAAAAGGACTCCAAAGGCTCAGAGATGGGAACCTACTGGACAGATGCCAGGAGACAGATGGGTTGTGAGTGAAGTGAGCGCGGTAAGTTGGGTTGTTTTATATCTGAGCGGCAATTTTTTTGTACACAGTGGGCTAAATGACCAAACCAAAAGGACTCCAAAGGCTCAGAGATGGGAACCTACTGGACAGATGCCAGGAGACAGATGGGTTGTGAGTGAAGTGAGCGCGGTAAGTTGGGTTGTTTTATATCTGAGCGGCAATTTTTTTGCACAAATTGGGCTAAATGACCAAACCAAAAGGACTCCAAAGGCTCAGAGATGGGAACCTACTGGACAGATGAAAGGAGACAGATGGGTTGTGAGTGAAGTGAGCGCGGTAAGTTGGGTTGTTTTATATCTGAGCAGCAATTTTTTTGCACAAATTGGGCTAAATGACCAAACCAAAAGGACTCCAAAGGCTCAGAGATGGGAACCTACTGGACAGATGCCAGGAGACAGATGGGTTGTGAGTGAAGTGAGCGCGGTAAGTTGGGTTGTTTTATATCTGAGCAGCAATTTTTTTGCACAAATTGGGCTAAATGACCAAACCAAAAGGACTCCAAAGGCTCAGAGATGGGAACCTACTGGACAGATGCCAGGAGACAGATGGGTTGTGAGTGAAGTGAGCGCGGTAAGTTGGGTTGTTTTATATCTGAGCGGCAATTTTTTTGTACACAGTGGGCTAAATGACCAAACCAAAAGGACTCCAAAGGCTCAGAGATGGGAACCTACTGGACAGATGCCAGGAGACAGATGGGTTGTGAGTGAAGTGAGCGCGGTAAGTTGGGTTGTTTTATATCTGAGCAGCAATTTTTTTGCAAAAATTGGGCTAAATGACCAAACCAAAAAGACTCCAAAGGCTCAGAGATGGGAACCTACTGGACAGATGCCAGGAGACAGATGGGTTGTGAGTGAAGTGAGCTCGGTAAGTTGGGTTGTTTTATATCTGAGCGGCAATTTTTTTGTACAGTGGGCTAAATGACCAAACCAAAAGGACTCCAAAGGCTCAGAGATGGGAACCTACTGGACAGATGCCAGGAGACAGATGGGTTGTGAGTGAAGTGAGCTCGGTAAGTTGGGTTGTTTTATATCTGAGCGGCAATTTTTTTGTACATAGTGGGCTAAATGACCAAACCAAAAGGACTCCAAAGGATCAGAGATGGGAACCTACTGGACAGATGCCAGGAGACATATGGGTTGTGAGTGAAGTGAGCGCGGTAAGTTGGGTTGATTTATATCTGAGCAGCAATTTTTTTGCACAAATTGGGCTAAATGACCAAACCAAAAGGACTCCAAAGGCTCAGAGATGGGAACCTACTGGACAGATGCCAGGAGACAGATGGGTTGTGAGTGAAGTGAGCGCGGTAAGTTGGGTTGTTTTATATCTGAACAGCAATTTTTTTGCACAAATTGGGATAAATGACCAAACCAAAAGGACTCCAAAGGCTCAGAGTTGGGAACCTACTGGACAGATGCCAGGAGACAGATGGGTTGTGAGTGAAGTGAGCGCGGTAAGTTGGGTTGTTTTATATCTGAGCGGCAATTTTTTTGTACACAGTGGGCTAAATGACCAAACCAAAAGGACTCCAAAGGCTCAGAGATGGGAACCTACTGGACAGATGCCAGGAGACAGATGGGTTGTGAGTGAAGTGAGCGCGGTAAGTTGGGTTGTTTTATATCTGAGCGGCAATTTTTTTGTACACAGTGGGCTAAATGACCAAACCAAAAGGACTCCAAAGGCTCAGAGATGGGAACCTACTGGACAGATGCCAGGAGACAGATGGGTTGTGAGTGAAGTGAGCGCGGTAAGTTGGGTTGTTTTATATCTGAGCGGCAATTTTTTTGCACAAATTCGGCTAAATGACCAAACCAAAAGGACTCCAAAGGCTCAGAGATGGGAACCTACTGGACAGATGCCAGGAGACAGATGGGTTGTGAGTGAAGTGAGCGCGGTAAGTTGGGTTGTTTTATATCTGAGCGGCAATTTTTTTGTACACAGTGGGCTAAATGACCAAACCAAAAGGACTCCAAAGGCTCAGAGATGGGAACCTACTGGACAGATGCCAGGAGACAGATGGGTTGTGAGTGAAGTGAGCGCGGTAAGTTGGGTTGTTTTATATCTGAGCGGCAATTTTTTTGCACAAATTGGGCTAAATGACCAAACCAAAAGGACTCCAAAGGCTCAGAGATGGGAACCTACTGGACAGATGCCAGGAGACAGATGGGTTGTGAGTGAAGTGAGCGCGGAAAGTTGGGTTGTTTTATATCTGAGCAGCAATTTTTTTGTACACAGTGGGCTAAATGACCAAACCAAAAGGACTCCAAAGGCTCAGAGATGGGAACCTACTAGACAGATGCCAGGAGACAGATGGGTTGTGAGTGAAGTGAGCGCGGTAAGTTGGGTTGTTTTATATCTGAGCAGCAATTTTTTTGCACAAATTGGGCTAAATGACCAAACCAAAAGGACTCCAAAGGCTCAGAGATGGGAACCTACTGGACAGATGCCAGGAGACAGATGGGTTGTGAGTGAAGTGAGCGCGGTAAGTTGGGTTGTTTTATATCTGAGCGGCAATTTTTTTGTACACAGTGGGCTAAATGACCAAACCAAAAGGACTCCAAAGGCTCAGAGATGGGAACCTACTGGACAGATGCCAGGAGACAGATGGGTTGTGAGTGAAGTGAGCGCGGTAAGTTGGGTTGTTTTATATCTGAGCGGCAATTTTTTTGCACAAATTGGGCTAAATGACCAAACCAAAAGGACTCCAAAGGCTCAGAGATGGGAACCTACTGGACAGATGCCAGGAGACAGATGGGTTGTGAGTGAAGTGAGCGCGGTAAGTTGGGTTGTTTTATATCTGAGCGGAATTTTTTTGTACACAGTGGGCTAAATGACCAAACCAAAAGGACTCCAAAGGCTCAGAGATGGGAACCTACTGGACAGATGCCAGGAGACAGATGGGTTGTGAGTGAAGTGAGCGCGGTAAGTTGGGTTGTTTTATATCTGAGCGGCAATTTTTTTGTACACAGTGGGCTAAATGACCAAACCAAAAGGACTCCAAAGGCTCAGAGATGGGAACCTACTGGACAGATGCCAGGAGACAGATGGGTTGTGAGTGAAGTGAGCGCGGTAAGTTGGGTTGTTTTATATCTGAGCGGCAATTTTTTTGCACAAATTCGGCTAAATGACCAAACCAAAAGGACTCCAAAGGCTCAGAGATGGGAACCTACTGGACAGATGCCAGGAGACAGATGGGTTGTGAGTGAAGTGAGCGCGGTAAGTTGGGTTGTTTTATATCTGAGCGGCAATTTTTTTGTACACAGTGGGCTAAATGACCAAACCAAAAGGACTCCAAAGGCTCAGAGATGGGAACCTACTGGACAGATGCCAGGAGACAGATGGGTTGTGAGTGAAGTGAGCGCGGTAAGTTGGGTTGTTTTATATCTGAGCGGCAATTTTTTTGCACAAATTGGGCTAAATGACCAAACCAAAAGGACTCCAAAGGCTCAGAGATGGGAACCTACTGGACAGATGCCAGGAGACAGATGGGTTGTGAGTGAAGTGAGCGCGGTAAGTTGGGTTGTTTTATATCTGAGCAGCAATTTTTTTGCACAAATTGGGCTAAATGACCAAACCAAAAGGACTCCAAAGGCTCAGAGATGGGAACCTACTGGACAGATGCCAGGAGACAGATGGGTTGTGAGTGAAGTGAGCTCGGTAAGTTGGGTTGTTTTATATCTGAGCGGCAATTTTTTTGTACACAGTGGGCTAAATGACCAAACCAAAAGGACTCCAAAGGCTCAGAGATGGGAACCTACTGGACAGATGCCAGGAGACAGATGGGTTGTGAGTGAAGTGAGCGCGGTAAGTTGGGTTGTTTTATATCTGAGCGGCAATTTTTTTGTACACAGTGGGCTAAATGACCAAACCAAAAGGACTCCAAAGGCTCAGAGATGGGAACCTACTGGACAGATGCCAGGAGACAGATGGGTTGTGAGTGAAGTGAGCGCGGTAAGTTGGGTTGTTTTATATCTGAGCGGCAATTTTTTTGCACAAATTCGGCTAAATGACCAAACCAAAAGGACTCCAAAGGCTCAGAGATGGGAACCTACTGGACAGATGCCAGGAGACAGATGGGTTGTGAGTGAAGTGAGCGCGGTAAGTTGGGTTGTTTTATATCTGAGCGGCAATTTTTTTGTACACAGTGGGCTAAATGACCAAACCAAAAGGACTCCAAAGGCTCAGAGATGGGAACCTACTGGACAGATGCCAGGAGACAGATGGGTTGTGAGTGAAGTGAGCGCGGTAAGTTGGGTTGTTTTATATCTGAGCGGCAATTTTTTTGCACAAATTCGGCTAAATGACCAAACCAAAAGGACTCCAAAGGCTCAGAGATGGGAACCTAATGGACAGATGCCAGGAGACAGATGGGTTGTGAGTGAAGTGAGCGCGGTAAGTTGGGTTGTTTTATATCTGAGCGGCAATTTTTTTGTACACAGTGGGCTAAATGACCAAACCAAAAGGACTCCAAAGGCTCAGAGATGGGAACCTACTGGACAGATGCCAGGAGACAGATGGGTTGTGAGTGAAGTGAGCGCGGTAAGTTGGGTTGTTTTATATCTGAGCGGCAATTTTTTTGCACAAATTGGGCTAAATGACCAAACCAAAAGGACTCCAAAGGCTCAGAGATGGGAACCTACTGGACAGATGCCAGGAGACAGATGGGTTGTGAGTGAAGTGAGCGCGGTAAGTTGGGTTGTTTTATATCTGAGCAGCAATTTTTTTGCACAAATTGGGCTAAATGACCAAACCAAAAAGACTCCAAAGGCTCAGAGATGGGAACCTACTGGACAGATGCCAGGAGACAGATGGGTTGTGAGTTAAGTGAGCTCGGTAAGTTGGGTTGTTTTATATCTGAGCGGCAATTTTTTTGTACACAGTGGGCTAAATGACCAAACCAAAAGGACTCCAAAGGCTCAGAGATGGGAACCTACTGGACAGATGCCAGGAGACAGATGGGTTGTGAGTGAAGTGAGCGCGGTAAGTTGGGTTGTTTTATATCTGAGCAGCAATTTTTTTGTACACAGTGGGCTAAATGACCAAACCAAAAGGACTCCAAAGGCTCAGAGATGGGAACCTACTGGACAGATGCCAGGAGACAGATGGGTTGTGAGTGAAGTGAGCGCGGTAAGTTGGGTTGTTTTATATCTGAGCAGCAATTTTTTTGCACAAATTGGGCTAAATGACCAAACCAAAAGGACTCCAAAGGCTCAGAGATGGGAACCTACTGGACAGATGCCAGGAGACAGATGGGTTGTGAGTGAAGTGAGCGCGGTAAGTTGGGTTGTTTTATATCTGAGCGGCAATTTTTTTGTACACAGTGGGCTAAATGACCAAACCAAAAGGACTCCAAAGGCTCAGAGATGGGAACCTACTGGACAGATGCCAGGAGACAGATGGGTTGTGAGTGAAGTGAGCGCGGTAAGTTGGGTTGTTTTATATCTGAGCAGCAATTTTTTTGCAAAAATTGGGCTAAATGACCAAACCAAAAAGACTCCAAAGGCTCAGAGATGGGAACCTACTGGACAGATGCCAGGAGACAGATGGGTTGTGAGTGAAGTGAGCTCGGTAAGTTGGGTTGTTTTATATCTGAGCGGCAATTTTTTTGTACATAGTGGGCTAAATGACCAAACCAAAAGGACTCCAAAGGCTCAGAGATGGGAACCTACTGGACAGATGCCAGGAGACAGATGGGTTGTGAGTGAAGTGAGCGCGGTAAGTTGGGTTGATTTATATCTGAGCAGCAATTTTTTTGCACAAATTGGGCTAAATGACCAAACCAAAAGGACTCCAAAGGCTCAGAGATGGGAACCTACTGGACAGATGCCAGGAGACAGATGGGTTGTGAGTGAAGTGAGCGCGGTAAGTTGGGTTGTTTTATATCTGAGCATCAATTTTTTTGCACAAATTGGGATAAATGACCAAACCAAAAGGACTCCAAAGGCTCAGAGATGGGAACCTACTGGACAGATGCCAGGAGACAGATGGGTTGTGAGTGAAGTGAGCGCGGTAAGTTGGGTTGTTTTATATCTGAGCGGCAATTTTTTTCTACACAGTGGGCTAAATGACCAAACCAAAAGGACTCCAAAGGCTCAGAGATGGGAACCTACTGGACAGATGCCAGGAGACAGATGGGTTGTGAGTGAAGTGAGCGCGGTAAGTTGGGTTGTTTTATATCTGAGCAGCAATTTTTTTGCACAAATTGGGCTAAATGACCAAACCAAAAGGACTCCAAAGGCTCAGAGATGGGAACCTACTGGACAGATGCCAGGAGACAGATGGGTTGTGAGTGAAGTGAGCGCGGTAAGTTGGGTTGTTTTATATCTGAGCAGCAATTTTTTTGCACAAATTGGGCTAAATGACCAAACCAAAAGGACTCCAAAGGCTCAGAGATGGGAACCTACTGGACAGATGCCAGGAGACAGATGGGTTGTGAGTGAAGTGAGCGCGGTAAGTTGGGTTGTTTTATATCTGAGTGGCAATTTTTTTGTACACAGTGGGCTAAATGACCAAACCAAAAGGACTCCAAAGGCTCAGAGATGGGAACCTACTGGACAGATGCCAGGAGACAGATGGGTTGTGAGTGAAGTGAGCGCGGTAAGTTGGGTTGTTTTATATCTGAGCAGCAATTTTTTTGCTCAAATTGGGCTAAATGACCAAACCAAAAGGACTCCAAAGGCTCAGAGATGGGAAGCTACTGGACAGATGCCAGGAGACAGATGGGTTGTGAGTGAAGTGAGCGCGGTAAGTTGGGTTGTTTTATATCTGAGCAGCAATTTTTTTGCACAAATTGGGCTAAATGACCAAACCAAAAGGACTCCAAAGGCTCAGAGATGGGAACCTACTGGACAGATGCCAGGAGACAGATGGGTTGTGAGTGAAGTGAGCGCGGTAAGTTGGGTTGTTTTATATCTGAGCAGCAATTTTTTTGCACAAATTGGGCTAAATGACCAAACCAAAAGGACTCCAAAGGCTCAGAGATGGGAACCTACTGGACAGATGCCAGGAGACAGATGGGTTGTGAGTGAAGTGAGCGCGGTAAGTTGGGTTGTTTTATATCTGAGCGGCAATTTTTTTGTACACAGTGGGCTAAATGACCAAACCAAAAGGACTCCAAAGGCTCAGAGATGGGAACCTACTTGACAGATGCCAGGAGACAGATGGGTTGTGAGTGAAGTGAGCGCGGTAAGTTGGGATGTTTTATATCTGAGCAGCAATTTTTTTGCACAAATTGGGCTAAATGACCAAACCAAAAGGACTCCAAAGGCTCAGAGATGGGAACCTACTGGACAGATGCCAGGAGACAGATGGGTTGTGAGTGAAGTGAGCGCGGTAAGTTGGGTTGTTTTATATCTGAGCGGCAATTTTTTTGTACACAGTGGGCTAAATGACCAAACCAAAAGGACTCCAAAGGCTCAGAGATGGGAACCTACTGGACAGATGCCAGGAGACAGATGGGTTGTGAGTGAAGTGAGCGCGGTAAGTTGGGTTGTTTTATATCTGAGCAGCAATTTTTTTGCACAAATTGGGCTAAATGACCAAACCAAAAGGACTCCAAAGGCTCAGAGATGGGAACCTACTGGACAGATGCCAGGAGACAGATGGGTTGTGAGTGAAGTGAGCTCGGTAAGTTGGGTTGTTTTATATCTGAGCGGCAATTTTTTTGTACATAGTGGGCTAAATGACCAAACCAAAAGGACTCCAAAGGCTCAGAGATGGGAACCTACTGGACAGATGCCAGGAGACAGATGGGTTGTGAGTGAAGTGAGCGCGGTAAGTTGGGTTGATTTATATCTGAGCAGCAATTTTTTTGCACAAATTGGGCTAAATGACCAAACCAAAAGGACTCCAAAGGCTCAGAGATGGGAACCTACTGGACAGATGCCAGGAGACAGATGGGTTGTGAGTGAAGTGAGCGCGGTAAGTTGGGTTGTTTTATATCTGAGCGGCAATTTTTTTCTACACAGTGGGCTAAATGACCAAACCAAAAGGACTCCAAAGGCTCAGAGATGGGAACCTACTGGACAGATGCCAGGAGACAGATGGGTTGTGAGTGAAGTGAGCGCGGTAAGTTGGGTTGTTTTATATCTGAGCAGCAATTTTTTTGCACAAATTGGGCTAAATGACCAAACCAAAAGGACTCCAAAGGCTCAGAGATGGGAACCTACTGGACAGATGCCAGGAGACAGATGGGTTGTGAGTGAAGTGAGCGCGGTAAGTTGGGTTGTTTTATATCTGAGCAGCTATTTTTTTGCACAAATTGGGCTAAATGACCAAACCAAAAGGACTCCAAAGGCTCAGAGATGGGAACCTACTGGACAGATGCCAGGAGACAGATGGGTTGTGAGTGAAGTGAGCGCGGTAAGTTGGGTTGTTTTATATCTGAGTGGCAATTTTTTTGTACACAGTGGGCTAAATGACCAAACCAAAAGGACTCCAAAGGCTCAGAGATGGGAACCTACTGGACAGATGCCAGGAGACAGATGGGTTGTGAGTGAAGTGAGCGCGGTAAGTTGGGTTGTTTTATATCTGAGCAGCAATTTTTTTGCTCAAATTGGGCTAAATGACCAAACCAAAAGGACTCCAAAGGCTCAGAGATGGGAAGCTACTGGACAGATGCCAGGAGACAGATGGGTTGTGAGTGAAGTGAGCGCGGTAAGTTGGGTTGTTTTATATCTGAGCAGCAATTTTTTTGCACAAATTGGGCTAAATGACCAAACCAAAAGGACTCCAAAGGCTCAGAGATGGGAACCTACTGGACAGATGCCAGGAGACAGATGGGTTGTGAGTGAAGTGAGCGCGGTAAGTTGGGTTGTTTTATATCTGAGCAGCAATTTTTTTGCACAAATTGGGCTAAATGACCAAACCAAAAGGACTCCAAAGGCTCAGAGATGGGAACCTACTGGACAGATGCCAGGAGACAGATGGGTTGTGAGTGAAGTGAGCGCGGTAAGTTGGGTTGTTTTATATCTGAGCGGCAATTTTTTTGTACACAGTGGGCTAAATGACCAAACCAAAAGGACTCCAAAGGCTCAGAGATGGGAACCTACTTGACAGATGCCAGGAGACAGATGGGTTGTGAGTGAAGTGAGCGCGGTAAGTTGGGATGTTTTATATCTGAGCAGCAATTTTTTTGCACAAATTGGGCTAAATGACCAAACCAAAAGGACTCCAAAGGCTCAGAGATGGGAACCTACTGGACAGATGCCAGGAGACAGATGGGTTGTGAGTGAAGTGAGCGCGGTAAGTTGGGTTGTTTTATATCTGAGCGGCAATTTTTTTGTACACAGTGGGCTAAATGACCAAACCAAAAGGACTCCAAAGGCTCAGAGATGGGAACCTACTGGACAGATGCCAGGAGACAGATGGGTTGTGAGTGAAGTGAGCGCGGTAAGTTGGGTTGTTTTATATCTGAGCAGCAATTTTTTTGCACAAATTGGGCTAAATGACCAAACCAAAAGGACTCCAAAGGCTCAGAGATGGGAACCTACTGGACAGATGCCAGGAGACAGATGGGTTGTGAGTGAAGTGAGCTCGGTAAGTTGGGTTGTTTTATATCTGAGCGGCAATTTTTTTGTACATAGTGGGCTAAATGACCAAACCAAAAGGACTCCAAAGGCTCAGAGATGGGAACCTACTGGACAGATGCCAGGAGACAGATGGGTTGGGAGTGAAGTGAGCGCGGTAAGTTGGGTTGATTTATATCTGAGCAGCAATTTTTTTGCACAAATTGGGCTAAATGACCAAACCAAAAGGACTCCAAAGGCTCAGAGATGGGAACCTACTGGACAGATGCCAGGAGACAGATGGGTTGTGAGTGAAGTGAGCGCGGTAAGTTGGGTTGTTTTATATCTGAGCAGCAATTTTTTTGCAAAAATTGAGCTAAATGACCAAACCAAAAAGACTCCAAAGGCTCAGAGATGGGAACCTACTGGACAGATGCCAGGAGACAGATGGGTTGTGAGTGAAGTGAGCTCGGTAAGTTGGGTTGTTTTATATCTGAGCGGCAATTTTTTTGTACATAGTGGGCTAAATGACCAAACCAAAAGGACTCCAAAGGCTCAGAGATGGGAACCTACTGGACAGATGCCAGGAGACAGATGGGTTGTGAGTGAAGTGAGCGCGGTAAGTTGGGTTGTTTTATATCTGAGCAGCAATTTTTTTGCACAAATTGGGCTAAATGACCAAACCAAAAGGACTCCAAAGGCTCAGAGATGGGAACCTACTGGACAGATGCCAGGAGACAGATGGGTTGTGAGTGAAGTGAGCGCGGTAAGTTGGGTTGTTTTATATCTGAGCATCAATTTTTTTGCACAAATTGGGATAAATGACCAAACCAAAAGGACTCCAAAGGCTCAGAGATGGGAACCTACTGGACAGATGCCAGGAGACAGATGGGTTGTGAGTGAAGTGAGCGCGGTAAGTTGGGTTGTTTTATATCTGAGCGGCAATTTTTTTCTACACAGTGGGCTAAATGACCAAACCAAAAGGACTCCAAAGGCTCAGAGATGGGAACCTACTGGACAGATGCCAGGAGACAGATGGGTTGTGAGTGAAGTGAGCGCGGTAAGTTGGGTTGTTTTATATCTGAGCAGCAATTTTTTTGCACAAATTGGGCTAAATGACCAAACCAAAAGGACTCCAAAGGCTCAGAGATGGGAACCTACTGGACAGATGCCAGGAGACAGAACGGTTGTGAGTGAAGTGAGCGCGGTAAGTTGGGTTGTTTTATATCTGAGCAGCAATTTTTTTGCACAAATTGGGCTAAATGACCAAACCAAAAGGACTCCAAAGGCTCAGAGATGGGAACCTACTGGACAGATGCCAGGAGACAGATGGGTTGTGAGTGAAGTGAGCGCGGTAAGTTGGGTTGTTTTATATCTGAGTGGCAATTTTTTTGTACACAGTGGGCTAAATGACCAAACCAAAAGGACTCCAAAGGCTCAGAGATGGGAACCTACTGGACAGATGCCAGGAGACAGATGGGTTGTGAGTGAAGTGAGCGCGGTAAGTTGGGTTGTTTTATATCTGAGCAGCAATTTTTTTGCTCAAATTGGGCTAAATGACCAAACCAAAAGGACTCCAAAGGCTCAGAGATGGGAAGCTACTGGACAGATGCCAGGAGACAGATGGGTTGTGAGTGAAGTGAGCGCGGTAAGTTGGGTTGTTTTATATCTGAGCAGCAATTTTTTTGCACAAATTGGGCTAAATGACCAAACCAAAAGGACTCCAAAGGCTCAGAGATGGGAACCTACTGGACAGATGCCAGGAGACAGATGGGTTGTGAGTGAAGTGAGCGCGGTAAGTTGGGTTGTTTTATATCTGAGCAGCAATTTTTTGCACAAATTGGGCTAAATGACCAAACCAAAAGGACTCCAAAGGCTCAGAGATGGGAACCTACTGGACAGATGCCAGGAGACAGATGGGTTGTGAGTGAAGTGAGCGCGGTAAGTTGGGTTGTTTTATATCTGAGCGGCAATTTTTTTGTACACAGTGGGCTAAATGACCAAACCAAAAGGACTCCAAAGGCTCAGAGATGGGAACCTACTTGACAGATGCCAGGAGACAGATGGGTTGTGAGTGAAGTGAGCGCGGTAAGTTGGGATGTTTTATATCTGAGCAGCAATTTTTTTGCACAAATTGGGCTAAATGACCAAACCAAAAGGACTCCAAAGGCTCAGAGATGGGAACCTACTGGACAGATGCCAGGAGACAGATGGGTTGTGAGTGAAGTGAGCGCGGTAAGTTGGGTTGTTTTATATCTGAGCGGCAATTTTTTTGTACACAGTGGGCTAAATGACCAAACCAAAAGGACTCCAAAGGCTCAGAGATGGGAACCTACTGGACAGATGCCAGGAGACAGATGGGTTGTGAGTGAAGTGAGCGCGGTAAGTTGGGTTGTTTTATATCTGAGCAGCAATTTTTTTGCACAAATTGGGCTAAATGACCAAACCAAAAGGACTCCAAAGGCTCAGAGATGGGAAGCTACTGGACAGATGCCAGGAGACAGATGGGTTGTGAGTGAAGTGAGCGCGGTAAGTTTGGTTGTTTTATATCTGAGCAGCAATTTTTTTGCACAAATTGGGCTAAATGACCAAACCAAAAGGACTCCAAAGGCTCAGAGATGGGAACCTACTGGACAGATGCCAGGAGACAGATGGGTTGTGAGTGAAGTGAGCGCGGTAAGTTGGGTTGTTTTATATCTGAGCGGCAATTTTTTTGTACACAGTGTGCTAAATGACCAAACCAAAAGGACTCCAAAGGCTCAGAGATGGGAACCTACTGGACAGATGCCAGGAGACAGATGGGTTGTGAGTGAAGTTAGCGCGGTAAGTTGGGTTGTTTTATATTTGAGCGGCAATTTTTTTGTACACAGTGGGCTAAATGACCAAACCAAAAGGACTCCAATGGCTCAGAGATGGGAACCTACTGGACAGATGCCAGGAGACAGATGGGTTGTGAGTGAAGTGAGCGCGGTAAGTTGGGTTGTTTTATATCTGAGCGGCAATTTTTTTGTACACAGTGGGCTAAATGACCAAACCAAAAGGACTCCAAAGGCTCAGAGATGGGAACCTACTGGACAGATGCCAGGAGACAGATGGGTTGTGAGTGAAGTGAGCGTGGTAAGTTGGGTTGTTTTATATCTGAGCAGCAATTTTTTTGCACAAATTGGGCTAAATGACCAAACCAAAAGGACTCCAAAGGCTCAGAGATGGGAACCTACTGGACAGATGCCAGGAGACAGATGGGTTGTGAGTGAAGTGAGCGCGGTAAGTTGGGTTGTTTTATATCTGAGCAGCAATTTTTTTGCACAAATTGGGCTAAATGACCAAACCAAAAGGACTCCAAAGGCTCAGAGATGGGAACCTACTGGACAGATGCCAGGAGACAGATGGGTTGTGAGTGAAGTGAGCGCGGTAAGTTGGGTTGTTTTATATCTGAGCGGCAATTTTTTTCTACACAGTGGGCTAAATGACCAAACCAAAAGGACTCCAAAGGCTCAGAGATGGGAACCTACTGGACAGATGCCAGGAGACAGATGGGTTGTGAGTGAAGTGAGCGCGGTAAGTTGGGTTGTTTTATATCTGAGCGGGAATTTTTTTGTACACAGTGGGCTAAATGACCAAACCAAAAGGACTCCAAAGGCTCAGAGATGGGAACCTACTGGACAGATGCCAGGAGACAGATGGGTTGTGAGTGAAGTGAGCGCGGTAAGTTGGGTTGTTTTATATCTGAGCAGCAATTTTTTTGCAAAAATTGGGCTAAATGACCAAACCAAAAGGACTCCAAAGGCTCAGAGATGGGAACCTACTGGACAGATGCCAGGAGACAGATCGGTTGTGAGTGAAGTGAGCGCGGTAAGTTGGGTTGTTTTATATCTGAGCAGCAATTTTTTTGCACAAATTGGGCTAAATGACCAAACCAAAAGGACTCCAAAGGCTCAGAGATGGGAACCTACAGGACAGATGCCAGGAGACAGATGGGTTGTGAGTGAAGTGAGCGCGGTAAGTTGGGTTGTTTTATATCTGAGCAGCAATTTTTTTGCACAAATTGGGCTAAATGACCAAACCAAAAGGACTCCAAAGGCTCAGAGATGGGAACCTACTGGACAGATGCCAGGAGACAGATGGGTTGTGAGTGAAGTGAGCGCGGTAAGTTGGGTTGTTTTATATCTGAGCAGCAATTTTTTTGCACAAATTGGGCTAAATGACCAAACCAAAAGGACTCCAAAGGCTCAGAGATGGGAACCTACTGGACAGATGCCAGGAGACAGATGGGTTGTGAGTGAAGTGAGCGCGGTAAGTTGGGTTGTTTTATATCTGAGCGGCAATTTTTTTGTACACAGTGGGCTAAATGACCAAACCAAAAGGACTCCAAAGGCTCAGAGATGGGAACCTACTGGACAGATGCCAGGAGACAGATGGGTTGTGAGTGAAGTGAGCGCGGTAAGTTGGGTTGTTTTATATCTGAGCAGCAATTTTTTTGCACTTAGTGGGCTAAATGACCAAACCAAAAGGACTCCAAAGGCTCAGAGATGGGAACCTACTGAACAGATGCCAGGAGACAGATGGGTTGTGAGTGAAGTGAGCGCGGTAAGTTGGGTTGTTTTATATCTGAGCGGCAATTTTTTTGTACACAGTGGGCTAAATGACCAAACCAAAAGGACTCCAAAGGCTCAGAGATGGGAACCTACTGGACAGATGCCAGGAGACAGATGGGTTGTGAGTGAAGTGAGCGCGGTAAGTTGGGTTGTTTTATATCTGAGCGGCAATTTTTTTGTACACAGTGGGCTAAATGACCAAACCAAAAGGACTCCAAAGGCTCAGAGATGGGAACTTACTGGTCAGATGCCAGGAGACAGATGGGTTGTGAGTGAAGTGAGCGCGGTAAGTTGGGTTGTTTTATATCTGAGCAGCAATTTTTTTGCACAAATTGGGCTAAATGACCAAACCAAAAGGACTCCAAAGGCTCAGAGATGGGAACCTACTGGACAGATTTCCAGGAGACAGATGGGTTGTGAGTGAAGTGAGCGTGGTAAGTTGGGTTGTTTTATATCTGAGCGGCAATTTTTTTGTACACAGTGGGCTAAATGACCAAACCAAAAGGACTCCAAAGGCTCAGAGATGGGAACCTACTGGACAGATGCCAGGAGACAGATGGGTTGTGAGTGAAGTGAGCGCGGTAAGTTGGGTTGTTTTATATCTGAGCAGCAATTTTTTTGCACAAATTGGGCTAAATGACCAAACCAAAAGGACTCCAAAGGCTCAGAGATGGGAACCTACTGGACAGATGCCAGGAGACAGATGGGTTGTGAGTGAAGTGAGCGCGGTAAGTTGGGTTGTTTTATATCTGAGCAGCAATTTTTTTGCACAAATTGGGCTAAATGACCAAACCAAAAGGACTCCAAAGGCTCAGAGATGGGAACCTACTGGACAGATGCCAGGAGACAGATGGGTTGTGAGTGAAGTGAGCGCGGTAAGTTGGGTTGTTTTATATCTGAGCGGCAATTTTTTTGCACAAATTGGGCTAAATGACCAAACCAAAAGGACTCCAAAGGCTCAGAGATGGGAACCTACTGGACAGATGCCAGGAGACAGATGGGTTGTGAGTGAAGTGAGCGCGGTAAGTTGGGTTGTTTTATATCTGAGCAGCAATTTTTTTGCACAAATTGGGCTAAATGACCAAACCAAAAGGACTCCAAAGGCTCAGAGATGGGAACCTACTGGACAGATGCCAGGAGACAGATGGGTTGTGAGTGAAGTGAGCGCGGTAAGTTGGGTTGTTTTATATCTGAGCAGCAATTTTTTTGCACAAATTGGGCTAAATGACCAAACCAAAAGGACTCCAAAGGCTCAGAGATGGGAACCTACTGGACAGATGCCAGGAGACAGATGGGTTGTGAGTGAAGTGAGCGCGGTAAGTTGGGTTGTTTTATATCTGAGCAGCAATTTTTTTGTACACAGTGGGCTAAATGACCAAACCAAAAGGACTCCAAAGGCTCAGAGATGGGAACCTACTGGACAGATGCCAGGAGACAGATGGGTTGTGAGTGAAGTGAGCGCGGTAAGTTGGGTTGTTTTATATCTGAGCAGCAATTTTTTTGCACAAATTGGGCTAAATGACCAAACCAAAAGGACTCCAAAGGCTCAGAGATGGGAACCTACTGGACAGATGCCAGGAGACAGATGGGTTGTGAGTGAAGTGAGCGCGGTAAGTTGGGTTGTTTTATATCTGAGCAGCAATTTTTTTGCACAAATTGGGCTAAATGACCAAACCAAAAGGACTCCAAAGTCTCAGAGATGGGAACCTACTGGACAGATGCCAGGAGACAGATGGGTTGTGAGTGAAGTGAGCGCGGTAAGTTGGGTTGTTTTATATCTGAGCAGCAATTTTTTTGCACAAATTGGGCTAAATGACCAAACCAAAAGGACTCCAAAGGCTCAGAGATGGGAACCTACTGGACAGATGCCAGGAGACAGATGGGTTGTGAGTGAAGTGAGCGCGGTAAGTTGGGTTGTTTTATATCTGAGCAGCAATTTTTTTGCACAAATTGGGCTAAATGACCAAACCAAAAGGACTCCAAAGTCTCAGAGATGGGAACCTACTGGACAGATGCCAGGAGACAGATGGGTTGTGAGTGAAGTGAGCGCGGTAAGTTGGGTTGTTTTATATCTGAGCGGCAATTTTTTTGTACACAGTGGGCTAAATGACCAAACCAAAAGGACTCCAAAGGCTCAGAGATGGGAACCTACTGGACAGATGCCAGGAGACAGATGGGTTGTGAGTGAAGTGAGCGCGGTAAGTTGGGTTGTTTTATATCTGAGCAGCAATTTTTTTGCACAAATTGGGCTAAATGACCAAACCAAAAGGACTCCAAAGGCTCAGAGATGGGAAGCTACTGGACAGATGCCAGGAGACAGATGGGTTGTGAGTGAAGTGAGCGCGGTAAGTTGGGTTGTTTTATATCTGAGCGGCAATTTTTTTGCACAAATTGGGCTAAATGACCAAACCAAAAGGACTCCAAAGGCTCAGAGATGGGAACCTACTGGACAGATGCCAGGAGACAGATGGGTTGTGAGTGAAGTGAGCGCGGTAAGTTGGGTTGTTTTATATCTGAGCAGCAATTTTTTTGCACAAATTGGGCTAAATGACCAAACCAAAAGGACTCCAAAGGCTCAGAGATGGGAACCTACTGGACAGATGCCAGGAGACAGATGGGTTGTGAGTGAAGTGAGCGCGGTAAGTTGGGTTGTTTTATATCTGAGCAGCAATTTTTTTGCACAAATTGGGCTAAATGACCAAACCAAAAGGACTCCAAAGTCTCAGAGATGGGAACCTACTGGACAGATGCCAGGAGACAGATGGGTTGTGAGTGAAGTGAGCGCGGTAAGTTGGGTTGTTTTATATCTGAGCAGCAATTTTTTTGCACAAATTGGGCTAAATGACCAAACCAAAAGGACTCCAAAGGCTCAGAGATGGGAACCTACTGGACAGATGCCAGGAGACAGATGGGTTGTGAGTGAAGTGAGCGCGGTAAGTTGGGTTGTTTTATATCTGAGCAGCAATTTTTTTGCACAAATTGGGCTAAATGACCAAACCAAAAGGACTCCAAAGTCTCAGAGATGGGAACCTACTGGACAGATGCCAGGAGACAGATGGGTTGTGAGTGAAGTGAGCGCGGTAAGTTGGGTTGTTTTATATCTGAGCGGCAATTTTTTTGTACACAGTGGGCTAAATGACCAAACCAAAAGGACTCCAAAGGCTCAGAGATGGGAACCTACTGGACAGATGCCAGGAGACAGATGGGTTGTGAGTGAAGTGAGCGCGGTAAGTTGGGTTGTTTTATATCTGAGCAGCAATTTTTTTGCACAAATTGGGCTAAATGACCAAACCAAAAGGACTCCAAAGGCTCAGAGATGGGAACCTACTGGACAGATGCCAGGAGACAGATGGGTTGTGAGTGAAGTGAGCGCGGTAAGTTGGGTTGTTTTATATCTGAGCAGCAATTTTTTTGCACAAATTGGGCTAAATGACCAAACCAAAAGGACTCCAAAGGCTCAGAGATGGGAACCTACTGGACAGATGCCAGGAGACAGATGGGTTGTGAGTGAAGTGAGCGCGGTAAGTTGGGTTGTTTTATATCTGAGCAGCAATTTTTTTGCACAAATTGGGCTAAATGACCAAACCAAAAGGTCTCCAAAGTCTCAGAGATGGGAACCTACTGGACAGATGCCAGGAGACAGATGGGTTGTGAGTGAAGTGAGCGCGGTAAGTTGGGTTGTTTTATATCTGAGCGGCAATTTTTTTGTACATAGTGGGCTAAATGACCAAACCAAAAGGACTCCAAAGGCTCAGAGATGGGAACCTACTGGACAGATGCCAGGAGACAGATGGGTTGTGAGTGAAGTGAGCGCGGTAAGTTGGGTTGTTTTATATCTGAGCAGCAATTTTTTTGCACAAATTGGGCTAAATGACCAAACCAAAAGGACTCCAAAGGCTCAGAGATGGGAACCTACTGGACAGATGCCAGGAGACAGATGGGTTGTGAGTGAAGTGAGCGCGGTAAGTTGGGTTGTTTTATATCTGAGCAGCAATTTTTTTGCACAAATTGGGCTAAATGACCAAACCAAAAGGACTCCAAAGGCTCAGAGATGGGAACCTACTGGACAGATGCCAGGAGACAGATGGGTTGTGAGTGAAGTGAGCGCGGTAAGTTGGGTTGTTTTATATCTGAGCAGCAATTTTTTTTGCACAAATTGGGCTAAATGACCAAACCAAAAGGACTCCAAAGGCTCAGAGATGGGACCTACTGGACAGATGCCAAGATGCAAATGGGAGCTTCTCGTCCAGGCTCTCCAATGTGTGTTTTGGACAGCCTGGACGAGAGAATGGCTTTTTTGCACATGGTGCCACGGATTAACCTTTCCTCCGTCGGACGGTGACCTTCGCAAGCCCGTCGGGTGACCTTCTGACTGAAGAGAGGATGGGAGTTCAGCGGAGATAAATCTCAACGCTCCCCCAGGTGGGACTCGAGCTTGGGAACTGTAGATTACGAGCCTGGCGCTCTACTGATTGAGCCCACGACCCTTCCAGTAACGCATCATAGCAGTAGTCAATTCTAACTATGATATAGGAATGGTAGAAATTATCCGTGTTGGCGATTTAGTTGTGCTTACATAAAAAGGGACAGTTAGTTCGTGATTTGAAACACCAGACGTTCAACAGTAAAATCATAAAAATTTCATAACCCTTTTAATATATTTGTGTTTTAACAAATTGAAATGATTTCTTCTGTGATAGTCAAATGCATCGGTAATTTTTATAATATGAATCAGAAATCATTCAAATCCAACAGTAAAACTCAAAATATGCAGCATGAAGATTTACAAATGTGCAGCATGACGAATTACAAATGTAAAGCGTAAAAATTCGAACTTTGGGTTGGGTTGTTTGACCTCTGAGCGGCATTTTTTTGCACACCATGGGTTAAATGGCCAGGTCACATGGACCCCGAAGGCTCAGAGAAGGTTGGGGGAGGGGACCCACTGGAACAGCTGTTGTGAGACAGATGGTAGCCTCACGTTAAGGCCATCCAGCCTGTTCTTTAACGTGCACAGGGTATGACTCTCCCACACACGGGGCCACGGCTTAACGTCCCATCCGACGGACGGCGGCCTTTCCAAGCCCATCGGTGTCCCCTACTGACCGTGGGCAGGGCGGGAAATTTTGCGGAGATAAATCTCAACGCTGACCCAGCTGGGATTCGAACCTGGGAACTACAGATTACGAGCCTGACGCGCTACCGACTGAGCCTTCCCCCCCCCCCCCCCAAAAAAAAAAAAAATTGGAACATTCGGCATTGAAGACGTAAAGAAAATGTGGCGTGAAGAATTAGAAACATGCGGTATGAAGAACTGTAAAACAGTATAAGTGTGGCAATCTGCTGTTTGAGGAGGTATTTATTTCGTTTTTATAACATGAAGATTTTCTGCATGGTGAATTACAAATCTGCAAAAACGAAAATAACTTCAAAAGATGTAGCGGTAACAAAACTTGAAGATATGCAGTAGCAAAATTTCGAAAGATGCAGCAGTGAAGTTTCAAAATATGCAGCTGCGAAACTTTCAGATATTCAGCAACGAAAAACACAATTCGAAAAATGCAGCAGAAATAAAAATGAAGCAGTAACCTTCATAAATATGATAGTAAGTGATTCCTAACTAATCTTATTTTAATAACAAATAATTCTGTCTCTATTTATCGAAACACCGAAAGATAAAAAAAAAGATATACTTCATTCTAATGATGTCAGCGAAAATAAAGAGGTGGAGTTTGAAAGAGGGAGGGGGGGGGTGGAAAAAAAAGGAGAAAAATACTTAAGTCTCTTCAACTGAATGTCAACACATCGACTGACAGTTTTCGGGAGAGTTGTCAGCGCTGTACTGTGTCAACTGAACCCAGAACAGCTGCGATGAAAAGCCATGAGAGCTTAATGGATTAAAGTTCCCCTGTTCGTCCTCTTCTGTAATCCTATTTGATGTATAAGAAACAGATACGTTAAAAGAATTTTTGTTTCACACCTTTTTTGCTCTTTAATAAATATTTTTAATGACTGGTTTCTTCCTGAGTGACTGGTTTCTTCCTAACGTGATATACATTATTCTTTAGTTCAGTTGATGATCACTTCTATAGCTAACGAAAAGTTTAATATTACCCAGTGATGAATAATCTGCTCCGCTATGTTGTTACTTTGACAAATAAAAAAAATAAATAAATACCCCCTCAAGCAGCTGCTTGCCACAGAGGTCTGACAGGAGCCTGTCAGTTTATATGCCATAGTAGAAGGTCTGAGAGGATGGCAGGGCCTCAGCAGATATTTGGGTGGAAAATATAGGACTCTGATTTAAGTGTGGTTTCTGGTAGGAGTAATTGATTCCAGAAATGTTTATAATCATATTGTTGGGTTGTTTTACCTCTGAGGAGTATTATTTCGCATACAATAGACTAACTGGCCAGGTCACAAGGACCTCGAGGGCTCACAGAGTATGGGGGGAGGGAACCTACTGGACAACAGTTGGGAGACAGATGGAAGCATCCCGTCAAGGCTAGCTGTTCTTTAACGTGCGCAGGGTATGGTTCTCTTCTGCATGGAACCACGACTTAATGTCTCATTCAACAGATGGTGGCTTATTCAAGATCATCGATATCACCTTTCTCACCGAAGGCGGATGTGAGTTTAGCAGAGGTAAATTTCAACGCTATCCCAGCTAGGGCTCGAACTTGCGAACTGAAGTTTACAAGTTTGGAGAGCTACCGAACTGAAACAACCTTCGTCCATGGGGAGCTGGCTCTTTTTGCTCTCTTTGTACTGGACGTTGGATAATTTATTTCTCATTTTACTGCAACTTTTAGTTGTCCAACAACGGCATGTTAGTTACTTGACATAGTGGAAAATTTAACTCTCTTTATAATGAACAATCTATGTCTCTTCACAATGCACACTTAGCACATTGGCACTGTACAGCTTGGCTCTTCTCATATTGGACAATGGACAATTCAGCTTTTCTCATATTGGACAATGGACAATTCAGCTTTTCTCATATTGGACAATGGACAATTCAGCTTTTCTCATATTGGACAATGGACAATTCAGCTTTTCTCATATTGGACACTAGACAATTTAGCTCTTTTCATATTGCACAGTGGATAATGTAGCTCTTCTCACAATGGACACTGGATAGTTAGCTCACATTGCATTTGATACTCGATTGACACTGGAACTATAATTTAGCTCTCTTAATACTAGACACAGTACAATGTAGCTCTCTTAATACTAGACACAGTACAATGTAGCTCTCTTAATACTGGACACTTCAAAATTTAGTTCTCTTTCTACT
Organism: Ryuthela nishihirai; assembly: GCA_038380435.1. Taxonomy (NCBI): domain Eukaryota; kingdom Metazoa; phylum Arthropoda; class Arachnida; order Araneae; family Heptathelidae; genus Ryuthela; species Ryuthela nishihirai. The sequence goes on from JAWZYU010000028.1 coordinate 44,673,101, forward strand.
AGACACTGTACAATGTAGCTTTCTTTATACTGGAACCTATAATTTAGCTCTCTTTATACTAGACACAGTACAATGTAGCTCTCTTAATACTGGACACTTTAAAAGTTAGTTCTCTTCGTACTAGACATTGTACAATGTAGCTTTCTTTATACTGGACCCTATAATTTAGCTCTCTTTATACTAGACACAGTACAATGTAGCTCTCTTAATACTGGACATTTCAAAATTTAGTTCTCTTCGTACTAGACATTGTACAATGTAGCTTTCTTTATACTGGACCCTATAATTTAGCTCTCTTTATACTAGACACAGTACAATGTAGCTCTCTTAATACTGGACATTTCAAAATTTAGTTCTCTTCGTACTAGACATTGTACAATGTAGCTTTCTTTATACTGGACCCTATAATTTAGCTCTCTTTATACTAGACACAGTACAATGTAGCTCTCTTAATACTGGACACTTCAAAATTTAGTTCTCTTCGTACTAGACATTGTACAATGTAGCTTTCTTTATACTGGACCCTATAATTTAGCTCTCTTTATACTAGACACAGTACAATGTAGCTTTCTTAATGCTGGACATTTCAAAATTTAGTTCTCTTCGTACTGGACACTGTAGAATGTAGCTTTCTTTATACTGGACCCTATAATTTAGCTCTCTTTATACCAGACACTGTACAATGTAGCTTTATTTATACTGGACCCTATAATTCAGCTCTCTTTATACTAGACACTGATCTATAATTTTGCTCTTTATACTAGAGACTGTACAATGTAGCTTTATTTATACTGGACCCTATAATTAAGCTCTCTTTATACTAGACATTGTACAATGTAGCTTTCTTTATACTGGACCCTAAAATTTAGCTCTCTTTATACTAGACACTAATCTACAATTTAGCTCTCTTTATACTAGACACTGATCTACAATTTTGTTCTCTTTATGCCGGACACTGTGCAATTTTGTTCTCTTTATACTGGACACTGTACAATTTTGTTCTCTTTATACTGGACATTACAATATAGCTCTTATTATATTCGACACTCTACAATTTTGTTCTCTTTATACTGGACACTGTACAATTTTGTTCTCTTTATATTGGACATTACAATATAGCTCTTATTATATTCGACACTCTACAATTTTGTTCTCTTTATACTGGACACTGTACAATTTTGTTCTCTTTATACTGGACATTACAATATAGCTCTTATTATATTCGACACTCTACAATTTTGTTCTCTTTATACTGGACACTGTACAATTTTGTTCTCTTTATATTGGACATTACAATATAGCTCTTATTATATTCGACACTGTACAATTTTGTTCTCTTTATACTGGACACTGTACAATTTTGTTCTCTTTATATTGGACATTACAATATAGCTCTTATTATATTCGACACTCTACAATTTTGTTCTCTTTATGCTGGCTGGCACTGTGCAATTTTGTTCTCTTTATACTGGACATTGTACAATTTTGTTCTCTTTATGCTGGACACTGTGCAATTTTGTTCTCTTTATACTGGACACTGTGCAATTTTGTTCTCTTTATACTGGACACTGTACAATTTTGTTCTCTTTATGCTGGACACTGTGCAATTTTGTTCTCTTTATACTGGACACTGTGCAATTTTGTTCTCTTTATACTGGACATTGTACAATTTTGTTCTCTTTATGCTGGACACTGTGCAATTTTGTTCTCTTTATACTGGACACTGTGCAATTTTGTTCTCTTTATACTGGACACTGTACAATTTTGTTCTCTTTATACTGGACACTGTGCAATTTTGTTCTCTTTATACTGGACACTGTGCAATTTTGTTCTCTTTATACTGGACACTGTGCAATTTTGTTCTCTTTATACTGGACACTGTACAATTTTGTTCTCTTTATACTGGACACTGTAAAATTTAGCTCTCTACTCTTTTTGTTTCGGGAGAACGAAGGAAAAGTTGGAAAGGAAAGAAAAAGAAATTCTGTACGATCTGCATCCTCAGCCTCTGTATGTCTTTTCTTCTTCCAACTGAAACAAATCTGCAGTCCTCATTGGCAGACAAAACAACGCTCTGATACTCATGGCAATGAGCAATTCCATTTCCAACGATTTCCATTGTTTTTCCTTACGAAAGGAGAAGACATTTGTGGACAATCGATTCGCCATTCTTACCCACACATCCACACACACACACAGTGCCAAGCTTTTCCGGTGGATATCAAACGCTCCCCCAATTTCGAACAAATGTCGACTGGTTTTGCAAAGAGTAAGGGAAAAAAACGAAATATAAAGATATCTATAAATAAAGTTTAGGTTTAATGCAGGAGGAATTGGGATTGCCGAATTTTTGCTTATTTTTGCAGTTGGTGGATAAAAGCAAGTCTATTTTTTGGGGTTTTACGACATAGTTAACCGTTTTGTTTCGGTAACAATAAAAATTCTGAAAGCTTTACGTCACTGCTTTTGTAAACCAGTCGCTTGCGAGCAGTTGGGTAGCCTTTTAAAACGTTTTCTTGGAAATAATGTGAAAACATTTTAAGCTGCTTACGTAATAAACGTAATGTGTTCGTTTGATTTTAGTAATATTGTCTTTAGTTGTATTTCTTCAGCTAAGCTCAGGACTGTCGCCAAGATTTCTGTTTAAGGGAACAGTTAAAATAATAAACTTTATCCAAGAGAAAAGTTTAGTGAGCTTTTTTTTTGAAGTTCGGGATTACTCGATGATCATCATCATCATCAAAACATTACAAGAAAAATGGGATGTCCTTGTTCAGGCTTTCCCAATAAAATGTTGAGAAGAGTGATTGTTATCACTATAAACAGAAATATTTTTTTATCTCTTTTTTTTTAACTCTTTTTTTTATTTTTTTTTTGGAGTCAACTCTCCCTTTTTATATATATATATATGTATTTTTTTTAAATCCTATTCCGCAAAGGAGTTGATAAGAGGAAGTTAAGAATAAGTTTGTAAATTAAAATTTTTGTTTCATATTTGGGATGATTTAATAAGTTTTGAATATTCAAGTCTAGTATTCCTAGCTCTGTTAATTCAGTGAAAAGGATTTCTCTTTCTTTGGTATATAAACTACAATTTAACAATACATGATTTGTGTTTTCTAATAGGTTACATTTTGAGCAGTTTGGAGAATTTATAAGTCTTAATTGAAATTTTTGTTTGTTTAGATTTCTAGTATCGGTTTTTAATCTGTATAAAATTTTATTTTCTTTGCGAGTGGGGGCGGGGGTGGCTCAGTCGGTAGCGCGCCAGGCTCGTAATCTGTAGTTCCCAGGTTCGAGTCCCAGCTGGGTCAGCGTTGAGATTTATCTCCGCAAAATTCCCCGCCCTGCCCACGGTCAGTAGGGGACACCGATGGGCTTGGAAAGGCCGCCGCCCGTCGGATGGGACGTTAAGCCGTGGTCCCGTGTGCGGGAGAGCCATACCCTGTGCACGTTAAAGAACACGCTGGATGGCCTTGACGGGAGGCTACCATCTGTCTCCCAACAGCTGTTCCAGTGGGTCCCCTCCTCCAACCTTCTCTGAGCCTTCGGGGTCCATGTGACCTGGCCATTTAGCCCATGGTGTGCAAAAAAGTGCCGCTCAGAGGTAAAACAACCCAACAACCCAACTTTGCGAGTGAAAGGTAATTTTTCAATATAGTTAATTTTACTTGATAAATAAAATCTAAAGTTATTTTCACAAATTGCCTCTACTTGAAAGTGTTTTTCTGTTAGTAAAAATTCAATTTTGTTTAATTCTTGTTTGAAAGAGTGGAAAAAGTTAAGTATTGGGGTGATTTCTTTTAAATTGTGTGCATTCTTAGCCAAAGAATCGACCTTGGATTACTCGATGTTTCGTTATTTATTAATATATGTTCAAAATATTCTATTAAAATTCCGGTAGTCGAGAGGATAATTAGCATGATTGTCTGATTTAGTTCTGGGGATGAGCGCATGGCTGAATTTGGCTCCCCAGGTTCGTAAGCTGCAGTTACTTGTTGAAGTCCCAGCTGTGAGTTTGGTCTATGCTGAGTTGTTAGCATGCTTGACTACTGATCCAAGGAACCTGAGTTCGAGCCTGGGTAAGGTTAAATACTTGTGTTGTCTTTCCGCTGAGGTCTCGCCATCATCACAGACCTCCTTTATGGCGAATAAACTGATAGGCTTAAGCCAGACTTCTGTGGCAAGCAGCTGCTTTAGGAGTAATTAATATATTTAAACTTTTACTCACCTGTTGGGAGAAAAGGGACACCAAGGGGCTTGAAAAAGCCGCTGTCTGTCGAATGGGAAGTTAAGCCGTCACCCTGTATGCAGGAGAGCCATACCTTATTCACGTTAAAGAACACACTAAATGTGCTTGATGAGAAGCTACCTTTCATCTCTTAAAAGCTGTCTAGTGTGTCTAATTCCTATTTCTCACTGTGAGCCAGTGGGTCCTTTATTTTGAAAAAAAGGTATAAAGTTGCACCAGTTTATGGTCTAGCTAGCCTACTACCACCATTTTATGGTGTAAGGTAACACCACATTCCAGTGTAAAGTTACACTGGGTGAAATGAAACGTTACTCCAGAAAGAGGTGCAAAGTAACACTGTAATACAGCGTAGGGTTTTACAGGAAGAAGTGAAACGTTACACCTGGGTTGGGTTGTTTTACCTCTGAGCGGCACTTTTTTGCACACCATGGGCTAAATGGCCAGGTCACATGGACCCCGAAGGCTCAAAGAAGGTTGAGGGAGGGGACCCACTGGAACAGCTGTTGGGAGACAGATGGTAGTCTCCCGTCAAGGCCATCCAGCGTGTTCTTTAACGTGCACAGTGTATGGCTCTCCCGCACACGGGGCCACGGCTTAACGTCCCATTCGACGGACGGTGGCCTTTTCAAGCCCATCGGTGTCCCCTACTGACCGAGGGCAGGGCGGGGAATTTTGCGGAGATAAATCTCAACGCTGACCCAGCTGGGACTCGAACCTGGGAACTACAGATTACGAGCCTGGCGCGCTACCGACTGAGCCACCCCCGCCCCACGTTACACCTGAAACAGGTGTAAAGTAACACCGCATTCTAGTATAAAGTTACACCAAAGGAAGTGAAACGCTACACAAGAAACTGGTATAAACTAACACCACATTCCCGTGTAAATGTTACGCTGGAAGAAATAAATCATTACAAAAGTTTATGGTGGCAGCTAGGCTACCACCATTTTAAGGTGTTGTAACACCACATTCCAGTGTGAAGTTACACTAAAAACTGGTGTATATGTCCTTTCACTGCAATATTGGGTCATTTTACCCCGTTTTCAGGTGTTATAATTCATTCCTCATGTGTACAGTCGCTCAAAAAAGTATCCGAACACTATGGTTGATTGAAGAATTCAGAAAAAATATCTGGCAACGATTTTTTTAGAAATTAGCGATCTGGCAACCTTCGTGTCACGTGATAATCACATGACACGAAGATTTCTAAAAAAATCGTTGCCAGATATTTTTCTTGAATTCTGTAATCAACCATAGTGTTCGGATACTTTTTTGAGCGACTGTAGGTGGTCATATTATTTTGATACTATATCGGGTGGGCTCACTCACGGAAATATTGAGCATGTGCAGTTACCGTTCACAGCAAACTGGAGCGTGTGCAGCAATTGCACACGCTCCAGTTTGCTGTGAACGGTAACTGGAGCGTGTACAGTTGCTGTACACGCTCCAGATATTTTTCCCGAATTCTGTAATCACGTGACACGAAGGTTGCCAGATCACTAATTTCTAAAAAAAATCGTTGCCAGATATTTTTTCTGAATTCTGTAATCAATCATAGTGTTCGGATACTTTTTTGAGCGACTGTACCTGAAGCGGAGAAACGGGTCTAAAGCAGATTCGTCTTTTAATGAAAGATTTACCGCAAAAACGAATACATTACGACCATACCGATTCTTCCATGTATACCTTACCACCATTTGTGTTGATGTATTTTTAATAATTTTCATTGCTGATGGGATGAATCATGCCACAACGAAATATTCGCATCTTTATGTTTTTAACCCTTTAAGTCCATAATTAATTTAATCTAATAACTTCTTCAGTAGTTCATTGTTATTTAGACCAAATAACTTTCGGCAAAAAAAAAAGTAAGATGCAAATAAAAAAAATACTCATTGTAGACTTTTTGTATGTTTTCATACAGGAAATTATTTTCAAAAACGTATATTAATCATTTTATATTAATGAGGAACATTTTCACCATATAGTGTTTCCATATGGCGCATAGCCCCATGTGGACATGTGGAAACACTCAGTTATCATAAAATTCAGAAATACGTAAACATTCTTGGAGGAAACATCTGCATAATAAGAAAAAAAATTGCACTTATTTTTTAAATATTAAAATCAGGATCAACCAGAACATCTTTTTACGAATTTCCTTTATTATTATTAATAATATTTAAATTTATATGCTTGTTTTCAGTTTCTTGCCCGTCTATGGACATCGAACTTTTTTTTTGCTTCCAGAGGTAAAAGGAAAATTTGTTTTTGGCGTTGGATAATGAATATTGAAATATTGAATTTCGCATTTCGAACCCCCAATAGCATAAACACAATATATATAGTGATCAATTCATACTAGAAATTTGGAGTTTATGGTTCTAAAAGTGTTTTACGTCGACAACATTTTGACTCCTTGTTCCCAGGATGGTGCTGGTAAAATGAAGCTTCTAAGATATAACGAAAAGTTGCTTTTCTGTTGTATAGTTCCTAATGAAATATTATTGATTTTCATTTTCCAAATAATGCAATAGTTCAATCATCCACCCATTGATGGTTGCTTTTAGCAATTTGTGTGGGCGTTTTCTTAATAAAGGCTCAAAAAGGTGTAAAATTTCGTGTAAGAAAAATTTAAAGTTGTTTCCATTGGCATTTTCTGTATTAAATTTATATTGAAATCAAAACTGAAACCAAAACGTTCCTTTAGGTCAGGCCCGGGCAATTTTTTTGCTGAAAGGTCGCATGGAAAACTGAAGTGAAAGAGAGGGGGGGGGGGGGGGGCGCGCCAAAGAAATGGATAATTAATAACGCATGTATAACCAAACAAAAAAAAATCCAAAGTGAAACATAAAAAATGTAATTTTATTAAAATTAATTAATTTAAAGGGATTTCGTTTCTCTGAAGTTGTATTTCTTTTCCTTTACGCGTTTTTTTTTCTCTTTTACAAAGGGTGGGGGTGGCTCAGTTGGTAACGTGTCAGCCTCGTAATTTGCAGTTCCCAAGTTCGAGTCCCACCTGAGCCAGATTTGAGATTTAGTTCCCCAAAACTCCCAGCCCCTTATCAGTATGGGACACCGATGAGCTTGGAAAGACCGCCGTCCGTCAGATGGAACGTAAAGCCGTGGGCAGCCCCCTTGTGTAGGAGAGCCATATACTGTACACGTTAAAGAACACGCTGATGGTCTTAACCGAAGACTACCATCCGTCTCCTAACAGCTGTCCAGTGGGATCCCTTCCCCCAACCTTCTCTGAACACTCGGGGTCCCTTTGACCTGACCATTTCGCCCATTATACGCAAAAAAGTGCCGCTAACAGATAAAACAATCCTGTTGAAGTTGTCAACAATCTGTAAGATTTTTCCTCCCACTATTTCTTTAAAAGGTTTCTGTTCAACCCAGAAGAAATCTGTCTGTCAGGAAACTTAGTAGTTGAGCTTTTGGTTGGAACATCATCATATCTGATGAATTTGTCTGGTCTCTGCTAGTAATGATCATTCCGTCCTAACAGATCTTCCAATCTGCATTCTCTAGTAGTTTCCTCTAGGCTTGGTGCACATAGTTAGCCACTACTGTTTGAATTAATTTGCATAATTATTCGGGCTTTCGATGAAATGTAGCAGCCTCGAAGCCTTTGGTTTCATGCGTTACCGACGTTTGTACAACGCAGTGTCGTATCAGATGGGCAATAGTTCCAGGCCATTGTCGGTGGATTCAACATTTGAATTTTGAATACCTAATTTCTCTATTATTATTTGGGGTAACCGAATGCGTAAATGCTCTATCTGTTCTCTGTCCACAGAGTATCATGCGTTCGATACTTGATAACGTTATTCAATTCTCGTTCTAAGGAACACGAATCTTGAAATTCGTTCGTAGTTTAATTTGGGGGTGAAGTTCGAAACGTGTTTGGGATGTTCTTGAAGTGATCAAATTCGGTTCGTATAAGGGAGTGATTTCCAGACAAAAAAGCTGATGTCTCTCACAACTTTTTAGTACAAGTAGGGTTGATACAGTAGTTTTTAACCTGAAGTTCCTAGGTTCGATTCTCATTTCCTCCTATGTTAAGAATTTTTTTTCGATAATTCCCATCCAGCCCTCGGTGAGGAAGTAGACACCATTGTTCTTATAAAGACCACCCTCCTTCGGATGGAACGTTACGCCGTGTCTCAGTGTATAGGATACCCATACTCTGTGCATGTCAAAGAACATGCCGGATGACATTGACCAAAGGTTTCATTCTATTTCTTAACAGCTGTATATTGTCTCTCATTCCTTAACCTTCTTTGAGTCCATGGGGTCCTTTTGATCTGGGCAGGGTTGACTCAGTCAGTAGCGGATTCAGGCTCATAATCTGCAGTTCTGATGTTCGTGTCCCACCCGGGCAAGCGTTGAGATTTATCTCCGGCAAACTCCCTTCCTAGTAGGGGACACAGGCTTCGAAAGGTCGCCATACGTTGAATGAGACGTTAAGCCGTGGTCATTATTTGCGAGAGAGCCATTCCTGTGAACGTTAAAGGACACGCTGGATGGCTTTGACTGGAGGCTACCATCTGTGATCTAGCACCTGCACAGTGGGTCCCCTCCCCCCCCCCAACCTTCTCGGAGTCCTTGTGACCATTTAGCCAATTATGTGCAAAAAAGTGCCGCTCTGAGGTAAATGAACCCAACCTTTTTATCATGGGAGGGAGTGGCTCAGTCGGTAGCGCGCCAGTCTCGCAATTGGCAGTTCCCCGGTTCGAGTCTCACCTGAGCCAGCGTTGAGTGTTTATCTCCGCAAAATTCCCCGTAATTCCATAACCTAAAGTTCCCAGGTTCGAATCCGCACCACGCATGCGTTGAACTTTCCTCACAACCAATTCAATGTCTAAATATAGCCCTATACATAATTGTAACCAATGCCCCGTAGATAATCGTAACTGATTCTCCTTCAGTATTCGTAACTAATAGCCCTTTGGATAATCGCATCCAATCTGCAATGCGTAATTGTAATCAATGCCCACAGTTAATTGTAACAAATGACCCATTGATAATTGCAACCATTTCACCTTTGATAATCGTAATTAATGGTGCTCGGCTACTCGTAACTATATCCGTTGAATAATCCTAATCGATGTCGAAGATAATTATAATCAATGTCCCTTAGATAATTGTGCCCATTGCTTAATGTATAATCGTAACTAACAGCCCTCAAATAAAGGCGGGGGTAGCTCAGTCGGTAGCGCGCCAGCCTCATAATCTGTAGTTTCCAGGTTCGAGTCCCAGTTGGGTCAACGTTGAGATTTATCTCCGCAAAATTCCCCCGTCTTGCCCACGGTCAGTAGGGAACACCGATGGGCTTGGAATAGCCCGCCTTCCGTCGGATGGGACGTTAAGCCTTGGCCCCGTGTACGGGAGAGTCACCCTGTGCACGTTAAAGAACACACTGGATGGCCTTGACGGGAGGCTACCATCTGTCTCCCAACAGATGTTCCAATGGATCCTCTCCCCCAACCTTCTCCGAGCCTTCGGGGTCCATGTGACCTGGCCATTTAGCCCATGGTATGCAAAACGTGCCGCTCAGAGGTAAAACAACCCAACCCGATGGTCTTGGAAATGCCGCCGTCCGTCGGATGGGACGTTAAGCCGTGGTTCCGTGTGTGGGAGAGCTATACCCTGTGCACTTTAAAGAACACACTGGATGGCCTTGACGGGAGGCTACCATCCGTCTCCCAACGTCTGTTCCAGTGGGTCCCCTCCCCCAACTTTCTCTGAGCCTTCAGGGTCCATGTGACCTGGCCATTTAGCCCATGGTGTGCAAAAAGTGCCCCTCAGAAGTAAAACAACCGAACCAAGCCCTCAGATACACGTAACTATTGTCTTTTTTTCATAATCATCATCCATACTCCTCGTATAATCTCAATCTATATACCTCGGGTAATCGTAACCGATGTCTCTTGGATAACAGAGTCAATAGCAAATATGTTTTTATAACCCTCTCATTGCCTCGATTGAATTTCTCAAGCCTCACTGCTTCAGTGAGTCAAGTGCATACGTCATGAATCAAAAGCCCTTTTCCTTCAACAAGCCAACATTCCGAGCTTTGAAAACGAAACGGAAAAGAGCGATAGAGAGAGAAAGAAAGTTGCTCTCAACCTAAAAAAAAAGAGAAAGAAATATTTCCTTCTGAATCCGCTGCTTCGAGAGTTATTAAGAACGAGATCCAAACGCATGCGTGATATGACAAATGATCCTCTCTCTTCCGCATTCCGCTTCTCCGAGAGCGAGACGGGGAAAGGTTGCCTCTCTATCTCCTTGCCAGCCACCCCCAACCGCCAACCAATTAAAAATCATCTCGTAATGTGGAGCGTAGAAGATGTCGACAAAATGCTTCCACATAGTTGCCACCTCTCTTCCAAACCTTGTGTAGGCAAACAAACAGAGAGCTGATCTCATACCCGATCTCCCCCCTCTGAAGTAGACGGACTCTGCTCTTTCCGCAATTCCAGACAATAAATATTAATCATGACTGCCATCCAACAGACTTATGATGTATTACTTTATGAATTACTTCTAGTTGGCCGCAAAAGACAGAATGATGTTAATCATCCTGCCTCTTCATTCCTCCCTCGGTTTCGCTCCTCTTCCTCCTCTTCACCTTCCTCCATGCTCTTTTCTTCCACCCACCCGATCCCACTCCATCCACCCTTCACTTCCTCTCCATCCTCCCGTCGTTTCTATGCGAACCGAGCCTCGCGGTCATAATTCATCCACAGGAATGAAAGCTGATTAGCACTTTTCAATGGCAAGTCTTTTGCTGTTGCGATGAGCTTAGAAAAGAGCTGCGTGATAGGGTAAATCTCCCCGCATCAGGTGGTTGATACTGACGCTGATCTGTGGAGAAATCTGCGGACGTGTTTTTGAACCGAGAATCTTCCCTGGAAGGAATTGAGGAGGGTTGGAGAGTGAAGAGGGGCGTTAAAAAAATGAAAGAAAAAATCGAAAACGACCCGAGTGACAAGTAGTGTGTTACTTTTCGCTGTGAACTGTCACCGATTAAGTGTTTTATTTGTTGTCCTTTCTTTTGTAGCTGTTGCAGGATGAGGTTTTCTTTATCTCGAAAAGAAACACGAAGAGAGATATGTCATTTGACTCTTTGTTGTGTAAATGAAGGTCGCAGAGCTGTGTGCCTTTTTTTCTTTTCCATTTGAGGTCAGTTGGGAAAGAAATGAGAATAGAATCTCTTATAGGTTGTGATGTTTGATATCTGAGAGGCTCTTTTCTTTTCCAGCTGGGTCAGCGTTGAGATTTATCTCCGCAAAATTCCCCGCCCTGCCCACGGTCAGTAGGGGACACCGATGGGCTAGGAAAGGCCGCCGTCCGTCGGATGGGACGTTAAGCCGGGGCCCTGTGTACGAAGACGGGAGAGCCATACCCTGTGCACGTTAAAGAACACGCTGGATGGCCTTGACGGGATGCTACCATCTGTCTCCCAACAGCTGTTCCAGTGGGTCCCCTCCCCAACCTTCTCTGAGCCTTCGGGGTCCATGTGAGCTGGCCATTTAGCCCATGGTGTGCAAAAGTGTGCCGCTCAGAGGTAAAACAACCCAACCCTCTTTTCTTTTCACACAATGGGCAAAATGAGCCAATCACAAGAGACCCAAGAGCTTAATGACGATCGGGGGAGGAGGACATACTGGACATCTGTTAAGAGACAGACTGTACTTTTCCGTCAAGCACAGCCTGCGTATTATTTAACGTGAACAGGGTATGACTCCTGAACAAGGTTGTGTTGGGTTGTTTATCTCTGAGCAGCACTTTTTTTTGGAACACGCTGGGCTAAACCGCCAAGTAACAAGGACCCTAATGGTTCAGAGAAGACTGAGGAAGGGTACACACCGTACATCTGTTAGGAGACAAATGTATCCTCTCATCAAGGCTATCCAGAGTGTTCTTTTAATTTTTTGTTAATGTTCCCTGAGTGTTTTTTTTTTTAATGTTCGCTGCAATTAGAACAGTACTATATATTTCGACTTTGGAATTATTGGATTCTCTTAACCTTATCTTCTTAGTGGACTCTTAAATTTATCATATCTCAGAACCTTTCGAATTTATTATATTTAGGGCCCCTTAATTTTTTCATATCTTAGGGCCTCTTAAATTTATTATATCTTAGTACCTTAGAAGGTTAAATCCGACCCTGCCTAAGAAGTGATAAAAATATAATGAATATTATTCCTCATTTAGTTAAAGAAAAAAATTAGGCATTATTACTTATATTTAGCCCCGAAATTCCTTAACTTTTTCTTACCAACATCAAAACAAAATTATCATACATTTATTAAAAAAAATCTAAACAGTTTAATTTTGGGAATTGGTATTGAAAGCATCTTGCATTATAATGAACTGTTACAGAATTAATGATTTTTTTTTTATTTCTTGTGTTGTTGTTTGGGTTGTTTTACCTCTGAGCGGCACTTTTTTTGCACACCATGGGCTAAATGGCCAGGTCACATGGACCCCGAAGGCTCAGAGAAGGTTGGGGGGGAGGGGACCCACTGGAACAGCTGTTGGGAGGACAGATGATAGTAGTTGGGAGGACTTCCGTCAAGGCCATCCAGCGTGTTCTTTAACGTGCACAGGGTATGGCTCTCCCGCACACGGGACCACGGCTTAACGTCCAATCCGACGGACGACGGCCTTTCCAAGCCCATCGGTGTCCCCTACTGACCGTGGGTAGGGCGGGGAATTTTGCGGAGATAATTCTCAACGCTGACCCAGCTGGGACTCGAACCTGGGAACTACAGATTATGAGCCTGGCGCGCTACCGACTGAGCCACCCCCGCCCCAATATTTCTTGTGTAATTATTGTTTTAGTTCAATAGGTTCGGAAGACACACCCATAAGATTACTCTTGTGTGATTTCACTCTGTATTGTTAAATATTTACCGTGAAAATAAAATCACTGCTATTGCTGCTTATAATCATCGACGTAGTTCATCTATGGTTCAACTGATATAACACTTTAAATACACTCTTTGCAGCAGAAATTGCCCCCACTTGGAAGGACATTACAAATAGCGACGCATTTGATAATGGCAGACAACACGCATCGTAAAGATGGTGATTATATTAGTAAGAGACATTAACCCTACGGGAAGGATGTCCAGATCATGACGCGGTACGACATCGAATCAGTTGGGGTTTGAATCAATGACAAAATTGCCATTGGTGCAGTTGATGTTAATGAACAAGGGACCCATGTGGTTATTGACCCCGATTTCATGCTATATAATAAGGGCCCATTCGAATATTTTGCAGCAAGGACCAAGACGAGATAGTATCGACATTGTGTTGAATGGTTATCTGAGGAATATGAGACATTGAAATCTGTAAATTGTCTCGTAGTTCGAGGGTCGGGGATGGCTCAGTCGGTAGCGCGCCAGGCTCGTAATCTGTAGTTCCCAGGTTCGAGTCCCAGCTGGGTCAGCGTTGAGATTTATATCCGCAAAATTCCCCGCCCTGCCCACGGTCAGTAGGGGACACCGATGGGCTTGGAAAGACCGCCGTCCGTCGGATGGGACGTCAAGCCGTGGCCCCGTGTGCGGGAGAGCCATACCCTGTGCACGTTAAAGAACACGCTGGATGGCCTTGACGGGAGGCTACCATCTGTCTTCCAACAGCTGTTCCAGTGGGTCCCCTCCCCCAACCTTCTCTGAGCCTTCGGGGTCCATGTGACCTGGCCATTTAGCCCATGGTGTGCAAAAAAGTGCCGCTCAGAGGTAAAACAACCCAATCCAAAGTCTCGTAGTTCGGCTACAACCTCGGCAGATTGAGACATGACTGCGAGCGACAGTCGCATCAAATCCTTGGGTATTGAATCTTTATAATTTCGATGGGCGAGAAACCAGAGACACAGACTACAAGGATAATTTAAGGTCCACCGCTTCTACATCCTGCCCTCAGTCGGAAAGCGGACACCGATGGGTTTGGAAAGGATGGCCTTTGTCAGATGGGATGAAAAGCCGTGGTTCCGTCTGCAAGAGAGCCATACCCTGTGAACATTAAAAAACACACTGGATAGCCTTGACAAGAGACAACCATCTGTTTCCTAACAGCATTAGGCGTAATCTGCAGTTCACATGTTCGATTCCCAGCTGGGCCAGCATTGAGGTTTATCTCTACAAAACTCCCTGCCCTACCCATGGTCAACAGCAGACACCGATGGGTATGGAAAGGCGACCGTCCATCGGGTGGGACGTTAAGCCGTGTCCCCATGTACGGAAGTACCTTGTAACTTAGCAACACTACAACAAACAGATTCCGATAACACCTGTCTTTCAGCAGTGCTCTTTTTCTGGGGTGGGATGATGATCATCTGCACAGAAACATGTGCCTACATCCAAGATTCAGCAAGAATTCGTGAGCAGGTAAATTACAGTGGCGTGAAAATGCAGCGGGGTCTTTCTAACCTAGCCCGTGCACGTTAAACAATATGTTGGATGACCTTGACGAGAGGCTATCATCTGTCTCCCAACAGCTGTTCCAGTGGGTCCCCTCCCCCCAACCTTCTCTGAGCCCTGGGATCCTTATCACCTGGCCATTTAGCACATTGGGTGCAAAAAAGCACCACTCAGAAGTACAACAACCCAACCCAAATTAGCGGTATTACAATTATTCCCTTTCCCCAAACTTCTCTGAGCTCAGGGCGCCATTTAAGGGGGGGGGGGGGGGAGAGGGTTGACTAAGTCGGTAGCATTCCAGGATGGTAATCTGCAGTTCCCATGTTCGAGTCCACCTCTATTAGCAAAGGGATTTCTCTCCGCGAAACTGCAACCTTATCCTCTGCCAGAAAGGGGACACTGGTGAGCTGGAAAAGGTTACCGCCCGTCGGATGAGATGTAAAGCCATGGCCCAGTGCGAAGGAGAGACACCCTATCACATTAAATAACACGCCAGATGGCCTTGATGCGAAAACACTAGAAGTCTCCTAACATCTGTCCAGTGGGTCTCTTTCCTCAACCTTCTCTAAACCTTTGTGATCCTTGTTACCTGGGCATTTAGCCCATTGTGTGTAAACCCACTGTTTCTGCAACCCATCTGGCAATAATAGTATATTAAAACGCATGTTGAAGGATCTTGTCCCTGGACACACGACGTAGATATGGTATTAGTAGTAGTTGGATGATGCATCCACCTACAGTCGAGTGTTTAGAGTTCCATCGAGGAACACCAGAAATGTCCGACTGTGACAACTGATGTCACTCCATACTAGGAGGCCATGTGTTTGGTGTGGCACTCCCGAACACTGGATGAATTGTCCCTTTCACAACCTGATCTATAGATTTGCAACCAGCTGCTGTTGACACCCAGACAGAAGCGGGATTCATTACCAAAGATCACATGACACAATTCGCCATAGCAGTTTACACTCTTGGCACCACACGCAATAGACTTTGGCGGCTCTGGGAAGACAATGCCAGACCGTACGTTGTTCACCGTACACGTAGGTCATTTCATGCAGTTTCCGGTTGATGGTAGCAGCGATATGACCTCTGCCACCTTGAAACGAATTTGGCACAAAGTCAGTGATTCTGTTCTTGTGGTCAGTTGCCGAATGCGTCTCTCTGTACTTACCGATGTTCTTTCGACGTTCCCGATCCCATGCGGTAGATAATAGTGTGATCTTGATAGTACTGTCACGTGGGGCAGGGTTGGGGTTGGGTTGTTTTACCTCTGAGCGGCACGTTTTTGCACACAATGGGCTAAATGGCCAGGTCACATGAACACCGAAGGCTCAGAGAAGGTTGGGGGAGGGGACCCACTGGAACAGCTGTTGGGAGACAGATGGTAGCCTCCCGTCAAGGCCATCCAGCGTGTTCTTTAAGGTGCATAGGGTATGGCTCTCCCGTACACGGGGCCACGGCTTAACGTCCCATCCGACGGACGGCGGCCTTTCCAAGCCCATCGGTGTCCCCTACTGACCGTGGGCAGGGCGGGGAATTTTGCGGAGATAAATCTCAACGCTGACCCAGCTGGGACTCGAACCTGAGAACTGCAGATTACGAGCCTAGCCCGCTACCGACTGAGCCACCCCCGCCCCTCGTAGGGCAGGAGTGGGGCAGTCTGAAGCGCGCCAGGCTCGTAATCTGCAGTTTCCAGGTTCATGTCCCAGCTGGGTCAGTGTTGAGATTTATCTCCGCAAAACTCTATGCCCTGCTCACCGTCAGTAGGGGACGCTGATGGGCTGGAGTGCGAGAGATGGACCCGTGTGCGGGACAGCCATACCTTGTGGACGTTAAAGAATATGCTGGATGGCCTTGACGGAAGGCTACCATCTGTCTCCCAACATCTTTTCCAGTGGGTCTCCTCCCCCCAACCTTCTTTTAGCCTTCGGGGTCCTTGAGACCTGACTATTTAACCCATTGTGTGCAAAACAGTGCCACTCAGAGGTAAAACAACTCAAATCTTTAATTACTGATACGCACTATAACAGATTCCGATAACATCTGTCTTTCAGCAGCGCTTCTTTTTTGAGGTGGGATGATGATCATCTGTACAGAAACATGTGCCTTCATCCAAGGTTCAGCAAGAATTCATGAGTGGATTAATTTCAGTGGCGTGAAATGCAGTAAACTAAAGTTGTTGAAAGTGAATATTTAGAGAGCTTCGATTGACGTCGATTTCTCCGGTATTTATGTTATTCATATAAAGCTTATTTCCAGAGCTTAAAGTCCAAGACTCAAGAATCCAAATACTCAGGACAGAATGTACAATGGGGAGGGGGTGGCTCAGTCGGTAGCGCGCCAGGCTCGAGTCTCAGCTGGGTCAGCGTTGAGATTAATCTCCTCAAAATTACCCGCCCTGCCTACGGTCAGTAGGGGACACCGATGGGCTTGGAAATACCGCCATCGTCGGATGGGGCGTTAAGCCGTGGCCCCGTGTGCGGGGGAGACATACCCTGTGCACGTTAAAGAACACGCTGGATAGCCTTGACGGGAGGCTACCATCTGTCTCCCAAGAGCTGTTCCAGTGGGTCCCCTCCCCCAACTTTCTCTGAACCTTCGGGGTCCATGTGACCTGGCCATTTAGCCCATGGTGTGCAAATAAAAGTGCTGCTCAGAGGTAAAACAACCCAACCCAACCCAGAATATGCAAATGGCATAGCTATGAAACACTCTCTTCCCTGCATTCTCTTCAAATGGAGGAGTAAACATGAAGGATTAAATAGGGAAACTTGCTTATCTGCCTCGAGGGGCATCATCTATCAGGCCATGCAACAGAATAAATAAATAATGCACTGACAAATAAGACTTTTTGTTTAAAATATTGCAATAAATTTTTACATCTTTGAAATGTATATTCTTGTATTTCTATTAAATTTTGAAAGTGAAAAGTTACGTATATTTTGAAAATAATCACAGTGGCAGTTGATAAAAAAAAATTTGAAATACAGTTATTGAACTTATTTCTGGTAATTTTTCCGTTGAAATGTACAAGGGTTTATCAAAATAATGGAAACACGAACCGCGACTGGAGTACACGCAATGAGCGTATGCATATCACAGGAACGACATAATCCGCGATGTGAGGTACGTAAAGGGAAGAAGTACGATGTTAGTTCACGTATCAGTGCCACAGGCGCAGGTGAAACAGCTGTTGTGGTGGGTTGTTTTACCTCTGAACGGCACTTTTTTGCACACCATGGGCTAAATGGCCAGGTCACATGGACCCCGAAGGCTCAGAGAAGGTTGGGGGAAGGGACCCACTGGAACAGCTGTTGGGAGACAGATGGTAGCCTCCCGTCAAGGCCATCCAGCGTGTTCTTTAACGTGCACAGGGTATGTCTCTCCCGCACACGGGGCCACGGCTTAACGTCCCATCCGACGGACGGCGGCCTTTCCAAGCCCATCGGTGTCCCTTACTGACCGTGGGCAGGGCGGGGAATTTTGCGGAGATAAATCTCAACGCTGACCCAGCTAGGACTCGAACCTGGGAACTACAGATTACGAGCCTGGCGCGCTACCGACTGAGCCACCCCCGCCCCTACTGTTGTGGTGTAATTGTCGCCAATGTCAGATCTCAGTGACCTCCAAAAAGGCATGATCATTGGTGCGCGTCTTGCAGGAGTTTCAGTAACCAGAACGGCGGAAATAGTAGGTGTAACACGAGGAACTGTATCGAAGAATATGACTACCTATCAAAAAGGACAAGGTGTTGCCTCCAAACGTGCAAATTGTGGACGCTATATGAAATTGTCAGATAGGGATAGGCGAACGTTGGCACGGATTGTACAACCGAAGTACAAGACCACGGCATCGCAAATAGCAGCAGAGTTTAACACCAGTCGGAATGATCCAGTTTCCGTCATAACAGTTCGTCGGGAACTTCATAGTGCCGATATTTATGGCCGTGCTGCAATCTACAAATCTCTGATTGCCAATATCAATGCAACAAACGAATAAGGTGGTGCAAAGGACATAAAAACTGGGATGCTAAAGACTGGCAACGTATCATTTGGTCGGATGAATCGTGCTACACATCGTATACTCCACCACTGATAGAGCGTATGTCTGTCGAAAACTTGCAGAAGCGAACCACCCCGACTGTTTGGTTCCGACTGTGAAGCATGGAGATGGATCCCTGATTCTGTGCCACATCATGGCATTCCTTACGCCATTAGTTATTCTGCAGGGTCGTGTCACACTCGCATATCCTGAGAATGAATGCGCAATGTACGAATACATTCTCGGGGACCACTGCAATCAATGTTGCGGGCATTGTTCCCTAAAGACCGGGCCGGGGGTGGCTCAGTCGGTAGCGCGCCAGGCTCGTAATCTGTAGTTCCCAGGTTCGAGTCCCAGCTGGGTCAGCGTTGAGATTTATCTCCGCAAAACTCCCCGCCCTGCCCACGGTCAATAGGGGACAACGATGGGCTTGGAAAGGCCGCCGTCCGTCGGATGGGACGTTAAGCCGTGGCTCCGTGTGCGGGAGAGCCATACCCTGTGCACGTTAAAGAACACGCTGGATGGCCTTGACGGGAGGCTACCATCTGTCTCCCAACAGCTGTTCCAGTGGGTCCCCTCCCCCAACCTTCTCTGAGCCTTCGGGGTCCATGTGACCTGTCCATATAGCCCATGGTGTGCAAAAAAGTGCCGCTCAGAGGTAAAACAACCCAAATCCCTAAAGACCGTCGCTGGTTTCAAGCCGATCGAAGCATGTTAAGTTGTAGTTTGCAAAGTATGAGAATGAGGTACAGCAGCTACCCTGGCCACCTTAATCTCCAGACCTTAATATTATTGAACATTTGTGGGAATATCTGGTGCACAAGGTCAGATCACACTTTCCACCTCCAGCACATTATTCCTAGGGCACAGTTGGGCCATATTTTACAGGAAGAATGGTTCCACATTCCATTATCGTGTGTGCATGATTTGTATAAGTCTATTCCACGTTAGCTGTCCCATGGCCCAGTAGTTAGCACGCTTGGCTACTGATCTAAGGGACCTGGGTTCGAGCCCCGGGTAAGGCATGGATGTATGTGTCGTTTTTCTGCTGAGGTCCTGCCATCCTCTCAGACCTTCTACTCTGTCATATAAACTGACAGGCTCCTGCCAGATCTCTGTGGCAAGCAGCTGCTTGAGGGGATATTTATTTTTATTTATTTTTTTTATTCCACGTTGAATTGCGTCTGTTCTGAAAGCCCGAGGTGGCCTATAGCTTATTAATAAAACGTTCTTCACCGACAGTAGGTGTTTCCATTATTTCGATAAACCGTGTATATGTGCCCTTATATTAGGATTTTTAAAGCCCTTATTTAAACGAAATGTCCCGTTAAATAAATTACAAAAGTTATCCACTTTCACAAAATGTCCGTTGGCAAATTTCGTGTCACGTGACACGAAGGTTGCCAGATCACTAATTTAAAAAAAAAATCGTTGCCGGATATTTTTTCTGAATTCTGTAATCTACCATAATGTTCGGATACTTTTTTGAGCGACTGTACGTTTTTAAATCAAGTAAGAAAAGTTTTTTGACAGTCGGGTATTCCTTTCAAATATCCGTAAGGTTTGAGCATTAAAAATTCTTTCTTATATATTTCAGAACTTGAAACACATATAATTTCCTTATTTGTAAAATACCTAATTAATTTGCATACATTTGGAACGCTTTCAAATTTTCTCAGTTTCATCATGCATCTGATTACGTGGTTCTACACATAGTGTAATGGTTTGATTGTTGTCAAATAGACTCCACCCCACGATAATAAACCATATAGCAAATAAGATTTAATCCAAGAAAAGTATATAATTTTTAATAAAGATAAATATATAAGTTTCCGGATATAATAAATTTTAGGTATAATGCAGTTAATTTAACAACATCAGATATTTGTATTTTCCAGGACATCTTTCTATCAATAAAAGTACCCAAATATTTATAGCATTCAACCCCCTCAATTTTGTCATAATTTCAATTTTTCTCCAACACAAAATTCAGAGTGGAAAATCACCCTGTCACGAAAAAAAAATATCTGATTTTCTCTTTGTCAAATAAAAAATTATTTCGTTTTCTTTGTATTTCAAAAGGGTTTATTGACTTTTAACCACGTTCTTATTTCTATGCAGTGACTGTTTACATTCTCTAAAATTTGAATTTCGTCTCCAGAATATATTAGTGCAGCATCATCTGCAAAATGAAATTATTTTACCATTCAAATCCAATGTACAGAAGTCATTTATATAAAGCAAAGAAAAAGGTCCAAATTTTCAAATTTTAACTTTTTGCTTCCTATTCATTAAATAGCTCCTAATCCATGAACGCAAATTTCCCCTAACACCACAGGTTTTTAACTTTTCTAATAATGTCTCATGATTCAGGGAATCAGAAGCTTTTTTCAAATCCAAAAAAAAAAAACAACTGTGTTTACATTTTGATTTAAGTTTCTGTAGATTTGCGTGGTCATTTCTAAAATCGCAGTTTAGGTATTCAAACCTTTTCGAAATCCAAATTGGTTTGGGGCAGATAAATTATGCACATCCCAAAAAGTTAATGTTTTTTTAACAATTTTTCAAGAATCATAGAAAACGTTGATAGAAGCGAAATTGGTCTGTAATTTTCCAATGACTAAGTGTCACCATTTTTTAACACTGGAATAATTAAAGCAGTTTTCAAAATTTCAGGAAAAACATTTTCTACGAAAGAAAAATTTACAAATTTAGAAAATAAAATTCTAATTTCCGGAAAAATATTTTTAATAGTGTTAACTGTAATTTCGTCCGAACCAGGTGATTTTTCCCTCCTTTAGTTCCTTGATTGTATCAAAAATTTCTTGTTCTGGTAATATAAGGGAAAAAATAGAATTAGGCATTTTAAATTTTAAATAACTTATTATCTCTTCTATTTTGGTTTCATTATGTAGATTTTGTTTATATAATGAAGAAATTACCCCCAGTAAAATAATTATTAAATTTATTAACAAATTCCTGCGGCTTTTCATCAAACCGAAGTAAATGATTTCTATCTGTGATAATTTGGGGAGAATTGACCTTTACTTTTCTTCCGTCACATATTTCGTTGATAGTTTCCCAATTTTTTCTACTATTATTTCCATTTTTTATAAAAATATTTTTATAATAATCATTTTAACTTCTCTAATAACATTAGTTAACATATTTTTATATCTTCTATAGTAGTCATTTTCATCCAATTTTTTGGATTTAGATCTTTTATATAAATTTCTTTTAAAATTGATTGAATTAACAATAGCTTCTGTTATCCATGGTTTGAGTTTTTTAATTTTCTTTTTAGAGTACTTAATCTGCGCATCTTTAATTAATAGAGTTAATTCCCTTAGAAATGCATCAAATGCTAAATTCACATTTACCTGTCTCTCGACATGATCCCATGACTTTTTCTGATAATAACTTTTTCAATTTAGTATATTGAATCTTAGTAAAATTTGTAGAAAGCTTTTCTGTAGAACCATCTCTAAAAAAAACACACTTTATATTACTTCCAGCAAAAAAATGATCTGAGATGTCAATTTTAACAATATATGTAGTAAGAATATTAAATCTAAAATTTCAAATGTAAAGATGATCTAGGCATGTTTTACTACTTACCCTAGTAACAGAAGCATGACAGGAATGGAAACCATTTGAATTTATCATTTATAAAAAAATTATTTTCTGTGGATCATCAGAAAATAAATCCAAGTTAAAATCTTTTGTCATTATCATACTATTTCGTTCAACGCAGTTAAGCCATGTTGCCAGTTCATCAATAAATTCTATTTTATTGAATTCATGAGCTCTATAGATTGCAACGAGGCCAAGTTCGTAATTGAATGCTTTTATATGCAATTCCACTAATTCAGCAGTTTTAAAATCAGAAAAAACCTGGTTCACTTCCCATCCTTCTTTAATGTAAACAATTACTCCACCTGAACTTTTTTCTCCCTTCATTTATAGTATTCTTTTTATCCGTCTATTTTATATAAGGCCATTTCCCCTTCTTTCACCCAAATCTCAGTAAGTACTATAATTTCTGGTTTTAATTCAATTAAGTTTAGGAATACCACAAAATGATCAAATTTTTTTTCAACTTTCTTATATTTTCCTGTAAAATGTTTATTCCACAGCCCCAACAAAAATAATTTTTATCATAATCATTTTTTATCAATTTCAATGACATTAGAAAAATAATCATTATCATATATAATTCTTCATTTTCATCATCATCTGTAATACTCCGAACATCATCAGAACCAAAATCAGAAACAGTAACATCATTCTGCAGGTCATAAGACAAAAAATTAGCCATTGTATATACATTTTGTATTTCATAATAATTAAATTCACGCCATTCATTTTCACAATAATTAAATATTACACTCATAATACTTAACTATTTCAGGTTATCCAGATCCTGAGAGTTCTTAATTCTAACCGAACCAGAACTTTTTTCTTTTTGCATAAAAATCTTAAGAGTCTCTGACTCAAACGTACTTGTAGTCCACCTCGCGCTGTTTTTCCTTTGCCTTAAATAATAGCTGTTTGTTTTTCTTGCGTCAAGTGATCATTAATATAAACTCTTCCATCTTCATATCGATCATCAATTTCTTTCGCTGTTAGTTCCTTTTTTTCTTTCCAGGCTCTAGTCCAAAGACCTTTAGTCTTCTTTGATTCAAATTGTACGATGATAGGTTTTATTTTATTTTTATTTGAAGCTGGCACCCTATGAGCAGCCTCCGCATCCAGATGTTTTGTCTCAAATTTCAGTTTCTGAGCAAAATTTTCAACAATTTGCAGAATATTTTCCTTTCCTCTCTCAGGAAAACCAACCAATTCTATGTTCCACTTTCTGCTATATTGCTGCATTTCATTTAATTTCCATTTCAATTCAAACACCTCTCTTTCCAATTTTTCATTAAATCCATGCATTTCATAATCCATGCATTCCTTTCCATGCATTTCATTTAATTCCTAATTTCAATTCAAACGCCTGTCTTTTTCTTTCTTTGGTCTGACACTGTACTTCAAAAATTTGCTTTAGAAATTTCCTTCAGCATTTTTATGTGTTCATCCAGCTTATTGGAACAAAAGGAAACAATTTTATCAAATGTCTCAATTTCCTGCATGATCTCCTTGCGAAAAGTTTCATTCGTTACCTTAATTTCAGCTTTAAAAATGTGAAACTGCATCTTATTTGATCATCGCTTTCATTCCGAGCTTTCTTATTTGATCATCGCTTTCATTCCGAGCTTTCTTATTTGATCATCGCTTTCATTCCGAGCTTTCTTATTTGATCATCGCTTTCATTCCGAGCTTTCTTATTTGATCATCGCTTTCATTCCGAGCTTTCTTATTTGATCATCGCTTTCATTCCGAGCTTTCTTATTTGATCATCGCTTTCATTCCGAGCTTTCTTATTTGATCATCGCTTTCATTCCGAGCTTTCTTATTTGATCATCGCTTTCATTCCGAGCTTTCTTATTTGATCATCGCTTTCATTCCGAGCTTTCTTATTTGATCATCGCTTTCATTCCGAGCTTTCTTATTTGATCACCGCATTCATTCCGAGCTTTCTTATTTGATCATCGCTTTCATTCCGAGCTTTCTTATTTGATCACCGCATTCATACTTCTTATTCTTCCATTTGTTCCTCTTCTGAGCAGCGTATTGGTGCTGCTTTCCTTTGAAGTTATTTTCTCTTTGAATGGTATTTCTGCCTCTTATTATTTATATTGCTTTCTTATTAGAGCAGCGCATTCATGCTTCTTATTCTTTCCTTTGTTCCTCTTCTGAGCAGCTTATTCCTACTTCTTCCCTTTGAGCATTATTTCTGCTTCTTATTATTTATATTGCTTTCTTATTAGAGCAGCGCATTCATGCTTCTTATTCTTTCCTTTGTTCCTCTTCTGAGCAGCTTATTCCTACTTCTTCCCTTTGAGCATTATTTCTGCTTCTTATTATTTATATTGCTTTCTTATTAGAGCAGCGCATTCATGCTTCTTATTCTTTCCTTTGTTCCTCTTCTGAGCAGCTTATTCCTACTTCTTCCCTTTGAGCATTATTTCTGCTTCTTATTATTTATATTGCTTTCTTATTAGAGCAGCGCATTCATGCTTCTTATTCTTTCCTTTGTTCCTCTTCTGAGCAGCTTATTCCTACTTCTTCCCTTTGAGCATTATTTCTGCTTCTTATTATTTATATTGCTTTCTTATTAGAGCAGCGCATTCATGCTTCTTATTCTTTCCTTTGTTCCTCTTCTGAGCAGCTTATTCCTACTTCTTCCCTTTGAGCATTATTTCTGCTTCTTATTATTTAAATTGCTTTCTTATTAGAGCAGCGCATTCATGCTTCTTATTCTTTCCTTTGTTCCTCTTCTGAGCAGCTTATTCCTACTTCTTCCCTTTGAGCATTATTTCTGCTTCTTATTATTTATATTGCTTTCTTATTAGAGCAGCGCATTCATGCTTCTTATTCTTTCCTTTGTTCCTCTTCTGAGCAGCTTATTCCTACTTCTTCCCTTTGAGCATTATTTCTGCTTCTTATTATTTATATTGCTTTCTTATTAGAGCAGCGCATTCATGCTTCTTATTCTTTCCTTTGTTCCTCTTCTGAGCAGCTTATTCCTACTTCTTCCCTTTGAGCATTATTTCTGCTTCTTATTATTTAAATTGCTTTCTTATTAGAGCAGCGCATTCATGCTTCTTATTCTTTCCTTTGTTCCTCTTCTGAGCAGCTTATTCCTACTTCTTCCCTTTGAGCATTATTTCTGCTTCTTATTATTTATATTGCTTTCTTATTAGAGCAGCGCATTCATGCTTCTTATTCTTTCCTTTGTTCCTCTTCTGAGCAGCTTATTCCTACTTCTTCCCTTTGAGCATTATTTCTGCTTCTTATTATTTATATTGCTTTCTTATTAGAGCAGCGCATTCATGCTTCTTATTCTTTCCTTTGTTCCTCTTCTGAGCAGCTTATTCCTACTTCTTCCCTTTGAGCATTATTTCTGCTTCTTATTATTTATATTGCTTTCTTATTAGAGCAGCGCATTCATGCTTCTTATTCTTTCCTTTGTTCCTCTTCTGAGCAGCTTATTCCTACTTCTTCCCTTTGAGCATTATTTCTGCTTCTTATTATTTAAATTGCTTTCTTATTAGAGCAGCGCATTCATGCTTCTTATTCTTTCCTTTGTTCCTCTTCTGAGCAGCTTATTCCTACTTCTTCCCTTTGAGCATTATTTCTGCTTCTTATTATTTAAATTGCTTTCTTATTAGAGCAGCGCATTCATGCTTCTTATTCTTTCCTTTGTTCCTCTTCTGAGCAGCTTATTCCTACTTCTTCCCTTTGAGCATTATTTCTGCTTCTTATTATTTATATTGCTTTCTTATTAGAGCAGCGCATTCATGCTTCTTATTCTTTCCTTTGTTCCTCTTCTGAGCAGCTTATTCCTACTTCTTCCCTTTGAGCATTATTTCTGCTTCTTATTATTTATATTGCTTTCTTATTAGAGCAGCGCATTCATGCTTCTTATTCTTTCCTTTCTTCCTCTTCTGAGCAGCTTATTCCTACTTCTTCCCTTTGAGCATTATTTCTGCTTCTTATTATTTATATTGCTTTCTTATTAGAGCAGCGCATTCATGCTTCTTATTCTTTCCTTTGTTCCTCTTCTGAGCAGCTTATTCCTACTTCTTCCCTTTGAGCATTATTTCTGCTTCTTATTATTTATATTGCTTTCTTATTAGAGCAGCGCATTCATGCTTCTTATTCTTTCCTTTGTTCCTCTTCTGAGCAGCTTATTCCTACTTCTTCCCTTTGAGCATTATTTCTGCTTCTTATTATTTAAATTGCTTTCTTATTAGAGCAGCGCATTCATGCTTCTTATTCTTTCCTTTGTTCCTCTTCTGAGCAGCTTATTCCTACTTCTTCCCTTTGAGCATTATTTCTGCTTCTTATTATTTAAATTGCTTTCTTATTAGAGCAGCGCATTCATGCTTCTTATTCTTTCCTTTGTTCCTCTTCTGAGCAGCTTATTCCTAGTTCTTCCCTTTGAGCATTATTTCTGCTTCTTATTATTTATATTGCTTTCTTATTAGAGCAGCGCATTCATGCTTCTTATTCTTTCCTTTGTTCCTCTTCTGAGCAGCTTATTCCTACTTCTTCCCTTTGAGCATTATTTCTGCTTCTTATTATTTATATTGCTTTCTTATTAGAGCAGCGCATTCATGCTTCTTATTCTTTCCTTTGTTCCTCTTCTGAGCAGCTTATTCCTACTTCTTCCCTTTGAGCATTATTTCTGCTTCTTATTATTTATATTGCTTTCTTATTAGAGCAGCGCATTCATGCTTCTTATTCTTTCCTTTGTTCCTCTTCTGAGCAGCTTATTCCTACTTCTTCCCTTTGAGCATTATTTCTGCTTCTTATTATTTAAATTGCTTTCTTATTAGAGCAGCGCATTCATGCTTCTTATTCTTTCCTTTGTTCCTCTTCTGAGCAGCTTATTCCTACTTCTTCCCTTTGAGCATTATTTCTGCTTCTTATTATTTATATTGCTTTCTTATTAGAGCAGCGCATTCATGCTTCTTATTCTTTCCTTTGTTCCTCTTCTGAGCAGCTTATTCCTAGTTCTTCCCTTTGAGCATTATTTCTGCTTCTTATTATTTATATTGCTTTCTTATTAGAGCAGCGCATTCATGCTTCTTATTCTTTCCTTTGTTCCTCTTCTGAGCAGCTTATTCCTACTTCTTCCCTTTGAGCATTATTTCTGCTTCTTATTATTTATATTGCTTTCTTATTAGAGCAGCGCATTCATGCTTCTTATTCTTTCCTTTGTTCCTCTTCTGAGCAGCTTATTCCTACTTCTTCCCTTTGAGCATTATTTCTGCTTCTTATTATTTATATTGCTTTCTTATTAGAGCAGCGCATTCATGCTTCTTATTCTTTCCTTTGTTCCTCTTCTGAGCAGCTTATTCCTACTTCTTCCCTTTGAGCATTATTTCTGCTTCTTATTATTTATATTGCTTTCTTATTAGAGCAGCGCATTCATGCTTCTTATTCTTTCCTTTGTTCCTCTTCTGAGCAGCTTATTCCTACTTCTTCCCTTTGAGCATTATTTCTGCTTCTTATTATTTATATTGCTTTCTTATTAGAGCAGCGCATTCATGCTTCTTATTCTTTCCTTTGTTCCTCTTCTGAGCAGCTTATTCCTACTTCTTCCCTTTGAGCATTATTTCTGCTTCTTATTATTTATATTGCTTTCTTATTAGAGCAGCGCATTCATGCTTCTTATTCTTTCCTTTGTTCCTCTTCTGAGCAGCTTATTCCTACTTCTTCCCTTTGAGCATTATTTCTGCTTCTTATTATTTATATTGCTTTCTTATTAGAGCAGCGCATTCATGCTTCTTATTCTTTCCTTTGTTCCTCTTCTGAGCAGCTTATTCCTACTTCTTCCCTTTGAGCATTATTTCTGCTTCTTATTATTTATATTGCTTTCTTATTAGAGCAGCGCATTCATGCTTCTTATTCTTTCCTTTGTTCCTCTTCTGAGCAGCTTATTCCTAGTTCTTCCCTTTGAGCATTATTTCTGCTTCTTATTATTTATATTGCTTTCTTATTAGAGCAGCGCATTCATGCTTCTTATTCTTTCCTTTGTTCCTCTTCTGAGCAGCTTATTCCTACTTCTTCCCTTTGAGCATTATTTCTGCTTCTTATTATTTATATTGCTTTCTTATTAGAGCAGCGCATTCATGCTTCTTATTCTTTCCTTTGTTCCTCTTCTGAGCAGCTTATTCCTACTTCTTCCCTTTGAAGCTATTTTCCCTTTGAGTTGTATTTCTTCTTCTTATTTTTTTTATATTATTTTCTTATTTGATCACCGCATTCATGCTTCTTATCCTTCATTTTGTTTCTGCTCTGAGCAGCACATTCCTGCTGCTTATCGTGAAAGCTATTTTCCCTTTGAGTCGCACATTTTTTTGCTTCTTATTTTGTTTATGTTTTTATCCCCTTCGAAGAGCGCGTTGATGCTCCTTATCCTTCACTTTGCTTCTTCTCTGAGCAGTGCATTTTTGCTTCAAAATGATCTGATAAAAAGAAAAGCTTCATCGTTACCTTTTTGCTGAAGTGTGGGCTATTTTTATCAATTGGTTGTGGCAAGAAGTGGTTTCAGCGTCGTTCTTTTGACAAGCGGTTTGCTGAGGTGGAGGAGGAGGATGAGTAGGAGGAGCGATGTCGGTAATTTTCACTGCAATATTTCCAAACGAGAAAAGGAAGGAAAAAGGAAAATTCCAAAAGCCTCAAATCCGAGATTCTTACTTCATCCATCATTCGTGATTGCTATCGATCACGTGTCACGAACATAACAGCGAAATGAGGGATCGGCGTTCTTGAATAGAAAATTGAAACGTAAAAAACAACTTTATAAGTTAAAAAATGTATTTTTTGTATTAATCGGAGGTTTTTTTTCGTACTAAAAATGAAAGATTAATACATTCAGTTAGTGTTTTAATAACCCGCGAGTACCGATGAATGGGGCGCGAGGGTGGTCGGTAGCGCTTCGAATTTCTAATCTGTAATTCGAGACCCAACTGTGCCAGCTTTGAGATTTATCTCCGCAAAATTCCCTGCCCTCTGTCAGTAGGGGACACCAATGAGCTCAGAAAGGGCGTCATCCGTCGGATGGGACGTTAACTCGTGGTTCCATGAGCGCGAAGCCATACCCTCTTCTTCTCCCTACGTTAAAGAACATTCTGCATTGCCATGAGGAGAAACTACCATCTGTCTCCCAACAGTTGTACAGTGTGTCCCCTTCCTCGAATCTTCTCTGAGCCCTCGGGATCCTTGTGACCTGGACATTAAGCTCATGTGCAAAAAAAGTGCCGCTCCGAGGGAAAACAATCCAACTCTACTTACAACATTTGGATTATTTTTCACCTTGTATCTTAGTTGGCCTAAGAGAAAACATTAGACAAAGTAAGACACAATATTTAGATTATGCAGATGATTTAGACCTGCTGGCTAATGATGTTGATAAGATGAATTCTTTCATTAGGGCTGTTGATGATGTTTGATGATAAACAGAGAAAAAAAAAACTAAAGTAAGGAAAATTGCTCAAGCAGATGGCGCTTCAGTTGCTTTGAATGGCTGCACTCTCGATCAAGTGTCTCAGGTTAATTATCTTGGGAGATATGTGACAGATACTGGTGATGTGCGATATCATGAGTTAAATAGAAGAATAGAGACTGCCGCTGGGATTTTTAAGAATCTATGGAGAGTGTGGAAAAATAGGCGTATACACCTAAAGACTAAATTCAGGTTGTATAATAGTTTGGTTCTTTCTAAGGTTAATTATGATAGTGAAACTTGGACGCTTTGTAAACAAGATAACAAGAAACTTGATGCCTTTGAATCTAGATGATTACGTAGTATTTTGGGCATTAGGTGGTTTGACTTTGTAAATAATGAGGAGGTTAGAAGGAGTCATCAATTTCCTTTGAGCAACATTTTGTGCAGAGAGAGACTGCGTGGGTTTGGCCATGTTGCCCGTATGTATAGCTACAGATTGGCAAACAGGGTTATGAAGAACAGTGTGCCTAAAAGTTAAGGAAAATGAGGATACATAGGATGCGATGGGCAGACAATGTCTAACAGGATATTTATAGAATTGGACTACAGTGGCCAAATGCAGCAGCTGGAGCTCAAGACAGATGTCTGGAGAGGAAAATTACAGTCTGGTGGAAACTCCTTAGCCCATGGCTGCATGAGGATTTTGTGCGTATATATGCATCTTAGTTTTACTCTTATAAGCTTATTATATTTCATTCATGAAAACAATTAAAATTTTTAATTTATTGGTTTTGTAATGTAGCTTTCAGTTGACATCAAAGTTTTTATTACACTAAGAATGAGTATCAGTTGATATTAAAGAATTTAATTCACACAATGGAAGACTCCCGATTGATATTAATGTTTTTAGCGGGCACAGAATTGAGTTATTTTACATCTAAAAGGCACTCTTTTTGCACACAATATGTCTAAATGGCCAGATCAAAAGTATCCCAAGGACACAGAGAAGGTTTGGGGAAGAGGACCCACAGGAGGCAGTAGCCATATGTCAAGGCTATCCAGCTTGTTCTTTAACCCTATAGGGTATGGCTCTCGTGCGGTGGTTCCCGTATTGCACACGGGACTGTGCAATACGTCCGTGCAGTGTGGTACCGTATGCACACGGAACCCCACCTTTACATCCCATCAGACCGACGCCAGCATTTCCAAGCTCATCAGGGTCCCTTTTCTGAACGAGCGGAGGGAGAAGGGAATTTATTGGAGATGATTCTCAACGCTGGCTCAGGTTGTACTCGAACTTGGGAACTATCGATTATGAGCCTAGCATGCTACTCCCACTCCCACGGTCATAGAAAATTGTTAACTTATGAATGTCTAATCAGACAAATAATATCCCCCTTTCCTCCAACTGACAAAGGTACCTTCCTTTTCATCCGTGAGAAGATTGCGAAGATTGAGAAAAAATCTTAATCTTGAACTTCATAAGCTTACTTAGAGGGGTGATGGTTGGTTCAGTCAATAGTACTCCAGGCTCAGTCAATAGTACTCTAGGATCAGTCAATAGTAGTCCAGACTTAGCCAACAGTACCCCAGACTCAATCAATAATACTCCAGGCTCAGCCAATAGTACTCCAGGCTAAGTCAATAGTGCTCCAGACTCAGTCAATAGTACCCCAGACTCAGTCAATAATACTTCAGGCTCAGCAAATAGTACTCCAGGCTCAGCCAATAGTATTCCAGGCTAAGTCAATAGTGTCCCAGGCTCAGTCAATAATACTCCAGACTCAGTCAATAGTACACCAGGCTCAGCAAATATACTCCAGGCTCAGCAAATAGTACTCCAGGCTTAGCCAACAGTACTCCAGGCTCAGTCAATAGTACCCCAGACTCAGCCAATAGTATCAGGCTCAGCCAATATACTCCAGGCTTAGCCAATAGTACCCCAGATTCAGTCAATAATACTTCAGGCTCAGCCAATAGTACTCCAGGCTAAGTCAATAGTGCTCCAGACTCAGTCAATAATACCCCAGACTCAGTCAATAGTACCAGGCTCAGCCAATAGTACTCCAGGCTTAGCCAATAGTACTCCAGGCTTAGCCAATAGTACTCCAGGCTTAGTCAATAGTACTCCAGGCTTAGCCAATAGTACTCCAGGCTCAGTCAATAGTACTCCAGGCTCGTAAACTGCAATTCTCAGGTTCTGATCCTAACTGTGCCAGCATTCAGATTTCTCCCCTCCACTTTCCCTCCACCTCCCACTTTCCCTCAGTGATAAAGGGGACTTGATGGGCTTGGAAAGTTGCCGTCGTTATTTTCGTGTTAATGGGGACCGGAGCATTAACGAATCCAACCTTAAAGAGGACTATCTATTAGTCTCTTAATTACATTGTTGTTACGCCCCGTACCGATCTATGCCTCAGACTTGCTGCGCTAAGTGCCGTGTAGAAAGATGACCAACAATTAAAGCACGAGGGTAGTGGATGGACGACACAGTTTAGTTACCTTCACCTACATTTGCGTGCTGGGGATCCTTCGCTGCTTTGCTACTGCAAACATTCATACAATGAGGCTGGAAATCTGCGCTTCACAGAAATCACTTTACCGACCTAAAACTCGGCGAGAGGATATTTAAATCTTGACTACTCCTGATTCACGCAGAATCGAACCCTCTTCTTAAGGGTTTTGTTTTTGAGAAAGAGTGGCGTCCCTTGACGCGCATTAAACTTCCAACAATAAAACTACAATAATAAATAAATTTGAGGGACATGATATTATATGGGACGTTAAGCCATGTCTTCATGTTCAAGAGATCCATATCTTGGGTTAGGTTGTTTTACCTCTGAGCGGCACTTTTTTGCACACCATGGGCTAAATGGCCAGGTCACATGAACCCCGAAGGCTCAGAGAAAGTTGGGGGAGGGGATCCACTGGAACAGCTGTTGGGAGACAGATGGTAGCCTCCCGTCAAGGCCATCCAGCGTGTTCTTTAACGTGCACAGGGTATGGCTCTACCGCACACGGGCCACGGCTTAACGTCCCATCCGACGGACGGCGGCCTTTCCAAGCCCATCGGTGTCTCCTACTGACCGTGGGCTGGGCGGGAAATTTTGCGGAGATAAATCTCGGCGCTGACCCAGTTGGGACTCGAACCTGGGAACTACAGATTACGAGCCTGGCGCGCTACCGACTGAGCCACCCCCGCCACCCCATATCTTGGTTCGCTCTCTATAATAACACTGAATCGTGTGTGAGAGTTGGTAAGGCTTGTAGCAATTAATTTACAATTGCTTCTGGTATTCGACAAGGGTGCATTTTGTCTCTTTTTCTCTTTAATTTGGGTATTGATTATGTTATTTTAATATTTGGAAAATGCCCAATTTCCTAATTTGCAAAATATTTACGTTTATTAGACTATCATATTTTCTCATTTGCCATATACATCTAACAGTATGATTTTGAGCGTATTGGAGAGCTTTGATTATGGTCCAACACGCACCTCCCCAAGATAATAAGCCTTGTAACTGGTACGATTTAACCAAAGAGAAATATAACATTTTTAGAACAGAAGAATTCACAAAGCTATGAATATAATAAATTTTTGGTAACTAGAGTTAATTTTTTAATTACGTTATTTATATGTATTTTCCATGATAAACTTCGATCAATGCAAACACCTAAATACTTATAACTGTTGAATGGAAAACAATTTTATTATTAGGATGATTTAGCCCTTTTGACAAATGATGTTGATGAGATGAACTCTTTCATTCCAACTATTGATGAGACTGGTAATAGAATAGGTTTGGTGATAAACTAAAGTGATGAAATTTGGTTAGGCAGGCTGTGGTTCAGTTAATCTGAATGGTTGCAGTCTTGAGGAGATGTCACAATTTAATTATCTTGGGAGCTATGTAACAGATAATGGTGATGTGCGGCATGAGATTAACAGACGAATAGGGATTGCTGCCGAGACTTTTAAGAATCTATGGAGAGTATGGAGAAATTGGCTATACACCTAAAAACTAAAATTAGTCTGTATAATAGTTTGGTTATTTCTACAGTTAGTTATAATAGTGAAACATGGACACTTTGTAAACAAGATAACAGGAAACTTAATGATGCTTTAGATTCTAGATGCTTATGCA
This sequence comes from Ryuthela nishihirai, assembly GCA_038380435.1. Lineage (NCBI taxonomy): Eukaryota > Metazoa > Arthropoda > Arachnida > Araneae > Heptathelidae > Ryuthela > Ryuthela nishihirai. The sequence continues at coordinate 44,707,049 of JAWZYU010000028.1, forward strand.
TTAGAAATAATTAATTATTTTGTTTTGATACCAAATACCCAAATATTATTAATTTTGGGTATTTGGTGGTTCAACTTTGTAAGTAATGATGAGGTTAGGCAAAGGAGTTGGCAACCTCCTTTAAGCAGCACATCGTGCAGATAAAGACTCCGGTGGTTTGGCCATGTTGTCCGTATGAATAACTATAGATTAGCGAATACGGTTATGAAGTTTTCTTAAAGGCCTCAGAAAGATGGATGGATGAATCAGAAAGAAGGATGCGGTGGACAGACAACATCAAACAGGACCTTGTTAGAATTGGTGTACAGTGGCCAGATGCAGCAGATGTAGCTAAGGACAGATACTTTGGAGAACTAAATTGCACAATCTGGTTGGAGCTCCATAGCTCATGGCTGCTTGAGGATGAAGATGATGACGATGATGACCTGTGTACTTTAAACAACACGCTTGACGGCTTTGACGGCAAGCTTTCATTTGTCTCCTAACAACATCTTTGTGGATCCCCTTCTGCTAGTCTCCTCTGAGAACACTCTGAATGGCCTTGGTAAAAGACTTCCATCTGTCTCCTCTGAGAACACTCTGAATGCCTTGATAAAAGACTTCCATCTGTCTCCTCTGAGAACACTCTGAATGGCCTTGATAAAAGACTTCCATCTGTCTCCTCTGAGAACACTCTGAATGGCCTTGATAAAAGACTTCCATCTGTCTCCTCTGAGAACACTCTGAATGGCCTTGATAAAAGACTTCCATCTGTCTCCTCTGAGAACACTCTAAATGGCCTTGATAAAAGACTTCCATCTGTCTCCTCTGAGAACACTCTGAATGGCCTTGATAAAAGACTTCCATCTGTCTCCTCTGAGAACACTCTGAATGGCCTTGATAAAAGACTTCCATCTGTCTCCTCTGAGAACACTCTGAATGGCCTTGATAAAAGACTTCCATCTGTCTCCTCTGAGAACACTCTGAATGGCCTTGATAAAAGACTTCCATCTGTCTCCTCTGAGAACACTCTGAATGGCCTTGATAAAAGACTTCCATCTGTCTCCTCTGAGAACACTCTGAATGGCCTTGATAAAAGACTTCCATCTGTCTCCTCTGAGAACACTCTGAATGGCCTTGATAAAAGACTTCCATCTGTCTCCTCTGAGAACACTCTGAATGGCCTTGATAAAAGACTTCCATCTGTCTCCTCTGAGAACATTCTGAATGGCCTTGATAAAAGACTTCCATCTGTCTCCTCTGAGAACACTCTGAATGGCCTTGATAAAAGACTTCCATCTGTCTCCTCTGAGAACACTCTGAATGGCCTTGATAAAAGACTTCCATCTGTCTCCTAACAGCTGTTCATGTTCAATAGGTTTCCTTCTTTGATTCACTGTTTCCTTGACAGGAGACTTCCATTTGTCTCCTAGGAACTGGGGCCGGGGTGGCTCAGTCGGTAGCGCGCCAGGCTCGTAATCTGTAGTTCCCAGGTTCGAGTCACAGCTGGGTCAGCATTGAGATTTACCTCCGCAAAATTCCCCGCCCTGCCCACGGTCAGCAGGGGACACTGATGGGCTTGAAAAGGCCGCCGTCCATCGGATGAGACGTTAAGCCGTGGCCCCGTATTCGGGAGAGCCATACCCTGTGTACGTTAAAGAACACGCTGGATGGCCTTGACGGGAGATTTCCAGCTGTTCCAGTGGGTCCCCTCCCCCAACCTTCTCTGAGCTTTTGGGGTCCTTGTGACCTGGCCATTTAGCCCATGGTGTGCAAAGAAGTGCCGCTCAGAGGTAAAACAACCCAACCCAACTCCTAGGAGCTGTCCAGTGAGTCCCCTTCCCCAAGTTTTCTTCGAAAACGGGCTGAAATTGCCCTAGATAGAAGATCTTCATCTTTCTCATAACATATATCCAATGGATCCCCTTCCTTTTCTGAGCCTTCGGGGTCCTTGTGACCTGGCCATTTAGCCCATGGTGTGCAAAAAAGTGCCGCTCAGAGGTAAAACAACCCAACCCAACTCCTAGGAGCTGTCCAGTGAGTCCCTTTCCCCCAGTTTTCTTCGAAAACGGGCTGAAATTGCCCTAGATAGCAGATCTTCATCTTTCTCATAATATATATCCAATGGATCCCCTTCCTTTTCTGAGCCCTTTGGGATCCTTTTGACTTGACACTAGTGATTTTTACTGAGCGATTACAAAGGTGACACACTGTCACCTTTGAAATTACTCACTGAATAATTTGCGTGTTTTTCTACAAAGAACATTTCACTTAGAACTAGCCAACTTGGTAGCAACAAAAACCTCAATTTTTTGTCTCTAATCAAACATTGGCATCTACGATGACTTCTCGAATCACGTTTCAAACATAATTAACAATAACATCCCCCACAAAAAAAAATATTTTCCTTCAACATTTGTAGAAATTTCACGAACTGACAACTGATTCTCACTGTCATTCACACTTTTCTGACCTTCCTCGTTCAAAGCCAAAAAATGTTCCCCTCTAAAAGAGGAAAAAAAATTATAAAGAAAATATAATTCAATAATGCCAATCGTATTAAATCCAACGAGACCAAATCCGGTAGTTTTCTAAGCTGAGTCAACACATCCAGACAAATATTATTTGGTCCGAAAAAAACCGTGGTCTATTTGTAGTGGAAGATAAAAATAGAAAGCTCTGGATAAAGCATACAAAAAAAAAATACAGGAATCCTTTGGTGAATCCGTATCTGGAGAAGAGGGGGGAGGGAGAAGGGGAGGAACAGAGAAAGTAAGATTGGGAGATTGAGAAAAAAGAAAGGCAGGGAAGAAAAAGAAAGGCGGAAAGAAAAGAAAGAAAACTTAGATATCTCGGCATGGTTTTTTTGAACTCATATGATGCCGTTTGAAGGGAGTTCTGCAGGAGAAATAAAGATGGGAGGTGATATATGTGGTTGAGGGAATAACCTCTACGATGCGATAAAGTAAGAAGCTAGGGAAAAAAGCAAACAGGCAAGAATTCGTAATATCTCCAAAATGGACGAATCATCTTTACACTGTAATCTTACCGTTGATGTCGATTCTTAATCTTGCCATCCCATAACCCCACTTCCCTTATCACTCAAACTTTCCTTTTCCTGTAGGGCGGGGTTTGTTTCGGTAGGTAGCCACCTGGCTCGTAATCTGCAGTTCCCAAATTGATACTTGTTTTTGCTAAACCTCAACTGGCTTTCGATGAGAAAGGAGGATACCAATAGGCTTGTGAAAACCCCCGTCGCTTGGATGGGATGTTGAGTCGTGGCCCAGTGTGCAGGAGAGTCTTAATCCGTGAGCGTTAGAGAACACACTGGATAACTTTGACGGGAGGCTTCCTTCTATTCCCTGACAATGTCCAATGGGCTCCCTTCCCCCTAACCTTCTCTGAACCCTTGGGGTCCTTGTGACCTGGCTTTGGCCCAATATGTGAAAAAAAGAACCGCTCAGAGGAAAAACAGCCCAACCCAATCTTCTTTTGAGCTTGCTTCAAATGCTGATAAGAATAAAGTATTTGCACTCCGGGCTTGATAAATTGTTACTTTCGTCCCTCAGGTGAGGAAAATATGGGGAAGAAATCGTGTATGGGACGTCGTTTGGATAGGGGAACTACTGGAGAGCTATTTGAGAGAGTGGAGAACTACTTAAGAGAGTGAATCATTGGAGAGTTATTTGAGAGAGTGAACCATTATTTCAAATAGCTATTTGAGAGAATGAACCATTGGACAGCTATTTCAGAGAGTGAATCATTGGATAGCTATTTGAGAAAGTGAACCATTGAACAGCTATTTGAAGGTGTGAATCATTGGATAGCTATTGGAGAAAGTGAACCATCGGACATCTATTTCAGAGATTGAATCATTGAATAGCTATTTGAGAGAGTGAATCATTGGATAGCTATTTGAGAGAGTGAATCATTGGATAGCTATTTGAGAGATTGAATCATTGAATAGTTATTTGAGAGAGTGAATCATTGGATAGCTATTAGGGAGAGTGAATCATTGGATAGCTATTTGAGAAAGTATACCAATTAGGAGTGATTGAGAAAGTGAACCATTGAACAGCTATTTGAAGGAGTGAATCATTGGATAGCTATTGGAGAAAGTGAACCATCGGACATCTATTTGAGAGATTGAATCATTGAATAGCTATTTGAGAGAGTGAATCATTGGATAGCTATTTGAGAGAGTGAATCATTGGATAGCTATTTGAGAGATTGAATCATTGAATAGTTATTTGAGAGAGTGAATCATTGGATAGTTATTAGGGAGAGTGAATCATTGGATAGCTATTTGAGAAAGTAAACCAATTAGGAGTGATTGAGAAAGTGAAGCATTGAACAGCTATTTGAGGGAGTGAATCATTGGAAAGCTATTGGAGAAACTGAACCATCGGACAGCTACTTGAGAGATTGAATCATTGAATAGCTATTTGAGAGAGTGAATCATTGAATAGCTATTTGAGAGAGTGAATCTTGGATAGCTATTTGAGAGCGTGAATTATTGGACAGCTATTTGAGAGAGTGAATCATTGGAGAGCTATTTGAGAGAGTCGTGGCCCAGTGTGATATTGTATCCATAACAGGACTCAGGAATATCTTTGGATAGCTCAGGAATATTATTGGATAGCTCAGGAATATTATTGGATAGCTCAGGAATATTATTGGATAGCTATTGGAGAAAGTGAACCATCGGACAGCTATTTGATAGATTGAATCATTGAATAGCTATTTGAGAGAGTGAATCATTGGACAGTTTTTTGAGAGGGATCATTGGATAGCTATTTGAGAGAGTGAATCATTGGATAGCTATTTGAGAGAGTGAATCATTGTACAGCTATTTGAGAGAGTGAATCATTGGACAGCTATTTGAGAGAATGAATCATTGGACAGCTATTTGAGAGAGTGAATCATTGGACAGCTATTTGAGAGAGTGAATCATTGGAGAGATATTTGAGAGAGTCGTGGCCCAGTGTGATATTGTATCCATAGCAGGACTCAGGAATATCTTTGGATAGCTCAGGAATATTATTGGAGAGCTATTGGAGAAAGTGAACCATTGGACAGCTATTTGAGAGTGTAAATCATTGGAAAGCTATTTGAGAGAGTCGTGGCCCAGTGTGATATTGTATCCATAACAGGACTCAGGAATATCTTCGGATAGCTCAGGAATATTATTCGATAGCTATTGGAGAAAGTGAACCATCGGACAGCTATTTGAGAGATTGAATCATTGAATAGCTATTTGAGAGAGTGAATCATTGGATAGTTATTTGAGAGAGTGAATCATTGGATAGCTATTTGAGAGAGTGAATCATTAGACAGCTATTTGAGAGAGTGAATCATTGGACAGCTATTTGAGAGAGTGAATCATTGGACAGCTATTTGAGAGAGTGAATCATTGGAGAGCTATTTGAGAGAGTCGTGGCCCAGTGTGATATTGTATCCATAACAGGACTCAGGAATATCTTTGGATAGCTCAGGAATATTATTGGATAGCTATTGGAGAAAGTGAACCATCGGTCAGCTATTTGAGAGATTGAATCATTGAATAGCTATTTGAGAGAGTGAATCATTGGATAGCTATTGGAGAAAGTGAACCATCGGACAGCTATTTGAGAGAGTGAATCATTGGATAGTTATTTGAGAGAGTGAATCATTGGATAGCTATTGGAGAAAGTGAACCATTGGTCAACTATTTGAGAGAGTGAATCATTGGACAGCTATTTGACAGAGTGAATCTACTGGGCAGCTGGTTAAGGAAGTTAATCCACTAGAGAGCTGATTAAATAAAAAAAAATAAATACCCCCTCAAGCAGCTGCTTGCCACAGAGGTCTGACAGGAGCCTGCCAGTTTATATGCCATAGTAGAAGGTCTTAGAGGATAATCGGGTAAAAATGTGATCTAGCATGTTCTTCGTGGAACACAACACGTGAATTGACTTACACACGAGACCGTGGTTTAACGTTAAACAGTATTTAGGAATATCTTTGAAAATATTTCAGTGCCCCTTTTTGAATCCAGGTGCTGCTCAGTCAAGCGGAGAAAATTAACACAAAAATGATATTCGAACCCGGAAATTTATTACCAACCGGTTTAATGCGATGAACAAGTAGGTTGGATTCTTTTACCTCTTAGTGACACTTTTTTGCGCGCAATGGGCTAAATGGCCAGGTTACAAGGACCCCGAGGGCTCAGGAATGGTTGGGGGAAAAGGCCACACTGAACAGCTGCTGACAGATAGATGGTAACCTTCCGTCATGCCATTCAGCTTAGTCTTCCCATCGAACGGATTGCTAGCCTGGCAAGCTACTGATTGAATCAACTCCTGTAGGTTCAGTCAGTATGTATGCATAAAAGAAGTTAAAGTATCGAAAAAATAAAAACCTTGGTATTCGTTATGAAGAAAAAAAGAAATAGCTGAATTTTACTTAAACGCTTTAAGTATGAAGACTGTGGTAACCAGGAGTCTATCCCCGGGTAAAGCATGGATGTTTGCATAAGGCGACATACAGGGTAGTTATAATTAAACTGACAGTACTCAGAGCGATATAGAGAAGGATCTACTCGACGAATCACAGCGAAAAGTGGTGGATACCTTAATGAGAACATGGGAGTAGTGTAGTCCCACTTTGGCGTACCCCCACGCACTGTGCTTTCCCCTTATGACGTCACCGCCCACCTCCGGCCACCCCCTTAATTAATAATCAATTAATAACCAATTAATAATCAACCGGAAGTGGGCGGTGACGTCATAGGGGGAAGTACGTGGGGGTACGCCACAGTGGGACTAAACTACTCATGGGGTAGAGAATTTGCGAATAAAAAATTAGTTAGTATTAGTGCCACCAGGTGTATGTTAGCATTAGCATGGTACAACATACTAATTTCTCGTGACATTGCAGCCAATCACACGTGAGAGTCACATGCGGCAGATAAAATGTGATGTCTTCCCTGTGGTCGCTAGAAGGAACCGTGGGTATCTGCAAGAAGGACCGTGTTTTGCTAGTGAAACTCTTTTACCAAAATGGCAGTAATGCCGCCGCTGCATTACGCGAATATCTTCGTTTAAATGGTATAAGGAAAGGACCTTTGTCGCTGAAGAATATGATACAGAAATTCAAAGAAACAGGCGAGTTGGGTGTGGCTCCGAGTAGAGGCCAGCGACCTATTGCAGAAAGCAATGTGGAAGCACGTTGCACTTACCGTTGCAGAAATCCAATCGCAATCGGAGCTACTCATAGTTAGTGCGAGACAGGTATCCTGACAACTGCAACTTTCGTGGTCAGCTGTCCGTAAAATTATACAATCTATCCTGAAATGGTATCCTTATAAAATTCATACAGCGCACAACTGCGACCACATGACCCTGAACAGCTCACCGACTTCGCTTTGCGATTTCTGGCGAGGATGCAGCTCGACGACATGAGGCCTTCGAAAGTCCTATGGACCGATGAGGCGCATTTTCTCCTATATGGAGCAGTGAATACGCACAAATGCCGAATATGGGGACCCATACATCCGCATGCTGTGCTTGATGTACCCCTACACTCTGACTATGTAACTGTATGGTGCAGGTTTACTGAAAGCTTCATAATCGGACCATTTTTCGTTGAGGAGATCACGCCTCAAGGCCCCGTGCGTCGATCGGTGAATGGATCACGTTACATAGATCGTCTTCGCTGCAAGATTATTCCGGCTTTGCAAGAAAGAAATTTCTTAGACTCCATAACCTTCATGCAGGATGGGGCGCCATCCCATATTGCACGTACGGCAACGCAATTGTTGCGTATCACATTTGGTGAGGACAATTGATCTCTTTTGTTGCGATCTTATGCAACCACGGCAATTCCCGGTTCCGTCTCACGACACTACCTGGTTATGAAAAGCCGTGCTTATCTAGAGCCGGGGGCAAGGAATACGCCCTATAGGCGCACCTCAACCCCAGCCTCACATGGCAGCAGTCCTATAAAAGGAAAGCTGACCACCGGAAGAAACCTTACTTTATCTATTCCCCGGTTAGTCTTGAACAAGGATATATAGATCCAAGTTCGCTCGGCGTCCGGGGTGGAGACTCTTAGTAAGACCCAGACTTTTTTGAGGGCTCGTGCCTACTAGGCTGGGCTCAGACCTTTCAGCAGAGCCCTTGAACTGCTCACCCAGAGCACCTGAGGTTGAGGCCACGGACACCGTCACCATCCAACCGGCCTTCCGACCGGTCAGCGCCATCGTTGGCCTCGGTTGGCCTTGGCTATGTCCAACCGGGGGACCAATCCGGTCGGCACAGCCTTCGACCGGTTTGCTGGGCCCTAGGCCCCCCCCCCCCACCACGACAAGGTGGTCCCCTATTGGGGGGATTTGGTGAGGACAATAATTTCTCGAAAATTTTCCAATGCTTGGCCACCACGTTCCCCCGACCTAAACAAATGCGATTTTTTTATGAGGTTATTTGAAAAGCCGAGTTTACCAAGGCAATGTTGAATTGCTTGCTGAACTGAAAGCAAGAATAACACAGCCTGTTGCAACCATTCCCCGAGACATGTTTCAAGCAACTGTGAACCATACCGTATTATGTCTCCAGCACATTTTGCATGCGAACGGTTCACATATTGAGAATCTTGATTTGTAAAATAAAAATTATGTTTCTTCAACTTGGTTTTTCTTTATTTTAGCGCATCCACGCCATCTGGTGGCACTAAAACTATTTTTTATTCGCAAACTCTCTACTCCACGTTCTTATTAAGGTATCCACCAGTTTTCGCTCTGATCCATCGAGTAGATCCTTCTCTACATCGCTCTGAGTACTGTATATATCCGTAGGGATATATATATATATCCGTACGGATATATATATATATATCACGCCTTTCTCGCATTCGTTCTCTAAGGCATATAAACTGATAGGCTCCTGTCAGATCTCTGTGGCAAGCAGCTGCTTGAGGGAATATTTATTATTTTACTAATTTTATTTATGTATAAAGAGTGTGGATTCAAATAAAACCGTGAAAATTATTTCAAATCTAGAGGCAAGAATATTAATTCTGTCACGCGCATAAAACAGCCAGATAAAAAACAAATTATTGCCACTCTGCGAATTCATTCTGTGTTTCTGCCATTTTTTTCTCCGTTATACATTTACTTCAAGTAGTAATGCCATTTAAGTAATGTCATTTATACAATTAGGTATTTATTTGGAAGAATCGTTAAGTGCTCTAAACAGATGACAAAAAAGGAAATAGAAAAAGAAAAACTAATTAGCATAATGAAAGAGAAACGCAAAAGAATCTGTTAATTGTAAGTTGGATACAAAAAAAAACAACTAAGAACTTAATGTCTATATATTTGTTAGAGATGAAAACGGCTAAAAGAACTGTAATTGACGCTCGCATCTACTAAATTTCCTGACTAATTTCATCACTAATTTCTAAATAAGGCTATATGCTTTGATAAATATTTAACGTTTTACGAGTAATTGTCGCTATCGTTCTGAAGATGCTGATTATTCTCGTTGGAGAATAGGATCTCATTTATTCATTTCTTATTTCGGTTTTTTTTTCTAGCTCTTTTGACTGATTGCTTGAAAAGCAGCCAACGCTAGAATCAGAAAATTAAAAAAAAAAAAGATTATTTCCGGTAATTCTGTAGCATAATCTGGTTTTATTCTCGAAAGATTTTTTGCTCTTAGTGGAGCAAATATCAGCGACGAGACATCTGCATATATTTATCTCCATAGTCATTAGTGTTTCTTAATTTAAAAGCCCGGTACTTTTAATTTGGGTTACTAAATGATTAGGGAGCGATGTATTTATATTTCGAAGAAATCAAACAGATGAGGTTTTCATCACTGTTAATCACGTGTTGCGAAACATTCCCTATTTCGCTAACCGTAGGGATATAATTTTAAAATTGACTCTTGATATTCGTATTCAATTTTTCGTGCTCTTTAATTTACCTTCACGAGTAAAATGAATATTCGGGATGATTATAAAACCTGGAAGACATGGATGATTATAAAACCTGGAAGACATGGATGATTATAAAACCTGATTATAAAACCTGGAAATTACGGCCTATCTGGAGAAGTGAATCTGCATCAGATAGGCTGTGTCTTCCAGGTTTTATATATAATCGGGTACTTTATAATCAGGTAATGAAGCAATTTGATCGTTAAAGCAGATATATATATTTTTTTTCAGTTTCTGTATTATACGATTAGCACGCGTTATTTCGAAAGGGACGGACATGTTTTCTCTGTAATATATTAGATTGAAAAAAGAAAAAAAAAAACGATCCAGTGCTATCATTGGTTCGTTTATTGTGTTTAATAGGTTTGATTTGAATGATATTTAAAGGGATTTGATTATGAACTTTAAATATAAAAGCAAATTATCTTAATAATTGTAATCATTCATAATTGTCTAATATTGAAATAATCATTGCGCAAAATTCTAAAATGTATATTTATTATTTTTAATTATTATTTAAAACATTACAAACCACTGAGAAATCGGTGGACTAGCACCTCCTACCTGCATAAAATTTTATAAAAAAAAGAGTAAAGTAAGACTGTAAAAAAAATTAAGAATAAATTTAAGAAAGAAATTTGACAAGTTATTATAATGAAAAATTAAAGTATAAATCAAAAGAAAGGAAAAGAGGGGGAGGGCGGAAAAAATGAAAAATCTCCTTCCCCAAAAGAAAGTAAAATAGGATTGGGTTGTTTTACCTCTGAGCGGCACTTTTTTGCACACCATTAGCTAAATGACCAGGTCACATGGACCCCGAAGGCTCAGAGAAGGTTGGGGGAGGGGACCCACTGGAACAGCTGTTGGGAGACAGGTGGTAGCATCCCGTCAAGGCCATCCAGCGGTTCTTTAACGTGTACAGGGTATGGCTCTCCCGTACACAGGGCCACGGCTTAACGTCCCATCCGACGGACGGCGGCCTTTCCAAGCCCATCGGTGTCCCCTACTGACCGTGGGCAGGGCGGGGAATTTTGCGGAGATAAATCTCAACGCTGACCCAGCTGGGACTCAAACCTAGGAACTACAGATTACGAGCCTGGCGCGCTACCGACTGAGCCACCCCCGCCCCAAGTAAAATAGAAAATGATATTAAGACAGAGATGAAAGTTTATAAATTAATTTTATATCAATATATTTATTTTTATTTTATTATATATATATTTATTTTATTAAATGGTTTGAAGCAATGTTTATTAAGTTTTAATAATTCTTGAGGTAAATTGTTATGACACAATACTGTTATGTAATATTGCAGCTTCCATAACTTTTTAAATACTCAACGAATATTGTTGAAAATCGAGATTTAGGTAGAATTGATTATGATCTTTAATATACCATCAGTCACATTTTCCCATTAAAGGAGTATCTTATAAGTTATAGAGCTTCGAGGTAAGATTTTCCATCCGCATATTATGGAAATCCTGTAATATTTTGGTAAAGCAGTGTTGGGTTGTTTTACCTCTGAGCGGCACTTTTTTGCACACCATGGGCTAAATGGCCAGGTCACATGGACCCCGAAGGCTCAGAGAAGGTTGGGGGAGGGGACCCACTGGAACAGCTGTTGGGAGACAGATGGTAGCCTCCCGTCAAGGCCATCCAGTGTGTTCTTTAACGTGCACAGGGTATGGCTCTCCCGCACACGGGCCCACGGCTTAACATCCCATTCGACGGACGGCGGCATTTCCAAGCCCATCGGTGTCCCCTACTGACCGTGGGCAGGGCGGGGAAATTTTGCGGAGATAAATCTCAACGCTGACCCAGCTGGGACTCGAACCTGGGAACTACATATTACGAGCCTGAGCGCGCTACCGACTGAGCCACCCCGCCCTAGGTAAGGCAGTGTAGTTTAGATATTGCACCCTTCTGTTGAAGTACAGTTCGTTGATATATCACTTTCACTAATTTCTTCCAGTATATTGTTTGGTAGAGTAATACGAGGGGACTCGAACCTGGGAAGTACAGATTACGAGCCGAACGAGAGAAGCATTTCTGCTGTTAGTGAACCCATTAAGACAAGCCCACACGTCACCGTTCAGGTAGCAAGTTTAGATGTCAGTGCATGGTTTGACAGTGGAAACAATTTTTCATCAACATTTAAAGTTCCGAAAGATGTGTGCCAAATGGGTATCACAGAAGCTGACAGAAGATCAAAAAAGGGCTAGAATTGACTCGTTCAAGGAGATACTGGCAATGTTTGAACCTGGTGGTTCCGAAAGATTAAGAGACATTGTCATAAGCGATGAGAAGTGGTTTTATTACTATACAACTCCCAGAAAGATCGACAACTATGTTTGGGTTGCGGAAGATGAATCACGCCCCCAAATCCTCCAACAAAACTTTCGCTCAAGGTAGAGGATGTTCGCAATTTTTTTTTAATTCTCAAGGAATCAAGCCGTGGACACCATACCTGAAAAAAATGAGTATAAATGGAGAATACTACATCGACAAGGGGGCGGGGGTGGCTCAGTCGGTAGCGCGCCAGGCTCGTAATCTGTAGTTCCCAGGTTCGAGTCCCAGCTGGGTCAGCGTTGAGATTTATCTCCGCAAAATTCCCCGCCCTGCCCACGGTCAGTAGGAGACACCGATGGGCTTGGAACAGGCCGCCGTCCGTCGGATGAGACGTTAAGCCGTGGCCCCGTGTATGGGAGAGCCATACCCTGTGCACGTTAAAGAACTCGCTGGATGGCCTTGACGGGAGGCTACCATCTGTCTCCCAACAGCTGTTCCAGTGGGTCCCCTCCCCCAACCCTCTCTGAGCCTTCGGAGTCCATGTGACCTGGCCATTTAGCCCATGGTGTGCAAAAAAGTGGCGCTCAGAGGTGAAACAATCCAATAGAATCTTCTCTCGTTCACGGCCTCCTTCTGTCTTCCTGCACGCGGGAGGTCTTCGAATCTTTGCCTCCTTCTCTGAATCGTCGCATCCATCCCGTAACATTGCCATAGAACAGGCATGATCCCCATATACTTGTGATAAATTGACATGAATTTATATCGCGTCGTCCCCAAACTGCCTCCTTGTGAAAATATCAAAATTTTCACTGTCTTTAGTAGACCACATAGCAACAATGCAGAGATTTCCCAGACTGAAGTTTAGCGCCTGCGAAGAGAGAAATGATGATACGGCCTTTCATTCTAACACGTAATGACAAGTTTAGATATGCTTTCAAACAAGTCGTATCTTGTTAATTCGGAGGAGCGAGTATAAATCTACAGACACTTGTCAAGAACGTTTTGAACCACTCCGTAATAGCATTCAAAAAGCCGCAAAAATGAAGCTATTTACATCAATTTCCGTGATATTTATTGTCGAGAGACCCACTAGTAGGAAATGATGTAAAAGGGAAGAATATTTTTTGCTTGCGCTTGTACTTCTTTTCTCAAACACTACCATCCTCCTCCACCCTTATAGGGGCGGTGGTGTCTCGGTAGATAGCGCGCCAGGCTCTTAATCTGCAGTTCCCAGATCCGAGTTCAGAGAAGGTTTGGGGAGGGGACCCACTGGAACAGCTGTTGGGAGACAGATGGTAGTCTTCCGTCAAGGCCATCCAGCGTGTTCTTTAGCGTGCACAGGGTATGGCTCTCCCGCACACGGGGCCACGGCTTAAAGTCCCATCCGACGGACGGAGGCCTTTCCAAGCCCATCGGTGTCCCCTACTGACCGTGGGCAGGGCGGGGAATTTTGCGGAGATAAATCTCAACGCTGACCCAGCTGGGACTCGAACCTGGGAACTACAGATTACGAGCCTGGCGCGCTATCGACTGAGTCACTCCCGCCCTATCAGATCCAGTAGGGAATTGAACCTGGGAACGTCAAGTTCGGATTCTGTCTCGCTACAGACTGCCAACCCATGCCTCGTGTATTGAGCAAAGGCTTGTGTTGGATTGTTTCATCTCCGAAGTTTTTTTTTTGCACACAATGGGCTAAATTGTCAGATTCTATGGACTCAAAGAAGTTTGGGATTAGGGGACCCAATGAACAGCTGTTAGGTGACAGATGGAAGTCTCTCATAAACGGATGGCCCATTCTGTAGAGCGCCAGGCTTGTAATCTGCAGTTCTCAAGTTCGAGTCCCGCCTGGACCAGCTTTGAAATATATATTAGAATAATTACCCGCCCTATATCAGTAGGGAATACCGATGGACTTGGAAAAACCACCGTCCATCGAATAGGACGTTAAGCCGTGGCCCATGTGCGGGAGAGCCATACCCTGTGCACGTTAAAGAACACAATGAATGGTTTGACAACAGGATATTATCTGTCTCCCAACAGTTGTCTAGTGGGTCTCCTAACAGCTGTCCAGTGGATCAGAGAAGTGGTCAAACTTCTCTGTCCTTTGGGGTCTTTGTGACCTTGCCATTTAGCTCATTGTGTGCAAAAAAAGTGCCTCTGAGGGGTAAAAAAAAATCATCCCAACCCCTCTTACAATAAAGCAATATGCCATCCTCGAAAAAGATTGGGGCGGGGGTGGCTCAGTCGGTAGCGCGCCAGGCTCGTAATCTGTAGTTCCCAGGTTCGAGTCCCAACTGGATCAGCGTTGAGATTTATCTCCGCAAAAATTCCCCGCCCTGCCCACGGTCAGTAGGGGACACCGATGGGCTTGGAAAGGCCGCCGTCCGTCGGATGGGACGTTAAGCCGTGACCCCGTGTGTGGGAGAGCCATACCCTGTGCACGTTAAAGAACACGCTGGATGGCCTTGACGGAAGGCTACCATCTGTCTCCCAACAGCTGTTCCAGTGGGTCCCCTCCCCCAACCTTCTGTGAGCCTTCGGGGTCCATGTGACCTGGCCATTTAGCCCATGGTGTGCAAAAAAGTGCCGCTCAGAGGTAAAACAACCCAACAACCCAACCCGAAAAAGATTTCCATAAGTTATTTACTTCCGGTCTTTTAATCCAGAGAGCGAGGAGGGGGGGGGATAAAAGCGCTGGAAAAATCGAATCCTTAATCTTCGACTGTTTCCGGAAGATTTGTTCCCGGATCGATCCACGAATCGGCAGAGAAACACGGAGGAAACCTTTATAAAAGTCTATGCCAGGCGGATTCGACCCAGGATGGGAGGACATTAGGGCTACCGTTTTGTGTTATGTGCTCCGGAAGAAATGATTGGAATGGATAAAATAAATGAAAGAGCCTGTTGGTCGATGAGTCATAAATATGCAGTCACCCTTTTTATTTTGCTTCGGACGCTTCTCCGCTATTGGAGCAAACTAAAGTCGGGTTATGGTGAAACTAGGAAGAGAATAACTGTAAAGGAAGTGGACGTCATCAATTCTGGAGGAATGGGGAGCGATAGTGAGAGGAAAAAAAATGGGAAATTGAAGAGGATAAAATCAGGTGAAGACCAAGGAAAACTCTCAGTATTAAAGTCTTTTTGTTAGTAAATCTTCTTCTTATAGTCTACACGCGTATATTTTATGCACTAGACTGATTCCAGAGTGAATTGCTGACCCCGGACGACCTGGATGAGTGACCTTTTTACCTCCTTCGCTCGGTTTATTCGTTCGCTTCTTCGCAGACATTATACCTCCTCCTAGACATTTTTATTACTATAGGCGTGTGGAAAGATGTCTACTTAGTTCGTGTTTGATAAAGAAAGAGCCAGCTTTTCGGGTTATATACGACGAGAGCAGGGGAGAATGTTCAACGAGATGAAGAGACAAAAACCTATAACTTTGCTTTTTTTTTTGGCTGCAGAATGCTTATATATATAATTTTTCTTTCTTTTAGTAAGTAAAACGCTTTCTGCTACGTTTTCATTTACTGCACGGGACTTTGCGATAAACGTGAAGACGTAAATACACAATAAAGACTTGGAATAGAGAGGATCGTAAAGGGAAAAAAAAAAGATTGGACCAATTTTTAGAAAATGTCGTAAAAATATCTCACGATCTGCAAGTGAAAACAAAAATCCAATTTCAGGAAATGACTATCTCTTGAGCCTCATTTGATATTTAAATAAATCAAAATTGAATTTCAGATTCGTGTTTGTTTTTTTACAGGAAAGGGTTAATTGGATTTATCGAACCGTGTACTTCTCTTTTGTTGATGAGGACATCGAGTAAGAGAAATTGCTTCTTGAATTGAATGCTAAACGATGGAGACGATAAACTTTTAAGTTGTTCAACTGATAGCGCACTTAATTCCTGATGATCGTCGTGATGTGAAGGTAGGGTTGGTTTGTTTTACCTCTGAGCGGCACTTTTTTGCACACCGTGGGCTAAATGGCCAGGTCACAAAGACCCCGAAGGCTCAGAGAAGGTTGGAGGAAGGGACCCATTGGAACAGCTGTTGGGAGACAGATGCTAGCCTCCCGTCAAGGCGATCCAGCGTGTTCTTTAACGTGCACAAGGTATGGCTCTCTCACGCACATGGGGGCACGGCTTAACGTCCCATCCGACGGACGCCAGCGTTTCCAAACCCATTGGTGTCCTTTACTGACCGTGGGCAGGGCGGGGATTTTTCCGGAGATAAATCTCAACGCTGACCCAGCTGGTACTCGAACTTAGGAACTGCAGATTACGAGCCTGACGCATTACCGACTGAGCCACCCCCGCCCCTTTGTGAAGGATAACATCGGGTCGAAAATGTCACAAGATTTCCAAGTTCTTAGGCACAAAATTTCTCCCCAGGAACCAATTTAGCATCCTAGCACTGGTAGGTCAAAATCTCACCTTTGACCTCTTAATCCACACCATATCCAAAATTTCGTAACATTTATGACATCTGCAACACGAAACCAGACACAAATTTTCCCGTATGTAGCACTCGTAGATCGAGATTTGACCTCTACGTGTCCTTTATTTAACCTTAAAGGGCACATCAGAGATCAAATACGATTTCTACCGAGATCTACCACACGGATGAACCCCAGGCGTAAATATTCAGAGCTCTACCATTTCTGTATCAAAGTTAGAATCAGCGTGATCCCTTGTCAGTCATGGGGCGGGGGTGGCTCAGTCGGTAGCGCGCCAGGCTCGTAATCTGTACTTCCCAGGTTCGAGTCCCAGCTGGGTCAGCGTTGAGATTTATCTCTGCAAAATTCCCCGCCCTGCCCACGGTCAGTAGGGGACACCGATGGACTTTGAAAGGCCGCCGTCCGTCGGATGGGACGTTAAGCCGTGGCCCGTGTGCGGGAGGGCCATACCCTGTGCACGTTAAAGAACACGCTGGATGGCCTTGACGGGAGGCTACCATCTGTCTCCCAACAGCTGTTCCAGTGGGTCCCCTCCCCCAACCTTCTCTGAGCCTTCGGGGTCCATGTGACCTGGCCATTTAGCCCATGGTGTGCAAAAAAGTGCCGCTCAGAGGTAAAACAACCCACAACCTTTGTCAGTCATTCAGGCAGTCAGCCGCCAATCATTCATGACGGTCTGTATACGTATTAGATAGCATTCATGGGTATACTCAGCTTGAAACAAGTGTATTGATCACTAGCATGACGGAGATTAAGGCAGACCTCTGTTAGAAACAGCAAAACAAACAACTGAGGAAGACAGAGCTCGATTACCACTACAGATCAAACACTGCAGCAAAAACTAGAGCACGTTGGTGGTGAAAGGAAACTCTTCTAGTGAGGGAATAAATAAAGACACTATAGCTGTTGGCTGGTTGCCTGTTTTACCTCTGAGCGGCACTTTTTTTGGTCTATCCTCTGAGTTTGGTAACTCCACGGTCAGTAGAGGACATCAATGGGTTTGGAAACTGGCCATATACATGGGCTAAATGGTCAGTTCACATGGACCCCGAAGGCTCAGAGAAGGTTGGGGGAGGAGACCCACTGGAACAGCTGTTGGGAGACAGATGGTAGCCTCCCATCAAGACCATTCAGCGTGTTCTTTAACGTGCACAGGGTATGGCTCTCCCACACACGGGGCCACGGCTTAACGTACCATCTGAGGGACGGCGGTCTTTCCAAGCCTATCGGTGTCCCCTACTGACCGTGGGCACGGCGGGGAATTTTGCGGAGATAAATCTCAACGCTGACCCAGCTGGGACTCGAACGTGGGAACTACAGATTACGAGCCTGGCGCGCTACCGACTGAGCCACCCCCGCCCCCATCTCGAAAAGCAAGAAATCATACAACCCTAAAATTAAACAGTACAGTCGCTCAAAAACATATCCGGACACTATGGTTGATTACAGAATTCAGAAAAAATATCTGGCAACGATTTTTTTTTAGAAATTAGTGATCTGGCAACCTTCGTGTCACGTGACACGAAGGTTGCCAGATCACTAATTTCTAAAAAAAAATCGTTGCCAGATATTTTTTATGAATTCTCTAATCAACCATAGTGTTAGAATATATTTTTTTTGAGCGACTGTACATGTGAGAAATTTACAGAGGTAAATATCGGGGCCTCAAACTTCGACGATAGAATGTCCCGTTTTAAAGATGAGATATTCTGTCGCATCAGAACCGGACTTGGCGGAATATTCCTTCATACCAACAGGTGCTCCTGATTTGTCACGATAAAATATTCTGTCATAGTCACGAGGGCACCGATTTATCATGACCTAGATATATCATCGTAAGCTGCTGGGGCATCCGAAATTGGGTTATAATGCAAGAATCGATCATGTTCAATAATGTATTAAAATGGTTCTGGGGATGCATTCTGTCATAAACCTTCCAGCGCTTAATAAAATAATTGTGGAATATTGTATTTTCATGTCGATAGAGATATTCAATAATGTAACTCTCAGTGTTGGGTTGTTTTACCTCTGAGCGGCACTTTTTTGCACACCATGGGCTAAATGGCCAGGTCACATGGACCCCGAAGGCTCAGAGAAGGTTGGGGGAGGGGACCCACTGGAACAGCTGTTGGGAGACAGATGGTAGCCTCCCGTCAAGGCCATCCAGCGTGTTCTTTAACGTGCACAGGGTATGGCTCTCCCGCACACGGAGCCACGGCTTAACGTCCCATCCGACGGACGGCGGCCTGTTCCAAGCCCATCGGTGTCTCCTACTGACCGTGGGCAGGGCGGGGAATTTTGCGGAGATAAATCTCAACGCTGACCCAGCTGGGACTCGAACCTGGTAACTACAGATTACGAGCCTGGCGCGCTACCGACTGAGCCACCCCCGTCCCACACCTCTCAGGATCTTACCTTGTGTTTGATATTACCTTGTGTTGATAGAGTAATATAATATTGAATTGATTTCTGTTTCTATTAGAAACTTTCTGAATGCATTTCTTAGGCAAGAAATTTTACTTGAATCATTATTTTTTTTAATTTAAAAAATAAATCCACATTAAAGTCAGTGAGTTGGTGATGACAACCGCTAGAGGCATTTCTTTTTTCATGCTCAATAAAAATTTATTTTAAAACATGAAATCTCTTAAAAGTTACGAAATGATACCTTTATCACCTATTAGTAAACAATATCGAAAATTGGGATGGTTCTTACTTTAAGAACTTTCCCAAATATACATGTTTAGCATCAACGTGCATTAAACATGCCTTTTCCTAAAACGTCGGGGTGGAGGTGGCTCAGTCGGTAGCGCGCCATACTCGTACTCTGCAGTTCCGAGGTTCGAGTCCCAGCTGGGTCAGCGTTGAGATTTAGCTCCGCAAAATTCCTCGCCCTGCCACGATCAGTAGGGAACACCGATGGGCTTGGAAAGGCCGCCGTCCGTCGGATGGGACATAAAGCCGTGGTCTCGAGACTTCCATATGTCTCCTAACAATTGTCCAGCGGATCTCCTTATTCCAACCTTCTCTGAACCCTTGGTGTCCTTGTGACCTGATTATAATGTACTAAAAACTGTAATTATCACATAACGAGTTTGGTGCGCAAACAACTAAGCCAACCAACGCTCTCAAAGTCAGTGGTGAATGATGTGATTGCCAATTGGAAAAGACTCAGAGACTGCGGAGTTGACGTCATCGTTCCTAAGACAGTGACATGTTAATCAACTTTCGAGCTAGCATAACTATCGAATCATGAACTGCGATGACTGCTTATTGCCCATAATTCCCATTCACGTTACTCTACTGATCATAGTATATCTCAGGTTACAATAAAAACACAAGTTGAATGGGTTTGATGTATCGCAAAATGACAGCGACGCACAACAGTCAATCAGTGAGTTGGAAGCAACAGTCATTTCTTGCAGAAATCCTGTTTGTCAGAAAAATAATCCCTTTTTCAAGGAGAGCCAAAAAATAAATTCATATTTCTTTTAACAATGAAACAAATATTTCTACAGTTGTTTCCTCTAGCTGTTGTATATACTGGTATATAAATAAATAAATAAATATCCCCTCAAGCAGCTGCTTGCCACAGAGGTCTGACAGGAGCCTGTCAGTTTATATGCCATAGTAGAAGATCTGAGAGGATGGCAGGACCTCAGCAGAAAACAACACGAACATCCATGCCTTACCCGGGCTCGAACCCAGGTCCCGTAGATCAGTAGCCAAGGGCGCTAACCACTCGGCCACGGGACGGCATACTGGTACATATCGAGTTCAAATTTTCATTTCGTTTTCATTCGTTTCCGTCCCATGGCCGAGTGGTTAGCACGCTTGGCTACTGATCAGGACCTGGGTTCGAGCCTTCGGTAAGGCATGGATGTATGTGTCGTTTTTCTGCTGAGGTCCTACCATCCTCTCAGACCTTCTACTGTGGCATATAAACCGACAGGCTCCTGTCAGACCTCTGTGGCAAGCAGCTGCTTGAGTGGGTATTTATTTTATTTCTTTCAATCAAAATAATTTTACAAATTCGTTTTTGAAAGGGGGAGGGGGATTTCTGTTGTTGGATTGTTTTGTCTGTGAGGGACACTTTTTTTTTTTGCACACAATGAGCTAAAGGGCCAGGTCACAAGGACCAAGGACTCAGAGAAGGTTGGGGGAAGATAGAATGAACTGGACAGCTGTTAAGACACTGATGGAAGCCTCTCATCAAGGCCATCCACTGTGTTCGTTAATATGAACAGAGTATGGCTCTTCTTGACAACGAACCACGGCTTAACGTCCCATCCGATGGGCGGTGGTCTTCCAAACTCATCGATATCTTTCTTGCCAAGAACAAAACGAGAGTCAGCGATTTTTTTTTCGGAAAATCAAAAATTATGTAATAAGAGTTGGGATATTTTTACCTCTGAGCGGCACTTTTTTTGCGTATAATGGGGTAAATAGCCAGGTCACAAGGACCCCAGGGCTCAAATAAGGTTGCGCAGGGATCTACTGGATGGAAGTCTCCCGTCAAAAGCAATCCAGCGTGTTCTTTAACGTGCACAGGGTATGGCACTTCTCGGTCAAGGTTGAGTTGAGTTGTTGTTGAGTTGTTTTACCTCTGAGCGGCACTTTTTTGCACACCATGGGCTAAATGGCCAGGTTACATGGACCCCGAAGGCTCAGAGAAGGTTGGGGGAGGGGACCCACTGGAACAGCTGTTGGGAGACAGATGGTAGCCTCCCGTCAAGGCCAACCAGCGTGTTCTTTAACGTGCACAGGGTATGGCCCTCCCGCACACGGGGCCACGGCTTAACGTCCCATCCGACGGACGGCGGCCTTTCCAAGCCCTATCGGTGTCCCCTACTGACCGTGGGAAGAGCGGGAAATTTTGCGGAGATAAATCTCAACGCTGACCAAACTGGGACTCGAACCTGGGAACTACAGATTACGAGTCTGGCGCGCTACCGACTGAGCCACCCCCCCGGCCCCCGGTCAAGAAGACACGACTTAGTGTCTCATCCGACGGACGTCGATCTTTCCAAGCCTATCGGTGTTCCCCTACTAACTGAAGGCACGGCAAGGAGTTTTTTAGAGATAAATCTCAATGCTGGTCCAGATGAGACACGAACCCGGGAACTGTATATCATGAGCCTGGCGCGTCACCGACTGAGACCCCCCCCCCCCCCGGACAGATGAGACGTAAAGCCGTTGCAGGAATCCATACCCAGTGCATGTTAAAGAATACGCTGGATGGTCTTGAAGCGAGGCTTTCATCTGTCTATTAACAGCTGTCTAGTGGTCCCCTTCTCTCAATCATCTCCGAGTCATTGTTATCTGCCAGGTCACAAGGACTCCAAGGCCCACTGTGTGCAAAAGCCTCAAGCCCCCATTCAATCCAATGTCCGCAAAAAAAGTGCCGTTCAGAGGTAAAACAACCGAACTCAATAAAACAGTTGCATAGCAATAGAGTGACATGCAAGTTTGAAATCAAAACAAATATACAAATATGTTTTTTTTTATAAAATATAAATATACTTCACTCAAAGTGTACTTTCAATAAGTCCGTGCACAACAAAAACACGGCATTGCCGTAGGATGTAAACTACACTTTCCTTGATTTTTTACACCCATTCGAGAACGTTACATTTCCATTCCTATAAAAGAACCAGAAATTTTATCGCTACGCTCAAAATATCCGTGTCTTTCCAATGGAACTTTAAAAGCAAGAAAAAAAAAAAAACATTTTGAATTTTTCACACAATAAACACACGCACATGTGCACTTAGGCAATGTCACCTCCCATCACTATTTCTATCCGAATCGTTTCCACAAGTGGAAGATTGTATTACACATGATTTATTCTTCAGTTGGTGTTTTATACCGGGCTTATATTCTTAAAATGCTTTTCCTAAGCCCTCATTTTCGCGTTTTCATACCACTTCTGAGAGGAAGCGAACTGCGCCGTGGCATTGTGCTCACGTCAGCGTTATCAAACTAGCAGTTACGAAATATGCTTGCTCTGGAGCTGCTTGTGGTGTGGGAAGTACGGAGAGGTGTATTCAATGGCTGCCAATGATGTACACAAGATGCAGTGGCTCCATGCCCAAGGGATGTAATAACAGAAGCGGTACATTGGGATCGTGCGGTTTCTCTGCCCTTATCAGTTGCAAGGCAAAGTGCTGCTGGATGAAGAGCGTGCAGGCTCCTCTGCATTCAGAAGTGATGCGACTAGAGAGAACAGTTCTCTTGTCACAAGTGTGTTCGTTTACTTTTACCGAAGCAGCTGCAGAGATCGCGCTGCTCTCCCTTATTTTTCTGTTGAGTTTCTTTCTTCAAGAGCTTTGCGATGGAGGAGGAAGAGAGGATGGAGATGGGAGATTTAACAGTTTTGATGTTTTTAGAGTTTCGTGGATGGCGTCAATTGATAGAAATAAAGATTAATGGCCGATTCAGGTACGGTATCTGATTTAGTTCGCGTTTTTTGAAGAGGAGTGGGAGGAAATTCGAAGTTGAGTTATTTTTCCGGCGCGTAAATGAATAAATGGTTTGGTCGCAAGAGCACTAAAGTTCAAAACTCTATGGAGGAAGGGATTAGTTGGAATGGATTAAATGGCCAGGTCACAAGAATCACAATGATTTAGAATTTTGTATAGACGAAGGGTTTTAATTGCAATTATTAAATGAACAGGTCACAAGAATCGCAATGATTTAGAATTTTGTATAGACGAAGGGGTTTAATTACAATTATTAAATGAACAGGTCACAAGAATCGCAATGATTTAGTATTTTGTATAGACGAAGGGGTTTAATTACAATTATTAAATGAACAGGTCACAAGAATCGCAATGATTTAGAATTTTGTATAGACGAAGGGTTTTAATTGCAATTATTAAATGAACAGGTCACAAGAATCGCAATGATTTAGAATTTTGTATAAACGAAGGGTTTTAATTGCAATTATTAAATGAACAGGTCACAAGAATCGCAATGATTTAGAATTTTGTATAAACGAAGGGGTTTAATTGCAATTATTAAATGAACAAGTCACAAGAATCGCAATGATTTAGAATTTTGTATAGACGAAGGGGTTTAATTGCAATTATTAAATGAACAGGTCACAAGAATCGCAATGATTTAGAATTTTGTATAGACGAAGGGGTTTAATTGCAATTATTAAATGAACAAGTCACAAGAATCACAATGATTTAGAATTTTGTATAGACGAAGGGTTTTAATTGCAATTATTAAATGAACAAGTCACAAGAATCGCAATGATTTAGAATTTTGTATAGACGAAGGGGTTTAATTGCAATTATTAAATGAACAAGTCACAAGAATCACAATGATTTAGAATTTTGTATAGACGAAGGGGTTTAATTGCAATTATTAAATGAACAAGTCACAAGAATCGCAATGATTTAGAATTTTGTATAGACGAAGGGTTTTAATTGCAATTATTAAATGAACAAGTCACAAGAATCGCAATGATTTAGAATTTTGTATAGACGAAGGGGTTTAATTGCAATTATTAAATGAACAAGTCACAAGAATCGCAATGATTTAGAATTTTGTATAGACGAAGGTTTTAATTGCAATTATTAAATGAACAGGTCACAAGAATCACAATGATTTAGAATTTTGTATAGACGAAGGGTTTTAATTGCAATTATTAAATGAACAAGTCACAAGAATCGCAATGATTTAGAATTTTGTATAGACGAAGGGGTTTAATTGCAATTATTAAATGAACAAGTCACAAGAATCACAATGATTTAGAATTTTGTATAGACGAAGGGGTTTAATTGCAATTATTAAATGAACAGGTCACAAGAATCACAATGATTTAGAATTTTGTATAGACGTGCAATTATTAAATGAACAAGTCACAAGAATCGCAATGATTTAGAATTTTGTATAGACGAAGGGGTTTAATTGCAATTATTAAATGAACAAGTCACAAGAATCGCAATGATTTAGAATTTTGTATAGACGAAGGGTTTTAATTGCAATTATTAAATGAACAAGTCACAAGAATCGCAATGATTTAGAATTTTGTATAGACGAAGGGTTTTAATTGCAATTATTAAATGAACAAGTCACAAGAATCGCAATGATTTAGAATTTTGTATAGACGAAGGGGTTTAATTGCAATTATTAAATGAACAGGTCACAAGAATCACAATGATTTAGAATTTTGTATAGACGTGCAATTATTAAATAAACAAGTCACAAGAATCGCAATGATTTAGAATTTTGTATAGACGAAGGGGTTTAATTGCAATTATTAAATGAACAAGTCACAAGAATCGCAATGATTTAGAATTTTGTATAGACGAAGGGGTTTAATTGCAATTATTAAATGAACAAGTCACAAGAATCGCAATGATTTAGAATTTTGTATAGACGAAGGGTTTTAATTGCAATTATTAAATGAACAAGTCACAAGAATCGCAATGATTTAGAATTTTGTATAGACGAAGGGTTTTAATTGCAATTATTAAATGAACAAGTCACAAGAATCGCAATGATTTAGAATTTTGTATAGACGAAGGGGTTTAATTGCAATTATTAAATGAACAGGTCACAAGAATCACAATGATTTAGAATTTTGTATAGACGTGCAATTATTAAACGAACAAGTCACAAGAATCACAATGATTTAGAATTTTGTATAGACGAAGGGTTTTAATTGCAATTATTAAATGAACAAGTCACAAGAATCGCAATGATTTAGAATTTTGTATAGACGAAGGGGTTTAATTGCAATTATTAAATGAACAAGTCACAAGAATCGCAATGATTTAGAATTTTGTATAGACGAAGGGGTTTAATTGCAATTATTAAATGAACAGGTCACAAGAATCGCAATGATTTAGAATTTTGTATAGACGAAGGGGTTTAATTGCAATTATTAAATGAACAAGTCACAAGAATCACAATGATTTAGAATTTTGTATAGACGAAGGGTTTTAATTGCAATTATTAAATGAACAAGTCACAAGAATCGCAATGATTTAGAATTTTGTATAGACGAAGGGGTTTAATTGCAATTATTAAATGAACAGGTCACAAGAATCACAATGATTTAGAATTTTGTATAGACGAAGGGTTTTAATTGCAATTATTAAATGAACAAGTCACAAGAATCACAATGATTTAGAATTTTGTATAGACGAAGGGGTTTAATTGCAATTATTAAATGAACAAGTCACAAGAATCGCAATGATTTAGAATTTTGTATAGACGAAGGGTTTTAATTGCAATTATTAAATGAACAAGTCACAAGAATCGCAATGATTTAGAATTTTGTATAGACGAAGGGGTTTAATTGCAATTATTAAATGAACAAGTCACAAGAATCGCAATGATTTAGAATTTTGTATAGACGAAGGGGTTTAATTGCAATTATTAAATGAACAAGTCACAAGAATCGCAATGATTTAGAATTTTGTATAGACGAAGGGGTTTAATTGCAATTATTAAATGAACAAGTCACAAGAATCACAATGATTTAGAATTTTGTATAGACGAAGGGTTTTAATTGCAATTATTAAATGAACAAGTCACAAGAATCGCAATGATTTAGAATTTTGTATAGACGAAGGGGTTTAATTGCAATTATTAAATGAACAAGTCACAAGAATCGCAATGATTTAGAATTTTGTATAGACGAAGGGTTTTAATTGCAATTATTAAATGAACAAGTCACAAGAATCGCAATGATTTAGAATTTTGTATAGACGAAGGGGTTTAATTGCAATTATTAAATGAACAAGTCACAAGAATCACAATGATTTAGAATTTTGTATAGACGAAGGGGTTTAATTGCAATTATTAAATGAACAGGTCACAAGAATCACAATGATTTAGAATTTTGTATAGACGTGCAACTATTAAATGAACAAGTCACAAGAATCGCAATGATTTAGAATTTTGTATAGACGAAGGGGTTTAATTGCAATTATTAAATGAACAAGTCACAAGAATCGCAATGATTTAGAATTTTGTATAGACGAAGGGTTTTAATTGCAATTATTAAATGAACAAGTCACAAGAATCGCAATGATTTAGAATTTTGTATAGACGAAGGGTTTTAATTGCAATTATTAAATGAACAAGTCACGAGAATCGCAATGATTTAGAATTTTGTATAGACGAAGGGGTTTAATTGCAATTATTAAATGAACAGGTCACAAGAATCACAATGATTTAGAATTTTGTATAGACGTGCAATTATTAAATGAACAAGTCACAAGAATCGCAATGATTTAGAATTTTGTATAGACGAAGGGGTTTAATTGCAATTATTAAATGAACAAGTCACAAGAATCGCAATGATTTAGAATTTTGTATAGACGAAGGGGTTTAATTGCAATTATTAAATGAACAAGTCACAAGAATCGCAATGATTTAGAATTTTGTATAGACGAAGGGTTTTAATTGCAATTATTAAATGAACAAGTCACAAGAATCGCAATGATTTAGAATTTTGTATAGACGAAGGGTTTTAATTGCAATTATTAAATGAACAAGTCACAAGAATCGCAATGATTTAGAATTTTGTATAGACGAAGGGGTTTAATTGCAATTATTAAATGAACAGGTCACAAGAATCACAATGATTTAGAATTTTGTATAGACGTGCAATTATTAAATGAACAAGTCACAAGAATCGCAATGATTTAGAATTTTGTATAGACGAAGGGGTTTAATTGCAATTATTAAATGAACAAGTCACAAGAATCGCAATGATTTAGAATTTTGTATAGACGAAGGAGTTTAATTGCAATTATTAAATGAACAGGTCACAAGAATCACAATGATTTAGAATTTTGTATAGACGAAGGGGTTTTAATTGCAATTATTAAATGAACAAGTCACAAGAATCACAATGATTTAGAATTTTGTATAGACGAAGGGTTTTAATTGCAATTATTAAATGAACAAGTCACAAGAATCGCAATGATTTAGAATTTTGTATAGACGAAGGGTTTTAATTGCAATTATTAAATGAACAAGTCACAAGAATCGCAATGATTTAGAATTTTGTATAGAGGAAGGGGTTTAATTGCAATTATTAAATGAACAGGTCACAAGAATCACAATGATTTAGAATTTTGTATAGACGTGCAATTATTAAATGAACAAGTCACAAGAATCGCAATGATTTAGAATTTTGTATAGACGAAGGGGTTTAATTGCAATTATTAAATGAACAAGTCACAAGAATCGCAATGATTTAGAATTTTGTATAGACGAAGGGTTTTAATTGCAATTATTAAATGAACAAGTCACAAGAATCGCAATGATTTAGAATTTTGTATAGACGAAGGGTTTTAATTGCAATTATTAAATGAACAAGTCACAAGAATCGCAATGATTTCGAATTTTGTATAGACGAAGGGGTTTTAATTGCAATTATTAAATGAACAGGTCACAAGAATCACAATGATTTAGAATTTTGTATAGACGTGCAATTATTAAATGAACAAGTCACAAGAATCGCAATGATTTAGAATTTTGTATAGACGAAGGGGTTTAATTGCAATTATTAAATGAACAAGTCACAAGAATCGCAATGATTTAGAATTTTGTATAGACGAAGGAGTTTAATTGCAATTATTAAATGAACAGGTCACAAGAATCACAATGATTTAGAATTTTGTATAGACGAAGGGTTTTAATTGCAATTATTAAATGAACAAGTCACAAGAATCACAATGATTTAGAATTTTGTATAGACGAAGGGTTTTAATTGCAATTATTAAATGAACAAGTCACAAGAATCACAATGATTTAGAATTTTGTATAGACGAAGGGTTTTAATTGCAATTATTAAATGAACAGGTCACAAGAATCACAATGATTTAGAATTTTGTATAGACGAAGGGGTTTAATTGCAATTATTAAATGAACAAGTCACAAGAATCACAATGATTTAGAATTTTGTATAGACGAAGGGGTTTAATTGCAATTATTAAATGAACAAGTCACAAGAATCGCAATGATTTAGAATTTTGTATAGACGAAGGGTTTTAATTGCAATTATTAAATGAACAAGTCACAAGAATCGCAATGATTTAGAATTTTGTATAGACGAAGGGGTTTAATTGCAATTATTAAATGAACAGGTCACAAGAATCACAATGATTTAGAATTTTGTATAGACGTGCAATTATTAAATGAACAAGTCACAAGAATCGCAATGATTTAGAATTTTGTATAGACGAAGGGGTTTAATTGCAATTATTAAATGAACAAGTCACAAGAATCGCAATGATTTAGAATTTTGTATAGACGAAGGAGTTTAATTGCAATTATTAAATGAACAAGGTCACAAGAATCACAATGATTTAGAATTTTGTATAGACGAAGGGTTTTAATTGCAATTATTAAATGAAGAAGTCACAAGAATCACAATGATTTAGAATTTTGTATAGACGAAGGGTTTTAATTGCAATTATTAAATGAACAAGTCACAAGAATCACAATGATTTAGAATTTTGTATAGACGAAGGGTTTTAATTGCAATTATTAAATGAACAAGTCACAAGAATCACAATGATTTAGAATTTTGTATAGACGAAGGGGTTTAATTGCAATTATTAAATGAACAGGTCACAAGAATCACAATGATTTAGAATTTTGTATAGACGAAGGGTTTTAATTGCAATTATTAAATGAACAAGTCACAAGAATCACAATGATTTAGAATTTTGTATAGACGAAGGGTTTTAATTGCAATTATTAAATGAACAAGTCACAAGAATCGCAATGATTTAGAATTTTGTATAGACGAAGGGTTTTAATTGCAATTATTAAATGAACAAGTCACAAGAATCGCAATGATTTAGAATTTTGTATAGACGAAGGGGTTTAATTGCAATTATTAAATGAACAAGTCACAAGAATCGCAATGATTTAGAATTTTGTATAGACGAAGGGGTTTAATTGCAATTATTAAATGAACAAGTCACAAGAATCACAATGATTTAGAATTTTGTATAGACGAAGGGTTTTAATTGCAATTATTAAATGAACAAGTCACAAGAATCGCAATGATTTAGAATTTTGTATAGACGAAGGGGTTTAATTGCAATTATTAAATGAACAAGTCACAAGAATCACAATGATTTAGAATTTTGTATAGACGAAGGGGTTTAATTGCAATTATTAAATGAACAAGTCACAAGAATCGCAATGATTTAGAATTTGTATAGACGAAGGGGTTTAATTGCAATTATTAAATGAACAGGTCACAAGAATCACAATGATTTAGAATTTTGTATAGACGTGCAATTATTAAATGAAACAAGTCACAAGAATCGCAATGATTTAGAATTTTGTATAGACGAAGGGTTTTAATTGCAATTATTAAATGAACAAGTCACAAGAATCGCAATGATTTAGAATTTTGTATAGACGAAGGGGTTTAATTGCAATTATTAAATGAACAAGTCACAAGAATCACAATGATTTAGAATTTTGTATAGACGAAGGGGTTTAATTGCAATTATTAAATGAACAGGTCACAAGAATCACAATGATTTAGAATTTTGTATAGACGTGCAATTATTAAATGAACAAGTCACAAGAATCACAATGATTTAGAATTTTGTATAGACGAAGGGGTTTAATTGCAATTATTAAATGAACAAGTCACAAGAATCGCAATGATTTAGAATTTTGTATAGACGAAGGGTTTTAATTGCAATTATTAAATGAACAAGTCACAAGAATCGCAATGATTTAGAATTTTGTATAGACGAAGGGTTTTAATTGCAATTATTAAATGAACAAGTCACAAGAATCGCAATGATTTAGAATTTTGTATAGACGAAGGGGTTTAATTGCAATTATTAAATGAACAGGTCACAAGAATCACAATGATTTAGAATTTTGTATAGACGTGCAATTATTAAATGAACAAGTCACAAGAATCGCAATGATTTAGAATTTTGTATAGACGAAGGGGTTTAATTGCAATTATTAAATGAACAAGTCCCAAGAATCGCAATGATTTAGAATTTTGTATAGACGAAGGGGTTTAATTGCAATTATTAAATGAACAAGTCACAAGAATCGCAATGATTTAGAATTTTGTATAGACGAAGGGTTTTAATTGCAATTATTAAATGAACAAGTCACAAGAATCGCAATGATTTAGAATTTTGTATAGACGAAGGGTTTTAATTGCAATTATTAAATGAACAAGTCACAAGAATCGCAATGATTTAGAATTTTGTATAGACGAAGGGGTTTAATTGCAATTATTAAATGAACAAGTCACGAGAATCGCAATGATTTAGAATTTTGTATAGACGTAGGGGTTTAATTGCAATTATTAAATGAACAGGTCACAAGAATCACAATGATTTAGAATTTTGTATAGACGTGCAATTATTAAATGAACAAGTCACAAGAATCGCAATGATTTAGAATTTTGTATAGACGAAGGGGTTTAATTGCAATTATTAAATGAACAAGTCACAAGAATCGCAATGATTTAGAATTTTGTATAGACGAAGGGGTTTAATTGCAATTATTAAATGAACAAGTCACAAGAATCGCAATGATTTAGAATTTTGTATAGACGAAGGGTTTTAATTGCAATTATTAAATGAACAAGTCACAAGAATCGCAATGATTTAGAATTTTGTATAGACGAAGGGTTTTAATTGCAATTATTAAATGAACAAGTCACAAGAATCGCAATGATTTAGAATTTTGTATA
The DNA here is from genome assembly GCA_038380435.1 of Ryuthela nishihirai. Classification (NCBI taxonomy): domain Eukaryota; kingdom Metazoa; phylum Arthropoda; class Arachnida; order Araneae; family Heptathelidae; genus Ryuthela; species Ryuthela nishihirai. Next base: position 44,738,481 of record JAWZYU010000028.1, read on the forward strand.
GACGAAGGGGTTTAATTGCAATTATTAAATGAACAGGTCACAAGAATCACAATGATTTAGAATTTTGTATAGACGTGCAATTATTAAATGAACAAGTCACAAGAATCGCAATGATTTAGAATTTTGTATAGACGAAGGGGTTTAATTGCAATTATTAAATGAACAAGTCACAAGAATCGCAATGATTTAGAATTTTGTATAGACGAAGGAGTTTAATTGCAATTATTAAATGAACAGGTCACAAGAATCACAATGATTTAGAATTTTGTATAGACGAAGGGTTTTAATTGCAATTATTAAATGAACAAGTCACAAGAATCACAATGATTTAGAATTTTGTATAGACGAAGGGTTTTAATTGCAATTATTAAATGAACAAGTCACAAGAATCGCAATGATTTAGAATTTTGTATAGACGAAGGGTTTTAATTGCAATTATTAAATGAACAAGTCACAAGAATCGCAATGATTTAGAATTTTGTATAGACGAAGGGGTTTAATTGCAATTATTAAATGAACAGGTCACAAGAATCACAATGATTTAGAATTTTGTATAGACGTGCAATTATTAAATGAACAAGTCACAAGAATCGCAATGATTTAGAATTTTGTATAGACGAAGGGGTTTAATTGCAATTATTAAATGAACAAGTCACAAGAATCGCAATGATTTAGAATTTTGTATAGACGAAGGGTTTTAATTGCAATTATTAAATGAACAAGTCACAAGAATCGCAATGATTTAGAATTTTGTATAGACGAAGGGGTTTAATTGCAATTATTAAATGAACAGGTCACAAGAATCACAATGATTTAGAATTTTGTATAGACGTGCAATTATTAAATGAACAAGTCACAAGAATCGCAATGATTTAGAATTTTGTATAGACGAAGGGTTTTAATTGCAATTATTAAATGAACAAGTCACAAGAATCGCAATGATTTAGAATTTTGTATAGACGAAGGGTTTTAATTGCAATTATTAAATGAACAAGTCACAAGAATCGCAATGATTTAGAATTTTGTATAGACGAAGGGGTTTAATTGCAATTATTAAATGAACAGGTCACAAGAATCACAATGATTTAGAATTTTGTATAGACGTGCAATTATTAAATGAACAAGTCACAAGAATCGCAATGATTTAGAATTTTGTATAGACGAAGGGGTTTAATTGCAATTATTAAATGAACAAGTCACAAGAATCGCAATGATTTAGAATTTTGTATAGACGAAGGAGTTTAATTGCAATTATTAAATGAACAGGTCACAAGAATCACAATGATTTAGAATTTTGTATAGACGAAGGGTTTTAATTGCAATTATTAAATGAACAAGTCACAAGAATCACAATGATTTAGAATTTTGTATAGACGAAGGGTTTTAATTGCAATTATTAAATGAACAAGTCACAAGAATCACAATGATTTAGAATTTTGTATAGACGAAGGGTTTTAATTGCAATTATTAAATGAACAGGTCACAAGAATCACAATGATTTAGAATTTTGTATAGACGAAGGAGTTTAATTGCAATTATTAAATGAACAGGTCACAAGAATCACAATGATTTAGAATTTTGTATAGACGAAGGGTTTTAATTGCAATTATTAAATGAACAAGTCACAAGAATCACAATGATTTAGAATTTTGTATAGACGAAGGGGTTTAATTGCAATTATTAAATGAACAAGTCACAAGAATCGCAATGATTTAGAATTTTGTATAGACGAAGGGTTTTAATTGCAATTATTAAATGAACAAGTCACAAGAATCGCAATGATTTAGAATTTTGTATAGACGAAGGGGTTTAATTGCAATTATTAAATGAACAGGTCACAAGAATCACAATGATTTAGAATTTTGTATAGACGTGCAATTATTAAATGAACAAGTCACAAGAATCGCAATGATTTAGAATTTTGTATAGACGAAGGGGTTTAATTGCAATTATTAAATGAACAAGTCACAAGAATCGCAATGATTTAGAATTTTGTATAGACGAAGGAGTTTAATTGCAATTATTAAATGAACAGGTCACAAGAATCACAATGATTTAGAATTTTGTATAGACGAAGGGTTTTAATTGCAATTATTAAATGAACAAATCACAAGAATCACAATGATTTAGAATTTTGTATAGACGAAGGGTTTTAATTGCAATTATTAAATGAACAAGTCACAAGAATCACAATGATTTAGAATTTTGTATAGACGAAGGGTTTTAATTGCAATTATTAAATGAACAGGTCACAAGAATCACAATGATTTAGAATTTTGTATAGACGAAGGGGTTTAATTGCAATTATTAAATGAACAGGTCACAAGAATCACAATGATTTAGAATTTTGTATAGACGAAGGGTTTTAATTGCAATTATTAAATGAACAAGTCACAAGAATCACAATGATTTAGAATTTTGTATAGACGAAGGGGTTTAATTGCAATTATTAAATGAACAAGTCACAAGAATCGCAATGATTTAGAATTTTGTATAGACGAAGGGTTTTAATTGCAATTATTAAATGAACAAGTCACAAGAATCGCAATGATTTAGAATTTTGTATAGACGAAGGGGTTTAATTGCAATTATTAAATGAACAAGTCACAAGAATCGCAATGATTTAGAATTTTGTATAGACGAAGGGGTTTAATTGCAATTATTAAATGAACAGGTCACAAGAATCACAATGATTTAGAATTTTGTATAGACGAAGGGTTTTAATTGCAATTATTAAATGAACAAGTCACAAGAATCGCAATGATTTAGAATTTTGTATAGACGAAGGGTTTTAATTGCAATTATTAAATGAACAAGTCACAAGAATCGCAATGATTTAGAATTTTGTATAGACGAAGGGTTTTAATTGCAATTATTAAATGAACAAGTCACAAGAATCGCAATGATTTAGAATTTTGTATAGACGAAGGGGTTTAATTGCAATTATTAAATGAACAGGTCACAAGAATCACAATGATTTAGAATTTTGTATAGACGTGCAATTATTAAATGAACAAGTCACAAGAATCGCAATGATTTAGAATTTTGTATAGACGAAGGGTTTTAATTGCAATTATTAAATGAACAAGTCACAAGAATCGCAATGATTTAGAATTTTGTATAGACGAAGGGGTTTAATTGCAATTATTAAATGAACAAGTCACAAGAATCGCAATGATTTAGAATTTTGTATAGACGAAGGGGTTTAATTGCAATTATTAAATGAACAGGTCACAAGAATCACAATGATTTAGAATTTTGTATAGACGAAGGGTTTTAATTGCAATTATTAAATGAACAAGTCACAAGAATCACAATGATTTAGAATTTTGTATAGACGTGCAATTATTAAATGAACAAGTCACAAGAATCGCAATGATTTAGAATTTTGTATAGACGAAGGGGTTTAATTGCAATTATTAAATGAACAAGTCACAAGAATCGCAATGATTTAGAATTTTGTATAGACGAAGGGTTTTAATTGCAATTATTAAATGAACAAGTCACAAGAATCGCAATGATTTAGAATTTTGTATAGACGAAGGGTTTTAATTGCAATTATTAAATGAACAAGTCACAAGAATCGCAATGATTTAGAATTTTGTATAGACGAAGGGGTTTAATTGCAATTATTAAATGAACAGGTCACAAGAATCACAATGATTTAGAATTTTGTATAGACGTGCAATTATTAAATGAACAAGTCACAAGAATCGCAATGATTTAGAATTTTGTATAGACGAAGGGGTTTAATTGCAATTATTAAATGAACAAGTCACAAGAATCGCAATGATTTAGAATTTTGTATAGACGAAGAGTTTAATTGCAATTATTAAATGAACAGGTCACAAGAATCACAATGATTTAGAATTTTGTATAGACGAAGGGTTTTAATTGCAATTATTAAATGAACAAGTCACAAGAATCACAATGATTTAGAATTTTGTATAGACGAAGGGTTTTAATTGCAATTATTAAATGAACAAGTCACAAGAATCGCAATGATTTAGAATTTTGTATAGACGAAGGGTTTTAATTGCAATTATTAAATGAACAAGTCACAAGAATCGCAATGATTTAGAATTTTGTATAGACGAAGGGGTTTAATTGCAATTATTAAATGAACAGGTCACAAGAATCACAATGATTTAGAATTTTGTATAGACGTGCAATTATTAAATGAACAAGTCACAAGAATCGCAATGATTTAGAATTTTGTATAGACGAAGGGGTTTAATTGCAATTATTAAATGAACAAGTCACAAGAATCGCAATGATTTAGAATTTTGTATAGACGAAGGGTTTTAATTGCAATTATTAAATGAACAAGTCACAAGAATCGCAATGATTTAGAATTTTGTATAGACGAAGGGGTTTAATTGCAATTATTAAATGAACAGGTCACAAGAATCACAATGATTTAGAATTTTGTATAGACGTGCAATTATTAAATGAACAAGTCACAAGAATCGCAATGATTTAGAATTTTGTATAGACGAAGGGTTTTAATTGCAATTATTAAATGAACAAGTCACAAGAATCGCAATGATTTAGAATTTTGTATAGACGAAGGGTTTTAATTGCAATTATTAAATGAACAAGTCACAAGAATCGCAATGATTTAGAATTTTGTATAGACGAAGGGGTTTAATTGCAATTATTAAATGAACAGGTCACAAGAATCACAATGATTTAGAATTTTGTATAGACGTGCAATTATTAAATGAACAAGTCACAAGAATCGCAATGATTTAGAATTTTGTATAGACGAAGGGGTTTAATTGCAATTATTAAATGAACAAGTCACAAGAATCGCAATGATTTAGAATTTTGTATAGACGAAGGAGTTTAATTGCAATTATTAAATGAACAGGTCACAAGAATCACAATGATTTAGAATTTTGTATAGACGAAGGGTTTTAATTGCAATTATTAAATGAACAAGTCACAAGAATCACAATGATTTAGAATTTTGTATAGACGAAGGGTTTTAATTGCAATTATTAAATGAACAAGTCACAAGAATCACAATGATTTAGAATTTTGTATAGACGAAGGGTTTTAATTGCAATTATTAAATGAACAGGTCACAAGAATCACAATGATTTAGAATTTTGTATAGACGAAGGGGTTTAATTGCAATTATTAAATGAACAGGTCACAAGAATCACAATGATTTAGAATTTTGTATAGACGAAGGGTTTTAATTGCAATTATTAAATGAACAAGTCACAAGAATCACAATGATTTAGAATTTTGTATAGACGAAGGGGTTTAATTGCAATTATTAAATGAACAAGTCACAAGAATCGCAATGATTTAGAATTTTGTATAGACGAAGGGTTTTAATTGCAATTATTAAATGAACAAGTCACAAGAATCGCAATGATTTAGAATTTTGTATAGACGAAGGGGTTTAATTGCAATTATTAAATGAACAGGTCACAAGAATCACAATGATTTAGAATTTTGTATAGACGTGCAATTATTAAATGAACAAGTCACAAGAATCGCAATGATTTAGAATTTTGTATAGACGAAGGGGTTTAATTGCAATTATTAAATGAACAAGTCACAAGAATCGCAATGATTTAGAATTTTGTATAGACGAAGGAGTTTAATTGCAATTATTAAATGAACAGGTCACAAGAATCACAATGATTTAGAATTTTGTATAGACGAAGGGTTTTAATTGCAATTATTAAATGAACAAATCACAAGAATCACAATGATTTAGAATTTTGTATAGACGAAGGGTTTTAATTGCAATTATTAAATGAACAAGTCACAAGAATCACAATGATTTAGAATTTTGTATAGACGAAGGGTTTTAATTGCAATTATTAAATGAACAGGTCACAAGAATCACAATGATTTAGAATTTTGTATAGACGAAGGGGTTTAATTGCAATTATTAAATGAACAGGTCACAAGAATCACAATGATTTAGAATTTTGTATAGACGAAGGGTTTTAATTGCAATTATTAAATGAACAAGTCACAAGAATCACAATGATTTAGAATTTTGTATAGACGAAGGGGTTTAATTGCAATTATTAAATGAACAAGTCACAAGAATCGCAATGATTTAGAATTTTGTATAGACGAAGGGTTTTAATTGCAATTATTAAATGAACAAGTCACAAGAATCGCAATGATTTAGAATTTTGTATAGACGAAGGGGTTTAATTGCAATTATTAAATGAACAAGTCACAAGAATCGCAATGATTTAGAATTTTGTATAGACGAAGGGGTTTAATTGCAATTATTAAATGAACAGGTCACAAGAATCACAATGATTTAGAATTTTGTATAGACGAAGGGTTTTAATTGCAATTATTAAATGAACAAGTCACAAGAATCGCAATGATTTAGAATTTTGTATAGACGAAGGGTTTTAATTGCAATTATTAAATGAACAAGTCACAAGAATCGCAATGATTTAGAATTTTGTATAGACGAAGGGTTTTAATTGCAATTATTAAATGAACAAGTCACAAGAATCGCAATGATTTAGAATTTTGTATAGACGAAGGGGTTTAATTGCAATTATTAAATGAACAGGTCACAAGAATCACAATGATTTAGAATTTTGTATAGACGTGCAATTATTAAATGAACAAGTCACAAGAATCGCAATGATTTAGAATTTTGTATAGACGAAGGGTTTTAATTGCAATTATTAAATGAACAAGTCACAAGAATCGCAATGATTTAGAATTTTGTATAGACGAAGGGGTTTAATTGCAATTATTAAATGAACAAGTCACAAGAATCGCAATGATTTAGAATTTTGTATAGACGAAGGGGTTTAATTGCAATTATTAAATGAACAGGTCACAAGAATCACAATGATTTAGAATTTTGTATAGACGAAGGGTTTTAATTGCAATTATTAAATGAACAAGTCACAAGAATCACAATGATTTAGAATTTTGTATAGACGAAGGGGTTTAATTGCAATTATTAAATGAACAAGTCACAAGAATCGCAATGATTTAGAATTTTGTATAGACGAAGGGTTTTAATTGCAATTATTAAATGAACAAGTCACAAGAATCGCAATGATGTAGAATTTTGTATAGACGAAGGGGTTTAATTGCAATTATTAAATGAACAAGTCACAAGAATCGCAATGATTTAGAATTTTGTATAGACGAAGGGGTTTAATTGCAATTATTAAATGAACAAGTCACAAGAATCACAATGATTTAGAATTTTGTATAGACGAAGGGTTTTAATTGCAATTATTAAATGAACAAGTAACAAGAATCGCAATGATTTAGAATTTTGTATAGACGAAGGGGTTTAATTGCAATTATTAAATGAACAAGTCACAAGAATCTCAATGATTTAGAATTTTGTATAGACGAAGGGGTTTAATTGCAATTATTAAATGAACAAGTCACAAGAATCGCAATGATTTAGAATTTTGTATAGACGAAGGGGTTTAATTGCAATTATTAAATGAACAGGTCACAAGAATCACAATGATTTAGAATTTTGTATAGACGTGCAATTATTAAATGAACAAGTCACAAGAATCGCAATGATTTAGAATTTTGTATAGACGAAGGGTTTTAATTGCAATTATTAAATGAACAAGTCACAAGAATCGCAATGATTTAGAATTTTGTATAGACGAAGGGGTTTAATTGCAATTATTAAATGAACAAGTCACAAGAATCACAATGATTTAGAATTTTGTATAGACGAAGGGGTTTAATTGCAATTATTAAATGAACAGGTCACAAGAATCACAATGATTTAGAATTTTGTATAGACGTGCAATTATTAAATGAACAAGTGACAAGAATCACAATGATTTAGAATTTTGTATAGACGAAGGGGTTTAATTGCGATTATTAAATGAACAAGTCACAAGAATCACAATGATTTAGAATTTTGTATAGACGAAGGGGTTTAATTGCAATTATTAAATGAACAGGTCACAAGAATCACAATGATTTAGAATTTTGTATAGACGTGCAATTATTAAATGAACAAGTCACAAGAATCGCAATGATTTAGAATTTTGTATAGACGAAGGGTTTTAATTGCAATTATTAAATGAACAAGTCACAAGAATCGCAATGATTTAGAATTTTGTATAGACGAAGGGTTTTAATTGCAATTATTAAATGAACAAGTCACAAGAATCGCAATGATTTAGAATTTTGTATAGACGAAGGGTTTTAATTGCAATTATTAAATGAACAAGTCACAAGAATCGCAATGATTTAGAATTTTGTATAGACGAAGGGGTTTAATTGCAATTATTAAATGAACAGGTCACAAGAATCACAATGATTTAGAATTTTGTATAGACGTGCAATTATTAAATGAACAAGTCACAAGAATCGCAATGATTTAGAATTTTGTATAGACGAAGGGGTTTAATTGCAATTATTAAATGAACAAGTCACAAGAATCGCAATGATTTAGAATTTTGTATAGACGAAGGGGTTTAATTGCAATTATTAAATGAACAGGTCACAAGAATAACAATGATTTAGAATTTTGTATAGACGTGCAATTATTAAATGAACAAGTGACAAGAATCACAATGATTTAGAATTTTGTATAGACGAAGGGGTTTAATTGCGATTATTAAATGAACAAGTCACAAGAATCGCAATGATTTAGAATTTTGTATAGACGAAGGGTTTTAATTGCAATTATTAAATGAACAAGTCACAAGAATCGCAATGATTTAGAATTTTGTATAGACGAAGGGTTTTAATTGCAATTATTAAATGAACAAGTCACAAGAATCGCAATGATTTAGAATTTTGTATAGACGAAGGGGTTTAATTGCAATTATTAAATGAACAAGTCACAAGAATCGCAATGATTTAGAATTTTGTATAGACGAAGGGGTTTAATTGCAATTATTAAATGAACAGGTCACAAGAATCACAATGATTTAGAATTTTGTATAGACGAAGGGTTTTAATTGCAATTATTAAATGAACAAGTCACAAGAATCACAATGATTTAGAATTTTGTATAGACGAAGGGGTTTAATTGCAATTATTAAATGAACAAGTCACAAGAATCGCAATGATTTAGAATTTTGTATAGACGAAGGGTTTTAATTGCAATTATTAAATGAACAAGTCACAAGAATCGCAATGATGTAGAATTTTGTATAGACGAAGGGGTTTAATTGCAATTATTAAATGAACAAGTCACAAGAATCGCAATGATTTAGAATTTTGTATAGACGAAGGGGTTTAATTGCAATTATTAAATGAACAAGTCACAAGATTCACAATGATTTAGAATTTTGTATAGACGAAGGGTTTTAATTGCAATTATTAAATGAACAAGTAACAAGAATCGCAATGATTTAGAATTTTGTATAGACGAAGGGGTTTAATTGCAATTATTAAATGAACAAGTCACAAGAATCACAATGATTTAGAATTTTGTATAGACGAAGGGGTTTAATTGCAATTATTAAATGAACAAGTCACAAGAATCGCAATGATTTAGAATTTTGTATAGACGAAGGGGTTTAATTGCAATTATTAAATGAACAGGTCACAAGAATCACAATGATTTAGAATTTTGTATAGACGTGCAATTATTAAATGAACAAGTCACAAGAATCGCAATGATTTAGAATTTTGTATAGACGAAGGGTTTTAATTGCAATTATTAAATGAACAAGTCACAAGAATCGCAATGATTTAGAATTTTGTATAGACGAAGGGGTTTAATTGCAATTATTAAATGAACAAGTCACAAGAATCACAATGATTTAGAATTTTGTATAGACGAAGGGGTTTAATTGCAATTATTAAATGAACAGGTCACAAGAATCACAATGATTTAGAATTTTGTATAGACGTGCAATTATTAAATGAACAAGTGACAAGAATCACAATGATTTAGAATTTTGTATAGACGAAGGGGTTTAATTGCGATTATTAAATGAACAAGTCACAAGAATCGCAATGATTTAGAATTTTGTATAGACGAAGGGTTTTAATTGCAATTATTAAATGAACAAGTCACAAGAATCGCAATGATTTAGAATTTTGTATAGACGAAGGGTTTTAATTGCAATTATTAAATGAACAAGTCACAAGAATCGCAATGATTTAGAATTTTGTATAGACGAAGGGGTTTAATTGCAATTATTAAATGAACAGGTCACAAGAATCACAATGATTTAGAATTTTGTATAGACGTGCAATTATTAAATGAACAAGTCACAAGAATCGCAATGATTTAGAATTTTGTATAGACGAAGGGGTTTAATTGCAATTATTAAATGAACAAGTCACAAGAATCGCAATGATTTAGAATTTTGTATAGACGAAGGGGTTTAATTGCAATTATTAAATGAACAAGTCACAAGAATCGCAATGATTTAGAATTTTGTATAGACGAAGGGTTTTAATTGCAATTATTAAATGAACAAGTCACAAGAATCGCAATGATTTAGAATTTTGTATAGACGAAGGGTTTTAATTGCAATTATTAAATGAACAAGTCACAAGAATCGCAATGATTTAGAATTTTGTATAGACGAAGGGGTTTAATTGCAATTATTAAATGAACAGGTCACAAGAATCACAATGATTTAGAATTTTGTATAGACGTGCAATTATTAAATGAACAAGTCACAAGAATCGCAATGATTTAGAATTTTGTATAGACGAAGGGGTTTAATTGCAATTATTAAATGAACAAGTCACAAGAATCGCAATGATTTAGAATTTTGTATAGACGAAGGAGTTTAATTGCAATTATTAAATGAACAGGTCACAAGAATCACAATGATTTAGAATTTTGTATAGACGAAGGGTTTTAATTGCAATTATTAAATGAACAAGTCACAAGAATCACAATGATTTAGAATTTTGTATAGACGAAGGGTTTTAATTGCAATTATTAAATGAACAAGTCACAAGAATCGCAATGATTTAGAATTTTGTATAGACGAAGGGTTTTAATTGCAATTATTAAATGAACAAGTCACAAGAATCGCAATGATTTAGAATTTTGTATAGACGAAGGGGTTTAATTGCAATTATTAAATGAACAGGTCACAAGAATCACAATGATTTAGAATTTTGTATAGACGTGCAATTATTAAATGAACAAGTCACAAGAATCGCAATGATTTAGAATTTTGTATAGACGAAGGGGTTTAATTGCAATTATTAAATGAACAAGTCACAATAATCGCAATGATTTAGAATTTTGTATAGACGAAGGGTTTTAATTGCAATTATTAAATGAACAAGTCACAAGAATCGCAATGATTTAGAATTTTGTATAGACGAAGGGTTTTAATTGCAATTATTAAATGAACAAGTCACAAGAATCGCAATGATTTAGAATTTTGTATAGACGAAGGGGTTTAATTGCAATTATTAAATGAACAGGTCACAAGAATCACAATGATTTAGAATTTTGTATAGACGTGCAATTATTAAATGAACAAGTCACAAGAATCGCAATGATTTAGAATTTTGTATAGACGAAGGGGTTTAATTGCAATTATTAAATGAACAAGTCACAAGAATCGCAATGATTTAGAATTTTGTATAGACGAAGGGGTTTAATTGCAATTATTAAATGAACAAGTCACAAGAATCGCAATGATTTAGAATTTTGTATAGACGAAGGGTTTTAATTGCAATTATTAAATGAACAAGTCACAAGAATCGCAATGATTTAGAATTTTGTATAGACGAAGGGGTTTAATTGCAATTATTAAATGAACAGGTCACAAGAATCACAATGATTTAGAATTTTGTATAGACGTGCAATTATTAAATGAACAAGTCACAAGAATCGCAATGATTTAGAATTTTGTATAGACGAAAGGGTTTAATTGCAATTATTAAATGAACAAGTCACAAGAATCGCAATGATTTAGAATTTTGTATAGACGAAGGGTTTTAATTGCAATTATTAAATGAACAAGTCACAAGAATCGCAATGATTTAGAATTTTGTATAGACGAAGGGTTTTAATTGCAATTATTAAATGAACAAATCACAAGAATCGCAATGATTTAGAATTTTGTATAGACGAAGGAGTTTAATTGCAATTATTAAATGAACAGGTCACAAGAATCACAATGATTTAGAATTTTGTATAGACGAAGGGTTTTAATTGCAATTATTAAATGAACAAGTCACAAGAATCGCAATGATTTAGAATTTTGTATAGACGAAGGAGTTTAATTGCAATTATTAAATGAATAGGTCACAAGAATCACAATGATTTAGAATTTTGTATAGACGAAGGGTTTTAATTGCAATTATTAAATGAACAAGTCACAAGAATCGCAATGATTTAGAATTTTGTATAGACGAAGGGTTTTAATTGCAATTATTAAATGAACAAGTCACAAGAATCGCAATGATTTAGAATTTTGTATAGACGAAGGGTTTTAATTGCAATTATTAAATGAACAAGTCACAAGAATCGCAATGATTTAGAATTTTGTATAGACGAAGGGTTTTAATTGCAATTATTAAATGAACAAGTCACAAGAATCGCAATGATTTAGAATTTTGTATAGACGAAGGGGTTTAATTGCAATTATTAAATGAACAAGTCACAAGAATCGCAATGATTTAGAATTTTGTATAGACGAAGGGTTTTAATTGCAATTATTAAATGAACAAGTCACAAGAATCGCAATGATTTAGAATTTTGTATAGACGAAGGGTTTTAATTGCAATTAGTGAATGAACAAGTCCCAAGAATCGCAATGATTTAGAATTTTGTATAGACGAAGGGGTTTAATTGCAATTATTAAATGAACAGGTCACAAGAATCACAATGATTTAGAATTTTGTATAGACGAAGGGTTTTAATTACAATTATTAAATGAACAAGTCACAAGAATCGCAATGATTTAGAATTTTGTATAGACGAAGGGTTTTAATTGCAATTATTAAATGAACAAGTCACAAGAATCGCAATGATTTAGAATTTTGTATAGAGAAGGGTTTTAATTGCAATTATTAAATGAACAAGTCACAAGAATCGCAATGATTTAGAATTTTGTATAGACGAAGGGTTTTAATTGCAATTATTAAATGAACAAGTCACAAGAATCGCAATGATTTAGAATTTTGTATAGACGAAGGGGTTTAATTGCAATTATTAAATGAACAGGTCACAAGGGCCTCAATGGTTCAGAAATTTCTATACAGGAAGGGGTTGAGTTGCAATTGATTAAATGGTCAGGTCAGAAGAACCTCAATAATTCAAAATTTTGTATAGAAGAAGTGTTTTAGTTGCATCGGATTAAATGATCAGATTACAAGGACCCCAACAGTTCAGAATCCTGTATAGAGCAAAGGGTTTAGTTGCCATAGGTTAAATAAATTGGTCACCACGACCCCAATGGTTAAAAAATTTGTATAGAGAATGGCCAGGTCTCAAGGATCGCAATGAGTTAAAATTTTGTATAAAGTAAGGGGTTGAGTTGCAATGAGTTAAATGAAAAGGTCACAGGGCTCCAATGGTTCAGAAATTTGCATAGAGAGAGGGGATTAGTTGCATTGGATTATATGGCCTGGTCACAAGGATCGCAATGATTTGGAATTTTGCATAGAGGAAGGGGTTCAGTTAAATAAATAAAAATAAATACCCCCTCAAGCAGCTACTTGCCACAGAGGTCTGACAGGAACCTGTCAGTTTAATACGCCATAATAGAAGGTCTGAGAGGATGGCAGGACCTCAGCAGAAAAACGACACATACATCCATGCCTTACCCGGGGCTCGAACCCAGGTCCCTTAGATCAGTAGCCAAGCACGCTAACCACTCGGCCATGCAGTGGGTTAAATGACTAGATTACAAGGACGCCAATGGTTCAGATATTTGTATAGAGGAAAGGTTTAGTTGCAATGGATTAAATGGCAAGTTACAAGAACCTCAACGGTTCAGAATTTTGTATACAGGAAAGGGTTTAGTTTCTTTACCTCTTAGTGGTGCTTTATAATAAATTGCCAGGTCACAAGTATCCCCAAAGGATGAGCCAGTAAATAATTTTTAGCGTACATCTGTTAAGAAACAAATGGAAGTCTACCAGCAAGCCATACAGTATCAGATCATCTTAACAAATTTTATTTTCGTAAATGCTGGTCTATGAGCTTCGTAAATGTAGTTGTGCTGCGTAGCCGTCGTCATTGATGGCACTTCCATTAGCAACAATTTCAAAGTGAGTTTTCACCCAACGCACAACATTGACTCCATTTGGAATCGTCCTCTCTTTCGAACAGGAAATGCGGATTGGCCTGGGTCGACACTACTTTTGGGTGTTCGGATTGTTGAAAGAGTTAAATATTTCATGACACATAACAATTCGCTTGATGAACAGGGGTCGCGTGGATAAGCGAGAAATTTCCTGCAGACTTCGATACGACGGTTTGCTTGTTCATTAGTCAGCATGTGGAACACTTTGGTAACTCCTGGCTTCCTTACCGATTCGTTGGGGCGCGGGTGGCTCAGTCGGTAGCGCGCCAGGCTCGTAATCTGTAGTTCCCAGGTTCGAGTCCCAGCTGGGTCAGCGTTGAGATATTTCTCCGCAAAATTCCCCGCCCTGCCCACGGTCAGTAGGGGACACCGATGGGCTTGGAAAGGCCGCCGTCCGTCGGATGGGACGTTAAGCCGTGGCCCCGTGTGCGGGAGAGCCATACCCTGTGCACGTTAAAGAACACGCTGGATGGACTTGACGGGAGGCTACCATCTGTCTCCCAACAGCTGTTCCAGTGGGTCCGCTCCCCCAACCTTCTCTGAGCCTTCGGGGTCCATGTGACCTGGCCATTTAGCCCATGGTGTGCAAAAAAAGTGCCGCTCAGAAGTAAAACAACCCAACCCTTATACAACTCTCGTGAGTGAATTGTTGGACATATTTCTATCATCACTTGACGCAGCAAGTCTGAGGTATACGTCAATACGGGTGTAACAACCGCGAACCTTTATTTCGCGGAAATAAGGGTGAAGGTAATCAAGGGACTGATTTATCGTCCTCTACTATAGAGTGGCTAAATCGTTTGCCATCTGGCCCAACACCACATTCGACGCAGTTCAAAGAAAATATAATTCCACCTGACGAAACAAAAATCTGCATCGTTCCCTCCTACCACCGGCTCACGACATGTCACCACCTTTAAACTTCTTGAACCAACCCATCAGAAATGGAGACTTCAACATCATCTTCCAATTATATATCTCGGGTTTCTTCGGTAGCTTTTAATCCTTTTTTTACAGTAATGAAGTAATAATACCGCATGAATTTCAATACTTACCTCAGTCGTTGTACAACGTTTCTAACGATGGGACCAACACTCCGAAACTTGTAGTAGCTATGCGCAGGCGCAGTGGACTTTATATTTTTCCTTAGTACTACGTTCAGAGAAATGCAAATGAAACATTGTGATGAGTCACCGTACACATTTTGCATGGCGAAAAGTGCACAGACTTATGAATCACTCTAGTATTACATTAATAAAAAATAAATAAATAATTACCCCCTCAAGCAGCTGCTTGCGTTGGGTTGGGTTGTTTTACCTCTGAGCGGCACTTTTTTGCACACCATGGGCTAAATGGCCAGGTCACATTGACCCCGAAGGCTCAGAGAAGGTTGGGGGAGGGGACCCACTGGAACAGCTGTTGGGAGACAGATGGTAGCCTCCCGTCAAGGCCATCCAGCGTGTTCTTTAACGTGCACAGTGTACGGCTCTCCCGCACACGGGGCCACGGCTTAACGTCCCATCCGACGGACGGCGGCCTTTCCAAGCCCATCGGTGTCCCCTACTGACCGTGGGCAGGGCGGGGAATTTTGCGGAGATAAATCTCAACGCTGACCCAGCTGGGACTCGAACCTGGGAACTACAGCTTACGAGCCTGGCACGCTACCGACTGAGCCACCCCCGCCCGAAAGCAGCTGCTTGCCACAGAGGTCTGACAGGAGCCTGTCAGTTTATATGCCATAGTAGAAGATCTGAGAGGATGACATGACTTCAGCAGAAAAACGACACATACATCCATGCCTTACCCGGGGCTCGAACCCAGGTCCCTTAGATCAGTAGCCAAGCGCACTAACCACTCGGCCACGTTTATCAAAAATAAAATATTCGGGAGAGGTCTCTTTTACATCTGAGCAGCATTTTTTATGCATAAATCAAAACAAAGTGATGAATGCCATGTCACAAGGACCCAAAGAAGACAAGGGAAAGAGATTCACCTGACAGCTCTCAAGAAACAGATAAAATCTCTCCTGCACACGAGATTACGACGTAAAGTCACATAAGGCGGACTCTCCAGACCCAAAGTGTTCCTTTTCTTATCGAGGGAATTAATAGAATTAACGGAAAAAACTCCCAACCCAGGTACAGCTGGGAACTCGAACTTGGGATTGGAGTGTTTTACCTCTGAGCGGCACTTTTTTGCACACCATGGGCTAAATGGCCAGGTCACATTGACCCCGAAGGTTCAGAGAAGGTTGGGGGAGGGGACCCACTGGAACAGCTGTTGGGAGACAGATGGTAGACTCCCGTCAAGGCCATCCAGCGTGTTCTTTAACGTGCACAGGGTATGCTCTCCCGCACACGGGGCTTAACGTCCCATCCGACGGACGACGACCTTTCCAAGCCCATCGGTGTCCCCTACTGACCGTGGGCAGGGCGGGGAAATTTTGCGGAGATAAATCTCAACGCTGACCCAGCTGGGACTCGAACCTGGGAACTACAGATTACGAGCCTGACACGCTACCTTCAGAGCCAAACCACTCCCTAGTATAATTGCTTTTCAGAAAAAAAAAATCCTTCTTTAAAACAGAGAAGAATACGAAAAAAAAAAGCCTTTCTCTCGAAAGTAGTACGAGAACGAAAAGTTGGCTAATCGTGAGTGAGAGAGCAAAACTTGTCTTCTTACCCCCCCCCCCCTCTAATGTAGAATCCAATTCTTCCTATTAAGAACACAAAGAAACAAGGACGCGCAACAAACCCACAAGTATTCAGAGAAATAAAACATAAGAGCAAGGCACGCGCACATACAGCGATCTCTTTTTTTTTTCCGCCTCCGTTTGACTCAAGCCCTTCCTTTGTTTGCCGTAAAGGTAACTGATTCGGCCATTGTAACGGGCAACCTGTCTAAAGAAATCCGTTTCAATTATTCCCTTTTGCTTCAGGTTTTTCGATTAACTTTTGTGACTAAACGTGAATCATTCAGAGTGGAGGGAGGATGGAGATGTGGGCGGGTGGAGAAGATAGAGTACGGGGAGGATTTCCGGATTTCTTGTACGCGGAGGAGGGAAAAAGAGACAAGAGAGCAAGTCCATAACACGATGCGCGGTTCCTCACCGGCTAGAGGGAAACAAAAACAGCTGTAGTTGCCGAGACATGGGCAATTACGCCACGGCACATGCCGCCCGAGCGAGCGGCCAATCGGCCCTATAGTGGCAGGGACCTAATGGTCCGTGATTCTATTCGGAGACTTGGCCTGCCGTTATGGGCATCAGGCTGGCGTCTTCCCTGCTGCACCAAGGCAGTCCACCTGCCGATACTGGTTGTATATACTTGATGCAGAATGCTCTTTACCTAGCCGAGGGTTCGGCTGTTTCACGTGGCATTCTTTTTCTCTGCCCTATTCTTATGGTTGGTCTTGTTTCTGAAGTTGTTTTTTTTTTGAGTGTGTATGTGTCCAGAAGAGCCGCATTAGAGATTTTTTTTCCCCATACTGTCTGAAAAGTGGTATTTAAACAGAAGATTTCTTTATCGATTATTTTTTTTTGTGTAATGTATAGCTGTTGAATTATCTTTCGGTAACACTGCTTTTTTTTTTCTTTCATTTCTTTTTGTTTTTATGGATACTCACGTATTCAGAAAAGAGATTTTTTAATTCTGAAATTATATACCTCAATTGCTTTGAGACACCCCAGAGGCATGTAATGTTAAGCAAATAAATAAATAAGCTAAAGAATTGGTAAACTTCCATATTAATAGAATAGGAAGCAAAAAATGGCTTCAATTATTTTGTCAAAAAATAATTTTTCTAGATCTATTTGAACTTCCCTCATTTTTTTATAACCGCCTGACAAAAGGATCATTAACCCATCAGGACAATGATTCCGTCATTCTTTAAATCCTTTTAACACTGTAATTGCGAAGCACCCCCCTCCCCCTTCCAGGCCTGTAGATTACATTTCGAGAAATGGGAGGGGGGCGTGAATAAGTAACTTGAGTAGAGTTTCCCAATTACTAAATTAAATCACCTGGATAAAAAAGATTAAAACGGTATTCTATCATCATCATCATCATCCTCATCCTCAAGCAGCCAACGGCTACGGAGGTCCAACAGGACCGCGTAATTTAGTTCCCAAGCATATCTGTCCTGAGCTACATCTGCTGTATCTAGCTACTGCACACCAATTCTAACAAGGTCCTGTTTGACATTGTCTGCCCACCACATCCTAGGTGTGCCCTCTTTCTGAAGCTTTTGGGCACACTGTTCATAACCCTATTCGCCATCATCACTTACAAACGATATTCTACATGAAATGAAATTTTACAGTTGTGTATTTTTTAAATGTATTTTCAGTGTCGGCGTTATAATATGGGGCTAAAATAAAAATATACAAAGACAGAGTTCATAAAAACTACGGGATTTCGAGAAGTGTGTCCAGTGCCCCTGGACTTCTCCTTCTAGGTATGTCCTTGAATCCCTCCCCCCCCCCCTTTTTTTTTAAACAGATCTGGGTGAGAATCTTAACCGGACTTATTTAAAACGGTGGGTCTAATTAAAAAAATGTTTTCCAAAACTGATGAAATTGTTAATTACCAAAATGAATTTCAGAAAATGATAATTTGTAGATTATTGTAAATGAATATATTGGTATATAGTTTTTTTTCCCCGAATTGAGATCATATTTCAATAATAGAGTATCACAGGAAAATGTCCTATACACAAGAATAATTTAAAATAATTATTTGAAACAAAATTGAAAAATTAAAAATAATCAACTAATTATTTTAAATGATATATATATATGAGTGATTTTTTTTTTCCTAATTCATAGAGTTTAGCCCTATAAACAGTTATATGAAATGATGAAATTGTTTCAAGGGCTTTCTGATTCTGGTTATCATTGGACCATTCGAAAAGTTTCGGAAAGCGATCAGGAAAAGTTTTTGTAATGATTTTGGAACAATTTGGAAATTATTTTTTCAATAAACGATTATTTTTATATCTCTCAAGCAGCTGCTTGCCACAGAGGTCTGAGAGGATCCTGTTAATGAAATACTGCCGTAGAGAAACCTGTTAGGAAGGCGAGACCTCAGGGTTGGGTTGGGTTGTTTTACCTCTGAGCGGCACTTTTTTGCACACCATGGGCTAAATGGCCAGGTCACATGGACCAGAAGGCTAAGAGAAGGTTGGGGGAGGGGACCCACTGGAACAGCTGTTGGGAGACAGATGGTAGCCTCCCGTCAAGGCCATCCAGCGTGTTCTTTAACGTGCACAGGGTATGTCTCTCCCGCACACGGGGCCACGACTTAACGTCCCATCCGACGGACGGCGACCTATTCCAAGCCCATCGGTGTCCCCTACTGACCGTGGGCAGGGCAGAGAATTTTGCGGAGATAAATCTCAACGCTGTCCCAGCTGGGACTCGAACCTGGGAAGTACAGATTACAAGCCTGGCGCGCTACCGATTGAGCCACCCCCGCCCCCGAGACCTCAGGAAAAAGACATCCATTCCTTAATCCCGGGCTCGAACCCAGGTCCCTCTGATTTGTGTTGTTGGGAAAATATTGCCAATTTCTCTAATTTGATGTCATCCAAATTTCATTTTCGTTTCTTTTTGTATTTAAATTTTTTTTGGTGCAGCTTTCAAATGATACATAAAAATTACATGTATCAACATTACACGAAACGATATAAGAATTAATTAGTGAAATCAATTTTACGATAAATTATGGATATTCAGAAGCATTGTGGCCTTCAGGTGATCACCATACGTATAAACCATCTCCATCACCAAGATCACTATACCATCACCAAGATCCACCAAGATCACCATACGTTATAAGAGGATCTGCAATTTGATACGCAGTTGTTCTACTCTGAGTTTCACACGCAATGAGATATCCTGCGTCTTGTCCAAAGGAAGTTTATATCTGAAATGCCCAATGAAGTGAATACAAGTGAATATAGATTTATTGAACAGGTGTGAGGAATGAGAGTGCGGATTTTGTGGAGATTGCATGTCCAAGATAAGAACATGGAGATTGTAAAGATTCGAAGCACACAATAAAAGATGCATAGATCAAATTCAGGTATGTTTTAATGCTTATAAGGGTTTGGAAATGAAAGTGATTATATGGGCAAGAGAGCAAAGACTATAGAGAATAAATGTGCACTATAAAATCATTTCATTTTGTAGAGAGCCAAATGGCAATAATTAGGGCGTAGAGACTGAAGAAATCAGTTGGGCACACAGTAAGGGCCTAGCGGCTACAGAAATTAATTTAGTACAATAGAAACTTAGAGAATGATTATTTCAGATGGCGCACAATAAGGGCGTAGAGATTGCAGAAAAAAGAAATCGTTTGAGCAAAATAATGACAGAGATTGGTATATTAATTGTAAAGAATTAGGGCGTAGAGATTGGGAAATCAGATGTGCACATAATAAGGGGGTAGAGATTGAAGAAATTAATTGTAAAGAATAAGGACGTAGAGATTGAGAAAATCAGATATGCACACAATAAGGAGGTAGAGACTGAAGAAAATAATTGTAAAGAATAAGGACGAAGAGATTGAGGAAATCAGATGTGCACACAATAAGGGGATAGAGATTGAAGAAATTAATTGTAAAGATTAAGGACGTAGAAATTGAGAAAATCAGATGAGCACACAATAAGTGAGTAGAGTTTGAAGAAATTAATTGTAAAGAATAAGGAGTAGAGATTGAAGAAATCAGATATGCACACAATAAGGAGGTAGAGACTGAAGAAAATAATTGTAAAGAATAAGGACGAAGAGATTGAGGAAATCAGATGTGCACACAATAAGGGGATAGAGATTGAAGAAATTAATTGTAAAGAATATGGACGTAGAAATTGAGAAAATCAGATGTGCACACAATAAGTGAGTAGAGTTTGAAGAAATTAATTGTAAAGAATAAGGAGTAGAGATTGAGGAAATCAGATATGCGCACAATAAAGAAGTAGAGACTGAAGAAAATAATTGTAAAGAATAAGGACGTAGAGATTGAGAAAATCAGATGTGCACACAATAAGGGGGTAGAGATTGAAGAAATTAATCGTAAAGAATAAGGACGTAGAGATTGAGGAAATCAGATGTGCACACAATAAGGGGGTAGATACTAAATAAATTAATTGTAAAGAATAAGGACGTAGAGATTGAGGAAGTCAGATATGCACACAATAAAGAAGTAGAGACTGAAGAAAATAATTGTAAAGAATAAGGACGTAGAGATTGAGAAAATCAGATGTGCACACAATAAGTGAGTAGATACTAAATAAATTAATTGTAAAGAATAAGGACGTAGAGATTGAGGAAGTCAGATGTGCACACAATAAGGGGGTAGATACTAAATAAATTAATTGTAAAGAATAAGGACGTAGAGATTGAGGAAGTCAGATGTGCACACAATAAGGGGGTAGATACTAAATAAATTAATTGTAAAGAATAAGGACGTATAGATTGAGGAAGTCAGATGTGCACACAATAAGGGGGTAGAGACTGAAGAAATTAATCGTAAAGAATAAGGACGTAGAGATTGAGGAAGTCAGATGTGCACACAATAAGGGGGTAGAGACTGAAGAAATTAATCGTAAAGAATAAGGACGTAGAGATTGAGGAAGTCAGATATGCACACAATAAGGGGGTAGAGACTGAAGAAATTAATCGTAAAGAATAAGGACGTAGAGATTGAGGAAGTTAGATGTGCACACAATAAGTGAGTAGTTACTAAATAAATTAATTGTAAAGAATAAGGACGTAGAGATTGAGGAAGTCAGATGTGCACACAATAAGGGGGTAGATACTAAATAAATTAATTGTAAAGAATAAGGACGTAGAGATTGAGGAAGTCAGATGTGCACACAATAAGGGGGTAGATACTAAATAAATTAATTGTAAAGAATAAGGACGTATAGATTGAGGAAGTCAGATGTGCACACAATAAGGGGGTAGAGACTGAAGAAATTAATCGTAAAGAATAAGGACGTAGAGATTGAGGAAGTCAGATGTGCACACAATAAGGGGGTAGAGACTGAAGAAATTAATCGTAAAGAATAAGGACGTAGAGATTGAGGAAGTCAGATATGCACACAATAAGGGGGTAGAGACTGAAGAAATTAATCGTAAAGAATAAGGACGTAGAGATTGAGGAAGTCAGATGTGCACACAATAAGGGGGTAGATACTAAATAAATTAATTGTAAAGAATAAGGACGTAGAGATTGCGGAAATCAGATATGCACACAATAAAAAGGTAGAGACTGAAGAAAATAATTGTAAAGAATAAGGACGTAGAGATTGAGGAAATCAGATATGCACACAATAAGGAGGTAGAGACTGAGGAAAATAATTGTAAAGAATAAGGACGTAAAGATTGAGGAAATCAGATATGCACACAATAAGGTGGTAGATACTAAATAAATTAATTGTAAAGAATAAGGACGTAGAGATTGAGAAAATCAGATGTGCACACAATAAGGGGGTAGAGATTGAAGAAATTAATCGTAAAGAATAAGGACGTAGAGATTGAGGAAATCAGATGTGCACACAATAAGGGGGTAGAGACTGAAGAAATTAATGGTAAAGAATAAGGACGTAGAGATTGAGGAAATCAGATGTGCACACAATAAGGGGGTAGAGACTGAAGAAATTAATCGTAAAGAATAAGGATGTAGAGATTGAGGAAATCAAATGTGCATAATAGTAGTCATATTGAAGATATCAGATGTGCGTAATAAGGGAGTAGAAATTAAAAAAAATCATGTGCCGATTAAAGGTATAGCGATCGAAAAATGAGATGTTAACATTAAGGACAAAGAAACTGTATATAACAAGTGCAAATAATAGGGACAAGAAAAAATTACTGATACCAAGTGCACACAATAACTTCGTGCGCTACAGTTAAGCACAGTGAGGGCTAAAAAATTATATAAAGAGTTATAAAAATAAAAGTATGCATAGTCTAGCTATGAAATGTGCATGATAAGTGCTTGTAGTTTTCAGAGATCAGATGATCATGAAAAGTTTGAAGAGACCAGAGTTGACGATGATGATGATCAGATGTCAAATATACGATGTGAACTATAAAGAATTGTCAATTAAAGATAACGTGGAATGAATAAAATTAAGTGTTGTGACAAATTCATTTTGCAAAGATGAAATGTATACGAAAATGACATTATAAAGTTTCAGATAAATCATTGAAAAAGTGAAATATTCACGAAAACATTGCATGGGTTAAATGTTCACGATCAGGCGGAGATATTGAAAAAAATAAAGGGAGGGGGCAAGCAATCCAATCGATCCGGAAAGAGGTAAAGTTTCGATCCGGAAGAGGGAAGGGAGAAGGAATTTCCATCGCACTGTAACATTTTCTCCTTCCTTTTACAGGTGTTTAAATAATTTCAGGACTTTATTAGCATTCACAAAGGAAGGCCATGGGCACTCTTTCCCCTATATTGGGTTGGGTTGTTTTACCTCTGAGCGGCACTTTTTTGCACACCATGGGCTAAATGGCCAGGTCATATGGAACCGAAGGCTCAGAGAAGGTTGGGAGAGGGGACCCACTGGAAGAGCTGTTGGGAGACAGATGGTAGCCTCCCGTCAAGGCCATCCAGCGTGTTCTTTAACGTGCACAGGGTATGGCTCTCCCGCACACGGGGTCACGACTTAACGTCCCATCCGACGGACGGCGGCCTTTCCAAGCCCATCGGTGTCCCCTACTGACCGTGGACAGGGCGGGGAATTTTGCGGAGATAAATCTCAACGCTGACCCAGTGGGACTCGAACCTGGGAACTACAGATTACGAGCCTGGCGCGCTACCTACTGAGCCCCCCCCCCCCCCGTATATTGGGACCTGCTCATGATGAAAGCTGTAAAGAAGTGCTTAAGATGGCGAGACATTACAAGGATGAAATGCTCACGATGAAGGCATTAAAAAAATAAAATGCTCAAAATGGAGACATTGCGAAGGTGAAATGCTCACCAGGAAGACACTCTAAATGGTATTTGTTCATGTGAAGAACATATGGGTGATCAAATAAACTTAATAGGAGTATATAGAATACATCTGACTTCTCTGTAGTCTGTGGTAAATTTGTACATAGGTGGTCTGACTTCCTCAGAAGAACAAATTAAGAAAAACCTACCCAGTAATATTTACCTTCAAGCTTTCTTTGAGAACTATGCTGTTTGTTTTTGAGTCTAAAGGTATGTGAAGGAAAATTCTTAACAATTGTAACACCAGGAGAGTAATTTGGAATTATTTCTCTAGTTTTAAAGAAAATGACAGCAAACAACAGCAAGATAATAATACCTAACGGAGTACTCTGTGTTGCAGGAGGTTACAAGTCTCATTTTTGCTTAATAGTTAGTCCTTGAGGCAAAGAATTTTTATCCCAGGTTTTGTGTTAATGATACTTTGTGCGTTTTTGCAGTGCGCATCGAAATGGAGAGAATTTAATTAAGGTCAGGTAACATAAGACGAAGAGAATTATGGAAGAGAAAGGTGTGCTCTCGGTGGAAGAGACGAAGCGTGCTGAGTTCTGCTTCGTATCATAGAAATGAATAGAAAAAAAAAACTGCGAGATATCTAGGCGCATGAAATAATGAAAAAAAAAAATAAAAATAACAACCCAAGTTCTTGGAAGGTAGAAGTTAAGTTATCGTTCTCTTTAAAGAAGTAATTATTACCAGTAGGAGGACTAAGCTTTCAGAAGAACAGTGGTGCTGAATGTTTGTCATCGCCATGTTGTTTTGGAAGGCCAATTAAGAACTACGCTGATCTTTCTTATCTTTTATTGTTTTTCAGGCTAAAGAAGATTAGTAATAAAAATTTAGGGAAAAGGACGACAAAATAAGAAATGAAATGTTGTAAACGATATTTTATTTCGTATATCGTCGCATCACTCTGTTTTAAATGATGCATCGTGTAAACGTGGATTTTATTTTCAACATGAATATTTTTGTAATTCTTGTCCAAGACAGCAGGCAAATGGTGGCATGGTTAGAATTGTAGTTTGCTAGATTTGTAATTTCGCAAAATGCACCGGTTGAAACCAGAGACTTTTGGGTTGGGTTGTTTTACCTCTGAGCGGCACTTTTTTGCACACCATGGGCTAAATGGCCAGGTGACATGGACCCCGAAGGCTCAGAGAAGGTTGGGGGTTGTTGTTTTACCTTTGAGCGGCACTTTTTTGCACACCATGGGCTAAATGGCCAGATCACATGGACCCCGAAGGCTCAGAGAAGGTTGGGGGAGGGAACCCACTGGAATAGCTGTTGGGAGACAGATGTTAGCCTCCCGTCAAGGCCATCCAGCGTGTTCTTTAACGTGCACAGGGTATGGCTCTCCCGCACACGGAGCCACGGCTTAACGTCCCATCCGACGGACGACGGCCTTTCCAAGCCCATCGGTGTCCCCTACTGACCGTGGGCAGGGCGGGGAATTTTGCGGAGATAAATCTCAACGCTGACCCAGCTGGGACTCGAACCTGGGAACTACAGATTACGAGCCTGGCGCGCTACCGACTGAGCCACCCCCGCCACGAAGGTTGGGGGAGGGGACCCACTGGAACAGCTGTTGGGAGACAGATGGTAGCCTCCCGTCAAGGCCATCCAGCGTGATCTTTAACGTGCACAGGGTATGGCTCTCCCGCACACGGGACCACGGCTTAACGTCCCATCCGACGGACGGTGGCCTTTCCAAGGCCATCGGTGTCTCCTACTGACCGTGGGCAGGGCGGGGAATTTTGCGGAGATAAATCTCAACGCTGACCCAGCTGGGACTCGAACCTGGGAACTGCAGATTGCAAGCCTGGCGCGCTACCGACTGAGCCACCCCCGCCCCAAAACCAGAGACGGTTATTAGGGAACAATGCCCGCAACATTGGGTGCAGGTGGTCTGTGAGAATGAATTCGTATGTTTGGGGATGCGACAAGACCCTACAGAATAACTAATGTCCCTAAGGAATGCAATAATATGGCACCCCACAGTATTAGGTATCCACCTCGATGCTTCACAGTCGGAACCAAACAGTCGGGGTGGTTCGCTTCTGCAGGTTTTCGACAGACGTACCCTCTACCAGTGGTGTGGAAACAATGTGTAGTACGATTCATTAGACCAGATGACACTTTGCCAGTCTTTAGCATCCCAGTTTTTATGTGCTTTGCACCACCTTACACGTTTTGTTGCATTGATATTGGTAATCAGAGGTTTGTGGATTGCAGCATGGCCATAAATACCAACACTATGAAGTTCCTGACGAACTGTTATGACGGAAACTGTATCATTCCGACTGGTGTTCAACTCTGATGCTATTTTCAGTGTCGTGGTCTTGTGCTTCCGTTGTAGAATCCATGCCAACGTTCCCCTATTCCTATCTGACAACTTCATACACAATTTGAACGTTTGGAGGCAACACCCTGTCCATTTTTATAGGTAGTCATAATCTTCGATACAGTCCCTCGTATTACACCTACTATTTCCATGGGGAGGGGGTGGCTCAGTCGGTAGCGCGCCAGGCTCGTAATCTGTATTTCCCAGGTTCGAGTCCCAGCTGGGACTCGAACCGTTGAGATTTATCTCCGGTTCGAACCGTTGAGATTTATCTCCGGAAAATTCCCCGCCCTGCCCACGATCAGTAGGGGACACCGATGGGCTTGGAAAGGCCGCCGTCCGTCGGATGGGATGTTAAGCCGTGACCCCATGTGCGGGAGAGCCATACCCTGTGCACGTTAAAGAACACACTGGATGGCTTTAACGGGAGGCTACCATCTGTCTCCCAACAGTTGTTCGAGTGGGTCCCCTCCCCCAACCTTCTCTGAGCCTTCGGGGTCCATGTGACCTGGCCATTTAGCCCATGGTGTGCAAAAAAGTACCGCTCAGAAGTAAAACAACCCAACAACAACTATTCATTTTTTATTTCTTATTAATTATTATTTTGCATGCATTCTGTGAGGTAAAGATTAACCTATTAATAATAATCATGAGAATAACTTGATACTTCTAACATTTTTTAATAATTTTAATCACTAAAATAAAATCACTGTTCTAGCCCGCAGTTGAATTCATTATCCATAAACTGCCAGATAACTATTACAAATTTATTATTCTCTTTAAAGTCTTCTAAAAAAAATAGAAAAGAAGATGAGCACATTGCAAAAAATAAGTTTTGAATTCAAAATTCGGGAAGGAGAGGGTTAAAAGTTTATTTTCCAAAGGCGACTTTTCACCTAACAATCAAGATACAATTTTATTTGACAACAGATAAAAAAAAAAGCGAAATCTATTTTCGCTCTGAACAAATAAATAAATAACGAAAAACAAAACCTGTTATCATTTTTTGTTTGCATTTCGCTCTCTTGAGTATCTTTCCTTGTTCCTTTGCCGGAAAAATAACGAGAATCGAATCCAATTTCTATCATAGAAGCTAAATTTCGTTGTCGATACTCTTTATAAGTGGAGTCGTCTTTGTGCCTTGGAAACGAACGAGTCCCTTGCAATCGACGTTTCTGAGAGCCCAGTGTGATGAATTATTAAACTGTAGCTGTTGGTCCCTCGGCACATAGCAGCAACTTGGCAGGAGGCCAGCTTTTCTGCCTATCTAAAATACCCTCATATCTGTGATTACTGCCCATCTAAACAGTCTTATATTTGTGCACTACACCGCAGGACGTACTTACAGCCTCTCCCACAGAGAGAAGTTTTCTTTCTCCCTTCCTACAACTTGAACGCTTTTTACTGTATCTATTTCTGCTACGGAGCGGGGTTAATTTTTGCAGCGCTCGTTAGATAAACAAGAATACTTTTCCCTCAGCAAATTATACAATGTAAAGTGTGTATATATAGGGTGGTTTGTTTTACCTCTGAGCGGCACTTTTTTGCACACCGTGGGCTAAATGGCCAGGTCACATGAACCCCGAAGGCTCAGAGAAGGTTGGGGGAGGGGACCCACTGGAACAAGTGTTGGGAGACAGATGGTAGCCTCCCGTCAAGGCCATCCAGCGTGTTCTTTAACGTGCACAGGGTATGGCTCTCTCCCGCACACGGGGCCACGGCTTAACGTCCCATCCGACGGACGGCGGTCTTTCCAAGCCCATCGGTGTCCCTTACTGACCGTGGGCAGGGCGGGGAATTTTGCGGAGATAAAGCAGTTCCCAAGTTCGAGTCCCAACTGGGTTCAGAGTTGAGATTTTACCTCAGCAAAACTCTCTGCCTTGTAAATCTCGTCCATCATATGGAATGTTAAACTGTGGTCTTGTACGTTGTTTGGGTTGTTTTACCCATGAGCGGCACTTTTAGCACACCATGGGCTAAATGGCCAGGTGGCATGAATCCCAAAGGCTCAGAGAAGGTTGGGGAGGGGACCCATTGGAACAGCTGTTGGGAGACAGTTGTTAGCCTCCCGTCAAAGCCATCCAATGTGTTCTTTACCGCACAAGGAACCACGGCTTATTGACCCATCAGACGGACGGTGGCTTTTCCAAGCACATCGGTGTCCTCTACTGACCGTGGGCAGGGTGGGGAATTTTGCGGAAATAAATCTCAATGCTGACTCAGCTGGTACTCGAACCTGGGAACTACAGATTATGAGCCTGGCGCGATACCGACTGAGCCACCCCGCCCCCTTGTATGCGCGAGAGCCATACCCTGTACTCGTTGAAGAATACGCTGGCTGACCTAGACTGGAGGTTACCATTTGTCTCATAGCAGCTGTCCAGTGGGTCCTCTCCATCCAACCTTCTCTGAACTGTCAGGATCCTTGTCAACTGGCCATTTAGTCCAGGGTGTGAAAAAAAAAAGTGCCGCTCAGAGGTAAACGACCCAACCGACTTTTTCTTTCACATTTCATTATTTGGAAAATGCAGTATTATCTGCAGTCTGCGCCCATCGGACTGTGAAACTTACAACTCTTTCTTCCATGGTGTCTTTCAGTGAAGCAGTTCAAGAAGGTTTTGTTAAGTGCACGGAATTAGAGCATTCATTAAGGCTGGGTTGGGTTGTTTTACCTCTGAGCGGCACTTTTTTGCACACCATGGGCTAAATCGCCAGGTCACATGGACCCCGAAGGCTCAGAGAAAGTTGGGGGAGGGGACCCACTGGAAGAGCTGTTGGGAGACAGATGGTAGCCTCCCGTTAAAGCCATCCAGTGTGTTCTTTAACGTGCAGAGGGTATGGCTCTCCCGCACATGGGGCCACGGATTAACATCCCATCCGACGGACGGCGGCCTTTCCAAGCCCATCGGTGTCCTCTACTGACCGTGAGCAGGTCGGGGAATTTTGCGGAGATAAATCTCAACGCTGACCCAGCTGGGACTCGAACCTGGGAACTACAGATTACGAGCCTGGCGCGCTACCAACTGCGCCACCCGCCGCCCCATTCCTTAAGGCGGAAATGCATATAAAATTAATATTATCGTTGTTTTTAACTGCATTTTTATTTCATCTAAGGCTTGAATACAAGTTTGTACCTACTGTACTTGGTTTCTATAAAAAAAAAAATCCTCATCTAACCGGCATCCCCCCCCCTCCCTTCAATGCCGTATAACCGGGAGTTTACTGCATGTAGACGTGAAACTTTGTTGACAGAATGTGATTGTCTAGTTGCTTATATTGGCAGCAATGCATTGTTCTTGCTTCCTGTTCCCTCAAGATGTGGTGGAAAATCGCAACTATTTTAATTTAAAGGATGTAGGGGAGACTTGTTTCCCCCCTCCCCTTGAGAATGCTAATAACCGGAAAGGAGGGACCCTACCTTCTTTTTTTTCTAGATCGAGCCTGAATACAGCTGACAATCAAGGGTGGGTTTAACACTAATAGCTGATTGCTAGAAAGATGTGGTAGAGCTCTGAAAATCTTCACTGGATTTTGAGGTTCAAAGTGTCCTTCAAAGTGGAGATGAGGTCAAATTTCGATCTAAGCGTGATCTACGTGTTCTGGAAAAGTGGAAGTTCGTGTCTAAGATGTCTCGTGCCAGCATTTGAAACGTTGCGAAATTTGATACTTGAAGTGTCCTTCAGAGGTCGAATTTCGATCCACGCGCTCTAGAAATGTAAGAAAATGGTGTCTTAGAATAATTATTACCTCAGCTCTCACAAAATAAAATGCACGAAATTTCAGATACGACGTTCAAAGTGAAATAGAGGTCAGAGCGAGAAAGAAAAAAAACAATAAGGATCGATCGATTTCTCGCATTTAGTAATTTTTCAACCGATCTGTTTTTATTTTTCACCAACTAATTTTGCAACAACAAAAAATTTTTTTTTTTTTTTTAAATTTCACACATTTTCCGCGGGCCACGCAATTTGTTTTCTTTTCTGGGCACCATTAGCTGAGAGAAAATTTGAAACTTCGATTTCATGCAGCATTATGTCGATGAGAGGGGGGGGGGCACTACTTCGGAACGCGCATGAATAACAATGAGAAGGGTGTTAATTAAGAGACGACGCAGGCAGATACTATTTAATTATTCCCGCACAGGAGAGCACTTAAGCAGTTTAGATATAAGCACGTTGCAACCTGTGAACGATAATTAAATTTCCTTCCTATCAGAATCTTTCTTTCGCGGAGATCCGACGACATGTTTATGTAGAGCTTGCGCGTGAAATAATAGCACAGTTTGGCGGTCAAAAATGAAACTGGGTAGTATAATGAGTGGCAATGAATAGTGCATAGAGGTACTGATGGTGTTTCGAAATCATGTTTTAAAATAATAATCAGCTGAACTGAACCCCCGTTCCCTTCCCCTCAAAAAAATTATAGTTTCGATGCATCGATAGAGGAAGTGTAATTAGCAGTAAAAATAACGATTGCTGTCTCGGAGCTTAATCCTCTAATTAAAAGTATTATTCGAAGCATTTTCAAAACAGAATGAATTTGTCTTCCAAACTTTAGTGAATTATACTGTGATAGGTTGTTGTACGGTGAATGATGTTGAGTAAGATGGATAAATTAATATAACAAAAGTTATGTAATGGCTTTCTTTTTCCCGTTAGGTTTTGGGTTGGGTTGTTTAACCTCTGAGCGGCACTTTTTTGCACACCATGGTCTAAATGGCCAGGTCACATGGACCCCGAAGGCTCGGAGAAGGTTGGGGGAGGGGACCCACTGGAACAGCTGTTGGGAGACAGGTGGTAGCCTCAAGGCCATCCAGCGTGTTCTTTAACGTACACAGGGTATGGCTCTCCCATACACGATGCCACGGCTTAGCGTCCCATCCGACGGACGACGGCCTTTCCAAGCCCATCGGTGTCTCCTACTGACCGTGGGCAGGGCGGGGAATTTTGCGGAGATAAATCTCAACGCTGACCCAGCTGGGACTCGAACCTGGGAACTACAGATTACAAGCCTGGCGCGCTACCGACTGACCCCCCCCCCCCCGTTAGGTTTTGAATGGTGTTTAGAAAATAACACCTATTTTAGTGAAATAGCAGAATTAGTCTTTTCAATCGATATGAAGTTTTAGATTGAGTGAAAAACTTCGGTACTTAATTTTTGTATTATATAGTTCATAAATAGCACTTTTTCTAGCTTTGGGCTCCTTTACATTTCAGCGGCACTTTTTCTTTGCACACAGAGGGTTAAACGACAGGTCACAAGGATCCCAAAGGCTCCGAGAAGGTTAGAAAAAGGAAGAGAATCCACTAGGAAGCTGTTAGGTGACAGATGGAAGTCTGCGTCAGGGCCATCCAGCGTGTTCTTTAATGTGCATAGGGTTATGGCTCATAACCCATGGGGCCACGGCCAAACTTAACATCTGATAAAGAGCGGCCTTTCCAAGACCGTCGGTGACTTCTTTATCACTGAGGTCAGAATGGGAGTTAGTTTTTGGAGAAAATGCTTAACCCAAGTACAGTAGGGAATCGAACCTGGGAATCTGCGCCCAGTCTACTTGCACCTTGTCAACTGAACCAAACCTCCAGTGTTATAGTTCGCAATTGGTGCTTTACTTTTGGATTATACTCCATGCTCACTTCATTTCATGGGACGGGGGTGGCTCAGTCGGTAGCGCGCCAGGCTCGTAATCTGTAGTTCCCAGGTTCGAGTCCCAGCTGGGTCAGCGTTGAGATTTATCTCCCCAAAATTCCCCGCCCTGCCCACGGTCAGTAGGGGACACCGATGGGCTTGGAAAGGCCGCCGTTCGTCGAATGAGACGTTAAACCGTGGCCCCGTGTGCGGGAGAGCCATACCCTGTGCACCTTAAAGAACACGCTGGATGGCCTTGACGGGAGACTACCACCTGTCTCCCAACAGCTGTTCCAGTGGGTCCCCTCCCCCAACCTTCTCTGAGCCTTCGGTGTCCATGTGACCTGGCCATTTAGCCCATGGTGTGCAAAAAAGTGCCGCTCAGAGGTAAAACAACCCAACACTTCATTTCAGTATTGCTGTTTGTGAACTAGTACTTCATTTCAGCATTACCACTCTTGATTATCATATCACTTCGTTTCGTATTGCAAATCTCGATTAGTTGTTGAATTTAGTATTGTGGCTCGCAGTTATTACTTCATTTCTGTATTATATTACGTAGCATTAAAAGGAATGAAATTAAAAAAAAAAGAATTAGGAGCTCCATTAAAAATACACAGATTACCAGTAGAAATAGACATCAGCAATTATTAAAAATATCATCGGTGACACGGCGGTAATCGAACCAGCAACTCTCTAGCTACATGCTAGAGCGTTCTAACCATTAAACCACGCATCAGACGCTAAAATGCTCCAGAATAAGACCTATAAATCTTTCACTGAGATGTGTCGGACCTTGCGCCATCTACACTTCAGGAGAGGCAACTTTTCCAATTGTTGCTAATGATTTAGATGTTAATAAGGAGGTTAATCACGCT
Organism: Ryuthela nishihirai; assembly: GCA_038380435.1. Taxonomy (NCBI): domain Eukaryota; kingdom Metazoa; phylum Arthropoda; class Arachnida; order Araneae; family Heptathelidae; genus Ryuthela; species Ryuthela nishihirai. Next base: position 44,771,575 of record JAWZYU010000028.1, read on the forward strand.
TAAGCGTTTATTATTAAAAATCCATCCATAGTAAATATACAAATTACCTGTAGAAATAGACTTCAACAAACATTAAAAGCATCTGGAAAAAACTATCGCTGACTCGTCGGGAATCGAACCTACAATTCTCTAGATACCTAGATGGGGCAAGGTCCGCCACATCTCAGTGAAAGATTTATAAGTCTTATTTTGGAATGATTTAGCGTCTGATGGGTAGTTTAACGGTTAGAGCGCTCTGACATGTCTGTAAAGAGCTGCGGGTTCGATTCAAGGTTCGTCAGTGTAATTTTTTTTCAGGATTAGGAGCTGTTACAGTTTCTAATTCTTTTCTTCCAGTGCCGCTCGTAAATTAAGCCTTCACTTTAGTAGTTCAGCTATCAGGTTTTTTTTTTATAATAAAGCATTTTTTTGTCACATTTTATTCCGAATTTGTTATAACCGAGTAAAACAAAAAAATCATGAATAAACGTATATGTGAATGATTACTTAGAAGTGTTACTGTTAAAAATGCTCCACTAATAAACAGTTATTTTATACTTTTTGAGTTCTTTTTATAACTCTTTCTATTTAAAACTGTTGTTTCATAAAGACAGATAAATAAATTCAGCAATTTTTGCCTATTTTTCGCAATTTAAACAAAATCGAAACACTTGTGGGGCATTAAACAATATTAATATGCTTGGTATTCTGCTTTTTTACCGGCTAAAAAGGGAGTCCACCAAATTTTTCGATTTAAAAAAAGGGTCCACCAAATTTACTGATTTGAAAAGGGGTCTACTAAAATTTAACGATTTAAAAAAGAGGTCCACCAAATTTACCGATTAAAAAAAATGGCCACCAAATTTACCGATTTAAAAAGAAGTCCACCATATTCACCGATTTTAAAAAAAAGAGGTCCACCAAATTTGCCGATTTAAAGAAGGGGTCCTTCATGCGTATCGACTGAGCGGGGGAAAAAAAGGATCCGCCATGTTTGCCGAATTAAAAAGCTGGTCCTCTACGTTTGCCGAATTAAAAAAAGAGGGTCCTGTAAATTTGCTGAATTTAAAAGGGGATCTTGCATGTTTACCGAATTAAAAATTAAAAAAGGAATCTGCTATATTTTCCCACAAATAATATGAGGACTATTCCGTCCCGTGGCCGAGTGGTTAGCGCGCTTTGCTACTGATCTACGGGACCTGGGTTCGAGCCCCGGGTAAGGCATGGCTGTTTGTGTCGTTTTTCTGCTGAGGTCCTGCCATCCTCTCAGACCTTCTACTGTGGCATATAAACTGACAGGCTCCTGTCAGACCTCTGTGGCAAGCAGCTGCTTGAGGGGGTATTTGTTTTATTTTTATTATGTTTGAAGAAGGGGGTGGTGGTGGTGGTGGGTCCATGAGGTTTGTGGAATTAAAAAGGAGTGCGCATGGTTTACCGACTAGAAAAAATGTGTTGGGGATCTGCTGTGTTTACCGACTTATAAATAGGACATGTCACGTTTATCGACTTAAAAATAGGGTCCACCACATTTATCGACTAAAAGGGGGCCCGATATGTTTAGCGTCTAAATAATCGGGCTTATCATATTTACTAACTAAAAATTGGCCTGTCAAGTTTACAGTCTTGAAAGAGGTGTCCATCGTGTTTACGTACTTAAAAAGATGGTACATCATGTTTGCCGAATTAAAAGGCAGGTCCTCTATGTTTGTCGAATTAAAAAGAGGGTTCTCTGTGTTTACCGAATTAAAAAGAGGGTCCTCTGTGTTTGCCGAATTATAACGAGGGTCCTCTAGGTTTGTCCAATTGAAAAAGAGGTTCTGTATGTTTGCCGAATTAAAAAAAGAGGTTCTGTATGTTTGCCGAAATAAAAAAGGATCTTGTATGTTTGCCGAATTAAAAAGAGGATTCTGCATGTTTTCCGAATAAAAAAGAGGGTCCTGTGTGTTTGCCGAATTAAAAAGAGGGTCCTCTAGGTTTATCGAATTTAAAAACAGGTTATGTATGTTTGCCGAATTAAAAAAAGAGGTTCTGTACGTTTGCCGAATTAAAAAGAGGATTCTGCATGCTTTCCGAATAAAAAAGAGGGTCCTGTGTGTTTGCCGAATTAAAAAGAGGGTTCTGTATGTTTTCGAATTAAAAAGAGGGTCCTGTATGTTTACTGAATTAAAACGAAGGTCCTGTATATTTGCGAATTAAAAAGGGAGTCTCTCCGCCATGTCAATCGCTTAAAAAATGAAAATGTCAAGCTTTGTTTTAAAGTTTTATTATTATAACTCTGAATTAGTACTTTAATATAACAGTTCGTAATACATACTTCTTAAAATATTATATACAGTAATTGTCGTTGATACATAAGCAAGAATTTTATTAAATATCCCTTTTAAAAATTTGCAATGAATGTATCAATCTTAAATGTAGATGATATAAGCAAACATTTTAATCAAATTACTCCTTTTAAAAAAAATCATAAATCAGTCTTAAATATAGAGGAAAAGATATCTTGTGACGGGTAGGTTAAGAACCTGCGTATTTGTGTGTTGGGTTGTTTTATCCCTGAGCGGCACTTTTTTGCACACCATGGGCTAAATGGCCAAGTCACATGGACCCCGAAGGCTCAGAGAAGGTTGGGGGAGGGGACCCATTGGAACAGCTGTTGGCAGACAGATGGTAGCCTCCCATCAAGGCCATCCAGCGTGTTCTTTAACGTGCACAGGGTATGGCTCTCCCGCACACGAGGCCACGGCTTAACGTCACATCCGATGGACGACGACCTTTCCAAGACCATCGGCGTATTTGTGTGTACAGGACTGAATCTGTGAGGAGGAGAGCGGAGGCATACCCTCCTCTCCTTTGAGAATGGATAGTAACAAGAACGGACGAAGAATATTAAAAATATATATCTTAAACGTATTGTTACGACAGATGAACGAGCAACAGTGACTTCATTACATAACGTGACTTGAACGCTCGTGTGTGCTTCTGCGTGAGATTCATTTTAGTCAACGAATTAGAACTGAGAACGATTCGGAAGAATAAAAAGAGAGCAGTGCAGTGTGAAAGTTGTGAGATCTGAAAGGGCATTCAGATGGTCTGATTCAGTGCGCGTTAAGTGAAAATAAGAAGTATATTTATTAGTGTGTGCGCGGGTGTTTGTTTTCTGTTGTTAGTAATAAAAGTTTAGTGAACTAGCACAGGACGAGAGATTGTTTACATCTGAAGGTATTCAAGTGACATGGCAAACAAAGTGAAGAGGTAGTATTTTAGTAGAACAGACAGAGCTGATATTGTATACTCTGTAAAAAAGGTTAATGACTTATGTATGACAGTAGTTAATTTGTTTATAAAATACTTCATCCATATTTTTGTAACAATTTGCATTGTATTGTAATTGGTTTGAAAATATAATTATTAATACTCACGCTCAGTGCCTATCCATTTAAAAAATTCACAACAGTATTTTTAAGAAATTATTTAATAACCACTAAAATAAAGAGAAAATTTTTATAATGGAACGGAGTTCTGGCTTCATCTTGTCCTTCCTTTCTTTTACTAGGACAGTCCCTTCGCTACCATTATTTTTTTCTCTAGTCCGGGCGTATGTGTGTCATAATTAATATATTAACTGACAAATACATTTCAAATTTACGATGTGGATTTCTTTTTTTAATTCTATTCAGAACGTGTTGGGTTGTTTTACCGCTGAGCGGCACTTTTTTGCACACCATGGGGCTAAACGGCCAGGTCACATGGACCCCGAAGGCTCAGAGAAGGTTGGAGGAGGGGACCCACTGTAACAGCTGTTGGGAGACAGATGATAGTTTCCCGTCAAGGCCATCCAGCGTGTTCTTTAACGTGCACAGGGTATGGCTCTCCCGCACACGGGGCCACGGCTTAACGTCCCATCCGACGGACGGCGGCCTTATCCAAGCCCATCGGTGTCCCCTACTGACCGTGGGCAGGGCGGGGAATTTTTGCGGAGATAAATCTCAACGCTGACCCAGCTGGGACTCGAACCTGGAACTACAGATTACGAGCCTGGCGCGCTACCGACTGAGCCACCCCCGCCCCATTCAGAACTTGTGGAAGTGTTTAATTTTCCGTTTAGGAAACTTACCTTTTTTCTTCTTCTTCTTTTGATTTCGCAATACGTTAGCTGAGAAATTCGTTTAAGAGGTTTAACGATAAAGACAAGAAACACACACACACGCGCGCGAGCACCAACTAAATAATAAAAAAATAAAACAGGCAGGAAAGGCGAAAAGAATGCAGGAAATATCCCTTAAGGTAAAGAGATAGTTATTCGAAAAGCACGCAGCAATATTCTCGTAATAGATGACTATGCAAAGGAACATTTAAGAGTAAAGAAAAGGAATTTAATTTCATTAAGCTTTTGCAAGATTCCTTCATTTGGAAATGTAAGTGCCTCGTGCAATTACGTTTTCTGCTTTAGCTCGCCAAAATAAAATGCCGACGGCCTGACCTACTGTAATAGACGTTGACTCAAAATCAAAGCAAAATCCTGAACCTTTTCGTTAAATTAACGTTAGACTGTTGTTTTAATTTTTACTTCGATAAGAGGATGTAGGGTGAATGTTTATATATATATATTCTGCAAGATGTTCCAAGAAAATCGCGTATGTCGTTCTGCGTTGAATACATTAAACGATGTACAGTCGCTCAAAAAAGTATCCGAACACTATGGTTGATTACAGAATTCAGAAAAAATATCTGGCAACGATTTTTTTAGAAATTAGTGCTCTGGCAAACTTCGCGTTCTAAAAAACGTTTCTAAAAAAATCGTTGCCAGATATTTTTTCTGAATTCTGTAATCAACCATAGTGTTCGGATACTTTTTTGAGCGACTGTACACTGTCCTAACAAAATATTAATTTCCGTGTTAGGGCAATAAATATGTTAAGCTCTATAACTTCGAAAATATGCATTTAACGGTAAAACGTGATTGAAGATAAATTAAAAGGTCGTAATCAACTCCATTCAATTCTAGATTTTCAGCGATATTCCTCCAGCATTTAAAGAGTTAAGAATGGAATATTTAACAATAGCAGTGGGTCATAAGAATTTACATCAGTAATTGGGCTGAGTTGGCTCAGTCGGTAGCGTGCCAGGCTCGTAATCTACAGTTCCCAGGTTCGAGTCCCAGCTGGATCAGCGTTGAGATTTATCTCTGCAAAATTACCCGCCCTGCCCACGGTCAGTAGGGGACACCGATGGGCTTGGAAAGGCCGCCGCCCGTCTAATAGGACGTTAAGCCGTGGTCCCGTGTGCGGGAGAGCCATACCCTGTGCACGTTAAAGAACACGCTGGATGGCTTTGACGGGAGGCTACCATCTCTCTCCCAACACCTGTTCCAGTGGGTCCTCTCCCCCAACCTTCTCTGAGCCGACCCTTCGGGGTCCATGTGACCTGACCATTTAGCTCATGGTGTGCAAAAAAGTGCCGCTCAGAGGTAAAACAACCCAACTCAACAACCTAGCTTTTATAGGCTTTCTTACACAGATTTTTCACAAATTCAAATTTTAGAAGATATTATAGACCTTCGAAGGGGGCGGGGGTGGCTCAGTCCGTAGCGCGACAGGCTCGTAATTTGTAGTTCCCAGGTTCGAGTCCCAGCTGGGTCAGCGTTGAGATTTATCTCCGCAAAATTCCCCGCCCTGCCCACGATCAGTAGGGGACACCGATGGGCAAGGAAATGCCGCCGTCCGTCGGATGGGACGTTAAGCCGTGGCCCCGTGTGCGGGAGAGCCATACCCTGTGCACGTTAAAGAACACGCTGGATGGCCTTGACGGGAGGCTACCATCTGTCTCCCAACAGCTGTTCCAGTGAGTCCCCTCCCCCAACCTTCTCTGAGCCTTCGGGGTTCATGTGACCTGGCCATTTAGCCCATGGTGGGCAAAAAAGTGCCGCTCAGAGGTAAAACAACCCAACCCCCCCCCCCACCTCCAAATTATTTTCTGTTTTTTTTTAACGCCCGCGTAATAGAGACAGCTCGCATTGAATGTTAATAAACGAGAATTCTTACCCTTTACTTGTTTTACCTCTGAGCGGCACTTTTTTGCCCACCATGGGCTAAATGGCCAGGTCACATGAACCCCGAAGGCTCAGAGAAGGTTGGGGGAGGGAACCCACTGGAACAGCTGTTGGGAGACAGGTGGTAGCCTCCCGTCAAGGCCATCCAGCGTGTTCTTTAACGTGCACAGGGTATGGCTCTCCAGCACACTGGGCCACGGCTTAACGTCCCATCCGACGGACGGCGGCCTTTCGAAGCCCATCGGTGTCCCCTACTGACCGTGGGCAGGGCGGGGAATTTTGCGGAGATAAATCTCAACGCTGACCCAGCTGGGACTCGAACCTGGGAACTACAGATTACGAGCATGGCGCGCTACCGACTGAGCTCCAGGGGGGGGGGGTGAGTGTTAGAACGTTGATGTTCGTCTTTGAAAAAAAAAAAAAAGGTGCTGAATCATTAGACAAAGGACTTTTTTTTTTCGAAAATGAGGAGGAAAGTACTTAGAAGCCGACTAGGAAAAACTATCATTTTCTAAACTATCTTCTCCCTCTCCTCTTTGAAGAATTTTAATGACAGACAAGAGGTGGAAAATATTTGAAGAGACTGAAATGAGAGGGAAAGGTATACAGGGTGATTCCAAAAGTTCTAATCAAACATTGGAAATGTGTTCTACTGTGCGCTTTTTTTTTTATACGGATAAAAATTCTTATGAATATTGGTCCAGAAACGTTTTCCTTCCCAGTTACAGCACATTTTGAGAGTGCAAAGTAAGGAAGTCTGTCGAATTTAATTAGTTTTTATTCCAGTTATTACTGTAAGTGATCGATCAGAATAATTTTGTACAGTCGCTCAAAAAATTAACCGAACACTATGGATGTTTTTAGAATTTAGAAAAAATATCTGGCAACGATTTTTTTAGAAATTAGTGATCTGGCAACCTTCGTGTCACGTGATTTCAGAATTCAGGAAAAATATCTGGAGCGTGTGCAGTTACTGCACACGCTCCAGTTTGCTGTGAACGGTAACTGCACACGCTCAATATTTCCGTGAGTGAGCCCACACGATCTAGTATCAAAATAATATGACCACCTACAGTCGCTCAAAAAAATATCCGAACACTATGGTTGATTACAGCATTCAGAGAAAATATCTGGCAACGATTTTTATTAGAAATTAGTGATCTGGCAACCTTCGAATACGTACACGAAGGTTGCCAGATCATTAATTTCTAAAAAACTCATTACCAGATTTTTTTCTGAATTCTGAAATCAACCATAGTGTTCGGATATTTTTTTTGAGCGACTCTAAGTCTACATCAGAGCAAGTGTTCGAAATGGCCTCCCCTAGCAGCAATGTACGCCTCACAGCGTCTTCTCGTCAACTGTTGAACACGTTCCAAGTGTCCCAGAGTGTTCTGAATTTTTTGACAACCATCCACGATCCGTTTGCGGAAATCTTGTGTATTTGGAACCGGGGAAGTGTAAATGTTAGTCTTAACGTGTCCCCATAAGAAGAAATCCAGTGGGTTGAAATCGGGAGAGCTTGCAGGCCATGCAGTTGGTCACCCTCTTCCAGTCCAACGGGGGCGGGGGTGGCTCAGTCGGTAGCGCGCCAGGCTCGTAATCTGTACTTCCCAGGTTCGAGTCCCAGCTGGGTCAGCGTTGAGATTTATCTCCGCAAAAATCCCCGCCCTGCCCACGGTCAGTAGGGGACACCGATGGGCTTGGAAAGGACGCCGTCCGTCGGATGGGACGTTAAGCCGTGGCCCGTGTGCGGGAGAGCCATACCCTGTGCACGTTAAAGAACACGCTGGATGACCTTGACGGGGGGCTACCATCTGTCTCCCAACAGCTGTTCCAGTGGGTCCCCTCCCCCAACCTTCTCTGAGCCTTCGGGGTCCATGTGACCTGGCCATTTAGCCCATGGTGTGCAAAAAAGTGCCGCTCAGAGGTAACACAACCCAACCCAATCCAGTCCAACGGTCAGGATACGTAAGATTGAGATCATCCAGGAATGGTGGAATTTTATCCAACCTCAGCAGACATCTACTATGACGTCAAACGTTTAAATTTACCCAGTATCGTAGCTTTTAACAGGCTTCCTTGCTTTGCAATCTCAAAATGTGCTATAACTCAGAAGAGAAGCTTTTCTGGCCTTAGGAACTTTTTTTCTTTTAAATATATGCTCAATAGAACACGTTCCCAAAGTTTGACTAGACCTTTTGGAAACACCCTATATATTACACTTTTGAGGAACAATAATTAATGAAAAAAAGAAACATCCACATAGTAGGCGTATTTGAACTGACTAGCTGGCTGGCGAATGCTCGGACAAGAATAGAGAAATTCATGCGTTTCCTCTATAACGTTCTGACGCTAGCACGTGGATAGCTTAAATATACTACAGTTGAACTCATGAAATGATGAGCTGAAAAAAAATTGGTTTTGCCATGAGTGGGATTCGAACCCAAGTCTCCAGGAAACATGCCTGTTATGCTTCTAAGTTAGGCATGTTTTCTGGAGACGTGGGTTCGAATCCCACTCATGGCAAAACCAAATTTTTTTCAGCTCATCATTTCATGAGTTCCATGTCTACAGGGCTTATCCTCTGATTATTATTATTATTATCCTGGTGGGGCGGGGGTGGTTCAGTCAGTAGCGCGCCAGGCTCGTAATCTGTAGTTCCCAGGTTAGAGTCCCAGCTGGGTCAGCGTTGAGATTTATCTCCGCAAAAATTCCCCGCCCTGCCCACGGTCAGTAGGGGACACCGATGGGCTTGGAAAGGCCGCCGTCCGTCGGATGGGACGTTAAGCCGTAGCCCCCGTGTGCGGGAGAGCCATACCCTGTGCACGTTAAAGAACACGCTGGATGGCCTTGACGGGAGGCTACCATCTGTCTCCCAACAGCTGTTCCAGTGGGTCCCCTCCCCCAACCTTCTCCGAGCCTTCGGGGTCATTGTGACCTGGTCATTTAGCCCATGGTGTGCAAAAAAGTGCCGCTCAGAGGTAAAACAACCCAACCCATTATCATCCTGAAATATACTATGCAGAATACTGAGAAAATTTTTACCTGCAGATCTCGGAACTCTGTATTTTCGCAGGTACTCGACGAACTAATAATAATAACTTTATTTATGCTTTAGCATGGTTATATTCATAGATTACCCGCTAAGCCTTATGGCTTGTCAGCAGGATTATTAAAGAATAAGATATGTATAACGCAAAATAAACACATAATTAAAAACAGAAAATGAAACAACACAAACGGAAAATCCCTTGAAGAGAAAAACGTATAGATGAAAAATTAAATACATTTATAAAAAATAAATCTATACAATTAAGGATTATAATAGATAGGGCCAGACATTTGTATTTACTGGGCTGAAATTGCGTTTTTTCACATACGTAGATTGTTGTGTATACATGAATTTAGTTTTGTAAATACCATCCACATGAGTGTAATAGCTTCTCTCTTGTGGATGCGAAAATTGCACTCGATACATTTATAGCAGGCATTACTGCTAATTATTTAGCAGGCATTATAAGCAGGCATTACTGCTAATTATTTAGTGTTGGAAAGGTTACCTTTGTTTCACCATTCTAATGTAACATCACAATAATTGTACTTTTGTTGTAACTCGTGTAGTATCCCTCGCATAATAAATTCAGCGATTTTTTGTATATATTTTTATAAGTGCATAAGGTATTATACGTCATGGATATTGACATTTTGATGATAATAATTTATATGATTTTTTATGTGTATATATTTATAGTATCTGTCTATTTTTATTCTTGTGATATTGTTGTTACCTGTAGCTCTTTCTATTGGCTGGGAGAGTCTGGTTGATGACGCTGCATTTAGTGCAGGTTGGGTTGTTTTACCTCTGAGCGGCACTTTTTTGCACACCATGGGCTAAATGTCCAGGTCACATGGACCCCGAAGGCTCAGAGAAGACTGGGGGAGGGGACCCACTGGAACAGCTGTTAGGAGACAGATGGTAACCTCCCGTCAAGGCCATCCAGCGTGTTCTTTAACGTGCACAGGGTATGGCTCTCCCGCACACGGGGCCACGGCTTAACGTCCCATACGACGGACGGCGGCCTTTTCAAGCCCATCGGTGTCCCCTACTGACCGTGGGCAGGGCGGGGAAATTTTGCGGAGATAAATCTCAATGCTGACTCAGCTGGGACTCGAACCTGGGAACTGCAGATTACGAGCCTAGCGTGCTACGACTGAGCCACCCCCGCCCCCTTTAGTGCAGGAAAGGCATCAAAAGTGTGAGAACCTAGGAGGTGATCTACTTGCTATGATGATAGGATGGGAAGCCGCTGTCATTGCGGGCGGCCTCGATGAAACACACTCCTCAGCTTCTCTTGTGCGCTAGCAAGGTGTTGGCCACAGTGTAGGCTCACCGGATGACACTTTATGGCACTGCTGGGTGGTGCGCGGGCGCTGTGGCCACCTTGAGACCTTGTCGACCTTTAAGGTAAGCGCTCACTGGCCGGCAACCGACGCACAACATTGCCACTAGGAATTGCCGTTTCCTCTGGTACCTCACTCACTTGCAAAGATTTCCCCGCGAATTTTATGATTCAGCTAGCTGCGCGCGCATCGAAAGTGGGAGTGGAGCAGTTACAGCTTCCTCGTTTCGTTCAAAAGCTTATGTCTTGAGTTGAATGCGTGAATTTTTAAGATTGAGTGATAAAAATTCCTAAAATGAGTAGTTAAGATGAAGAATTGTTTGTTTCGGTATCAATGTGTGAAGAAGAAGAAAGGAAAGATTTTGGGGAATTCCATTGTTTGTTCAGATGGAAAATCAGAGATGATGGAAGATCAGAGATTTAGTTGATGATGACTCTCCTTCATTTGTAAATATTTAAATAAGATCATGCAAAAAAATAAATAAATATCAAAGGCTTTTCAAAGAAAATGCATTTTATTAATGTTAAATTTATTACCATTTAAATATGGCGTTATATTCTACTTCTGAAAAATCAGAATACCAAAAATCATTCACTTGTGATTAAAATGTTCTAGATGTGTATGTTGTTTTTCTGCTGAGTCCTGCCATCCTCACAGACCTTCTACTATGGCATATAAACTGATAGGCTCTTGTCAGACCTCTGTGGCAATCAGCTGCTTGAGGGGGTATTTATTTATTTATTTTTTAATTTCGGTCCTGGCCGAGTGGTTAGCACGCTTGGCTACTGATCTAAGGGACCTGGGTTCGAGCCCCGAAATTAGGCATGGATGTGTCGTTTTTCTGCTGAGGTCCTGCCATCCTCTCAGATATCCTACTGTGGCATATAAACTGACAGGCTCCTGTCAGACCTCTGTGGCAAGCAGCTGCTTGAGGGGGTATTTATTTTATTTTTAATTAGGGTAAGTTCAACTCTAAATATAGTCAGTGTGACTTAGAAGAACTAGAGGTCTGTGTGACCAGGTATATATCAAAGGTCTGTGTGACTAAAAGATAACGAATCACTAGACAACCTCCTAAGACGTATCCCAGCAACAGGAAGGCAACACTGAGGAGAAGGATATAATAAAGCTCGTGTTAAGTTTGTAACAAGCGTCGTCTCCTTATCCGTCGATCAAAGACGAATACATCGCGGCTGGATAAGATTACTCTCAACGGTTGAGTAATATTGGGCGAACTATCAACGACATCAACACTCAAAGACACTGGCACTGGATTAAATAATCCTCGAACCTTAATATAAATTTTAAGTGTTGAACGTCCCCTATCCTTACCATTGAAGGCCAGCGAAGTGTTACTCAACTGACCACAAGAGCGAGTTAGGGGACGCGACAACACGTACAATGAAAGTTGTTGTAGGTACAGTCTCTCAAAAAATATCCGAACACTATGATTGATTACAGAATTCAGAAAAAATATCTGGCAACGGTTTTTTTAGAAATTAGTGATCTGGCAACACGAAGGTTGCTAGATCACTAATTTCTAAAAAAACTCGGTGCCAGGTATTTGTTCTGAATTCTGTAATCAACCATAGTGTTCGGATACTTTTTTTGAACGACTGTACATGATAGAGCTTCAGCCGAGTGTATTTTGCCCAATCCATACTCCAAACATTTAAACTTATGTATCATAACAAAATAAAGAGAAATATTCTTCAAAATGAAAAAACCTGCTTCTAAGCTATGTGGTTTGTAACGTGGGTTGGCAACATACGCCCAGGGGGCCATTCGCGGCTCTCTAGCCTTTTTAAGTGGCTCACGGATCATTTGGGCGTACTAATCTTATTAACGAGAAAACATTGATAATGAATAAATTTTAAAGTAACAATGTAAAAATGTTGACAATGTGAAAACATTTGCAGCTGTTTCCAATTTATGCGCAAAATTCCCCGCCCTGCCCACGGTCAGTAGGGGACACCGATGGGCTTGGAAAGGCCGCCGTCCGTCGGATGGGACGTTAAGCCGTGGCCCCTTGTGCGGGAGAGCCATACCCTGTGCACGTTAAAGAACACGCTGGATGGCCTTGACGGGAGACTACCATCTGTCTCCCAACAGCTATTCCAGTGGGTCCCCTCCCCCAACCTTCTCTGAGTCTTCGGGGTCCATGTGACCTGGCCATTTAGCCCATGGTGTGCAAAAAAGTGCCGCTCAGAGGTAAAACAACCCAATGTTAAAGAACACGCTGGATGGCCTTGACGGGAGACTACCATCTGTCTCCCAACAGCTATTCCAGTGGGTCCCCTCCCCCAACCTTCTCTGAGTCTTCGGGGTCCATGTGACCTGGCCATTTAGTCCATGGTGTGCAAAAAAGTGCCGCTCAGAGGTAAAACAACCCAATGTTAAAGAACACGCTGGATGGCCTTGACGGGAGACTACCATCTGTCTCCCAACAGCTATTCCAGTGGGTCCCCTCCCCCAACCTTCTCTGAGCCTTCGGGATCCATGTGACCTGGCCATTTAGCCAATGGTGTGCAAAAAAGTGCCGCTCAGAGGTAAAACAACCCAATGTTAAAGAACACGCTGGATGGCCTTGACGGGAGGCTACCATCTGTCTCCCAACAGCTGTTCCAGTGGGTCCCCTCCCCCAACCTTCTCTGAGTCTTCGGGGTCCATGTGACCTGGCCATTTAGCCCATGGTGTGCAAAAAAGTGCTGCTCAGAGGTAAAACAACCCAACCCAAAATCCAATTTATGCAAGACTTTCAGATTCTGCACTTTCTCTTCTCAACCTATTCTCTGCCGGAATTATAACTGTTTCCACTAACACCTGTATTTTTGAACAATATTTTCTCGGATGAATATTTTTCCAAAAGCAAATTTCGAGCACAAAAACAGACGATAGCATTCAACACTAAAAACTATTAGTACTGGCGTTGAAGTGTATTTTAGTAAATTGGCAAAAAATGTGCAAAAATTTCAAGTTTCTCATTAATGCTATTATAAAATTTTGTTATTGACCCCTCAAGCAACTGCTTGCCACAGAGGTCTGACAGGGTTCGGTTGTTTTACCTCTGAGCGGCACTTTTTTGCACACCATGGGCTAAATGGCCAGGTCACATGGACCCCGAAGGCTCAGAGAAGGTTGGGGGAGAGGACCCACTGGAACAGCTGTTGGGAGACAGATGGTAATCTCCCGTCAAGGCCATCCAGTGTGTTCTTTAACGTGCACAGGGTATGACTCTCCCGCACACGGGACCACGGCTTAACGTCCCATCCGACGGACGGCTGCCTTTCCAAGCCCATCAGTGTCCTCTATTGACCGTGGGAGTTTTGCGGAGATAAATCTCAACGCTGACCCAGCTGGGACTCGAACCTGGGAACTACAGATTACGAGCTTGGCGCGCTACCGACTGAGCCACACCCGCCCCGAGATCTGGCAGGAACCTGTCAGTTTATATGCCATAGTAGAAGGTCTGTGAGGATGGCAGGACCTCAGCAGAAAAAACAACACATACATCCATGCCTTCTCCGGGGCTCAAACCCAGGTCCCTTAGATCAGTAGCCAAGCGTGCTAACCATTGAAGTATAAATAATCATAAAGATATGCACAGACATATAAATAACTTTACAATAATAAATCGACTAAAAAAATTAAGCGTTTATTTTTCTATGTATTGTATTCCCTCTTAATCCCTCTAAAGAGGCCCACTTACGAATTTCACAGTTGGTTTCACCCCTCCCAGCTGGGTCAGCGTGGATATTTATCTCCGCAAAATTCCCCGCCCTGCCCACGGTCAGTAGGGGACACCGATGGGCTTGGAAATCCGTCGTCCGTCGGATAGGACGTTAAGCCGTGGCCCCGTGTGCGGGAGAGCCACACGCTGAATGGCCTTGACCGGAGGCTACCATTTGTCTTCCAACAGATGTTCCAGTGGATCCCCTCCCCCAATCTTCTCTGAGCCTTCGGGGTCCTTGAGACCTGGCCATTTAGCCCATGATGTGCAATAAAAGTTCCGCTCTGAGGTAAAACAACTCAACCCGCGTTAACCCTAGGGAGCAGGGTTGGCTTAAACGATAGCGCACCAGGTTCGAAATCTGCAGTTTCCAGGTTCGAGCCCCATCTGAACTAGTGTTGAAATGTATCTTCACTAAATCCCTATCCTTCCCTCGGTCAGAAAGGGGATACCGATGGGCTTGGAAAGGCCGTCGTCCATCAGATGAGACGTTAAGACGTGATCCCATGTGTAAGAGAGCCATACGCCATGCACGCTAAAGAACACACTGGATAATCTGTCTCCGAACACCGGTCCAGTGGGTCCCAACCTTCTTTGAGCCATTGAGGTCCTTGTAACCTCGTTATTTAGCCCATCGTGCGAAAAAAAGTGCCGCTCAGTGGTAAAGCATCTCAACCCAATCAATCCCTGGTTCGAAACATTTACAGTACTTAATTCGTCTCGTCATATTAACCTGTTATCTATTTATTAATTCTTGAACATGGTAAGCTCCTCATAATGAACTAAATTAAATATTAAAAAAAAATCAAAGCAAAAACATTAGAGAAGCAATTTCATGACGTGTTAATAGTTTCCAATGAATTCCATTAAAAGAAAAGAACTGCTCTAGGAGTTAAAGAATTAATTAAAATACTCAATAATAACCAGATTATAATTCAAATTTTAATTAATTCTTACGAAGCCGAGTAAGAAAAAAGGAATATAATTAGCATTTCAGCTTTGCGCGAAAAATATCACTTAAACTATTCGAGACACTAAAATGGAGGGAAAAGTTAAAAAGTATGCTTTCATTAGAATTCTGTTTTTAATTTTTAACACTCGTTTAGGAAACATAGATTTTTATGAAGCGTTTCATTACTACAATATTTATTTATACATAAAAAAAAAACATGATTTTAATTAAGACGGCGAAAAAAGTTTAATTGCTCGATGGTCTTTTGCCATTTTTATTATTTGTTCCGATTTTTAATACTAAACCAAACACACTAATCGGTTAAGATGGGCCACCATTCCCGATCTAGTCTTTAATAGGGGACATGGCTTGGAAAGGCCGCCGTCCGTCGGATGAGACATAAAGCCGTAGTCACGTGTGCAGGACAGACATTGCTGTGCACATTAAAGAACACAAATGGTTTTGACTAGAGGCTTTCATCTGTCTTCTAACAGCTCTCTAAAGGCTCTTATTCCGTCTCCCCTGAGAACACGCTGAATGGCCTTCACAGGAGACTTCCACCGCTCTCCTAACAGCTACCTAGTGGCTCCTATTCCCTCAGTCTTCCCCGAGAACACGCTAAATAGCCTTGGTAGGAGACTTTCCACCGCTCTCATAAGAGCTCTCTAATGACTCCTATTCCCTCAGTCTTCCCCGAGAACACGCTAAATTCCACCGCTCTCATAAGAGCTGTCTAGTGACTCCTATTCCCTCAGTCTTTCCCGAGAACACGCTAAATGGCCTTGCAGGAGACTTTCCACCGCTCTCATAAGAGCTGTCTAGTGACTCCTATTCCCTCAGTCTTTCCCGAGAACACGCTAAATGGCCTTGCAGGAGACTTTCCACCGCTCTCATAAGAGCTGTCTAGTGACTCCTATTCCCTCAGTCTTCCCCGAGAACACGCTAAATGGCCTTGCAGGAGACTTTCCACCGCTCTCATAAGAGCTGTCTAGTGGCTCCTATTCCCTCAGTCTTCCCCGAGAACACGCTAAATAGCCTTGGTAGGTACCTTTACCCACATCATGCAGGCCTTAAACCAAAAACAATAATTGACACTGAAAACAAAATGCGACTCCCTCAATTCTGTAACTAAAACAAAACTAATAAATAAAATAAATACCCCCTCAAGCAGCTGCTTGCCACAGAGGTCTGACAAGAGCCTGTCAGTTTATATGCCACAGTAGGAGATCTGAGAGGATGGCAGGACCTCAGCAGAAAAACGACACACACATCCATGCCTAATTCCGGGGCTCGAACCCAGGTCCCTTAGATCAGTAGCCAAGCGTGCTAACCACTCGGCCACGGGACGGAAACTAAAAACGAAGAAGACAATAACATTTTACCCTAAAGAATTGTAATTAAAACGAAAAACGAGTTAAAAACATATCTCTTTTTTTTTTTCGGTTAATCAATAGAGCACAACAGCGCCATCTCTGAACCCAAGGTTGAAAATCCAGCGGCAAACTGAGCGAGACATTTGGATGCTGTAATACCATTAAGTAACAACCCCTGTTACAACACTCTCTAGTGCTATAACCGTTCTTGATCTATACCCGAAAGACCTTCTGCTCTTCCCCGACGTTCTTCCACCCCCTTCCCACATCCCCCTTCTCATATCCACCGTTACTTCTGCTTTTCTTTCTCTCTTCTTCCTGACGAGACATCCATATATAAACCTTTCCTTCTCCCCCCCCCCTCTGGGAGAGACATAGAGAGTCATCGGCGGATGATCGTCAAAGGTCGGTAGAGTTTCACGGATCGTCGGAGCCAAATATCCACATGCAGGTCATTCCCCGTTCCTTGCAGCGGTAACAGAGTCTAACGCCCCAACGGACTCTGTGAGAATCTGGAGGCATGACATTGGAAGATGGGTAGACACGACAGGAATAGAAGAGAGATAACTTATTTTTTTATGGCATCTCCTTATCTCTGCGTTCTTCTCTCTCTTTTTCATCCTCTTTTTTTTTTAATGCCCAGTAAAGAATGCACGTTTTCCACGACAGAGTTTCGCAAAATGGGATTCTTCTCATGAGGGGTGTTGAGATAAATGGTCGCTTTAAAGAGGTTCGGATTAGGCAAATGCATTTCTGAGGGAGGGGAGAAAGTGTTATGGAATCGATTGTTTTATTTCTTTTTCAAAAGAATTTTAAACAGGCGTTGATACTGGTTTTTGTAGCTTTCGTACTAATATAGACCTCGCCCAGTTTTATTTATTTATGTAAAATGCATTTAGGTTGATGACTTTTGAGAATTTTTTTTTCAGTGTACATTTATTTTAAACATAAATAAAAATGCATGACCTGAATTCATGTTCCCTTTATGGGATGAGGAATGTCTCAGTAGAGAACCAGACGAGAATTGACTCCCATTCTACAAAAATTGACTCCTATTAAAAAAAAAGTACAATGACCTGTTCAAATATTACTGGGTTGGGTTGTTTTACCTCTGAGCGGCACTTTTTTGCACACCATGGGCTAAATGGCCAGGTCACATGGACCCCGAAGGCTCAGAGAAGGTTGGGGGAGGGGACCCACTGGAACAGCTGTTGGGAGACAGATGGTAGCCTCCCGTCAAGGTCATCCAGCGTGTTCTTTAACGTGCACAGGGTATGGCTCTCCCGCACACGGGGCCACGGCTTAACATCCCATCCGACGGACGGCTGCTTTTCCAAGCCCATCGGTGTCCCCTACTGACCGTGGGCAGGGCGGGGAATTTTGCGGAGATAAATCTCAACGCTGACCCAGCTGGGACTCGAACCTGGGAACTACAGATTACGAGCCTGGCGCGCAACCGACTGAGCCACCCCGCCCCTAAAATATTACTGACTTTCCATGTTAATGGGAATCTAACTTCGAAATTCTATAAATAATAAAAATAAATACCCCCTCAAGCAGCTGCTTGCCACACAGGTCTGACAGGAGCCTGTCAATTTATATGCCACAGTAAAAGATCTCAGAGGATGGCAGGACTTCAGCAGAAAAACCATACACACATCCATGCCTTATCTTGGGCTCGAACCCAGGTCCCTTAAATTCTATAACTCCTAAAATATACATTGGCTTGGAAAACGTGACATAAGATGAGTTGGGTTGTTTTACCTCTGGGAGGCACTTTTTTGCACACCATGGGCTAAATGGCCATGTCACATGGACCCCGAAGTCTCAGAGAAGGTTGGGGAGGGGACCCACTGGAACAGCTGTTAGAAGGCAGATGGAAGCCTCCCATCAAGGCCATCCATCGTGTTCTTTATTGTGCATTGGTATGACTCTTTCGCACACTGGTTCACGGCTTAACGTCCCATCCGACAGACGACGTCCTTTCCAATCCCATCGGTGTTTCCTGATCGTGGATGGGGAGTTTTGCGGAGATAAATCTCAACTCTGGCCCAGCTGGGACGCGAACTTGGGAACTGCAGATTGCGAACTTGGCGCGCTACTTACTGAGCCACCCCCGCTCCTTCGTTCAGTATTTAAAGAGCACTAGCCTTCCCATCGCCGAGTGGTTAGCACGCTTGGCTACTGATCTAAGGGACCTGGGTTCGATTCCCGGGTAAGGCATGGTTGTGTTTATTATTTTTCTGCTGAGGTCCTGCCATCCTCACAAACCTCCTACTTTGGCATATAAACTGACAGGCTCCTGTCAGACCTCTGTGGCAAAGCAGCTGCTTGAGGGGGTATTTATTTATTTACGGTCCCATGGCCGAGTGGTTAGCGCGCTTGGCTACTAATCTAAGGGACCTGGGTTCGAGCCCCGGGTAAGGCATGGATGTATGTGTTGTTTTTCTGCTGAAGGCCTGCCATCCTCTCAGACCTTCTACTCTGGCACATAAACTGACAGGCTCCTGTTAGACCTCTGTGGCAAGCAGCTGCTTGAGGGGGTATTTATTTATTATTTTTATTTAGAAGCTGGAAAATTTAACAATAAATTGTTTTTTTAAAAGTCGTAATTGTTCGTCCTCTTCTGACCTTTGGGGTCTTTGTAACCTGTTCATCAACCGAAAAAAGAGAAAGACGGAAATTTTTTCTTTTTGTTTTCGGCATTAATTTTTCCATTCGTCAATTTACTACGGGTCTCGCGCAGGGTGGTTAGCGTCCTGTATTCTAGTACCGCCTAAGGTAAGGTTGAATTTTTTTTCTAATGCATGCTGTCTTCTGGTTGAGGTCTCGCTTTCCTCACGGAATAATGCTGGGGAATATTAATGATGGCAGGATTCTGTCATGCCTGCACCTCTGGTAAGTGGGTTGCTTCAGGAGTAATTTATTTTTATAGATATCAACCACAAATACTGTGTAAAGGTGAATTGATTTTCGCTAACAACAAACAAGTTCTATACTTACCTATATACATATACAGGGTGTCTCAAAAATATAGGTACAAACTTTTAGGGGAGGTAGATAACATCTAAAGGAATGAGATTTGCATAGGATCCCATAACCGGAAATGTCACCGTAAGTCAATAGGCGGCGCTGTTCATCAGTGCGCTAGAGGGGAAATTTCGGATTTCCTCATTCGAGCGGTAGTCGGCTGACGAAGAGCATGCAAAGGTATTCGAACAGGGAGCTGGCAGACATGCACTTAGTGTATGTAATAGCTGAGGGTAACGGACGAGCCGCTCAACGAATGTATCAAGAACGCTTCTCACACAGACATGTACCGGGCCATCGTTTGTTTGTCACGCATGCATCGCGTCTCATGGTGGAAACTTCGAACATCTGCTGTAACATTATGAAATGTATCATCTAATACGCCATTTGTAATAATTATGTCCAATAAATGTTTTCCATTAATCACTGTCTTGTGTCTTTTCAGATCTTGTACCTCTGCTAGCACTTTCGCATAACGTTTCCGGTTATGGGTTATTATGGTTTCCGGTTATGGGTTCCCCATAACCGGAAAACAATTCTCATTCCTTTAGATGTTATCTACCTCTCCTAAAAGTTTGTACTTATATTTTTGAGACACTATACATAACCCCCAGCCTCGAAATTCGAGTCGATTCCCACATGTGTCAACTTTGAGATTTATTTCCAAAACACTCCCTACCCTCGGCCAATAGGGAACATCGATGGCCTTGGGTTGGGTTGTTTTACCTCTGAGCTGCACTTTTTTGAACACCATGGGCTAAATGGTCAGGTCACACGGACCCCGAAGGCTCAGAGCAGGTTGGGGGAGGGGACCCACTGGAACAGCTGTTGGGAGACAGATGGTAGCCTCCCGTCAAGGCCATCCAGCGTGTTCTTTAACGTGCACAGGGTATTGCTCTCCCGCACACGGGGCAACGGCTTAACGTCTCATCAGACGGACGGCGGCCTTTTCAAGCCCATCGGTGTCCCCTATTGACCGTGGGCAGGGCGGGGAATTTTGCGGAGATAAATCTCAACGCTGACCCAGCTGGGACTCGAACCTGGGAACTACAGATTACGACGATGGCCTTGGAAAGACCGCCATCTGTTGGACGGGACGCTAAGCCGTGGTTCCAGGTGAGGGGAAAGCCCTACTTTATTCACGTTAAAGAACACACTTCCTTAAAGGAGGCTACCGTCTGTCTCCAAAAAGCTGCGGAGTGGGTCCCCTTTCATCAACCTACTCTGAACCCTCGGGGTCCTTGTGATCTGGTCATTTAGCCCATTGTGTGCAAAAAAGCGCCGCTCAAAGGTAAAACAACCCAACTCAAGTAGCCATTAGATACGGAGGTCTAACCAGACTGGACAATTTAGTTTTCTAAACAACATGTCTGTTCTGAGCTACATCTGTTATACATGGACACTAAAGAGCAACTCCTAACAAGGTCCTGTTTGACATTATCTGCCCATCACATCCCAGGCCTATTGCATATTTTGAAATCATAACCGAACAAACTACACAAAGCAACCAGTCAATAGGTAATTAGATATGTTTGTCAAAGCGCCTTATTTTTATTTGAAACTGAAAGAAATCTTTCACGTAGAGCAGAAATAACAACTGATTAAATTTTCAAACTGATTAAACACATTTCAAAACACCTCGATTTTTACTGTAATATTTCAAATTACTTCAAAGTGCGTTTAAATATCGAACATAGAAAAAAATCTTTCGCAACAGAAATGAACAAAACGCAATCAACCAAATTATATAAAATTGCGGAGTCAGTAATTATTTAAGTACGTTTTCTAAACAGCTTTTTTAAAATCATGTTTAAAAGCACGTCTAAAGCTCGATAACGAACAAAATATCCGAGAACAGAAACTGACAAACGACAGTCGACCTTATTGTACAAAATGGCTCACTCAGTAATCAATAAAGAAATAAATAATGTAGATATAAGTAAACAAAACTCCCCAGGCAATATCTAATTAAATATGTTTAATAATCAGCCTGCATTTTCATTGTAGTAGTTCAAAGAACAACTTTTAAAGCTCGGAAATAAGCAAAAATTCTTTCAACAGGAAAAGCATTCGACTAAATGCACGGAACGTTGGATTGTTTTACCTCTGAGCGGCACTTTTTTGCACACCATGGCCTAAATGGCCAGGTCACAAGGACCCCGAAGGCTCAGAGAAAGTTGAGGGAGGGGACCCACTGGAACAGCAGTTGGGAGACAGATGGTAGCCTCCCGTCAAGGCCATCCAGCGTGTTCTTTAACGTGCACAGGGTATGGCTCTCCCGCACACGGGCCACGGCTTAACGTCCCATCCGACGGACGGTGGCATTTCCAAGCCCATCGGTGTCCCCTACTGACGTGGGCAGGACGTGGAGTTTTGCGGAGATAAATCTCAACGCTGACCCAGCTGGGACTCGAACCTAGGAACTACAGATTACGAGCCTTGCGCGCTACCGATTGAGCCACCCCCGCCCTTGCACGGAACGATTCGATCAATAAATAAATGCGTTTGTTAAACAATTTAACTTTAATTAAAAAAAATACTTTTAAAGCTCGATAATGAACAAAATCTATTCTCTAGAGAAGAGCTGGATTGGGTTCTTTTACTTCTGAGGGGCACTTTTTTTGCACACAATGGGCTAAATGATCATGTCACAAGGACCCCTGAGGTCTCAGAGAAGGTTAGGGGTTGACGGCTTAACGTCCCACTCGACGGGCGGCGGCCTTTCTTAAGCCCGTCAGTGTCCCCTACTGACCGAGTGTGGGAAGTTTTGCGGAGATAAATCTCAATACTGGCCTAGGTGGGGCTCGAATCTGGGAAATGCAGATTACGAGTCTGGTTCGCTACCGACTGAGTCATTCACACTCTAGCAAAGAATAAAGAATGCTGAGCGACTGAACTACACCCAACAACTAACTAATAATTAACTTTATTAACGTGTGCTAAGTAAAGATATTTTACTGCATTGCGTTAGCTTTGCATACGTGACTTGAGTGATTGGCCTGCAAACCCATTATTGTACTGCCTTTTATGCAGTCAATGAATTATTCTTCGCTTCGTCGCAAGCAACCAACGTCTCACTAAACTTGTGGCCAATGTTGGTAGCTTGCTGGTCCATTCGCTCGTATTTTATTTCTTTGTTACTTCTCTGTGACACAACTAGAGGGAAACTGGCAACACTAACAATAGCTTGCATATCTACGCGGTAAGCTTTCAAAATGATTGTGTGGATAGAAGAGTGATAACTGTAAAGTTCTGAACCGCAAAACACATTTAATTGATATTAATAGGGCGAATTTTAGTTGGCGAACCAATGGTGCTTAATTACAAGTCATGAGGAAAACACTTATGGAATTAAGTGGGCATTTGTTCCTCTGGACTACGTGGTATGCCACGAACTTAATGAGGTTTTAATTACAGCTGGCCCCAGGAAAATGTTACGGGAAAGCATTCTGTGACTAAGACGACCTTAACAAAACAAATTTGGCACTTAGAAATGGCAAGATGGACGATTTGGCGGATTCGTGAGAGTTTCTTTCAAGTTTAAATGTTTTAATATATATTAAGAAGAATAATACGAGGTACACACGTTGACCATAAGTAAATGTACCTTGAATCCAATTCTGAACTCTTAAGGAAAATGGGGCGGGGGTGGCTCAGTCGGTAGCGCGCCAGGCTCGTAATCTGTAGTTCCCAGGTTCGAGTCCCAGCTGGGTCAGCGTTGAGATTTATCTCCGCAAAATTACCCGCCCTGCCCACTGTCAGTAGGGGATACCGATGGGCTTGAAAAGGCCGCCGTCCGTCGGATGGGACGTTAAGCCGTGGCCCGTGTGCGGGAGAGCCATACCCTGTGCACGTAAAAGAACACGCTGGATGGCCTTGACGGGAGGCTACCATCTGTCTCCCAACAGCTGTTCCAGTGGGTCCCCTCCCCCAACCTTCTCTGAGCCTTCGGGGTCCATGTGACCTGGCCATTTAGCCCATAGTGTGCAAAAAAGTGCCGCTCAGAGGTAAAACAACCCAACCCAAGTTTAAATGTTTTAATATATGTTAAGAAGAATAATACGAGGTACACACGTTGACCATAAGTAAATGTACCTTGAATCCAATTCTGAACTCTTAAGGATAATATGCAGATAAATTCTCATTGGACAAGCAAATATACTGCTCACAAAAATTAGGGGATATTTCAAAATGAATATGAGGCGATAATATATCCCCTAATTTTTGTGAGCAGTTATATATATATCAAGTGGGGGGGTAGAGGTCTGATAGGAGCCTAATCAGTTTAATATGCGAGGGGGGGGGTATGGTGGGGGGGGGGAAAGGTAAATTATTATTGACCATCTTTCAATGGGTTGGGTTGGGTTGTTTTTACCACTGAGCGGCACTTTTTTGCACACCATGGGCTAAATGGCCAGGTCACATGGACCCCGAAGGCTCAGAGAAGGTTGGGGGAGGGGACCCACTGGAACAGCTGTTGGGAGACAGATGGTAGCCTGCCGTCAAGGCCATCCAGCGTGTTCTTTAACGTGCACAGGGTATGGCTCTCCCGCACACGGGGCTACGGCTTAACGTCCCATCCGACGGACGTCGGCCTTTCCAAGCCCATCGGTGTCTCCTACTGACCGTGGGCAGGGCGGGGAATTTTGCGGAGATAAATTTCAACGCTGACCCAGCTGGGACTCGAACCTGGGAACTACAGATTACGAGCCTGGCGCGCTACTGACTGAGCCACCCCCGCCCCATCTTTCAATGACAAACACTAAAAAAAAAATTAAAAATGCAGTTACTAGGAACGACATAGCCATTAAAGAATCGAAGATGCTCCGAATCTTTACTACTCAAAAGAAACTAATAAACAAACAACACTAATCCGACACCCGCTCTCTGAACAAAAATCAAAGTCACTAAAACAACTACTACTTCTGGTCCATTTTTCAAACTTTCCATTTTTAAAATTAAAATTTCTGTTCCATTACAAACATGTCGCATCACGTGTTGCAGCAATCACGTTTTTAATTGCTGCGCGTGAACGTACCGTTTCAATATATTCTCAGCTAGTAGGTTGTTTTACCTCTGAGTGGCACTTTTTTGCACATCATGGGCTAAATGGCAAGGCCACATAGACCCTGAAGGCTCAGAGAAGGTTGGGGGAGGGGACCCACTGGAACAGCTGTTGGGAGACAGATGGTAGCCTCCCCGTTAAGGTCATCCAGCGTGTTCTTTAACGTGCACAGGGTATGGCTCTCCCGCACACGGAGCCACGGCTTAACGTCCCATCCGACGGACGGGGCCTTTCCAAACCCATCGGTATCCCCTACTGACCGTGGGCAGGACGGGGAATTTTGCGGAGATAAATCTCAACGCTGACCCAGCTGGGACTCGAATCTGGGAACTATAGATCACGAGCCTGGAGCGCTACCGACTGAGCCACCCCCGCCTTTACATGCGGTGTTCTGTTCTTATGTAAGTTAATATTGGTCAGTAGGGGATACCGATGGACTTAGAAAAACCGCCGTTCGTCGGATGGGACGTTAAGCTCCGTGTGTAGGAGAGCCATACCCTGTGCACGTTGAAGAACTCGCTGGATGGTTTTGATGGGACATTGACATCTGTCTCTGAAGAGCTGACCAGTGGGTCCCCTCCCCCTACCTTCTTTGAGCCCTCGGGCTCCTTGTGACCTTGCCATTTAGCCCATTGTGTGCAAAAAAGTTCCGCTCAGAGGTAAAACAATCCATCTAACATGTTCTTTAACGGGCAGAAGGAATGGCTCTCCCGCACACGGGACCACGGCTTAACATCCAATCTAATAGGCGAGAGTCTTCCAAGCCTTTCAGCGTCTCCTTTCTCACTGAGCTGGGAGATATCCCAGATGAATCTCAACTTTGGTACAGTTAAGACTCGAACCTGGAAACGGATTAGGGGTCTCGGGGACCTCCTGAGCAACCCCATCTTCTCAGTCAAATCCGAATGTTAGGCCATTTTTGAGTCTGTTGCGGAGGGAGGGAGCGAGGTTGATGTACTTGGATTTCTGATTTTCGAGTTATACCTTGGAGAATAATGTGACCGAAAGTTAATATCTCAGTGAAACATGGTAAGGTAATGAGATTTGAACAATATATTTTAAATACCAGCTTTAATATTTTACCTGAGAAGTTCGTTTAAAGTAGTTGAAAGAAACAAAAGAAACAGCAGATACATTTTCTTAAATAGTAAAATCGGAAGCAAACCTTTCTGAAAAAAAATTCTGAAATTGGTGTAAATCGAAATAATTGCTAGAGTTGTGTTGGGTTGTTTTGCCTCTGAGCGGCACTTTTTTGCACACCATGGGCTAAATGGCCAGGTCACAAGGACCCCGAAGGCTCAGTAAAAGTTGGGGAGTGAACCCCCTAGAACAGCTGTTGGGAGACAGATGATAGCCTCCCGTCAAGGCCATCCAGCGTGCTCTCCCGCACACGGGGCCACGGCTTAACGTCCCATTCGACGGATGGCGGCCTTTCCAAGCCCATCGGTGTCCCCTACTGACCGTGAGCAGGGCGGGGAATTTTGCGGAGATAAATCTCAACGTTGACCCAGCTGGAACTCGAACCTGGGAACTACAGATTACAAGCCTAATTGTTACAGTAATTCAGAATAATATGGCCCATACGTTTTAGTATAATTTAATATAACAAAAATATCTTCCGTTAATTAGTTTTCAGAAGAATTATGCAACTGAAATTTTTGTAATAAAAGTTAAATGATCCTACACCTCATCATTGAAGAAAATTTTCTAAAAATCGTGATATTAATAGTCAGCTTGTTAGATGGTTAATATTTCTTCAGTCTACTTAAGAAATTATAGTTTAAGTTTATTATCGTTAGAAGTTCTACACTAAATTTAATCAACATATTGAAACAGAACATACACGTGCAACAATGAAAACGAGACGTGGTATGTACAGTCGCTCAAAAAAGTATCCGAACACTATGGTTGATTGCAGAATTCAGGGCACACAATGCACACCATGGGCTGAATGGCCAGGTCAGAAGGACTCCGAAGGCTCAGAGAAGGTTGGGGGGAGAGGACCCACTGGAATAGCAGTTGGGAGACAGGTGATCGCCTCCCATCAAGGCCATCCAGTGTGTTCTTTAACGTGCACAAGGTATTGCTCTCCCGCACACGGGGCAGCGAATTAATGTCCCATCCGACGGACGGCGACCTTTCCAAGCATATCAGTGTCCCCTACTGGCCGTGGGCAGGGCGGGGAATTTTGCGGAGATAAATCTCAACGCTGACCTAGCTGGAATGTGCTTGGTTTAACAAATAGTCTGGTAATTACGATCACCAGGATCATTTAGGATTTGGTGTTTTGTGAGATTAGTTAAGAAATTATTTATGATTTATGTAATTTTATTGCCTTAGTTATTAAATTAGTTCATTTATAGTGTGTTTTTTATTTCGAATTGACGCTCGGTTTCCAAACACTGAAATACAACTTAAAAAAATATCTGTAACGATATAAACAACCCAAAAGCTTGACGAGGTTGCTGTAGAACATATTACATTTGATAGTGTAATAAGTAAATTTAAAATCGGTTTGAAAGATGAAGAAAATAATGATATTAACAGATCAATTAATGACGATAATGATAATTATAACAGCACCAATCTAATTAATATGTAGCATCACAAATATTATGTATATTTGTAATTAAAAAAAAAGTTAAATGGGCCGTCCCGTGGCAGAGTGGTTAGCGTGCTTGGTTACTAATCAAAAGGAATCTGAGTTCGAGCCCCGGGTAAGGCATGGTTGTTTGTGTTGTTTTACTGCTGAGGTCCCGCCATCCTCACAGACCCACTATGGCGTATAAACTGACAGAGCTCTGTCAGACCTCTGTGGCAAGCAGCTGCTTGTGAGGGGGTACTTATTTATTTTATTTAATTGAAATTATAGTAATTATAGTATTCCAATATGACTTCCCATAGACAAAAAAATTCATACTCGTCTTGAAGTAATCGCTGAGTGTATACTACATTGCAAAACGTTCCCTAACATCTCCATGCCGTGTGAGTGGGAAGGCGTATTCAGAGCTCTCTAATTCTGAAAATAGGGCGGGGGTGGCTCAGTCGGTAGCGCGCCAGGCTCGTAATCTGTAGTTCCCAGGTTCGAGTCCCAGCTGGGTCAGCGTTGAAATTTATCTCCGCAAAATTTCCCGCCCTGCCCACGGTCAGTAGGGGACACCGATGAGCTTGAAAAGGCCGCCGTCCGTCAGATGGGATGTTAAGCCGTGGCCCCGTGTGCGGGAGAGCCATACCCTGTGCACGTTAAAGAACACGCTGGATGGCCTTGACGGGAGGCTACCATCTATCTCCCAAGAGCTGTTCCAGTGGCTCCCCTCCCCCAACCTTCTCTGAGCTTTCGAGGTCCATGTGACCTGGCCATTTAGCCCATGGTGTGCAAAAAAGTGCCGCTCAGAGGTAAAACAACCCAACCCGTGTGAGTGGGAAAGCGTATTCAGAGCTCTCTAATTCTGAAAATAACATTTTACTGGTTGGGTTATTATTACCTCTGAGGACTACATTGCAAAACGTTAAGAACACACTAGATGGCCTTGACGGGAGGCTATCATCTGTCTCCCAATCGTCACTGATCGTGAATTGTCACGATCAGTGACGATGCTTTTGAATGCTTCAGGTTTAATAGTTCTTTAAATATCGCACGAATATCACCCGTTATTTACAAAGATTTGATTGACCCCGAAGGCTCAGAGAAGGTTGAAAGGAGAGGACCCACTGGAACAGCTGTTGGGAGACAGATGGTAGCCTCCCGTCAAGGCCATCTAGTGTGTTCTTTAACGTGAACAAAGTATGGCTCCATCGCACACGGCCTTAACGTCCCATGCGAAGGACGGCGGCCTTTCCAAGCCCATACTTTTTACGGAAAAATGTCACTAGAGGAAACATAATTTCTAATTCTCGATTTTTAAAAGCAGCTTTTGCTGTTAAATGTTTCCAAAATTCTCAATTATTAAACTGGAAGAATTTAACAGTAGTCGCTATTGTTTATACTCGTTCTAAACGTTTTCAAAATTAATCGACAGGATCATTACACCTATTTCTACATTTGCGTTTATTTTTAGCAAGCGGCTTGTAAAAATTGTAATTTGTACTTTAGTGGTGGGATTTTGAAGTGAATTGTCACGATCAGTGACGATGCTTTTGAATGCTTCAGGTTTAATAGTTCTTTAAATATCGCACGAATATCACCCTACATTTACAAAGATTTAAGTCTTTGTAAATATATTTAAACATAAAAAAACGCAGAAAAGTGCAATATTATATATGCAAGAACACAAACCAGGATTCGAAAATGCGTACTTTAAAAAAATATATATTTGATCATAAACACAACACAAAAAAGTGCAATATTATATATGCAAGAACACAAACCAGGATTCGAAAATGCGTACTTTAAAAAATATATATTTGATCATAAACACAACACAAAAAAGTGCAATATTATATATGCAAGAACACAAACCAGGATTCGAAAATGCGTACTTTAAAAAAATATATATTTGATCATAAACACAACAGAAAAAAGTGCAATATTATATATGCAAGAACACAAACCAGGATTCGAACATGCGTACTTTAAAAAAATATATATTTGATCATAAACACAACACAAAAAAGTGCAATATTATGTATGCAAGAACACAAACCAGGATTCGAAAATGCGTACTTTAAAAAAATATATATTTGATCATAAACACAACACAAAAAAGTGCAATATTATATATGCAAGAACACAAACCAGGATTCGAACATGCGTACTTTAAAAAAATTTATATTTGATCATAAACACAACACAAAAAAGTGCAATATTATATATGCAAGAACACAAACCAGGATTCAAACATGCGTACTTTAATATATATATTTAATCATAAAAAAACGCAAAAAAGTGAAATATTATATATGCAAGAACACAAACCAGGATTCAAACATGCGTACTTTAATATATATATTTAATCATAAAAAAACGCAAAAAAGTGAAATATTATGTATGCAAGAACACAAACCAGGATTCGAAAATGCGTACTTTAAAAAAATATATATTTGATCATAAATACAACACAAAAAAGTGCAATATTATATATGCAAGAACACAAACCAGGATTCAAACATGCGTACTTTAATATATATATATTTGATCATAAAAAAGCGCAAAAAAGTGAAATATTATATATGCAAGAACACAAACCAGGATTCGAACATGTGTATGTTAAAAAACATATATTTGATCATAAAAAAACGCAAAAAAGTGAAATATTATGTATGCAAGAACACAAACCAGGATTCGAAAATGCGTACTTTAAAGAAATATATATTTGATCATAAATACAACACAAAAAAGTGCAATATTATATATGCAAAAACACAAACCAGTATTCAAACATGCGTACTTTAATATATATATTTGATCATAAAAAAACGCAAAAAAGTGAAATATTATGTATGCAAGAACACAAACCAGGATTCGAACATGCGTACGTTAAAAAAATATATATTTGATCATAAAAAAAACGCAAAAAAGTGCAATATTATATATATGCAAGAACACAAACCAGGATTCAAACATGCGTACTTTAATATATATATTTAATCATAAAAAGACGCAAAAAAGTGAAATATTATGTATGCAAGAATACAAACCAGGATTCGAAAATGCGTACTTTAAAAAAATATATATTTGATCATAAATACAACACAAAAAAGTGCAATATTATATATGCAAGAGCACAAACCAGGATTCAAACATGCGTACTTTAATATATATATATTTGATCATAAAAAAACGCAAAAAAGTGAAATATTATATATGCAAGAACACAAACCAGGATTCGAACATGTGTATGTTAAAAAATATATATTTGATCATAAAAAAACGCAAAAAAGTGAAATATTATATATATGCAAGAACACAAACCAGGATTCAAACATGCGTACTTTAATATATATATTTAATCATAAAAAAGCGCAAAAAAGGGAAATATTATGTATGCAAGAATACAAACCAGGATTCGAAAATGCGTACTTTAAAAAAATATATATTTGATCATAAAAAAAACGCAAAAAAGTGCAATATTATATATATGCAAGAACACAAACCAGGATTCAAACATGCGTACTTTAATATATATATTTAATCATAAAAAAAACGCAAAAAAGTGAAATATTATGTATGCAAGAATACAAACCAGGATTCGAAAATGCGTACTTTAAAAAAATATATATTTGATCATAAATACAACACAAAAAAGTGCAATATTATATATGCAAGAACACAAACCAGGATTCAAACATGCGTACTTTAATATATATATATTTGATCATAAAAAAACGCAAAAAAGTGAAATATTATATATGCAAGAACACAAACCAGGATTCGAACATGTGTATGTTAAAAAATATATATTTGATCATAAAAAAACGCAAAAAAGTGCAATATTATATATATATGCAAGAACACAAACCAGGATTCAAACATGCGTACTTTAATATATATATTTAATCATAAAAAAACGCAAAAAGTGAAATATTATGTATGCAAGAATACAAACCAGGATTCGAAAATGCGTACTTTAAAAAAATATATATTTGATCATAAATACAACACAAAAAAGTGCAATATTATATATGCAAGAACACAAACCAGGATTCAAACATGCGTACTTTAATATATATATATTTGATCATAAAAAAACGCAAAAAAGTGAAATATTATATATGCAAGAACACAAACCAGGATTCAAACATGCGTACTTTGAAATATATATATATTTAATCATAAAAAAACGCAAAAAAGTGAAATATTATGTATGCAAGAACACAAACCAGGATTCGAACATGCGTACGTTAAAAATATATATTTGATCATAAAAAAACGCAAAAAAGTGCAATATTATATATATGCAAGAACACAAACCAGGATTCAAACATGCGTACTTTAATATATATATTTAATCATAAAAAAACGCAAAAAAGTGAAATATTGTGTATGCAAGAATAGAAACCAGGATTCGAAAATGCGTACTTTAAAAAAATATATATTTGATCATAAATACAATACAAAAAAGTGCAATATTATATATGCAAGAACACAAACCAGGATTCAAGCATGCGTACTTTAATATATATATATTTGATCATAAAAAAACGCAAAAAAGTGAAATATTATATATGCAAGAACACAAACCAGGATTCAAACATGCGTACTTTGAAATATATATATATATTTAATCATAAAAAAACGCAAAAAAGTGAAATATAATCATAAAAAAACGCAAAAAAGTGAAATATTATGTATGCAAGAATACAAACCAGGATTCGAAAATGCGTACTTTAAAAAAATATATATTTGATCATAAATACAACACAAAAAAGTGCAATATTATATATGCAAGAACACAAACCAGGATTCAAACATGCGTACTTTAATATATATATATATTTGATCATAAAAAAACGCAAAAAAGTGAAATATTATATATGCAAGAACACAAACCAGGATTCGAACATGCGTACGTTAAAAAAATATATATTTGATCATAAAAAAACGCAAAAAAAAATGAAATATTATATATGCAAGAACACAAACCAGGATTCGAACATGTGTATGTTAAAAAATATATATTTGATCATAAAAAAACGCAAAAAAGTGCAATATTATATATGCAAGAACACAAACCAGGATTCAAACATGCGTACTTTGAAATATATATTTAATCATAAAAAAACGCAAAAAAGTGCAATATTATATATGCAAGAACACAAACCAGGATTCAAACATGCGTACTTTGAAATATATATATATATTTAATCATAAAAAAACGCAAAAAAGTGAAATATTATGTATGCAAGAACACAAACCAGGATTCGAACATGCGTACTTTAAAAAAATATATATTTGATCATAAACACAACACAAAAAAGTGCAATATTATATATGCAAGAACACAAACCAGGATTCAAACATGCGTACTTTAATATATATATATATTTGATCATAAAAAACGCAAAAAAGTGAAATATTATATATGCAAGAACACAAACCAGGATTCGAACATGCGTACGTTAAAAAAATATATATTTGATCATAAAAAAACGCAAAAAAAATGAAATATTATATATGCAAGAACACAAACCAGGATTCGAACATGTGTATGTTAAAAAATATATATTTGATCATAAAAAAACGCAAAAAAGTGCAATATTATATATGCAAGAACACAAACCAGGATTCAAACATGCGTACTTTGAAATATATATTTAATCATAAAAAAACGCAAAAAAGTGCAATATTATATATGCAAGAACACAAACCAGGATTCAAACATGCGTACTTTGAAATATATATATATATTTAATCATAAAAAAACGCAAAAAAGTGAAATATTATGTATGCAAGAACACAAACCAGGATTCGAACATGCGTACTTTAAAAAAATATATATTTGATCATAAAAAAACGCGAAAAAAAAGTGAAATATATATGCAAGAACACAAACCAGAATTCAAACATGCGTACTTTTAAAAAAAAAACATTAAGCAGTTTTTGTTACAATTCCACTGTTATCGATATTTTTGCTTGTATTCTGCTGTTGCCGATATTTTTGTTCTCTTTGTGCGTCCTTCTGAGTCAGACACACGCGAGCAAACCCCGCACCCACCAGCGCCGAACTTCTTTCCTACCTTATACCTCTTTTCGTTTAATGAGCTAGAAGCGATGCTGGCGAAGGGTGTGCCCCCCGTTAGAGCTATAGGAGGCTTTCTCCAACACGCGGCCATTTTGACGTCCATACGTAAGCTCATGCACGCACCCACGCGCACACATACACATGCGACGGTAGAAACGAAAACACAGAAATGGGGGGTGGTGATAGGGGGGATGAAGTGGGGGTGGGAGGCGTTCGGCGACATCCTAATATAGTCCCTAGGAATTGCTGCATTCTTTCCCTTTTCGCTCCCTAGCCCCTCGTCCGTAGTCATGGCAACCGCCACTTGGGCTCGAACGT
Source organism: Ryuthela nishihirai (assembly GCA_038380435.1). NCBI lineage: Eukaryota > Metazoa > Arthropoda > Arachnida > Araneae > Heptathelidae > Ryuthela > Ryuthela nishihirai. The sequence continues at coordinate 44,805,156 of JAWZYU010000028.1, forward strand.
GAAGGGAGCTTCTTCTGAACGTGAAGGAAGCGTTCTTTCGAGTTTTGTGGAAACTCAATTTTATGGTCACGTATATTTTGGTGTTTTGTATGTGTAAAATACGAGTGTGGGATCTCTGTCGCGACCGATCAATCACCGTCAATAATTCTTTGAAAGGATTTTTTTAGAGTTGTGAAGGGGAGGGTTGTTAGATTGCATCAGCATCTTCATACCGTTACTATGGAGACAGAGAAGAGTACTGAATGCGAATGTTAAAAATCAGTCTCTCAACCAACTCAAGACAAATGATAGTTTGTTTTACAAAAACGGGCATTTTTTTTTCATTTTGTTGTCGGTCTTTAGATATTTAATGTTGTCTTTTTTATATACTAAAAGAGAAATTATTTGATTTTTTGGGGGGATGGATGTTGGATAAGCACTATGAAATATCGCAATTCCTATTTTGAGACCCTCTTATTTGCTTTAATATTTATCTTTAACACTTTAACGCCTAACATCTCTGTTAAACTAGTACAGTACAGTCGCTCAAAAAAGTATCCGAACACTATGATGTGGTTGATTACAGAATCCAGAAAAAATATCTGGTAACGATTTTTTTTTAGAAATTAGTGATCTGGCAACCTTCGTGTCACGTGATTACAGAATTCAGGAAAAATATCTGGAGCGTGTACAGCAACTGTACACGCTCCAGTTACCGTTCACAGCAAACTGGAGCGTGTGCAGTTACTGCACACGCTCCAGTTTGCTGTGAACGGTAACTGCACACGCTCAATATTTCCGTGAGTGAGCCCACACGATCTAGTATCAAAATAATATGACCACCTACAGTCGCTCAAAAGAGTATCCGAACCCTATGGTTGATTACAGAATTCAGAAAAAATATCTGGTAACGATTTTTTTAGAAATTAGTGATCTGGCAACCTTCGTGTCACGTGACACGAAGATTCAAAACTTGCTGGATTTCTTACATTCAAAATTCGTCGTCGGATGGGACGTTAAGCCTGTGTGCCGTAGAGCTATACTCTGTTCACGTTAAAGAACACACTGGATAGTCAATACCGATTTCAAAAATTGCTGGATTTCTTACATTCCTTCATTTATACAGTGGTTTCCACAAATTAAGGAAAACTCAGAAAAATTATAATAAATTAAAAACTATATGAATGATTTTAATGAAATTTGATGGAAACATGAATTACAATGCTAGTTTCAGAATGACATAAAATATTTTACAATAGAAACATTTTTCGTCAAAAAATAACACTTACAGAAACTTGTCCAAAAATGAGCTGTCAGAATGCAATGGGCAAAGTTCTTTAATAAGGAGTGTGGTTACCCCTTACAACAATGCAGGCACAACAGCGATGTTCCATGTTGTTTATGATCTTGTGAATCAACTCAGTAGGGAGTAACGACCATTGTTCCTTTAAAGCAGTAATAAGCTCCTCCTTTGTTTCAGGTGATTGGTTAGGGCAGCAACACGTCTCCTTAGAGCATCCCACACATGCTCAATCGGATTTAGATCGAACTGGCTACTCCTGCGCATAATGGTCTCCTCTTGCAGGTATTGTTCCACTAGCCGAGCTCTATGTGGACGAGCGTTATCGTCTTGTAAGATGAATGTTTCACCTATTGCACGAGAGTAAGGACGTACATAAGGGTCAAGGATGTAATCTCTACACCTTTGAGCATTGAGGTTCCCACTCGTCAACACATAGAGGTCTGTACGTCCACCTAAGGAAATGCCACCTCAAACATACACACGCTACCTCCGCCGTAACTCTCTCTTTGACGGATGTTACTGGGATGATAGCGGATACCTCGTTCTCTCCATATCAAACAATGTCCTGAATCACTCTGCAAGAAATATCTGGACTCATCTGTGAAGAGTACGGACCTCCATTGCTCTTTCGTGCAGTTAACATGTATGTATGACCAATTCAACCGCTTTCTCCTGTGACATGACGTGAGGGGTATACAAATTACTGGACTTCTAGAGTAAAGACTTCCCTCATGAAGCCTTCTACGCACAGTAGAAGCTGATACAACCCTCCCAGTGGCTGCTGCAAGAGAGGATCGTAGCTGAGAGGGAGTAGACGTCTTTCTTCGTGCTGTTTATCGCAGATATCGATCTTGTACAACGGTCGTAACTCTAGCCCTTCCTCAGTTAAACCTCAGAGACATGGAATCCATGCTAAGAAATTAATTCCACAGTCTGTGGACCATAGAAGGACTCATATTCAGCCATCGTGCCACATCTGACTGACTTTGGCCTGCTTCGACCCGGCCAATAGTTCTTAACCGCAGTTCATTTGGCAAATGAAGTCTCGAGGTCATTCCTAAATGACTATGTCGATTTCCTTTACTCACACTTACAACACAAAATCAGTTGGGATTACGCACCCGCGCGCACACATACACATGCGACGGTAGAAACGAAAACACAGAAATGGGGGGGGGGGTGATAAAGGGGATGGAGTGGGGGTGGGAGGCGTTTGGCGACATCCTAATATAGTCCCTAGGAATTGCTGCATTCTTTCCCTTTTCGCTCCCTAGGGGAGAACACCTAGAATACCTTTTCGCTCCTTAGGGAACACCTTTTCGCGTGTTTTTTAGGAGAAGACCTTTTCGCTCCCTAGGAGAGCTCCCTAGGGGAGACACACTTTCGGGTGTTTTGGAATGGATCAACGATCCATTCCAAAACACCCGTTTTTATACCGCTATCCGATTACGCAAATTTATGCAACTTAGACTAATTTGCATACGATATGCTCACTTGGCATTGCTTTACTGGCTACTGGAACAAGTTTGGTGAGGATCGCACAATATTTTGGTGAATTACTGAGATTTTTCTCATTTTTCCTTAATTTATGAAAACCATGTTATCTCTCTTTCTCTCCTACCTCTATTTATTTCGGAACTTTGGAGTTTATTTCATTTTCATTGGTGAAAAAAAGAAAAGTACTCAGCGTGTAAAAGAGAAATAGTAAAAATCTAAAAATATTTCACCGCGTTTTTTAACATGAGCAAATATTAAACTCTTCAAGGTTGTCTAATTATAATTGGTGAAAAAAATAAAGGAAGTTGGAAAACATTAAAAAAACGCCACTTCTGAAGTCAAAAATATTAGTCCCGATGAAATCCTCCACATAAATATGGTTAAAAAAGAAAGTGTTTTGAACATTGCTACACCTTCGATAATTACGAACAATGAAAGTGATCCCGGCACGCGTACTGCACACACACTCCGAGTATTAATTCCTCGATTCATTAATTTCGCTCTCTTTTAATATGAGTATTTATTTATTCATCAATTGATTCGTTTCGCTGGCTTCAGTCTGAGTATTTATTCCTAAAATTGATTCATTTCGCTGGTTTTCATTTCGGATATTTATTCCTAAAATTGATTCGTTTGTTGACTTCCTGTTTGAGCATTTATTCTTAAATTTATTCATTCCGTTGGCTTTCAATGTAGGCATTCTTTTTCTAAATTGATTTGTTTGTTGGCTTTCAATGTAGGCATTCTTTTTCTAAATTGATGTGTTTGTTGGCTTTCAATGATTCCTAAATTGAATTCCTAAATTGATTTGTTTGTTGGCTTCAAATGTAGGCATTCTTTTTTTAAATTGATTCGTTTGTTGACTTCCTGTTTGAGCATTTATTCTTAAATTTATTCATTCCGTTGGCTTTCAATATAGGCATTCTTTTTCTAAATTGATTTGTTTGTTGGCTTTCAATGTAGGCATTCTTTTTCTAAATTGATTTGTTTGTTGGCTTTCAACGTACGCATTCTTTTTTAAATTGATTTGTTTGTTGACTTTCAATGTAGGCATTCTTTTTCTAAATTGATTTGTTTGTTGCCTTTCAACGTAGGCATTCTTTTTTTTAAATTGATTTGTTTGTTGACTTTCAATGTAGGCATTCTTTTTCTAAATTGATTTGTTTGCTGGCTTTCAATGTAGGCATTCTTTTTCTAAATTGATTTGTTTGTTGACTTTCAATGTAGGCATTCTTTTTCTAAATTTATTTGTTTGTTGGCTTTCAATGCAGGCATTCTTTTCCTAAATTGATTTGTTTGTTGGCTTTCAATGCAGGCATTCTTTTTCTAAATTGATTTGTTTGTTGGCTTGCAACGTAGGCATTCTTTTTCTAAATTGATATGTTTGTTGGCTTTCAATGCAGGCATTCTTTTTCTAAATTGATATGTTTGTTGGCTTTCAATGCAGGCATTCTTTTTCTAAATTGATTTGTTTGTTGGCTTTCAACGTGGCATTCTTTTTCTAAATTGATTTGTTTGTTGGCTTGCAACGTAGGCATTCTTTTTCTAAATTGATTTGTTTGTTGGCTTGCAACGTAGGCATTCTTTTTCTAAATTGATTTGTTTGCTGGCTTTCAATGTAGGCATTCTTTTTCTAAATTGATTTGTTTGTTGACTTTCAATGTTGGCATTCTTTTTCTAAATTGATTTGTTTGTTGACTTTCAATGTAGGCATTCTTTTTCTAAATTGATTTGTTTGTTGGCTTTCAATACGAGTATTTGTTCCTAATTTGATTAATTCCGAGGGCTTTCAGTATGAGTATTTTAAATTGATTCATTCCTTTGATATTCAATATGAGTATTTATTCCTAAAGGAATTTAATGACTTCAAATATAAGAATTTATTCCTAAATCGATTCACTTATTTGGTCCTCAATATGAGTGTTTATTCCTAAATTGATTTCTTTGCTGCCTTTCAATATAAGTATTCATTCCTAAATTGATTGTTTTCGTTGACTCTCAATACGATTATTCATTCTTTAATTTATTGATTTCGTTGGCTTTCAAGTATTTATTTTTAAATTGATTGCTTTCGTTGGCTTTCAGTACAAGTATTTATTCCTAAACTGATTCATTTCGTTGTCTTTCAATATCAGTTGCTACAGACGTTGCAGATTTTCGTGAGGCCACATCGGCTCTTATTAATGGCTTTGTTTAAGACGTCAGAATGTTTGGAAATGCCAACAACGCTAAGACACTCGAAACGCTCTCTATGTGGCCGTATCTTATTCGTGTAATATTAACTTCACAGTCGGGTAGCAACAACAGACCTAAGTTAGCTTCAGGCTTTGACAAAAGCGATTATAAAGAAGAGCGCCAATTAGAAATGAAATTTTTATAGCTTCCTGTCTCGGAGATACATCAAGGCTGAACGAAACTCCTTGCAGGAATCGTGCTGGGCTAGCTCTCACCATTTCTTTTGTAACCCACTTTCCACGACTGCAATACGACGATGTCGAAACCTAATTTAACCTAATTTTAACCTAATTTGGTGACAAGTAAACTCAGTGACCGTTGTTTTTCCTGTGATTATAATGTTTATAGATTTTTTTACTTGGATTTTTAACAAAATATTTGTCGAGATGTTTGAATACGCATTTTTATTTTCGTTGGCTTGGGTTGGGTTGTTTTACCTCTGAGCGGCACTTTTTTGCACACCGTGGGCTAAATGGCCAGGTCACATGGACCCCCAGGGCTCAGAGAAGGTTGGGGGAAGGGACCCACTGGAATAGCTGTTGGGAGAAAGATGGTAGTCTCCCGTCAAGGCCATCCAGCGTGTTCTTTAACGTGCACAGGGTATGGCTCTCCCGCACACGGGGCCACGGTTTAACGTCCCATCCGACGGACGGCGGCCTTTCCAAGCCCATCGGTGTCCCCTGCTGATCGAGGGCAGGGCGGGAATTTTTGCGGAGATAAATCTCAACATTGACCCAGCTGAGACTCGAACCCGGGAACCACATACTACGAGCCTGGCGCGGTACCGACTGAGCCACCCCCGCCCATTTTCGTTGGCAGTGCTTACTGAAGCTACAACGTTTGACAACACGTTGACGTTTGAAACACAACTAAACAAAAGAGCAAAATAAGGTCACGAAATGTTGTTTACTACTTGTCTAATGGTCATGAGGATGCCCGAATCTAGAAAAAACTAAGGGATTGTTATGCATTTCCGATATAAAATTTAGCCTTTTTTTTAGTAGCCTTTAAAAAATCTATTAAAAAATGCAGGTAGTTTACACCGAAGAGTAAAAAAAAATATGATACCTGCATAATATGATGTTGGTTCTCCATGTGATGCTAAAACAGCTCTTACCCGACGAGGCATGAATGTTACAAGATTTGTGGTCTTGTAGTATCTGATACCAACACGTTACCAGCAGATCCTTTAGCTCTTGTAAGTTACGTGGCTGACCCGTCGCTGATCGGATATGCTTTTCCAACACAAACCACAGATGCTCGATTGTATTGATGATATCTGGGGAATTTGGAGGCCAGGGCAATACCTGGAAGTCTTCCTCATGTTCTGCGAATCATTCTCGAACAATCCGGGTGGTGTGGCATGGGGAATTATCTTGCTGAAAGAAATCACTACTAGAGGGATATACTGTTGCCATGAAAGGATGTATCTGGTCTCCAATGATGTTTAGGTAGGTGGCAAACGTTATAGTTTCCTTCACATGAATGATTGGACCCAGGGTTTCCCAGCAGAACATTGCCCAAAGCATTACACTTCTCCCACCGGCTTGTTTGTCCCACACAGTGTGTTTTGTCACGTATTCAGCCGTTCACATGGTGCAAGAGGAAACAAGATTCATCGGACCAGACGACCTTCTTTCAATCATTCAAGGTCCAGTTTTGATGCTCGCATGCCCATTGTAGGCGCTTTCGACGGTGAACCGAGGTTAGCATGGGCACTCGGTACGGCCTGCGACTACGCTGACCCATTTTCAGCAGGTTTTGATTTACGGTGTGTTGTGACACATTACTCCCGTCACCAGCATTCAAATTACGGGCGAGTTGCGCCACAGTATACTTTCTGTTGACTCGTTGTAGTGAGCGAAGGCTATCCAGTACCAGCTTGTGTCTCCTGGGTACTGGATACTTTCTGTTGACTCGTTGTAGTGAGCGAAGGCTATCCAGTACCAGCTTGTGTCTCCTGGGTACTGGATACTTTCTGTTGACTCGTTGTAGTGAGCGAAGGCTATCCAGTACCAGCTTGTGTCTCCTGGGTACTGGATACTTTCTGTTGACTCGTTGTAGTGAGCGAAGGTTATCCAGTACCAGCTTGTGTCTCCTGGGTACTGGATACTTTCTGTTGACTCGTTGTAGTGAGCGAAGGCTATCCAGTACCAGCTTGTGTCTCCTGGGTACTGGATACTTTCTGTTGACTTGTTGTAGTGAGCGAAGGCTATCCAGTACCAACTTGTGTCTCCTGGGTACTGGCTACTTTCTGTTGACTCGTTGTAGTGAGCGAAGGCTATCCAGTACCAGCTTGTGTCTCCTGGGTACTGGATACTTTCTGTTGACTCGTTGTAGTGAGCGAAGGCTATCCAGTACCAGCTTGTGTCTCCTGGGTACTGGATACTTTCTGTTGACTCGTTGTAGTGAGCGAAGGTTATCCAGTACCAGCTTGTGTCTCCTGGGTACTGGATACTTTCTGTTGACTCGTTGTAGTGAGCGAAGGTATCCAGTACCAGCTTGTGTCTCCTGGGTACTGGATACTTTCTGTTGACTCGTTGTAGTGAGCGAAGGCTATCCAGTACCAGCTTGTGTCTCCTGGGTACTGGATACTTTCTGTTGACTCGTTGTAGTGAGCGAAGGTTATCCAGTACCAGCTTGTGTCTCCTGGGTACTGGATACTTTCTGTTGACTCGTTGTAGTGAGCGAAGGCTATCCAGTACCAACTTGTGTCTCCTGGGTACTGGATACTTTCTGTTGACTCGTTGTAGTGAGCGAAGGCTATCCAGTACCAGCTTGTGTCTCCTGGGTACTGGATACTTTCTGTTGACTCGTTGTAGTGAGCGAAGGCTATCCAGTACCAGCTTGTGTCTCCTGGGTACTGGATACTTTCTGTTGACTCGTTGTAGTGAGCGAAGGCTATCCAGTACCAACTTGTGTCTCCTGGGTACTGGATAGCCTTCGCTCACCTGTAGCATCGATGAGCTGTGATCAGCCTACACCTTGCCAGCGAGCGGTTCGTGGTTTCCCCACCCCCCTCAGACCACGTTTCGAAGGTACTAACCACGGCTAACCGTGAGCACCCCACAAGACTTACCCTCTCGGAAATTCTCTGACCCAGTCGTTTGGACCTTACAATTTGGCCTTTGTCAAACTCACTTAAGTCCGCTGCCATCTGAAGAACAAAAATGCACTGATTAACAGAGCTCAGTATCAGGTGTTATTTAACAGGTTGTTTACCTGCAATTGTTTCGATTTGCATAAAGACGTGCTGGTCATAATGTTTTAACTCTTCGGTATATATGTTTAAATTTTTTCATTTCTGAACGGATTACCAGAATTCCCAGAGGGTATAAGAGTTGACCCATCCTCCTGTGGGAATTATAGCATTGAGTTTTGAGTGTAACTTAGACCAATTCATCATCTGATTTATTTAAGTTAATGCCTTAATTATGATGCTATTTTGTGTTATTACTTGTAACTTTTTATTATATGAACCATTCTATTGTTCATAAGTGTACAATCGCTCAAAAAAGTATCCGAACACTATAGTTGATTACAGAATTCAGAAAAAATATCTGGCAACGATTTTTTTAGAAATTAGTGATCTGGCAACCTTCGTGTAAGGTTGCCAGATCACCAATCACTAATATCTGACAACGATTGTTTTAGAAATTATTGATCTGGCAACCTTCGTGTAAGGTTGCCAGATCACCAATCCCTAATATCTGACAACGATTGTTTTAGAAATTAGTGATCTGGCAACCTTCGTGTAAGGTTGCCAGATCACCAATCACTAATATCTGACAACGATTGTTTTACAAATTAGTGATCTGGCAACCTTCGTGTAAGGTTGCCAGATCACCAATCACTAATAACTGACAACGATTGTTTTAGAAATTAGTGATCTGGCAACCTTCGTGTAAGGTTGCCAGATCACCAATCACTAATAACTGACAACGATTGTTTTAGAAATTAGTGATCTGGCAACCTTCGTGTAAGGTTGCCAGATCATCAATCACTAATATCTGACAATGATTGTTTTAGAAATTAGTGATCTGGCAACCTTCGTGAAAGGTTGCCAGATCACCAATCACTAATATCTGACAACGATTGTTTTAGAAATTAGTGATCTGGCAACCTTCGTGTTGCCAGATCACCAATCACTAATATCTGACAACGATTGTTTTAGGAATTAGTGATCTGGCAACCTTCGTGTAAGGTTGCCAGATCACCAATCACTAATATCTGACAACGATTGTTTTAGAAATTAGTGATCTGGCAACCTTCGTGTAAGGTTGCCAGATCACCAATCACTAATATCTGACAACGATTGTTTTAGGAATTAGTGATCTGGCAACCTTCGTGTAAGGTTGCCAGATCACCAATCACTAATATCTGACAACGATTGTTTTAGAAATTAGTGATCTGGCAACCTTCGTGTGGGGTTGCCAGATCATTAATTTCTAAAAAAAATCGTTGCTAGATATTTTTTCTGAATTCTGTAATTAACCATAGTGTTTGGATACTTTTTTGAGCGACTGTACAAAACAGAGTAATGCATTTCAGTTTTTGTTTATGAATTATTGAACAACTGTTGCGATGGATTGCTGCCGCCATTTTGATTCCTAGTGACCCAGTACTTCACCCTCGAGATACAGATTTTTTTAATGCAAAGAATTTATGCACGAAAAACTGACAACAATGCAAATAAAAAAATCCAGCAAAATCATTTCTGTACTCTGCGGGTGTAAATAGATAATAAATAAAAATCTTTCAAACAGCTGCTTGTCACAGAGGTCTTACAGGAGCCTGCCAGAGTATACGTCATAGCAGAAGATCTGTGAGGATGGCGTGACCTCTGAAGAAAAACAACACAAGCATCTATATTGTCTTTTATGTTGAAATTGCAGCTTCTTTAGGGGGCGGGGGTGGCTCAGTCGGTAGCGCGCCAGGCTCGTAATCTGTAGTTCCCAGGTTCGAGTCCCAGCTGGGTCAGCGTTGAGATTTATTCTCCGCAAAATTCCCCGCCCTGCCCATGGTTAGTAGGGGACACCGATGGGCTTGGAAAGGCCGCCGTCCGTCGGATGGGACGTTAAACCGTGGCCCCGTGTGCGGGAGAGCCATACCCTGTGCACGTTAAAGAACACGCTGGATGGCCTTGACGGGAGGCTACCATCTGTCTCCCAACAGCTGTGTCCAGTGGGTCCCCTCCCCCAACCTTCTCTGAGTCTTCGGGGTCCATGTGACCTGGCCATTTAGCCCATGGTGTGCAAAAAAGTGCCGCTCAGAGGTAAAACAACCCAACCCAACGCAGCTTCTTTAACCTGAATTGTAAGAAGCAATTATAATGTGAAAATTTATTTAATTATTAATTTAAATTTTAATTATTTTTATTTTTTTATAGTGTTTTGCATTAATGTATGTAGAATTGGTTCTCGACGTTGATAGTTTAACTTTTTTTATCATTAACCTTTTTTTATTTGTTTTGGGTGATATTTGTTTCCTAAAATACTGTAAAACTGCTTTTCTAAGAGAACAAAGATAGCTGAAAAAAGAACAGAAGATAATTATTTTTATTAATAAAAAAAAAACCTCAAGCAGCTGCTTGCCACAGAGGTCTGACAGGAGCCTGTCAGTTTATATGCCATAGTAGAAGATCTGTGAGGATGGCAGGACCTCAGCAGAAAAACAACACACAGACATCCATGCCTTACCCGGGGCTCGAACCCAGGTCCCTTAGATCAGTAGCCAAGCGTGCTAACCACTGGGCCATGGGACGGCTTTTATTAATAAATAAACTCATTTAGAAACGTCCCGTAATTTATTTTAGAATTTAACTACAATTAGTTATTATTTTAGCTTCTGTTGTGTAGCAGTTATCGCAGCTAGTGATTTAATTTCTCCATGGAGAAAGAAAATAATATTCCCTCCTTCCATAAACTGATTATGGTTATACTCCATTAATGAAAGGTATCGCGTGCAGCTTGGAATTTGTAGAAAATGTAAAAAAAAGAATATTCAGATTTTAGCGACATGTTCTTAACAAAAGTCTAAAGTAGTCTCAAAGAAGAAGCAAAAGAGTTGGCGATGCCAAAGCGAAAATCGAGTCAACCGACGTAATATGTATGAAAGGCGACATTCCTCGACGAATTCCGTTGTTGTAAAGATGGGGGGGGGGGAATGGAGGGTAGTGGTTGGTGGTAAGAGGAGTGTGGGGGGGGGAGGGTTCGCGACGCAGAAGATGGTAATGTCAGTCTCGGAGACATTTAATACGCCAGGAGACTGTTCCACTCCCACCTGAAACGTCAAAGTCGGCAGTCACGTCATCTGAACGAGGTATCCTTGTAACGTAGAAGAGGATGAGGATGGAGGAGCAGAGTAGAGAGGATGGAAGAGAGTGAGATGCTTGTCCCTGATCGTTAAGCCATTCCCGTCTTTTGTGCGCACTCGCTGCGAAGTGAATGGATGGAAATGCATCTAAAGTCTTGAATAAATAGGGAAAATGCGGGTACAGACAAAAGGATTGAAGAAGAGACGGAAGAGAAGGCATGAGGGAAATATTAAATCGTCTCTTGTAAGGGAGAAGAGAGAGACAGAGCGTTCCTCCTCTTTGCATTGATCTCTCCAAATAAGATACCTTGCTTCTCTTTCTAAATATCATCTCTCTTTCCTCCTCTGCTGGTAGAGGATGCGACCAATTCGGTATCGGTCCATCTTTTCCCATTGCTGTCTTTTCTGAAATGTAAACCGAGTACAACTTGTTCCTATTCATTTCTGTGCCTTTCAGTGTGGGTATTTATTCTTAAATTGCTTCACTTCGTTCAATTTCCGTACGAGTATTTATTCTTAAATCGATTCGTTTCGTTGGCTTTCTGTATGAATATTTATTGCTAAATTGATTTCGTTCATTGGTTTGTAATGAGAAATTGTTCTTATGAGCTCATTACGTTGGCTCTCTGCATGAGTATTTATTCCTGAATTGATTCATTTCTTGGGGTTGATTGGTCAGTCGATAGCGCTCCAGGATCGCAATCTTCAGTTCCCAGGTTCGAGTCCTGCCTTGACCAGCGTTGAGATTTATCTCCACAAAACTCCCCGCCCTGCCCTCGGTCAGTAGGGACACCGATGGGCTCTGAAAGGCCGCCGTCCATCGGATGAAACGTTCAGTTGGGTTGTTGGGTTGTTTTACCTCTGAGCGGCACTTTTCTGCACACCATGGGCTAAATGGCCAGGTCACATGGACCCCGAAGGCTCAGAGAAGGTTGGGGGAGGGGATCCACTGGAACAGCTGTTGGGAGACAGATGGTAGCCTCCCGTCAAGGCCATCCAGCGTGTTCTTTAACGTGCACAGGGTATGACTCTCCCACACACGGGACCACGGCTTAACGTCCCATCCGACGGACGGCGGCCTTTCCAAGCCCATCGGTGTCCCCTACTGACCGTGGGCAGGGCGGGGAATTTTGCGGGGATAAATCTCAACGCTGACCCAGCTGGGACTCGAACCTGGGAACTATAGATTACGAGCCTGGCGCGCTACCGACTGAGCCACACCCGCCCCAACAGATGTTGGGAAACAGATGGGAGCGCCTCCCGTCAAGTCACTCCAGTGTATTCTTTAACGTGTACAGGGTATGGCTCTCCCGCACACGGGGCAATGGCTTAACCTCCTTTCAGATGGACGGTGACCAATCCCATCACTGTTCCGTTCAGTATCGACGGCAGCGGGGGTTAACGAGATAAATCACAACGCAGATACTCTTGGGATTCGAATCTGGGAACTGCAAATTACGAACCCGACACGCTACCGACTGAGCCACCCCAGCCCATTCATGTACAGTCGCTCAAAAAAATATCCGAAAACTATGGTTGATTACAGAATTCAGAAAAAATATCTGGCAACGACTTTTTTTTAGAAAAGTCGTGTCACGTGACACGAAGGTTGCCAGATGACTGATTTCTAAAAAAAGTCGTTGCCAGATATTTTTTCTGAATTCTGTAATCAACCATAGTGTTCGGATATTTTTTGAGCGACTGTACAGGAACCTCAGCTTTTTTTTTAGACCAGGTGTGTTATTATTACCCAGCTTTTCTATAAAAAGAAAAAAAACAGTGGATGGTAGGTAAAAAAAAAAAGTTTAAATCATTTGCATTATGAGAAAAAAAAAACCCGAGAAGGATTGCTTAATTCCATCAAAGATACACAACCTATGTTGAACATTTTTATGAACAATTTTTTCATTTAAATTAATACATTATATTAAAGTTTAGTGGAATGAGATTTATTTCTCTCTTTTTTTTTTACGTTTCGTTTTTTTTTATCGAGATTTAAATTTGAAGCACAGCGGTCTCTTAACAATAAGCTGGAGAAATGCTTCAGCGTGGGGGGAAAATCTCATTCCACAAATGCATCTGCATACACCGTACGCAGGAAAACTGAAAAGAAAAGCATTACGTTGATTAATTCTAACAGACCGACAGTAGAAATCTCAGAAGAGCCAACATACCTCGATGACGGCACTACCGACACATTGGAAACTGCTCTCTGACCAACTCACAGGGGCTTATTTCCAGGGAGAGAAACGCTCTCGTGCAATTACAGAGATTTATCGAAGTAATTTTTACTTTATTTAAATTAACGTTTTGGAGTGGTGTGAAGTCGACGTGAGTGCGGACGTACGACCCAGTTAACGTAATGAGAAAATGATTCATGCGGATTTTAACAGTCTGTATAATGCATTTCAATATGCTGGTTTGTTTTCGGTAGAGAACTGAAAGGCACAGATGGCGCCCTGTACGCTGTCTCTTTCCTGGTACTAAATCCCACTGTTGCGATGTAAACTGTTACGTGATTGGACTCCGTGTTGCGATAAGTAAAGTTTTAGCGCATTGTTTCGTAGATAGAGAAATTCATTGTTACCTATTCGCTGTTGTCAACTTTTGCAATTTGAAACCGATGTTGCATTCAAACTCGAGCAAGCGTTAAAATAGGTTGGTTATTTCCTTCTCTGCGTCAACAGCGCGGCTCAGTAAATCAAACCAAATGAAAGATTAATTCTTACAGCTCAGCATAATATTTAGCTGGTGATTTACAGTCTAGAAATGTGAATTTTCCTACGTGAAGGGACAAACCAAATTTCTGTTTAGGGCATTGCGATGTTTTAAAGGCTTGTTAATGTCGCTACATACCGAGGTTGAATGTAAATGGATTGAGGCGACTCTAATCTTACAGCAAATTTAAAGCGTGATTGTTCAACTCGGTGAATAGTAGCCGGACATATGCATGGAATGAATAAAAGTATGCGGTACATTAAGAGTAGAATAGTTTTGAAATTTATAAGTTGTTTGTAAAACGCAATTTAATCGATTACACTGCAACGAAATGAGTATAATAAATGTATATTATATTATCAAAAGTGCTGCGCATAATCTGATTAGGGTGCAGAAGCCCCTTGGCTTTTTTTTCTGGGTCCCCCGTCATTCTCAAGAAATTCATGAGATTCATAGATAAAATTACGCATTTACCAGGGAGCACCTGTATGATCGAAAACCTAGTCCAAGCCTAGTAGTAGGAGGTGAGGGTGACTTAATCGGTAGCGCGCCAGGCTCGTAATCTGTAGTTCCCAGGTTCGAGTCCCAGCTGGGTCAACATTGAGATTTATCTCCGCAAAATTCCCTGTCCACGGTCAATAGGGGACAGTGATGGGCTTGGAAAGTCCGCCGTCCATCGGGTGGGACGTTAAGCCGTATCCCCATGTGTGGGAGAGCCATAACCTGTGTACGTTAAAGAATACGCTGGATGGCCTTGACAGGAGGCTATCATCTGTCTCCCAACAGCTGTTCCAGTGGGTCCCCTCCCCCTACCTTCTCTGAGCCTTCGGGGTTCTTGTGACCTGGCCATTTAGTCCATGGTGTGCAAAAAAGTGCCGCTCAGAGGTAAAACAACCCAAGACTAGTAGTCTCTGTACTAATTCGTAATTATATTATGTGAATAGTACTGAGGGACGAGCCGTCCCATGGCCGAGTGGTTAGCGCTCTTGACTACTGATCTAAGGGACCTGAGTTCAAGTCCCGGGTAAGGCATGGATGTTTGTGTCGTTTTTCTGCTGAGGTCCTGCCATCCTCTCAGACCTTCTACTCTGGCATATAAACTGACAGGCTCCTGTCAGACCTCTGTGGCAAGCAGCTGCTTGAGGGAGTATTTATTTATTTTTTTTTATTGAGGTACACGCAAAGGAAGATAAGGTGCCTCCAATCTTGTTGAGTAGATAAATCAGAGGCCTATTTTCCTTTGAAGTGAATACGAACTCAATGACCGATTGCACCGTCGATATACTTTAGGATTATTTTCTACTTCTTAAGACCATATAGGAAGACAGGTATTTTTTAAATTTTTAAATTTATTTTAAAAAAAATAAAATAAATACCCCCTCAAGCAGCTGCTTGCCACAGAGGTCTGACAGGAGCCTGTCAGTTTATATGCCATAGTAGGAGATCTGAGAGGATGGCAGGACCTCAGCAGAAAAACGTCACACATATCCATGCCTAATCCGGGGCTCGAACCCAGGTCCCTTAGATCAGTAGCCAAGCGTGCTAACCACTCGGCCACAAAATATCTCTATGAGCTCCATCCCATAAAAGAGAAGCTTCACTCCAAAATAGTGGGACACATCATCTCCAACGTTTGTGTTTGGATGATGATCAAAAATCAAAATCAAAGCTTTAACTTTTACAAGCTGAAACTAAAAAGATCACCTTATTTCTATCACTAGTTCGATTTAGTCAATCACTTTATCACCACACACACTCAATGCTTCATCAAAAACATTTCAGGCCTCAATACTACACTCATTATATATAGATATCGAAAAATATAATTTAATATAAACCTCGGAAAGTTCTAGATTTTTCTGGTCATTCAATCGTCGATGTCTTAACGAAACAACGCCAGAAACTTCTCATCTTTACTAGAGTTAGTTTCAGAGGAAATAGTGTATAAAATTAATTTACCCCTGACGCAGCAATCCCCAAAGTATCCCATCAAACAGAAATGATGGTTTTCGCAACAGTGTATTTTTGTGCCATTAGAGGCGTCGGCGACTGCCTGTTCTCCCCTCGTGTCACAGCTGTGGATCTGTCTTCCTCCCCTAGCGCCACTCCCCAAGCAGAACAGCGCAACGATCCCCTTGGGTGTTTTCATTGCCTACGTCCATCTATTGTCGAAGCTGCCTTACTGGTAACAAAGTTACGACCCTGCCGTACCTCCCCCACCCCTCCACGGTCTCTCTTCCCCCTATCCCTCTGCTGTAGTTAGACTTTCGCCTCGGAGTCTAATAGCAATGAGTTATTCTGGAGTTGACTGTTCCCGCTAAAATGACATCTCTGTGTTCGTATCGTACCAGAAAAGGAACAAAAACAAGATTACCTTCCTCTGTTTTCTTTGAAGTCTTAAAAGAAAGAAAATTATTGATGAATATTTCATTCACTGTAATGATGTTAAGGGGCGAGGGTGGCTCAGTCGGTAGCGGGCTAGGCTCGTAGTCTGTGGTTCCCGGGTTCGAGTCTCATCTGGGTCAGGGTTGAGATTTATCTCCGCAAAAATTGCCCGCCCTGCCCACGGTCAGTAGGGGACACCGATGGGCTTGGAAAGGCCGCCGTCCGTCGGATGGGACGTTAAGCCGTGGCCCCGTGTGCGGGAGAGCCATACCCTGTGCACGTTAAAGAACACGCTGGATGGCCTTGACGGGAGGCTACCATCTGTCTCCCAACAGCTGTTCCAGTGGGTCCCCTCCCCCAACCTTCGCTGAGCCTTCGGGGTCCTTGTGACCTGGCCATTTAGCCCATGGTGTGCAAAAAAGTGCCGCTCAGAGGTAAAACAATCCAATCCATGAAAGGATATACCTGGTCTACAATGATGTTTAGGTAGGTGGTAGACGTAATAGTTTCCTGCACATGAGTGATTGGACCCAGGTTTTCCAGCAGAACACTGCCCAAAGCATTACACTTCCTCCACCGGTTTGTTTTCTCCCATGCCGTGTTTTGACCACGTGCACGGCCGTCCACATGGTGCAACAGGAAACGAGATTCATCGGACCAGACGACCCTCTTCCAATCATTTTTTTTTGTAAAGAATATAATTTTTATTCATAAGAGTAAAGAATACAAATACATTTACCATTTGACCCGCAAAGCTAAATAGCTTATCTGCAGGAAATTGAATAAATTAAACAAGTCATTCAGCCACAAAAATGGTGTACATCAAATAAATCCACAAAACACAACACATAATAATCAGCTAAATAGAAAACCCAAATAATTTTTTAATTCCATTTTCAGTCTTCTAACAGAATCTATATTTAGTAATTCTTTTGGAATAGCATTAAATATAAGTGGTACTTGATAATCGGAGGTATGTTTCCCGTAATTATTTCGAAAATTTGGCAATTTGTAATAACTTTGGTTTTGAAGTCTTGTCTTTTTGTTATGTTGAATTTTTAGTTTGTAAGTTTCATCAAAAAAATTTAAATTATTACATTATATTTATATAAATTGCTGTAGGATAAAAGATTTAAAAATTTTAATCTATCGGTGGAGGTTTTATAATTTTTTTGCAAATGAAACGGAATAATATTTTTAGCTATTATAGACTGCAGTTTTTCTATTTTATTTATGTTAGTTAAGTTAGTTGTTCCATGCACAATTATTCCATAATTTAAAATAGATTCGCATATTGCTTTATAAAATATTACACAGGTTTCCATATTTAATACGTATTTCAATTTTTTAATTTTTATCGCCGATATTCTCAAGCTTTCACATATGTGGGATATATGGGCATTCCACCTAAAATATTCATCAAAAATGATTCCTAAGTAATTTATTTTATTTACTTGCTCAACAAGTGGGCAACTACATAATGATTCATAATTTGAAGCATCCTTTTTTCTGCAATTTATTTTATGAGTTTTGATAAAGAGGTTTTGATTAATATGAAATCCTGGCGAATAATAATCATCAGTTTTGTTTTTTTCTCATTTAAATAGATTTTTTATGATTTAACCATCTAATAATGTTATTGTAATCTGTTTGAACCTCTGAAATGCTATCATTTAAATATTTCTGACTGTTTATTAAAACAATGTCGTCAACACATAGATAAATAGCACTATTTAATTTTGTATTGAACAAATCATTTATGTATACTAAGAACAGTAAAGGACCTAAAATTGAACCTTGGGGAATTCCATATAGTGTAATTACTTTTCTGCTGTAGCAGTTTTTTATTTTAGCAATTGTGTATCTGTCTGATAAATAATTTCTAAACCAATCTAACAATATACCGCGAATACCGTAATTTTCCAATTTATTTAGTAAAATGCTATGATCTATTGTATCGAAGGCTTTCTTTAAATCTAAGAACATAGTTACAATTTTTTCCCTGTTATTCAATGATTTATTAATATTTTTTGCAATTTTGGAAATTAGTTAAATTGTGTTTTTTCCTTTTTGAAAGCCAAATTGATTATCATTAATTATGTTGTGTTTAAGTAAAAAGTTAAAAACAGTATTATAAATATATTTTTCCATTATTTTCGAAAAAACAGGCAGAATTGTTATTGGTCGATAGTTAGAAAAATTCTCCTTAATACCACCTTTAAACATAGGTCTTAAAATACTGTTTTAAGTTTAGTAGATATGTTCCCAGTAAATATAATCTGATTTATAATTTTTGATATGATATTAAGTAGTGCTTATTTATTAAATGTTATATGTTTAATGCAAACATTATCGTAACCAGTTGATTTCTTGGTGTCTAATGAAGTAATTATTTCATCAGTTTGTTTTTCAGTGATTTCATGTATATAGATAGATTTCAAAACTCTTTGCATCATGGTTGGAACATAATTTATATCGTCTTGGCGATTTGTATTTCTTATCTCTAAAATTAGCGTATTATAAATGTCATTGTAATTATTTGCTATTTCTTCCACATTGTAATTGATCTGGCAACCTTCGTGTCACGCGACACGAAGGTTGTCAGATCACTATTTTCTAAAAAAATCGTTGCCAGATATTTTTCTGAATTCTGAAATCAACCATAGTGTTCGACTACTTTTTTGAGCGACTGTACTTCCCTCCAGGGGCGGGGGTGGCTCAGTTGATAGCGCGCCAGGCTCGTAATCTGTAGTTCCCAGGTTCGAGTCCCAGCTGGGTCAGCGTTGAGATTTTTCTCCGCAAAAATTCCCCGCCCTGCCCACGGTCAGTAGGGGACACCGATGGGTTTGGAAAGGCCGCCGTCCGTCGGATGGGATGTTAAACCGTGGCCCCGTGTACATGCCATACTCTGTGCACATTAAATAGCACACTGGATGGCCTTGACGGGAGGCTACCATCTGTCTCCCAACAGCTGTTCCAGTGGGTCCCCGACCCCAACCTTCTCTGAGCCTTCGGGGTCCATGTGACCTGGCCATTTAGCCCATGGTGTGCAAAAAAGTGCCGCTCAGAGGTAAAACAACCCAACCCAACTGGGTTTTGTGAGCACCAGCATGCTGCTTCTTCATCTCTTAATCATTTTAGACAAACAATGTTGGTGTAGTATTGGACATTTAAAAGATTCCCCCAAAAGAGAAGGCCAGTGATATCAAATCGGGACTTTTTGGGAGACACATGATCTGTCGACTTCTACCAATCCATCGATTTGCAAAATTCGGCATTTAAGACATTAGATGTGATCCCACCATGTGATACTAACCCACGTCGTAATATCAAAGAAACTCTGAGTTGGGTTGGGTTGTTTTTCCTCTGAGCGGCACTTTTTTGCACACCATGGGCTAAATGGCCAAGTCACATGGACTCCGAAGGCTCAGAGAAGGTTGGGGGAGGGGACCCACTGGAGCAGCTGTTGGGAGACAGATGGTAGCCCCCCGTCAAGGCCATTCAGCGTGTTCTTTAACGTGCACAGGGTATTTCTCTCCCGCACACGGGACCACAGCTTAACGTCCCGTCCGACGGACGGCGGCCTTTCCAAGCCCATCGGTGTCCCCTACTGACCGTGGGCAGGGCGGGGAATTTTAAAGAAACTCTGAGAGTTTCTGTACAAAAATTACATTTTTACTTAATAAAATATTATTTTTAAATATATGTATTCTTCATAATATACCTATATATGTGAACAGTGTGTGTCTTGATGAAGAGATTTTTATTGCTTACTCAAAGGACATACCCACCAAAATCCAGTAACGGATTTGGTACACTTGTGTCACATAATCACCGATGTGCAACTATTACTTCATCCATAGGTCTTTAACATGCACAGGGTATTCCGTTCTGCATAAGGACCGCGGTTTAAAGTCCTATCCGATCTTTCTAACTCATCGGTTTTCCCTTTTTCGCGTTAGGGGTACTCAGTCGGTAGCGCGTCAGGCTCGTAATCTGTAGTTCCCAGTGTCGATTTCCACCTAAACCAGCGTTGAGATTTATCTACACAAAACTCCCCGCCCTGCCTCAGTTAGTAGGAGACACCGTTGGGCTTGGAAAGGCCACCGTCCGTCGAATGCGATATTAAGGCCGTGGGTCCGTGTGCGGGAGAACCATACCCTGTGCAAGTCAAAGAATGGTCAAACCCTGTGCAAGTCAAAGAATGGTCATACCCTGTGCAAGTCAAAGAACCATACCCTGTGCAAGTCAAAGAACACGCTGAATCGTCTTGACGGGAGGCTACCATCTGTATCCCAACAGCTGCCCAATGGGTCGATTCCCACAACCTTCTCTAAGACCTCGGGGTGTGCAAAAAAGGTGCCGCTCAGATGTAAAACAACAAACAAACAAAATTCCTTTTCTCACGGAGACACAATGAGAGTTAGCGGATAAAAATCTCAACGCAGTGGGGCGGGGGTGGCTCAGTCGATAGCGCGCCAGGTTCAAGTCCCAGTTGGGTCAGCGTTCAGATTTATCTCCGCAAAACTCCCCGCCCTGCCCACGGTCAGTAGGGGACACCGATGGGCTTGGAAAATCCGCCGTCCGTCGGATAGGACGTTAAGCTGTGGCCCCGTGTGCAGGAGAGCCATACCCTGTGCACGTTAAAAAACACGTTGGATGGCCTTGACGGGAGGCGACCATCTGTCTCCCAACAGTTGTTCCAGTGGGTCCCCTCCCCCAACCTCTGAACCATCGGGGTCCATGTGACCTGGCCATTTAGCCCCTAGTGTGCAAAAAAGTGCCGCTCAGAGGTAAAACACCCCAACCGAATTCAACGCAGTAGGGACCCATTTATTCGATCCGTTCAAGCGAAAAGTGAAAATGAAACTTATCTTACCATCTTCGCAAATCTCCAACGTTAAAAAAAGAAAACATTGGAAGAAAATCTAAATCTGCACATGTGACAATGAAAGAATCCAAAACCTTTCAGCATCACTTTCCAAAGCCTTACTATTCTCTCCCACATCTCGAACGCATCTAAATAATAATACACGGAACAAATAAGTTAAAGGGATAGATTAAGACCTCTTCTAAGAGGAGGAACGAGAGAAGGATGATTGTTCTTTCTTTTTCCTCTGCTATAAATCTTTGTCTCACACCCGTTCCGCAAGAGAAAACTTTGACGACGACAATTATGCTTTTTCCTTTTTTTTTTCCTTCAAAAATTTCTCTTCTGCTGTTTTTTTTTTCGTACCCGCTTAACGCAGATGAAAACAAAAGTTTTAATGGAGTAGAACTTTTAAGATTTTTCTCGTATTTTTTTTTCAGTTTTTATTTTCTATACTTGTCGTAAGTAATGTTTTTGTTTCCTGCTAAACAACCTGACTAAAATTCTTTCCGTTTTCTTCTACTTCTTTTTTTTTTATAATATTACGAAGACTAACAACCACCATTTAAGTTGTAAATAAAAGTCTTTTCACTTAGGAAACTGCAAAAAAGTTGAAGAGGAGAAAAAAAACAAAACGATGCTGAGGAAAAATGATGGCAGCATTTTCCTTTATGAAATATTTGATGATGCAGCTTTCGTACTTAAGTAGAAGCTTTCAAAAAGCTATTTCTGTCTAAATTTTTCTTCCATTCAGAGCTTTTTATATTTCCATTTTCTGATCGTAAAATAAAGATGACTGTTATAGTGAAAAAACGCATTGTTATTAAGCAATTATCACGATGTTTTCTCATCCTTTCCATCCCTTTCGTCATCAGTTTTCATTGTAAGTACATTGTCTTCCAACATATAATGGGTTCAGTTGTTTTACCTCTGAGCGGCACTTTATGCACACCATGGGCTAAATGGGCAGGTCACATGGACCCCGAAGGCTCAGAGAAGGTTGGGGGAGGGGACCCACTGGAACAGCTGTTGGGAGACAGATGGTAGCCTCCCGTCAAGGCCATCCAGCGTGTTCTTTAACGTGCACAGGCTATCCCGCACACGGGGCCACAGCTTAACGTCCCATACGACGGACGGCGGCTTTTCCAAGCCCATCGGTGTCCCCTACTGACCGTGGGCAGGGCGGGAAATTTTGCGGAGATAAATCTCAACGCTGACCCAGCTGGGACTCGAACCTGGGAACTACAGATTACGAGCCTGGCGCGCTACCTACTGAGCCACCCCCGTCCCCCAACATATAATGACTCTATATTCTGTAAATGAGAAGTTTCATTCAAAGCATTCTGACTTTGAAAAGAGCTTTTTTTTATGGAATAACGACACTAGAGATAATTGTTTTAGCGTTGCTTACTTGTTTTTACCAGGCGCGCTCAGTCGGCCAGGTTCGAATCCCATCTGGGCCAGTTTTGAGATTTATCTCCGTAAACCTAACCGACCAGGCCTCGGTCAGTAAGGAACCCATATGGACTGGAAAAGGCCGCCGTCCATCGGATGGGACGTTAAGTCCTGGTCCCCGTGTGCGGGAGAGCCATACCCTCTGCACGTCACAGAACATGCTGGATGGCCTCGACGAGGAGGCTACCATCTGTCTCCTAATGGCTGTTCAGTGGGTCCCCTTCTCCCAAAATTCTCAGGGTCCTTCTAACCTGGCCATTTAACATATTGTGTGCAAAAAAATGTCATTCAGAGGTAAAACGTCTTGTTTTTTGCTTCTTCAAAAACCTTTTTACGTTGGGTTGGGTTGTTTTACCTCTGAGCGGCACTTTTTTGCACACCATGGGCTAAATGGCCAGGTCACATGGACCCCGAAGGCTCAGAGAAGGTTGGGGGAGGGGACCCACTGGAACAGCTGTTGGGAGACAGATGGTAGCCTCCCGTCAAGGCCATCCAGCGTGTTCTTTAATGTGCACAGGGTATGGCTTTCCCGCACACGGGACCAGGGCTTAACGTCCCATCCGACGGACGGCGGCCTTTCCAAGCCCATCGGTGTCCCCTACTGACCGTTGGCAGGGCGGGGAATTTTGCGGAGATAAATCTCAACACTGACCCAGCTGGGACTCGAACTTGGGAACTACAGATTACGAGCCTGGCGCGCTACCGACTGAGCCACCCCCGCCCCCCTCTATGACGGGAATCGAACAATCAAAGCTACTTCATATGATGGAAATAATGTTTGTCACTCACACTCACAGCGTTATATAAAAAATTCAATAATAAAATAACAGAAAAATGTCCTGTTGACAAGACACTTGAAAACATTTGCTGGAAAATTTCCCGTTATAATAATTGAAATGTATGGTCAGTCTCTGGTGGTCTAGCGGTTATGACGCTTGGCAGCTCCTGGAAGACGTGGGTTTGAATCCCACTTAAGGCCACCAGTTTCTTTCAGCTATTTATTTCTAGTGTGTTTTGAATATGAAAACTACACAGCTTTGAATGGAAATACTGGACACACAATTTTTTTTTTCTTACTGTAATAACGTACAATCTGATTGGACCCCAGCTGCTTTTAAGAGCAAAGTTGGTAGTCGGTAGAGCGCGAAGGCTCTCAATGTTTAGTTCCCAGGTTCGAATCCCACCTAGGCAGCAGAGATTTATCTCCGCCAAATCCACACCCTTCCCTTGGTGAGTAGGAGCAACGCCACTTTGATACACCATACCCGGACACCTTGAGCAAAAGGAGGGAGGAAAAGAGGGAAGTTAATTATGCATAAAAAATTCAAATGATTTATTTGTTTAAAATTTAGCTTAAAACCATTTATTTCAGAACTAGGTAAAGTAAAATAATTTATTCATTAGGATTTCATTAAAATGATTGAGAATATTTTAAAATTAATAACCAAATTTTTTTACAAACAAGAAACTACCAGTCCAATTGTAGACAAAAAAACATAATATATATATATTTTTTTCAAATTAAGTCTTCAATTACTGCAGTTCTACAAAACATTTCTATAATTGCGGAATTTTTTGCCGTATGGCGAAACTGTGTATTGAGATGGACGGCGGTCTTTCTAAGCCCATCGGTGCCCATTGGAAACTCCCAGCCCCGCCCTCGGTGGGCGGAGAGTTTCCGATGGGCACCGATGGGCTTAGAAATGACCATGGTTTAGAAAGAACCATGGGAACCATCGGTTCCGATGGGCACCGATGATACACCGAATACACGGATTGTGTTGTTGTTTTACCTCTGAGCGGCACTTTTTTGCGCACCATGGGCTAAATGGCCAGGTCACATGGACCCCGAAGGCTCAGAGAAGGTTGGGGGAGGGGACCCACTGCAACAGCTGTTGGGAGACAGATGGTAGCCTCCCGTCAAGGCCATCCGGCGTGTTCTTTAACGTGCACAGGGTATGGCTCTACCGCACACGGGGCCACGGCTTAAAGTCCCATCCGACGGACGGTGGCCTTTCAAAGCACATCGGTGTCCCCTACTGACCGTGGGCAGGGGGGGAAATTTTGCGGAGATAAATCTCAACGCTGACCCAGCTGGGACTCGAACCTGGGAACTACAGATTACGAGCCTGGCGCGCTACCGACTAAGCCACCCCCGCCCCACCCCACTTTTTTTCCGTAGCAGAGCAAAATTTTAAATTTAGAATTAGTAAAGGCAATTTTTTTCTTCAATTTTCATTTTAGTATTTTATTTCATTTATTTATTTTTCAGCTCTAAATAAATATAATATCATACTCCAAATGTTATTAGATTATCAAAATTAATATCCCCGCTTTGTGCCATCTTTTAATTTTATCTCCGGCTAATTCCCACCTTGGAGATCGACGGATTTGGAAAACTTTGCCGTCCTTCGAATGGTAATGTTAAGCCGTGGTCTCGTGTGCAGGAGAGCCATACCTTGTACACGTTAAAGAACAGTCTGGATGGCCTTGATGCGAGGCTACCATCTGTCTCTTAATAACTGAACAGCGGTCCCCTTTTCCCCCAACCTTTTCTCAGCCTTGGGGTCTTTATGACCTTGGGGTCTTTATGACCAGAGAAGGCTGGGGGAGGGTACCCACTGGACAGCTCTTGCGGAACAGATGGTAGCCTCCGGTCAAGGCCACCCAGGGTGTCTTTAACGTGCACAGGATATGACTCTCCCGTATATGGGGTTACAGCTTAACGTTCCCTTCCGACGTACGGTGGCCTTTCCAAGCCGATCGGTGTCCCGTACTGACCGTGGCAGGGCGGGGACTTTTGTGGAGATAAATCTCATTGCTGACGCAGCTAGGACTCGAACTTGGGAACTGCAGAGTGCTATTGACTGAGAAACCCTCCCCTCTATATATATTGAGTAGAGTGAGTAACCCCCCCCCCCCCCCCCCCCCGCCCTCAATCCCTCCACACCCACACTCCCCGATAGTTGCCTTCTCTATTCTTTTGCGCCTGGGGACTCCAGGAATCTTAATCCGTCACTGAATGCGAACTGTTCCCTCTGATATTATTGCTGCAACTGTTAATCGCCACAGTTATCATGCAGTTCCAATGCTGCCATCTGCATTTGATTACTAATGATATCTTTCACTAGATTTAACGTTCAACGTGAAGAGATGCATTCATCAGATATGCTGCGGCATATACCAGTTAACCCTTTGAACCACTTTGAACCTCAGATCCTCTGCATGATCCTGCGAGGCTGTCCACAGACTTAACGCCATCCGTGCAACGTGCAACGGCATTACAAGAGAGTTATAGAGCTGATTCTTGCAATTGATGGCTGCCTTTTGCCTCTGCCAGGCTGCTCTTGATAACCTAACAATGGAGTAGTAGCATGTTCAATAAACAAAGAGGACATCAATCACTTCATTCATTCCATCTTTATCAGTACTACGGGGGCCTTGTTAGACATAAACTATATTCAGCAAGTTCCGCTACTCGTTCCTGCCTGTTACATTAGTTATAAAGTCGCCATTCTCTGTAATAACCCCTTTGTAATGTCAGTCTTTGAACTATAAGCCATAGCTACATATGCATGCGATCCTTAAATGGAAGTCTTACAACTTGGAACGCGGAATTAAATAACTGGTTTATATTTATGGTTACATGAATAAACCATTTACTATCTCGGTTGAGTCAAGTGGGTCTCTCAGATATTGCTTGACCTTTTGACATTTCGATTCGCTTCTGAGTTACATCGTTTCTTCCTTAACAGGCTGGGGCGGGGGTGGCTCAGTCGGTAGCGCGCCAGGCTCGTAATCTGTAGTTCCCAGATTCGAGTCCCAGCTGGGTCAGCGTTGAGATTTATCTCCGCAAAATTTCCCCGCCCTGCCCACGATCAGTAGGGGACACCGATGGGCTTGAAAAGGCCGCCGTCCGTCGGATGGGACGTTAAGACGTGGACCCGTGTGCGGGAGAGCCATACCCTGTGTACGTTAAAGAACACGCTGGATGGCCTTGACGGGAGGCTACCATCTGTCTCCCAACAGCTGTTCCAGTGGGTCCCCTCCCCAACCTTTTCTGAGCCTTCGGGGTCCTTGTGGCCTGACCATTTAGCCCATGGTGTGCAAAAAAGTGCCGCTCAGAGGTAAAACAATCCAATCGATCCTTAACAGGCTAGGAACTTTTTCACGGACTAGTCTCGTTTCCAATAAATGCATTGCGTACATAAAAACTAAACAAATTTTAAAAACAAAATTTAAATACAACAGGCAATAATCTATAAAGCAACAGCAATCAGTCAGAAAGATACTTTCTTACGCAAAAGGACCAAAAATAGCAACAATTAAGGAAGAGGGATACTTTCTTACGCAATAGAGCAAACAGTGACAACAATTAAGGGAGATGGATACTTTTATAAAAGAACCAACAGTAGCAACAATTAAGGGACACGGATTCTAAGGTAAAAGAGCCAATAGCAACAACACTCAATGGAGACAGATACTTATGTAAAAGAACCAACAATAACAATAATTAGGAGAGAAGGATGCTTTCTTACGCAAAAGAGCCAAAGTAACAACAATTAAGAGAAATAGATATACTTTCTTACGCAAAAGAACCAAAAATAGCAACAGTTAAGGGAGACGGATACTTTCTTACGCAAAATAACCAAAAATAACAACAGTTAAGGGAGACGGATACTTTCTTACGCAAAAGAACCAACAATAACCGAAATTAAAGGAGATGGATACTTTCTTAAACAAAAGAAGCAACAATAACAATAATTGGGGGAGCGAAATGTTTCCTATGCAAAAGAACCAACAGTAACAGCAATTAAGGGAGAGATATATTTTCTTACACAAAAGACCCAAAAACAATTAAGGGAGACTGAAACTTTCTTACGCAAAAAGATTCAACAACAACAATTAAGGGAGAAGAATACTTTCTTACACAAAAGATCCAACGAAAACAATTATGAGTTGTTGGGTTGTTTTACCTCTGAGTGGCACTTTTTTGCACACCATGGGCTAAATGGCCAGGTCACATGGACCCCGAAGTTTCAGAGAAGGTTGGGGGAGAGGACAAACAATTAAGGGAAACGGATACTTTCTTGCACGAAAGATCCAACAGCAACAATTAAGGGAGAAGAATACTTTCTTACACAAAAGACCCAACAAAAACAATTAAGGGAAACGGATACTTTCTTGCACAAAAGATCCGACAGCAACAATTAAGGGAGGGATACGTTCTTACACAAAAGTCTCAACAACAACAACAGTTAAGGGAGACGGATACTTTCTTTTATACAACCAAGCAGCAAAATCCGAACGGCATTAATAAACAACAATAATCAATAGTAGCATTGATAAATATATTAATAAATAAAATCAATCAATATCAGAGCTGTTAAATAACGTTAATCAATAGCAATAATGATAAGCACGTTAATAAACAACATAAATCAATAGCAGCACTTATAAAAAATTAACATTAATCAATAGCAGCACTAAAAACAACATTATTAAATAAAAAACTGATAAAAAGGTTAATAAATAATATTAATCAATATCAGCACTATTCAGCAGCAGTATTATCAATTGATAAAAACATTAATAAATAAAATCATTTAACAGCAGCACTGATAAACAACGTTAATAAATAACATTAATCAATCGGAACACTGATAAACTCCATTAATAAAATAACATTTTTCAACAGCAACAGAAACAATAACATTATAGCCAACAACAACGACGACGATGATAACAACAGTAATGAACAGAATTTGTTAAAGAAGCGTAATTCAACGCTATCGTTCTATTGTTACATGCACCCATTTTGTTCAGACGTGAATTTTAATAAGTACAACCAGGTACTAACAATTACTTCCAAGTACAACCAGGTATCCTAACAATGAGAAGTTTTTAGGGAGAGTATGAAACTGTGCATTAGATGCTTCAACTGCTCTCGTAGATCATTGGTTGATTGATGAATTCGTGAGAAAAGTATCGAGAGATCAACTGAGCATGCTCATAGACTCGCTTGCTGCTATTCAAGCGATATGAATGCATGTCAGAGTCTTTAAAATTATAATTATATATATATACAAATAAATCAAACTCCTCAATGTGCTATATCATCGGGGCGGGGGTGGCTCAGTCGGTAGCGCGCCAGGCTCGTAATCTGTAGTTCCCA
Organism: Ryuthela nishihirai; assembly: GCA_038380435.1. NCBI lineage: Eukaryota > Metazoa > Arthropoda > Arachnida > Araneae > Heptathelidae > Ryuthela > Ryuthela nishihirai. Next base: position 44,834,088 of record JAWZYU010000028.1, read on the forward strand.
GGTTCGAGTCCCAGCTGGGTCAGCGTTGAGATTTATCTCCGCAAAATTCCCCGCCCTGCCCACGGTCAGTAGGGGACACCGATGGGCTTGGAAAGGCCGCCGTCCGTCGGATGGGACGTTAAGCCGTGGCTCCGTGTGCGGGAAAGACATACCCTCTGCACGTTAAAGAACACACTGGATGACTTTAACGGGAAGCTACCATCTGTCTCCCAACAGCTATTCCAGTGGGTCCCCTCCCCCAACCTTCTCTGAGCCTTCTGGGTCCATGTGACCTGGCCATTTAGCCCATGGTGTGCAAAAAAAGTGCTGCTCAGAGGTAAAACAACCCAACCCAATGTGCTATATCATCACGGATATTACGTTGAATAGATGAATATAATTTCATTTTGACAATGTTCAGTATTTAGTAGAAATGAGTTCGGTGATGAAATTTTCGAGCTGGAGATCGAAAACGTGAGAGCGGCGTTTTAACTAATTGATGAGCTTGAGCACGTTCGAGAGCGTTTTCAAGTATTTAAAATATCTGACGCAATCATAAGACATATATTCTGATTCATTCTCTAAGACACGTTTCGATTTTTCGTATTATAGGAAGGCTATTTGAAATTTAAAAAAGAAATTGTAACTTTTTAAGAGACAAATATTTAAAAAAAATTTTTAAACACAAAATGCTAGAAATAATTCGCAAAAACGGATTTAAAAAAAGCAAAAGCAAATCATTGTAAACACGAAAGTGATTCGTTAACAAGGGGAAGATAATTTTTAAAAGATATAATGAAAAGAGAAAGAGTAAGTATTAGTTTTATTTACTAAACAGATAAAAAAATATTGAAATCATAATGGAGTACCGCTAAAACATTTTTAATTTATCGTATTACAGGAAAGTTATACGTTCAAAATGCGAACTTAAAAACAAAGATGCGAACTTTAATAAAAGTCAAAAACATAATTTTAATAAAATGTAAAAAAGTTAATTTCAAAACATTTTGAAATTAAAAGTACCAGAAATAATTCACAAAAAACGGATATTTTCAAAAATAAAAACGTTATAAGTGCGAAGCTGATTGGTTATCAAGAGAGAGAAATTTTTAAAAAGATATAACGAAACGCTAAATTCTACTTATTAGTTTTATTTACCAAACTCAGATTAAAAAAATTAAAATCATTATTAAACTATTATTTATGTTTTTATATTTATATATTATTATATTTTATATATTATATTTTTATATATATATTTTATACATTTTTCCGGGGGTTGGCACTTCGACGAAAAAGGGTATACCAATGGGCTTGGAAAAGCCGTCGTCCGTCGGATGTGACGTTAAACCGTGGTCTCTTGTGCATGTTATAGTGGGTTGTTTTACCTCTTAGAGGCACTTTTATGGACACAATGGGCTAAATAATTAGGGATCTCAAAGGCTCAGAGAAGGTTGGTGAAAGGAGACCCACTGGACAGATGGTAGCCTCCCGTCAAGGATATCCAGTGTTTTTATCGTGCACAGAGTATAGCTCTTCGCACACGGACCACGGCTTAATGTCTCATAAGAAGGACGGCGGTCTTCCTGAGCCATCGGTGTACCATACTGGCCGAGTGTGGAGTTTTGCGGAGAAAAATCTCAACACTGGCCCAGGTGGGACTCGAACCTGGGAACTACAGGTTACGAGACTGGCACGCTACCAATTGAGCCAACCCCCCCTCCCCCAAAAAATATGGTTTTAGTATTGTAAGAGTTAATACGAAAGGAAAGTTATATTTGGTCAGTCCCGTGGCCGAGTGGCTAGCGCCCTTGGCTACTGATCAAAGGGACTGGGTTCGAGCCTTGGTTATGGTCATAGATGTTTGTGTTGTTTTTCTACTGAAGTCCCACCATCCTCACAGATCTTCTACTGTGACGTATCGGGGCGGGGGTGGCTCAGTCGGTAGCGCGCCACGCTCGTAATCTGTAGTTCCCAGGTTCGAGTCCCAGCTGGGTCAGCGTTGAGATTTTTCTCCGCAAAAATTCTCCGCCCTGCCCACGGTCAGTAGGGGACACCGATGAGCTTGGAAAGGCCGCCGTCCGTCGGATGGGACGTTAAGCCGTGGCCCCGTGTGCGGGAGAGCCATACCCTGTGCACGTGAAAGAACACGCTGGATGGCCTTGATGGGAGGCTACCATCTGTCTCCCAACAGCTGTTCCAGTGGGTCCCCTCCTCCAACCTTCTCTGAGCCTTCGGGGTCCATGTGACCTGGCCATTTAGCCCATTGTGTGCAAAAAAGTGCCGCTCAGAGGTAAAACAACCCAACCCAACTGTGACGTATTAAACGGGCAGACTCCTGTCAGACCTCTGCGGCAAGCAGCTGCTTGAGGAAATATTATTTTTTAATTCATAAACGTGACAAAAATTTAAAATCCGTTAACATCATTTTTTACCCAACTTCTAAAGATGACCTTCGACACATTACCTCTTTCTGTCTCTCTAATTAAACTTTTTTTCTTCTTCTTTCTTTCAATCTTTATTTTTTAAACCGTGACGTCCTGCTTAATTTCTTTGCCCGCCCAAAAGTCCCCATTTTCAACTTTCGCAAAACTTGCTGCCGTGTAATAGATGTAAGTTCTTTCGCCGATCTTACAGGAAGGTATTTGAGTACCATTAAGAATCCATTAGAGACAATGGTTTCGTTTTTGTAAATCTCACCCTCTTCCAGTCCCTTGATGAGAGTGTAAGACCACACCTCTGCACACACTCACCACCATCACCAGCTGCAGCAATAAAGATGAATCTTTAGAGCTACAGAGGTTCTTGGGAACGGTCTAGTTTCGTTTTTTATCTTTGGGTCTGTTTTTTTTTGCCTCGTTTATCCGTTATTTTCGAGAATGTCTTGTCGTTCATCGAGTAGCGGAAAATGTCGTGAAGATGCCAAGAAATCTAATCTTATTATAGCTTAGAGTTAATAAAATTGTGTGATGTTGGATTTTAAAATAGAGGCATTCTGAAATTGAGGAGGTGGGGGGGGGGGGGAGAGAATGAAGATAATACTTTTATCTAGATAAATTGGAAATGAATTAGTCTTCTGATAATACATTTCCCACGGTGGTATGACAGTCTTATGCGCCGTGAGGAAGATTTGAGCGGAACGCCAGACTCAGTAGAAAGTTTACATTAAGAAGCATGCCTCTATCCTGGATTAGATCACAACTTACACACTTACCGTATTTTAACGTGTATAAGGAACCACTTTTTGCCAAAAATTGGGTCCCAAAAATAGAGGGGTTTCTTATACATGGATAGTATTCTTAAATAAATGATTATATCTTAAAATAAAAATATCGTTGATGAAAAATCTGGGGGTTCCTTATACACGTTAAAATACGGTATATGGGCGGGGGTGGTTCAGTCGGTAGCGCGCCAGGCTCGTAATCTGTAATTCCCAGGTTCGAGTCCCAGCTGGGTCAGCGTTCAGACTTATCTCCCCAAAACTCTCCGCCCTGCCCACGGTCAGTTGGGGACACCGATGAGCTTGAAAAGACCGCCTTCAATCGGATGGGACGTTAAGCTGTGGTCCCGTGTACAGGAGAGCCATACCGTGTGCACGTTAAAGAACACGCTGAATGACCTTGACGAGAGGCTACCATCTGTCTCCCAACAGCTGTTCCAGTGGGTCCCCTCCCTCAACCTTCTCTGAGTCTTCGGGGTCCATGTGACCTGGCCATTTAGCCCAAGGTGTGCAAAAAAGTGTCGCTTAGAGGTAAAACAACCCAACACACTTATACAAAATTCTTTTACTCTGCTCAAATAGGGACGAGTGTTGATTCAGTTGCGAACACCCTAAGATAGTAACGTAATATACTCTGGTTCGAATACGGAATTTATCCTTCGTTTAAAATTTTTCAATGCAGGATATAAAAAGCAAAGTTGAGAAGATGACATTGATGAGTTTTTCGAAAACCCATCGATGTCATCTTCTCACCTTTGCGTTTTATATCACGCATTGCTCATCTTGCACCTTGCTCCATCGGATGGGACATTAGGCCTAGGCCACACGTGTAGGAAAGCCATACACTTCCATTGTTAAAGAACGCGCTGGATGACTTCAAGGGAAACTTCCATCTGTTCCTTAGGGGAGGGGGGTGGCTCAGTCGGTAGCGCGCCAGGCTCGTAATCTATAGTTCCCAGGTTCGAGTCCCATCTGGGTCAGCGTTGAGATTTATCTCCGCAAAGTTCCCACCGTCAGTAGGGGACACCGATGGGCTTGGAAAGGACGCTGTCCGTCGGATGGGACGTTAAGCCGTGGCCCCGTACGCGGGAGAGCCATACCCTGTGCACGTTAAAGAACACGCTGGATGGCCTTGACGGGAGGCTACCATCTGTCTCCCAAGAGCTGTTCCAGTGGGTCCCCTCCCCCAACCTTCTCTGAGCCTTCGGGGTCCATGTGACCTGGCCATTTAGCCCATGGTGTGCAAAAAAGTGCCGCTCAGAGGTAAAACAATCCAATCCAAAAAAAAAAAACCAGTGTCTTGCAGAATGTTCTTTCTTTCAAAATCTTCCGTGCTCAACGATCAGTTCACGTGACTAGGAAGGAAGTGAGCTGTTCGAAGGAAGTGAGCTGTTCGCTTTAGTATGGTCAATCACCTGAGTCCTTGCTGCACTTATTTGAAAATTGTCCTACCTCATCTTCCCGAAGCCTGGCTTTTCAAAGATCCCTTGTCTTCGAATTTCGAAGTTCTTTTCCTGGGATTTCCTTTCAGAAGGATGGCGCCAACCTGTATATTCGGAACCCATTTCTTACCCAGTTGAAGTCGGCAATCTTACAGGTAAATATACGAGATATGGTCTTAGACATATACACAATATACACTGGTTTCCATAAATTAAGGAAAATCCCTATGTTAAGTCAATGGGAAACTAACGTCAAAGCTCTATAACTTATAAAATAAGTCATTTTCTTTTGAAAAATGTGACTGCAGATAAAGATCTCAATCAAATAAATCAATATCTCGATTTTCAACAATATTCGTTCAGTATTTAATGAGTTATGGAAGTTTGAATATTTAGTGACTTAGATTTTAGAAGTTAATTAAAACTTAGTAATAAGTATTGTATCAAAGTGTTTAATAAGTTTGTATTTTAGACCTTTCTGTAAAGAATTCTTTCACTATTATTCAATTTTGTATAAGTTTTTTAAGACTGGCCTTGCTGTTGTTAAATATTCCAACATTCATAATTCATTAAATACTGAACGAATATTGTTAAAAAACGAGATATTGATTTATTTGATTGAGATCTTTATCTGCGATCACATTTTTCAAAACAAACTTATTTTAGAAGTTATAGAGTTTTGACTTTTTTAACATAGGGATTTTCTTTAATTTATGGAAACCAGTGTATGAACCCTTTACAGAATTTCACGTACGCTGATACATACACTGACTGAAGACAGCTGCCATAGAAAGACACTTGAATCGTTGAAATAATGGAATTTCTCAGATTCATCTGCTAGTAATTTGTTAGATAAATATAAATAAAAATAAAATAAATACCCCCTCAAGCAGCTGCTTGCCACAGAGGTCTGACAGGAGCCTGTCAGTTTATATGCCATAGTAGAAGGTCTGAGAGGGTGGCAGGACCTCAGCAGAAAAACGTCACAAACAACCATGCCTTACCCGGGGCTCGAACCCAGGTCCCTTAGATCAGTAGCCAAGTTATCCTCTGTTAGTGACTTTAAGCATTATACGATAGAATTAATCTTTGGAAATTTAGTTGACTTTAATTGAAGACTCTGGTCCAGAAGGTGCTTTCCAGTCTAGTGTGGGGCGAGGGTGGCTCAGTCGGTAGTGCGCCAGGCTCGTAATCTGTAGTTCCCAGGTTCGAGTCCCAGCTCGGTCAGCATTGAGATTTATCTCCGCAAAAATCCCCGCCCTGCCCACGGTCAGTAGGGGACATCGATGGGCTTGGAAAGGCCGCCGTCCATAGGATGGGACGTTAAGCCGTGGTCCCGTGTGCGGGAGAGACATACCCTGTGCACGTTAAAGAACACGCTGGATGGCCTTGACGGGAGGCTACCATCTGTCTCCCAACAGCTGTTCCAGTGGGTCCCCTCCCCCAACCTTCTCTGAGCCTTCGGGGTCTATGTGACCTGGCCATTTAGCCCATGGTGTGCAAAAAAGTGCCGCTCAGAGGTAAAACAACCCAACCCAGTCTAGTGTAGACTGCCAACCTGCATCAAACATCATGGTATTTTTATTTTTTAAGTCAACACGCAGAGAATCAAGCATAATCTTGATTGAATTATTGGAATTGCAAAAATTTCTAGATCAAGGAGCCCACTGGATCCAGCATCTTCTTTGACATGTCCTAAATCCTCTGCGGGCATGTGTGCTCTGACTTTCGTGGATTTAAAATAAAAAGCTCTTTCAAACTCAATTATTCCAAGTTGCGAAAAATCTCAATGTCAGAGTTTGAATTTGGGACTTCGAGTATTGTGCGTGATATGCAACAAAATTTAACACATCCAGCGCCTTTGTTTTAAGCATATCTACTAATTCAGGTAAAATGTAGCAAAATTCGTTAAAAATGGCAGTTGGGTGGTTTTGCTGTAAGGGTACATAAAGTATTGAATTTGCTTTATTTTGCCCCTGCGCGGCACTTTAGTGCACATAATGGGTTAAACGGCCAGGTCACAAGAACTCCAAGGACTCATATTTGGTAGGGCAGTGGTGAGCAGTCTTTGTCTGCCAATCTGCAGCGTAAGAGGTATTTTCTGAACTTGCGGACAGCGGTAAGATTGGATTGTTTTACCTCTGAGCGGCACTTTTTTGCACACATGGGCTAAATGGCCAGGTCACATGGACCCCGAAGGCTCAGAGAAGGTTGGGGGAGGGGACCCACTGGAACAGCTGTTGGGAGACAGATGGTAGCCTCCCGTCAAGGCCATCCAGCGTGTTCTTTAACGTGCACAGGGTATGGCTCTCCCGCACACGGGGCCACGGCTTAACGTCCCATCCGACGGACGGCGGCTTTTCCAAGCCCATCGGTGTCCCCTACTGACCGTGGGCAGGGCGGGGAATTTTGCGGAGATAAATCTCAACGCTGACCCAGCTGGGACTCGAACCTGGGAACTACAGATTACGAGCCTGGCGCGCTACCGACTGAGCCACCCCCGTCCCACCTTCGTCAGTAAAAACAGATTTATTCAGCTTACGCTTCATTTCTCTGGAAAATTTCCAATCGAACTTTCATTCTACAATTTCGCAAAATATGTAACTTTGCTATTAAAAACTTTCGAAAAACAATAACGTGACGTCAAAAACTGAGAGTTAAAGTTTAATAGCCTTAGGAGACTCGAATTCCTTAATAAATATGTCATACCGTTCATAAAAGCCATTAGTTTACAGCTAAGTTCTGAGAATCAATTTCAGACCAACTCTGTATTCCTCTTACTAGGAGGCACTTTCCAGTCTAATGTAGACTACCAACCTGCATCAAACATCATGGTATTTTGGGGCGGGGGTGGCTCAATCGGTAGCGCGCCAGGCTCGTAATCTGTAGTTCCCAGGTTCGAGTCCCAGCTGGGTCAGCGTTGAGATTTATCTCCGCAAAATTCCCCGCCCTGCCCACGGTCAGTAGGGGACACCGATGGGCTTGGAAAAGCCGCCGTCCGTCGGATGGGACGTTAAGCCGTGGCCCCGTGTGCAGGAGAGCCATACCTGTGCACGTTAAAGAACACGCTGGATGGCCTTGACGGGAGGCTACCATCTGTCTCCCAACAGCTGTTCCAGTGAGTCCCCTCCCCCAACCTTCTCTGAGACTTCGGGGTCCACGTGACCTGGCCATTTAGCCCATGGTGTGCAAAAAAGTGCCGCTCGGAGGTAAAACAACCCAACCCCTTACTAGGTATTTAAATCATCAATCAATGAAAAATTCAGCTTCAAATGACTCCTACACTTAGACAAATAAGAGTTTAATAGACTCTCATAAACACCACTTTATTGTCCTCAAGTGTAAGAGCAAAGCCCGTTGGGTTTGTCCTATTTAACACACCACCAAACACTAGTTACAGAGCGGGAGGGAAGAAAAAGAAAAAAAGTTGAAACACGTCAAGTTTTGAAAGCAGTATGTTCGGAAGTAGATAGTCATTTAAAGTCAAGCTTCGTGCTCTCGTCTCCTCTCGCATCTTCAGACCCCTGTCGTTGCATGCAGAACATCCATTTCAGACAGAGGAATGGAAGTCTGATGACAATCCCACGAATACATGCAAGATGAGATATAAATTACGACTGGACATCAGTCCTTTTAATTAACAACTGTTTAACTGTACGTCAAGTTCATGAAATGTGTTAGAGAAAAGCGCAATCTAGACATTTCTTTTTTTCCCCCTCTCATTTTATTTTATGCGACGTAAGTTTAACAGAGGGAGTGTCTCCCCCATGCGAAACTGTCTACTTCAAAAGCGAACCTCATGGTTTATGTATCCAAAGCACGACATGGCCCATTCGCTCGGTTAATTCTCTGACTCACGCACACACCACTAAGCCTTTCTGTTACCTTAAGTCACTTGAACACAAAGTTCTGATTATAAATAGGTTCGAGCCATATATCACGTATGCGTATACGTGTATGTATATATATATACATGGAACTGCGTTTTATGTTTGAAATACTATGATCGTTATTACAAAAATAAGATAGGCGCAACTAGATGAGCATAATGTACTGGGAACTTATCCGAAAAAGTTGAGGACACGCATTTTGGCAGCAAGAATAAAAAAATGTTTCTTAATGGAATGTTATGTCTCATCGGTGGAAAAGTTCTATTTTTACTCTGTCAGAGAAATGAACTTTAATGTGGTTGTTTCGTTCGGTGAAGATTTATACACCATATTAGCTGCTTATACAGGTGTAGCAGAGAGAGTTTTGATTTTATTTTTTAAGGCTGTCACTCCCAGCAGTTTAATTTGCATTAATTAACAGCATAACGAGAGTGTTATTAAACGCACACAAATCATGGCTTTCCCGCACAAGATGCCATGTGTTAGTGTCCCATTCCATGGCCTTTCCAAGCCAATCAGAGTCCCCACTATGGACTGGGTTGTTTTACTTCTGAGCGGCAGTGTTTTGCACACCATGGTCTAAATGGCCAGGTCACAAGGGTTGGGTTGTTTTACCTCTGAGCGGCACTTTTTTGCACACCATGGGCTAAATGGCCAGGTCACATGGACCCCGAAGGCTCAGAGAAGGTTGGAGGAGGGGACCCACTGGAACAGCTGTTGGGAGACAGATGGTAGCCTCCCGTCAAGGCCATCCAGCGTGTTCTTTAACGTGCACAGGGTATGGCTCTCCCGTGCACGGGGCCACGGCTTAACGTCCCATCCTACGGACGGCAACCTTTCCAAGCCCATCGGTGTCCCCTACTGACCGTGGTCAGGTAATTTTGCGGGGAATTTTGCGGCGATAAATCTCAAAGCTGACCCAGTTGGGACTCGAACCTGGGAACTACCGATTACGAGCCTGGCGCGCTACCGACTGAGCCACCCCCGCCCCTCAGGTCACAAGGACCCCGAAGGCTCAGAGAAGGTTGGGGGAGGGGATCCACTGGAACAGCTGTTGGGAAACGGATGGTAGCCTCCCGTTAAAGCCATCCAACGTACACGGGGCCACGGCTTGACGGACGGCGGCCTTTCCAAGCCAATCGGTGTCCTCTACTGACCGTGGGCAGGGTGGGAAGTTTTGCGGAGATAAATCTCAACGCTGACCTAGCTGAGACTCGAACCTGGGAATTACAGATTAGGCGCCTGGCGCGCTACCGACTGAGCCCCCCCCCCCCCCAACTATGGCTAAAAGCAGATCTTTTAACCTATGTACAGTATGTCTCAATGCTGACACAGCGGAGACTGGAAACTGGGCACTTCAGATTACAACCTTTCTGCAAATACTGACGGAACTAAACGTCACCCCAGTTACCTATATCTTAAAAAATGAAATAAATCACCTCAAGCAGCTGCTTGCCACAGAGGTCTGACAGCAGCTAGTCAGTTTATATAGCATAGTAGAAAGTCTGTGAGTATGGCGGGACCTCAGCAGAAAGACAACAACAAACATTCATGCCTTACCCGGGGCTCGAACCCAGGGTCCCTTAGATCAGTAGCCAAGCGAACCACTCGGCCACGGGATGGCTCTATATATATACACACAAGATTAAAAACGAAATAACAGTTACGCCCGGTTATACGGCCTTTCTGGGGAATGGGAGCTGCCGGCTAGATGAATATCCTGATCACATGAAAAATATTTTTACAGAAACCAAATACAGTACATACAGCCGCTCAAAAAAAATATCCGAACACTATGATTGATTACAGAATTCAGAAAAAATATCTGGCAACGATTTTTTTTTAGAAATTAGTGATCTGGCGACCTTCGTGTCACGTGACACGAAGGTCGCCAGATCACTAATTTCTAAAAAAATCGTTGCCAGATATTTTTTCTGAATTCTGAAATCAGCCATAGTGTTCGGATATTTATTTGAGCGACTGTACAATCTTATATTAAAATCTTAATGAAAAAAAAAATAAATATTCCCTCAATCAGCTGCTTGCCGAAAAGATCTGAGAGGAGCTTAGATGAAATAAAAATGCAGTTAAAAAACAATGATGATGAAAATGAAGTATAATGTTCTTGACACAAACGTAAATGTCTGAAATATGATTGGGGCGGGGGTGGCTCAGTCGGTAGCGCGTCAGGCTCGTAATCTGTAGTTCCCAGGTTCGAGTCCCAGCTGGGTCAGCGTTGAGATTTATCTCCGCAAAATTCCCCGCCCTGCTCACGGTCAGTAGGGGACACCGATGGGCTTGGAAAGGCCGCCGTCCGTCGGATGGGACGTTAAGCCGTGGCCCCGTGTGCGGGAGAGTCATACCCTGTGCACGTTAAAGAACACGCTGGATGGCCTTGACGGGAGGCTACCATCTGTCTCCCAACAGCTGTTCCAGTGGGTCCCCTTCCCCAACCTTCTCTGAGCCTTCGGGGTCCATGTGACTTGGCCATTTAGCCCATGGTGTGCAAAAAAGTGCCGCTCAGAGGTAAAACAACCCAACCCAACCCTGAAATATGATTTGTTTAACGTCATAGTGTTAAATGTAACAATGCATAACAGACGCCAGCAGCATTCGACAGAACTACAACGTCTATTAAAATCTGCCACACCAAGTTAAAATATTCAAATTAAAATTTATATCGGTTGCATGAGAATTCCGGATGTTTGAGTACTGGATAACTGGGAATCTATTGTACACGAAACACCGACTTCACCTATAACGAGATTTACATACTTACAAAACATAAGTATGAAACGTAATAACTTCAAAAATGCTTCCAAAAGATTAAAAAATAAACTCAGTGGATTATTCTGTCATATTTTTTGTTCAAATCTCTAATCTTAAAATGACAGTACCAAAAAAAACAGTGTTTATTTTCCAAAAATATTTCTAAACCGAAACAACGACTTAGAACGCTTCCACTGCAGTCTCCTCCTATCCCAGCTTTAAATCGATTAAACGCTCGTTATAATCCTTTGACAGTGGTTAATTGCATTACAAGGTCCCGTTTTAATGCTCTCCGTACTCTTTATAAATTACGTCATGGAATGGAAGGTTCAGTAGTAGTGGCGACGGGAGGCGTCCGCGTCTTCTTCGCTGTCTTCGGGCTTCGCCATTGTCTTTCGTCCGCATACTTCAGGGTCTTCTTTACCTGGAGATTGTGTGCTCTTATGAATGAAAGGAGGAAAACAACAACAACTATGTGGACCGCTCTGAAATTCGTGAACTGCCAAGTGTTAGGAAATGAAGGAATCTCAGAATGGTGGTTGTTAATATTTGTCGTGTTCCGTGAGAATGGTTATTCAAAATTTTTGTGAAGAAGGGGGGGGGGGGGAATTTTTCACTGTTTCTGGTTAACTATAATTATGCTATTTATTTATTTATTTATTCGTCTGCAATATATTAATGCATTAAAAATAATATCTAATCAGTTTTGTTGAATGTGGATGGTTTGTGCGCAAAAACAAACAATTTTAATTAAATTTTTGCGCTCTCTAATGATTGAATTTCATACTAATGGAAAATTCCGAAATTGGTAATATTTTAGTAATGACTTATGCACCTGGGAGGATTTTTTCATTTTTCTCCAAAAATAACAAATTTATTTTTTCACCCAGCTCTCTAGGGCGATAGTTGGCTCAGTCGGTAGTGAGACGCTAGAAATTTGAGGTTCCCAGGTTCGAGTCTGAACTGGGCTAGCATTGAGATTTCTCTCCGTTAACTCCCCCTTTGCTTTCGGTGAGAAAGAGGGTAACTCCCACCGCACCCTCGGTGAGAAAGAGGCTAACTCCCACTTTGCCTTCGGTGAGAAAGAGGCTAATTCCCACTTTGCCTTCGGTGGAAAAGAGGCTATCTCCCACTTTGCCTTCGGTGGAAAAGAGGCTATCTCCCACTTTGCCTTTGTTGAGAAAGAGTCTAACTCCCAGCTCGCCTTCGGTGAAAAAAGGCTAACCCCCTCCTTTTCTCCGGTGAGAAAGAGAGTACTCACACTTCGCCTTCGGTGAGGAAGAGGCTAACTCCCACCTCGCCTTCGGTGAGGAAGAGGCTAACTCCCACCTTGCCTTCGGTGAGAACGAGGCTAATTCCCACCTCGCCCTCGGTGAGAAAGAGGCTAATTCCCACCTCGCCGTCGGTGAGAAAGAGGCTAATTCCCACCTCGCCCTCAGTGAGAAAGAGGCTAACTCCCTCTTTGCCTTTGATGAGCACCTAGCATTCGGTGAGAAAGAGGCTAATTCCACCTCGCCCTCGGTGAGAAAGAGGCTAATTCCCACCTCGCTCTCGGAGAGAAAGAGGCTAACTCCCTCTTTGCCTTCGATGAGAAAGAGGACAACTCTCACCTCGCATTCGGTGAGAAAGAGGCTAATTCCACCTCACCCTCGGTGAGAAAGAGGCTAATTCCCACCTCGCCCTCGGTGAGAAAGAGGTTAACTCCCTCTTTGCCTTCGATGAGAAAGAGGACAACTCTCATCTCGCATTCGGTGAGAAAGAGGCTAATTCCACCTCGCCCTCGGTGAGAAAGAGACCAATTCCCACTTCGCTTTCGGAGAGAAAGAGACTTCGGTGAGAAAGGGGATACCGATGAACTTGGAAGGACCGCCGTCTATTATAAGGGACATAAACCCATGGCCCCATATACAGAAGAACCATGCCCCCTACACGGCTTGATAACCTTGACGGGAGGCTTCCACCTGCCTCCTAATACTTATCCAATGGCTCCCCTTTTCCCAACCTCCTCTGAGCCCTCTGGGTTCTTGTGGCTTGACCATTTCGTCCACTCTGTGCAAATAAGTGCCGCCCAGAGATGATAAAACCCAGCCCAGTCAAAGTCCGTATTCAACAAAATGTTACAATATCATGTTTTTCTTGGGGCGGGGGTGGCTCGTAATCTGTAGTTCCCAGGTTCGAGTCCCAGCTGGGTCAGCGTTGAGATTTATCTCCGAAAAATTCCCCGCCCTGCCCACGGTCAGTAAGGGACACCGATGGGTTTGGAAAGGCTGCCGTCCGTAGGATGGGACGTTAAGCCGTGGCGCCGTGTGCGGGAGAGCCATACCCTGTGCACGTTAAAGAACACGCTGGATGGCCTAGATGGGAGGTTACCATCTGTCTCCCAACAGCTGTTCCAGTGGGTCCCCAACCTTCTCTGAGCCTTCGGGGTCCATGTGACCTGGCCATTTAGACCATGGTGTGCAAAAAAGTGCCGCTCAGAGGTAAAACAACACAACCCATGTTTTTCTTTAATGAAAAACAAACATCTTTTCGTCGTTTTCTTTTAACGGAAAATGTCTATGAGTATGAAACTCTTCAGTTCTTGTAGCTGTGTTATTGTAGAATTTCGATACTGTCTCAATGGAAATCTGACTTCGAAGTTCTATAACTTCTAAAATATGAATTTAATGGGAAAGTGTGACTGAAGATAAATTAAAGACCATAATCAAATCTATTTAAATCTCGATTTTCAGAAAATATTTGTTAAGTATTTAAAGAGTTATGAATACTGGAATATATAACAATGAATTATTTATAAGAATTATTCATCATCATCATCATCCTCAAACAGCCATGGGCTACGGAGGTCCAACCAGACCACGCAGTTTAATTTTTCAAGCATATCTGTACTGAGTTACATCTGCTGCATCCGGCCACTGCACACCAATTCTAACAAGGTCCTGTTTGACATTGTCTGCCCACCGCATCCTAGGTCTCCCCTTCTTTCTGAGGCCTTTAGGCACACTGTTCATAACCCTATTCGCCAATCTATAATTATCCATACGAGCAACATGGCCAAACCAGCGGAGTCTCTCTCTGCACAATATGCTGCTTAAAGGAGGTTGCAGACTCCTTTGCCTAACCTCATCATTAGTTACAAAGTTAAACCACCTAATACCCAAGATACTGCCTAAGCATCTAGTTTCCTGTTATCTTGCTTACAAAGCGTCCAAGTTTCACTATCATAACTAACCCTAGAAAGAACCAAACTATTATACAGTCTAATTTTAGTGTTTAGCTGTATACACCTATTTCTCCACAATCTCCATAGATTCTTAAAAGTCCCGGCAGCAATACCTATTCGTAAATGTTTATAATTGAAATAATAATTACACAAATTTTTAAATTGCATATTTATTTTATTAAATTGTTTCAAACCATCTTTTTAAGTTTTAATTAATTTCGGATGTCAACTCTCGTGAAGCCGTCACGTGGCCGAGTGATTAGTGCGCTTGGCTATTGATCTAAGGGACCTGGGTTCGAACCCTGGATAAGGCATGGATGTATGTGCGTTTTTCTGCTGAGGTCCTGCCATCCTCTCAGACCATCTACTATGGCATATATACTGACAGGCTCCTGTCAGACCTCTGTGGCAAGCAGCTGCTTGAGGTGGTATTTATTTATTCTTTTTATTTACCACTCTCGTGAAGAATTATTTTTGTGAAAAATTCTAGCTTCTATAACTTTTTACATCCTGAACGAATATTGTTGAAAATGGAGATTTAAATAGATTCGATTATTATCTTTAATTTATCATCAGTGACATTTTTCCATTAAATGCATATAATAATAATAATCTTTATTTTATTCTGCCAGTCAATACAATATACATCTACATATCATAATTATCTAATAACAATTAATATATACATGAGAAAAATTGAGAAGTGAAATAGCTGAGAAATATCAATTGCATCAGAAAAGGTAAATAACAATCATATTAAATATTGGTGTTTAATAGGAAAGGCGAAACAAAAAAGGAGAGCATAGTAAGCTGACGCTTATTTTTAGTTAATGCTCCCTATTTCCTTTAAAGTTCAATTATGACAACAGTAATGTATACAATAATTCAAATAGTACAATAATTCAATAGTATAAAAGGTCAAATGGTTATGAGACATATTACACTGATACATAGAAGAAGGTTTCATTGCTTTGTAAGTAGAAACGTTCTACATTTGATTTTAAATAATTTTAAAGATTTTTGCATTTTTAACATCATCAGGAAAAGTTTTAGAAGTTAGATTCTCATTGACATAATACAGAAAGTCTTTATATTTTTTGAGCGACTGTATGCATTAATATTAATAATCTCCGTTTCCTACTGACTCCATCAAAATGCACAGTCAACGATGAATCCTATCGGAAAATTTCGACTTGCATTTCTAACAACCCATATTTTTTTCTTCCAAGCAAAAAAATGAAAGAGGAAAGAAATCTTTATTTCGAATGACTACCTGCTTTTCCTCAACAAAACCAAGGAAATCAGTCAGCACCTCTCTCCAAGTATTGCCTGTATTCATCCTCGAAGGTTTATAGTGCCCAGCATAAAAGGGAAGAGAGTTAAAGCTCCCTTCTACGTAATACACCTACGCGCCCACACGTGGTTCTCCCTTCTGACTGGCTCCCCAGTTCGATCTCAAAGCCGTTGCATACCACGTGCTCCGGATCAGTCCGATGATCCGTGCACCGCCGGGGACCAGTGCTTGTTATAAAATCTGCTGAGTCGCCCCGGCGATACCGAAGGAACGTCGGCAACTCCTGAGATGGTCATTTCGGGCCACCTCGACGGTCGGGCTTTGGCAATGCGGACCGAAACAGTTGCATGACAGGACAGAGAAGTCAAATGGCGTTTTATGCCATTCGGCGTTTTTTTTTTTTTCCTCCTCCTTCCGCTTCTTTTTTATGCTTTCCTCTTACTTCAGGTTTTTCGAATGTTTATTACTGTTTGAGCTCTTTCGCTTCCGATCCGCGGGGGAGGGGAGAGGCAAGGTAAAAGATTTCGTTTCCGTTTCGTTCGAAATAAGAAAATATATATACACACGGAGATAAATTTAACTCTTTGTGCCGTGAGAGACGAAAGATAGGACGAAAGCGTTCGAATAAATTGGGTATTTGTTCCACGTTTGAGGCGAATCGGGGAAATATTTCTTTAATTCTTTCAGATAAGAATTTTGTTTCACGAAAGAAGAGATGTTTTCATTTAAATGTGTTTTATTTACGACGAAAAAACAAAAATATGCAAAAAAAAAAATATTTAGCTCATTTTATTGAAATTTAGTTTTTTTTTGAGACTGATAACAAAAAACTTTGATTCTGATAGCAAAAGACTTTGAGACTGATAGTCAATGACTGATACTGATAGCAAAAGACAGACTAACATCTTTTGTCATGAGTCTCATACTCAAAGACGTTGAGACTGATGCCGAAAGATGTTAAGACTGATGATGAAAGACTCTGAGACTGATGGCGAACTACGTTGTGATTGTTAGTGAAAGACATTGACGCTAAAGACGAAAAATGTTGAGACTGATAACGGAAGATCTCAAGTTTGATGACGAAAGATATTGAGACTGATAACGTAAGATGTTGAGATTGATGTCGAAAGATGCTACGACTGATGACGTAAGATGTTGAGACTGATGACGAACTACGTTATGACTGATAGTGAAAGAAGTTGACGCTAAAGACGAAAGATGTTGAGACTGTTGACGAAAGATCTCGAGTTTGATGACGAAAGATGATGAGACTTATGACGTAAGATGTTGACGAACTACGTTAAGACTGATAGTTTAAAACGTTGACGCTAAAGACGAAAGATGTTGAGACTGATGACTTAAAGATTTCGAGTTTGATGACGAAAGATATTGAGACTGATAACATAAGATGATGAGATTTATGACGAAAGATGCTGAGACTGATGACATAAGATGTTGAGATTGATGACGAACTACGTTATGACTGATAGTGAAAAGTTTGATGCTTTAGACGAAAGATGTTGAGACTGATAACGTAAAATGTTGAGATTGATGACGAAAGATTCTAAGACTGATGGCGTAAGATGTTGATAATGCTGACGAAAGATGCTGAGACTGATGATGAACTACGTTATGACTGATAGTGTAAGATTGATGAAGACGCTAAAGACGAAATATGTTAAGATTGATGGCGAAAGATCTCGAGTTTGATGACGAAAGATGCTGAGACTGATGACGTAAGATGTTGAGACTGTTGACGAAAGATGCCGAGCCTAATGACGAACTACGTTATGACTGAAGGCGAAAGACGTTGACGCTAAAGACAAAAGGTGTTGAGACTGATGACGAAAGATGCTGAGACTGATAACATAAGATGTTGAGATTGATGACGAAAGATGCTGACACTGATGACGTACGATGCTGAGACTGACGAACTACGTTATGACTGATAGCGAAACACGTTGACGCTGAAGACGAAAAATATTGAGACTGATGACGAAATATCTCGAGTTTGATGACGAAAGATGCTGAGACTGATAACGTAAGATGTTGATATTGACGACGAAAGATGCTGAGAGTGATGACGAAAGATGCTACGACTGATTTCTTTGGTTTTGTTGAAGAAAACTAGCCAGTCATTCGAGATGAAGATCTCTTTCCTCTTTCGATTATATTTATCTTTTTTTTTGGAAGAAGAAAAAAGGATGTTGTTAAAAAAAGGAATTTCTTGGTGTTGTTGCGAGTTTCCAGGAAGTTAAAGAGATTTAAAGAGAAGCTGATTCTGACCCTTCCCTCTCCAAAAAAAATTGTTGTGTTTTCAAATCTACCTTATAATGTCAGAACCGTCCGGTAACTCTCAAAATTCTGAAATCTCAGAGCGCAATCAAGAACAACATAAAAAAAGTATAATTTATATGCACTTTGCCATAATAAGCAAATCACACGAATAACAGCTGTGAAATATATCAAAACATTTCTTACTGAATGTCAGGTACATTTATCTCTAATTTTATTGTAGGTAGTTTCTATTATATACTCATATGGCACCAAATTCTAATCCAGTATACTAAGAATTGATCTTTGCAAAGGTTGCAAGAGCAAAGCACTTCTTTCCTGTTTTGAGAAAAAAAATTATAACAAACTAATGTACAGTCGCTCAAAGAAATATCCGAATACTATGGTTGATTACAGAATTCAGAAAACATATCTGGCAATGATATTTTTAGGAATTAGTGATCTGGCAACCTTCGTGTCACGTGATTACAGAATTCAGGAAAGATATCTGGAGCGTGTACAGCAACAGTACACGCTCCAGTTACCGTTGGAGCGTGTGCAGGAGCGTGTGCAGTTACTGCACACGCTCCAGTTTGCTGTGAACAGTAACTGCACACGCTCAATATTTCCGTGAGTGAGCCCACACGATCCAGGTTTTTGTGAGCTCACACGATCCAATATGCTGTGAACATTAACCGCAACCGCTCCAGTTTGCTGTGAACGGTAACTGCACACGCTCCATATTCATTGCATTATATATTCATACGCATTATATATATTAAAAAATATCCGAACACTATGGTTGATTGCAGAATTCAGAAAAAATATCTGGCAACTATATTTTTAGAAATTAATGATCTTCGTGTCACGTGACACGAAGGTTGCCAGATCACTAATTTCTAAAAAAAAAAATCTTTGCCAGATATTTTTTTCTGAATTCTGCAATCAACGATAGTGTTCGGATGCTTTTTAGAACGACTGTACATTACAGTGTACATTACAATGTACAGAGAACCTGAAGTAGGTTAAATAATCTTTTCAGTATTGAAAATGCTTTTAATAGTAAAACCTTTGAAGAGTTAGCAGATTTTAGATCCTGGATAGCAGATTTTAGATCTTGGATATCAGACGGATCTGTAAGCATATTTTCTTGGCATTTTTGCGAGTTTTTAGGAAATTAAAAAGAGATTTAAATCAAGTTGATCATAACGTTTTACTCAATACTCATGACTCTATTTAGGGGCGGGGGTGGCTCAGTCGGTAGCGCGCCAGGCTCGTAATCTGTACTGATACCGAAAGACGCCGAGATTGATAGAGAAAGAAAGTTAAGAGTGATGGTGAAATATGCTAAGGCTCTACCCGATGATAAGATCAGAATAAGATCCTAAAAAAAATATTTAGGTCAGTAGCGAAAGACGGCGAGACTCAGGTTCGAGTCCCAGTTGGGTCAGCGTTAAGACTTATCTCCGCAAAACTCTCCGCCCTGTCCACGGTCAGTAGGGGACACAGATGGGTTTGGAAAGGCCGCCGTCCGTCGGATGGGACGTTAAGCCGTGGCTCCGTGTGCGGGAGAGCCATACCCTGTGCACATTAAAGAACACACTGGATGGCCTTGACGGGAGGCTACCATCTGTCTCCCAACAACTGTTCTAGTGGGACCCCTCCCCCAACCTTTTCTGAGCCTTCGGGGTCCTTGTGACCTGGTCATTTAGCCCATGGTGTGCAAAAAAGTGCCGCTCAGAGCTAAAACAACTCAACCCTTGACTCTATTTCATTATCTGTCGCATCTATTAATCTCAGTGTCTTATCACAATAAATTCTGCTCTAACTTATAATCAATCTCAAGAGCTTCCTCTAATCTCAATAACTTAACGATGACCTCTTCTGTCAATCTTAGCATTTTCTATTATTATCAATCTCAACGCTTTCCTTAGCCAGTCTCAGATCTTCTCATTAACAGTATCATCGTATAGCTTATCAGTCTTGATGCCTTTCGCCATTAGTCTCAAAATCTTTCGCTTTCATCCTCACCGTATTTCGCGTTCAGTATCAACGTCTTTTTTTTTCACTTTCATCACTTTTCGTTATCAATGTCAAAGTCTTTTGTTATCACTCTTAACGACTTGCGCGATCAGTCTCAACATCTTTCACTCTTATTATTAACATCTTTCGCTATCGACCTCAGGCTATTTCGCCATCCGTTTCAACGTCTTTCACTCTCAGTCTCGCCGTCTTTCACTATCAGTTTCACCGTCTTTCGCTATTGATCTCAGCATATTTCGCCATCACTCTCGGGGTGGAGGTGGCTCAGTCGGTAGCGCGCCAGGCTCGTAATCTGTAGTTCCCAGGTTCGATTCCCGGCTGGGTCAGCGTTGAGATTTATCTCCGCAAAATTCCCCGCCCTGCCCACGGTCAGTAGGGGACACCGATGGGCTTGGAAAGGCCGCCGTCCGTCGGATGGGACGTTAAGCCATGGCCCCGTGTGCGGGAGAGCCATACCCTGTGCACGTTAAAGAACAAGCTGGATGGCCTTGACGGGAGGTTACAATCTGTCTCCCAATAGCTGTTCCAGTAGGTCCCCTCCTCCAACCTTCTCTGAGCCTTCGGGGTCCATGTGATCTGGCCATTTAGCCGAAGGTGTGCAAAAAAGTGCCGCTCAGAGGTAAAACAACCCACAACCCAACCCATCACTCTCAACGTCCTTCCCTATCAATCTCGGCGTCTTTCGCCATCAGTCTCACCGTCTTTCACTGTCGACCTCAGCACATTTCGTCATCAGTCTCAAAGTCTTTTACCATAAATCTCACTGTCTTTCGCCATCAGTCTCAACGTCTTTCACTATCAGTTTCGCTGTCTTTCGCCATCAGTCTCAACGTCTTTCACTATCGGTTTCGCTGTCTTTCGCTGTGGACCTCAGCATATTTCGCCATCATCCTCAACGTCTTTTGTTATCAGTCGCAAACACGATCCACCGCAGATAGGAACCAGATCTTTAAACCGTGCGTGGCCAGAACTAAATGGGACCACCTCACCAAATTCGGGACTGATCGGTCCACTATTTGCAAAATTACGGGAGCCGAAAACTTCCTCCTCCTCTGACACGGCTAATCAACGAGTGTCCCAGCCATTACATCGAGCTCCGACCAGCGCCGTGCAAACCTTCTAGTACTTTTATAAACACACGAATTTACTGCAAATTCTTAATTTTCCAACCACTCAATAACAATTCTATTCACGCGAATAACTTACTCGATCAGCATCTGTTACACCATTGACAACCTATCCTATAAAGAACTCATAAACTACCGCAAATACAATCTATGAATCTTCCAAATAGATCACTTAGTTTACGAAACCGTTGAGTAGATTTGCACGCTCCAAAATGCATCAAAACGCGATAGCCAGCATCAACCTACCGAACGAAAACCTTATCCCTATGATTGACTCAGAGCATCCTGTTTTGAGAATGAGACAGCGAAATCGAATTACACAGAAAACAGAATTCCAGTTATCTGAGCATCCGTCGCTCTGTTTCTCTGCAGTCTTGATTAAACTACTGGAAATTCAGCTAAGTGAGCACCGAGCGCTGAGCTTTGCTCGCGAAGTGCGACTCACCACCACCAAAGCGTATCGCCTAATCGTCTCAGTCAGTCTTAATTGCACCACGCATTCAACTGCGAGATACCGAATCGTTGATTCCATTCCCCGCATGACGACCCGACGTTGGCAACGGAGTTGAGAGGGGGTGTGGGGTGGGGGGGGGAGAGAGATGATGCTGAAGATAACATCTCTGGAATCACACATCATGCAGAATCAGGCGTGACTCAACAGTGAAACTTGTTCGTGATTGACAGCAGTTGAAAGTGTTTTTTTTTTAATTCGCTCTCTTTTTTTTTTAAAGGATGGTGTTTGCTTTGCGGACAAATTTAAGTAAATCGGCTTTTTTTTATTCGTTAGTTATCTCCCCGTCCCATTTGAATAACTTGTTATTGATTTTTTTTTTTGCTACAAAAATAAAAGTTGGATGGTTTCAAAAACAACAGTGTTTCAATTTGATTTAGTTGTTGTTTTTTTAAGACTTTTTCTTTTATAAGTATTCATTTGATTAAAGTTCTGTTTCGCTTTGGATTAGAAGGTTTTTCTTTAATTTTTTTTTTCGTTTGGGTTTCGTGATACGGCAAAGGTGGAAAATTTCAGCATATTTAAAAAAAGAATTCCGTTTTACTAATCTTTTTTTTTTATCGGTTAATGTGTATTCCCTTTTTTTTAATCGCGTTTTAAGTCAAACCCAAAAGTCGGATATTTTTTCCTCCATTTTTTATCGCAAGGCAAAAATTCTTGATGAAAAATAAACTAACTGACAAAGCGTGTGGTAGTTTTACCTCTGAGCGGCGTTTTGTTTTTTTAATTTTACACACAATGGGCTAAATGACCAGGTCACAAGGACCCTAGAGGTTCAGAGAAAGTTGAGGGGAGGGGAAATGAAACTTCAAAGCTCAGTAACTTCCAAAATATGCATTTAATGGGAAAAAATGTGACTGAAAAATAATTTAAAGAGCACGATGAAATCTATCTAAATATCAACTTTCAACAAGATTCGTTAAAGTGTTATGGAGGCTTCAATATTTCACAAGAGTAATAGGTCATAAAAATTTACCTCAGGAATTCATTAACCTTTGAATAATAAGTATTGTTTCAAACCATTTAATAAAATGAATATATATTTTAGAGGTTTGCGAAATGATAATTTAAATATTATATGATTATGGATGATTTCCATAAAACAAAATAATTTATTGTTAAATATTCCAACTTCCACAACGGTTTAATTCCGAACGAATAGCATTGAAAATCGAGATTTCAGTTGATTTGATAATGATCTTTAATTTATCATCAGTCACATTTTACCATTAAATGCATATCTTAGAAGTATATTCCCATTGACACGACATAGAAATTCTAACATTTTTAAGACTGAGAGGGGCGGGGGTGGCTCAGTCGGTAGCGCGATAGGTTCGTAATCTGTAGTTCCCAGGTTCGAGTCCCAGCTGGGTCAGCGTTGAGATTTATCTCCGCAAAATTACCCGCCCTGCCCACGGTCAGAAGGGGACACCGATGGGCTTGGAAAGGCCGCCGTCCGTCGGATGGGACGTTAAGCCGTGGCCCCGTGTGCGGAAGAGCCATACCCTGTGCACGTTAAAGAACACGCTGGATGGCCTTGACGGGATGCTACCACCTGTCTCCCAACAGCTGTTCCAGTGGGTCCCCTCCCCCAACCTTCTCTGAGTCTTCGGGGTCCATGTGACCTGGTCATTTAGCCCATGGTGTGCAAAAAATTGCCGGTCAGAGGTAAAACAACCCAACCCAACCTAAGACTGAGAAATTCTAATATTTCGTTAAAGGCAGTGAGAAATTCTGATACTTTTTTAAGGCAGTAATAAATTCTAATATTTTGTTAAGGCAGTGTATATAAACCAATATACAAAAAACACAAAAGATCACCTGACATGTTATCAGGAGGTCGTGGGTTCATATCCCACCAAGCTAATGACAATTTTTCCTCTATATTATTCTAGCAAACTACTACCAGGTATATATATAAGAAATTCTATTATTGTAACCAATAACACGTTCACAGAGCACACCGATCAAGACACGCTAATTCTTACATAGACAGTGGAATTCCACATATAAAGAAATTCATCAGAATTCTTCCTCCGAGACATGAAATTCTGTACGCTCTACCCGATGATAAGATCAACATACAAAGAAATAACATCTTATAAGGCGGGAGAGACCTTTACAATTCTGACCAATAACAAACTTCTTGCAGCGTTTCCTCGTCGCCACTTAACGTCCCCGATAAGAGAGACACTCTTCTTCCTCCTCATCGGACTCATCCTCCACACTGTCACACTTCATCCTCATCTTTAGTACGTTCGCATTCCTCTCCAGTGACTCCTCCTCCTCCTCCGCGGAGGAAGGGCACGCAGTTCATCCGCGCGCATCTTCTCATTGAAACGCACCACACGCGGTCCGGCATCTTGCGCCTGTGAAGTCGACAAGCGCCATCTAACGTGAAGTTTGTGTAAGGGGGAGACGAGAGGGGAGGAAGTGAGAGAGTTGGGGGGGAAGAGAGTGGAAAAATTGGCCCATTAACGCACGACCGGGTCGTCTTCTGGGATGGTTGAATGCTCAGCGAGCTTGCTGCCGACTCAGGCATCCCTCCTCATCCTCTCAGCAAGGGATGCGGAGAGGAAGAAGACTTGATGTGCTGAATATAGCTTCTCAGTTGGTGTTACTATAAATTCCCTCATTCTTGTCGTTTTTTGGATTATTTGCTCGAAAACGAAAAATAACAATAAATACCAGAGGAACAATTGTGCGCCTATTTACGTGTCAGCGTCCATTTTATGCTATTCGAAAAAAAAAATTATCTCGAAATAGCTGTGATTCATTTCAGAGCCTTTGTTGCGAAATCAGAACAATGGTTCGTTTTCGAATTATTGTTGTGCAAGTGAAGGTTTCTGGTGTTGCAGAGCCATTGTTTTACACTGAATGGGAAAATTATTATATACACACCGATAATCTTATGTAAGGCAGAAATATCGCGGACAGTCACGTGGAACGCTGAAACTGGCAATGTCTTTAAATAGAGAATGTCTCTACGCATTGAAAATCTGTCACGGAAAAGTAATCATGGTTAAAGGCAGTGACATAAGTGAGTCTGACCGTGGCCAGAGAGTAGGTGCGAGAAAGATCGGTTGTTCAATCGCCGGAACTGCTGAAGTGTAGGGATTTCCACGTCAGACCATCGCAAGTGTGTACCAAGACTACGTGAAATACGGTAAAACTTCCAACCAACGGGAGAATTGTGGATGTAAACGTCCAACAAGGAATCGCACGGCTAACGTGGAGTAGATAACATCGAAATTGAATGAGGACACGTCCACAAGCTTATGTACAAAGACTATCCATCGTACCATGGAAAAAAAAAGGCTGTGGCATCGACGTCCACATCGTGTTCCCTTGTTGACTGCAAGGCACCGAAAGATTAGGCTGTAGTTTGCAAAGACCTATCTCAACTGGAGTGCAGAGGACCAGAAACACGTCATTTGGTCTGACGAAACACGGGTTCAACTCTATCACGACGATAGGAGGGTGCATATGTGGCGTAAACCACACGAAGCGATGCAAAGCTTGCAAAGGTACGGTCATAAGGCAGGTGAAGGCAGTGTAACAGTTTGGGGTTGTTTTCATGGGCTTCCTTGGGGTCTCTTGTACCCATCGAGACCTCCACTACCGGCACAAGGTATGTGAACATCCTTGCCGACCCTACTTTACGAGCTACACACGCTCGTAAAGATTCTTTCCACACTATGACGCCATCTTTCAACAGGATAACGCCACACCGCATATTTCGCGAATGGTGACCAATTGGCTCCAGGAGCATTCAAGTGAGTTTACCACACTCGCAACACTGACACAGAACTATTGTTACTTCTAATTGTTGAACAATTGTTAAATATTTCGGTATTATACAGGAGACGGAAAAGAGGCAGAAACGTATATTTTATGTGCTTAGGATTTAGTTGTTCTACCTCTGAGCGGTACTTTTTGCACACAATGTGCTAAAAGTCCACGTCACAAGGATTTGTTTGTTTGTTTCGTTTTACCTCTGAGCGGCACTTATTTGCACACCATGGGCTAAATGGCCAGGTCACAAGGACCCCGAAGGCTCAGAGAAGGTTGGGGGGAAGAGACTCACTGGAACAGCTGTTGGGAGACAGATGGTAGGTTGGGTTGATTTACATCTGAGCGGCACTTTTCTGCACACCATGGGCTAAATGGCCAGGTCACAAAGACCCCGAAGGCTCAGAGAAGGTTGGTGGAAAGGACCCACTGGAACAGCTGTTGGGAGACAGATGGTAGCCTCCCTTAGGGCCATCCAGCGTGTTCTTTAACGTGCACAGGATATAGCTCTCCTGCACACGGAGTCACGGCTTTACGTCCCATCCGACGGACGGTTGTCTTTCCAAGCCCATTGGTGTCCGCTACTGACCGTAGGCAGGGCGGGGAGTTTTGCGGAGATAAATCTCAACGCTGACCCAACTGGGACTCGAACCTGGGAACTGCAGATTACGAACGTGTCTCACTTCCGACTATGCCCCCCCCCTCCCTCTATTTAGGAATAATTCAGCGTAATAAATATATAACTCCTACGAAAAAATTCAGTTAAATTAAAAAAGTCAATAACTTATATAATTAAAGACAAAGGCTACATTAAAGAAACGAAAATACACCATAAATTATAGGGTTTATATTGCCTATTCTTCAAGACGGATATTACGATATATATTTATTTTCTTACTTTCTTTTTCCACTGTTCTCGTCAGTGTCACAAAAAGCGAAACAGAATGTCCGAACTCCGCGAAATTCCCCGGATGTGACGTTTAACGATGACGAAACAATGGGAATAGGATTTGCGGTTAATGATTCGGAAAAATGGCGAACTGCTCTTCAAAGTAAATTGGTCTCTTCAGAAAAGACCAAATAAAAACTGTTATTTTAGAAAATCCCAGGAAAATTTGCTGTCTGGTTTCGGATAGGAATCAATACTCTATTGTTTTTCGTTCCAGATGATAGTCACGTTAATTCATATTTTTTTTTTTGTCTGCAGTCTTACCATGAGTCATATAGGGTAAAAAATATATGAGTAAAATTTTGATTTTAAATCCGAAAATTAATGTTTATTGATTACAGAAGATTTTGGGAATGCTTTTATCGTCGATAAAGTCACATGTCGGGTATTTATTCGAGTTTTGCTTTCTGCTGCAGTGACAATAATTTGTAAACGTTTACGAAACTAATTTGTGAAAATGGAATTAAAAGTAGCGAATGTTGTAAACGTGGTATATATATATTTGTTGGGTTGTTTTACCTCTGAGCGGCACTTTTTTGCACACAATGGACTAAATGGCCAGGTCACATGGACCCCGAAGGCTCAGAGAAGTTGGGGGAAGGGACCCACTGGAACAGCTGTTGGGAGACAGATGGTAGCCTCCCGTTAAGGCCATCCAGCGTGTTCTTTAACGTGCACACGGTATGACTCTCCCGCACACGGGGCCACGGCTTAACGTCCCATCCGACGGACGGCGGCCTTTCCAAGCCCATCGGTGTCCCCTACTGACCGTGGGCAGGGCGGGGAATTTTACGGAGATAAATCTCAACGCTGACCCAGCTGGGACTCGAACCTGGGAACTACAGATTACGAGCTTGGCGCGCTACCGACTGAGCCACCCCCGCCCCGTATATATATATACACTAGAGTACAAAAGTCAAATTACATCCCTATGTGTTAAATCAATGGAAAGCTAACGCCGAAACTCTATAATTTCGGAAATATTTTTTGAAGTGTGATGACATATAAAGATCTCAATCAAATAAATCACTAACTCGATTTTCAACAATATTCGTTCAGTATTTAATAAGTTATGGAAGTTTGAATATTTAACAATAACAATGCCAGCCAAAAGCATTTATCTAAAACTTAATACATATTATTGTTTGAAACGATTTAATTATTTAAAGTAAGTGTGTAGTTTACAAATTTGTGTAAAAAATAATTTTTTTCTCTTGATCAGTTTTCTATAAGTTTCTTAAGACAGCCATTGTTATTGTTATATATTCAAACTTCCATAACTCATAAAATACTGAACGAATATTGTTGAAAATCGAGATATTGATTTATTTTATTGAGATCTATATTTACTATCATTTTTTCAGAACAAAAACTTTAATTTTAAAAATATAGAGCTTCGACATTAGTTTTTAATTGACTTAGGGTTGTAACTTAATTTATGTTCACATTAATGTGTGTTTCTCTCTTTGCTATACAGTCGCTCAAAAAATATCCGAACACTATGGTTGATTACAGAATTCAGAAAAAAATATCTGGCAACGATTTTTTTTTAGAAATTAGTGATCTGGCAACCTTCGTGTCACGTGACACGAAGGTTGCCAGATCACTAATTTTTTTGAGCGACTGTAGGTGGTCATATTATTTTGATACTAGATCGTGTGGGCTCACCCACGGAAATATTGAGCGTGTGTAGTAACTGCACACGCTCCAGTTTGCTGTGAACGGTAACTGGAGCGTGTACAGTTGCTGTACACGCTCCAGATATTTTTCCTCAATTCTGTAATCACGTGACACGAAGGTTGCCAGATCATTAATTTCTAAAAAAATCGTTGCCAGATACTTTTTCTGAATCTCTAATCAACCATAGTGTTCGGATACTTTTTTAAGCGGCTGTACTTGTATGCCCCTTGAGAGCTAGTTGGTGTATTTTTTTTGGTTCCGAGAGATTGTTTCTGTTGATTTGCGATCTAAAGAATCATATTTATTCAACGAATTTTAAATTACAAGCGATCGTAATTTACGAGAGGATTTTAAACTAGAATGAAACGTTTCGTGACTTGATTCTGAACAAAATACACAAACAAACGAACAAACTCTACAGTTCGAAAAGCCAGCTATCGTAGTATCACTTCATCAGTCAGCAACAAATTTCACAAGCAAATATTTTTCGCACTCCGCACTTTTTGATTTATTCATAAACGATACAGACTTGCTTCCGTTCGATAATGCCTCTCGCTTAATCGCGATCTGCCCCATATACGCAAATGTCCAACGCGTTCGAGAAATCACGTCGCGCATAATCGCGATCTGCGTACGTGCGGACGTGTCCATCGCGTTCGAGAAACACGTCGGGCTTAATCGCGATCTGCTCACATGCGGACGTGTCCATCGCGTTCGAGAAATCACGTCGCGCATAATCGCAATATGCGCACGTGTGGACGTGTCCATCATTTTCGAGAAACACGTCACACTTAATCGCGATCTGCCCACATGCTGACGTGTCCATCGCAGTTCGAGAAACACATGCGGACGTGTCCATCGCGTTCGAGAAATCACGTCGCGCATAATCGCAATATGCGCACGTGTGGACGTGTCCATCACTTTCGAGAAACACGTCACACTTAATCGCGATCTGCCCACATGCGGACGTGTCCATCGCAGTTCGAGAAACAATGCGGACGTGTCCATCACGTTCGAGAAACACGTCACACTTAATCGCGATTTGCCCACATGCAGACGTGTCCATCGCATTCGAGAAAAACGTCACGCATAATCGCGATCTGCCCGCGTGCGGAGGCCCATAGCGTTCGAAAAACACGTCGCGCATAATCGCGATCTGCCCGCGTGCGGAGTGCCCATAGCGTTCGAGAAACACGTCGCGCATAATCGCGATCTGCCCACGTGCCGACGTGTCCATCGCGTTCGAGAAACGTGTCGCGAGCGTGACACGAAGAGACGCTCGCGACTAAGCAGTTTATCGTCTAAACTAATTGCACGCGCATTTGCGTACCAATCATGATGACTTTTAATGTGTTGCAGGAAGTGTTACACACCTATCATCTGAAGCATTGTCCGGTTGTAAGACAACTGTTTGTCGGTAGAGCTCAAAAGGACTGTTTAGAAATACACACACACACACCTAATTGCAGATTTCGACATGGTGTGTGTGAGAGGGGAAGATTGGTGTTTGGGAGTTGGTGTGTGTGTAGAGGGAGTGGGGGGGGGGGGTCTTCATTACAGCGGAGCTTCGTTTGGGGAATAGTTAGCAAGCATTGCTCCAGAGACGAAAGCGGTGATCATTGTTTGCGTGTAACACTTTGCCGATTTTGGAGACGGTAGTCAGTGCCCGATCGCTAGTGTGGTCCAATTAAGGATAACTGGTCGCTTCCGTCTCTCTTTTCGTTAATTAAGCAAGGGAGCCTAAGGAAACATTTCAGTTATGGCGCCGAACTAATTTGTCCGTATTTGATCTTTGCACCTATTGATTTTAAGAGCGCAGATGCGGGGATAATGATACGCAGGAGAAATGGTGACACTCATAAATGTGAACGCGTTTCGCATCTCAGTGTCTTTCGAGACTCTCTGTACTCATCCGCACGACATCTATATATTGCCGAATTTATTGCGGCGGTCGCAATAGTGGTGGTTATCCGGTTTTCTGTTGCGCAGTAGTGATGTTTATTGTTAGTTATGGTTTTCAAATTACATAGATTATTGGTCCGATTGTTATTATACATTGTTTCGCTCGTTAGTCTTGCATTTGTTTATGCTGTCGTCGGCATCGTCGTTGTTGTTGTTGTCGTTGTCGTCGTCGTTGTTGTCGTTGTTGTCGTCGTCGTCGTCGTTGTTGTCGTCGTCGTCCTCACCTTCTCCATCGTCGTCTTTGTTGTTGTTGTTGTCGTTGTCACCTTTGCCATCGTCGTCTTTGTTGTTGTTGTTGTCGTTGTCACCTTTGCCATCGTCGTCTTTGTTGCTGTTGTTGTCGTCGTCGTTGTTGTCACCTTCGCCATCGTCGTCTTAATTGTTGTTGTCACCTCGTCGTTGTGTTTGTCGTGATCGTCATTGTTGTCACCGTAGTATTATTATCATTATATAACATTATTGTCACGTTAAGTGGTTGCCCTGTATATGGGAGAACAATACACAATACTCTGTGCACGTTATGGCCTTAACGGGAGGTTACCATCTGTCTCCTAACAGCTGTCCAGTGGGTCTCCTCCCCAACCATCTCTGAACTTTCGGGTCCTGTGACCTGGCCATTTAGTCCATTATGTGCCGCTCAGAGGCAAACCCAACGTTCATCAGTTTTGGGTTGGGTTGTTTTACCTCTGAGCGGCACTTTTTTGCACACTATGGGCTAAATGGCCAGGTCACATGGATCCCGAAGGCTCAGAGAAGGTTGGGGGAGGGGACCCACTGGAACAGCCGTTGGAAAACAGATGGTAGCCTCCGTCAAGGCCATCCAGCGTGTTCTTTAACGTGCACAGGGTATGGCTCTCACGCACACGGGGTCATGGCTTAAAGTCCCATCCGACGGACGACGGCCTTCCAAAGCCCATCGGTGTCCCTTTACTACTACAAGGCGGAGATTTTGCGGAGATAAATCTCAGCGATGACCCAGCTGGGACTTGAACCTGGGAACTACAGATTACGAGCCTGGCGCGCTACCGACTGAGCCACCCCCGTCCCAACACAGGTGGGACTCGAATCTCAGATTATCAGCTGGCGAAGTATCATCTGAGCCAATCTCTGATTGCAGGGAAAACGTGCGAAAGTCCGCGTTTTATTCGGGTAAATACGTATTTCAAATTCATATATCGCCATTCTCCAAGATTTCTTTCTCAATTTCTTTTTTAAATACATCATGCAAAGCCATCAGCAGCATTTTGAATATTTCATTTCATATACAAGGCTGTCCGACAAATAATGGTGGATTTTCGGGAAGTACCATCCTCAAATACACAAAAGGCATCCCAATGAAACCGTTTCGCGGGCCGCCAAGACAGCTCACAGCCCCATTTCTCAAGAGAAGTTAGTTAAGTTCTTATTGCAACATTTCCTGACAGATGGATTGACAGGGGTTTTCAATTCTATAGACACAAAGGAGCCCTGATTTGACAGCCCTCGAATTTTTTCTTGTGGGGTTTTATAAAGAATTATGTTTACATGGACAAAATTCGTGACCTGAATCATTTGAAAGCCAGAAAAGGGAAGCCATTGAGCAGGTAGCAAGAGACATGCTCCAGCGTGTAGGCAAGAAGTGGATTTTATTTATTTGTTTACTTACTTATTTAGTTTTCATAGATAGGGGCGGGGGTGGCTCAGTAGGTAGCGCGCCAGGCTCGTAATCTGTAGTTCCCAGGTTCGAGTCATAGCTGGGTCAGCGCTGAGATTTATCTCCGCAAAATTCCCCGCCCTGCCCACTGTCAGTAGGGGACACCGATGGGCTTGGAAAGGCCGCCGTCCGTCGGATGGGACGTTAAGCCGTGCGGGAGAGCCATACCCTGTGCACGTTAAAGAACACTCTGGATGGCCTTGACGGGAGGCTACCTTCTGTCTCCCAACAGCTGTTCCAGTGGGTCCCCTCCCCCAACCTTCTCTGAGCCTTCGGGGTCCATGTGACCTGGCCATTTAGCCCATGGTATGCAAAAAAGTGCCGCTCAGAGGTAAAACAACCCAACCCTTAATTACGCGGGTGGATATTTTCAAAGTACCCGGTGAGTGGAAGGTCATCCATTTAGTTTTATCGTTATATATATATTAGATTATGGATCAGGCATCTCACCAAGCAATTACAGTCACCTGTAATTCTCTTACAGCCGCATGTCGCGATTGCTGTTTAAAATAACAGTATCATCAGCATAAAGAAACCATTTGCTTTTTAAATTTAAATTAGTCATATCATTAATATATAGGAGGAAGAACAAGGGTCCAAATATAGATCCTTGTGGAACTCCAACATTTCTCTTTCGTTACTTAATGCATTTCCAATTTTGGCTATAATAGTCTTATTACTTATCTAATTTTTGGACCTTATAAAAACTGTCCCTGCAATTCCGTAGTTTTCAAGCTTCGAAAATAGCATATCGTGATACAATGTGTGATCCAATGTGTCGAATGCTTTACTAAAGATTAACTAACTTTATTAAGACATACTAAAGAGAGCATAAACCTTTTCTCCATAGTTCAAAGTTTTATTTACGCATTCTGCAAAATAAGACAGTAGAGTTATAGTACTTTTTTCCTATTTGAGAAAATATTGCGTTTTATGAGAAAGCTACGTAAGATTGTCATCGATGTACCTCTCTAAAATTTGATTTACGGTGGACAAGATAGCAATACGCCTATAGTTCAAATAGTTACTTTTACACTACTTTTATAGATTTGTTTGTTTTACCTCTGAGCGGCATTTTTTTGCACACCATGGGCTAAATGGCCGGGTCACATGGACCCCGAAGGCTCAGAGAAGGTTGGAGGAGGGGACCCACTGGAACAGCTGTTGGGAGACAGATGGTAGTCTCCCGTCAAGGCCATCCAGCGTGTTCTTTAACGTGCACAGGGTATGGCTCTCCCGTACACGGGGCCACGGCTTAACGTCCCATCCGACGGACGGCGGCCTTTCCAAGCCCATCGGTGTCCCCTACTGACCGTGGGCAGGGCGGGGAATTTTACGGAGATAAATCTCAATGCTGACCCAGCTGGGACTCGAACCTGGGTTGGGTTGGGTTGTTTTACCTCTGAGCGGCACTTTTTTGCACACCATGGGCTAAATGGCCAGGTCACATGGACCCCGAAGGCTCAGAGAAGGTTGGGGGAGGGGACCCACTGGAACAGCTGTTGGGAGACAGATGGTAGCCTCCCGTCAAGGCCATCCAGCGTGTTCTTTAACGTGCACAGGGTATGGCTCTCCCACACACGGGGCCACGGCTTAACGTCCCATCCGACGGACGGCGGCCTTTCCAAGCCCATCGGTGTCCCCTACTGACCGTGGGCAGGACGGGGAATTTTGCGGAGATAAATCTCAACGCTGACCCAGCTGGGACTCGAACCTGGGAACTACAGATTACGAGCCT
Source organism: Ryuthela nishihirai (assembly GCA_038380435.1). NCBI lineage: Eukaryota > Metazoa > Arthropoda > Arachnida > Araneae > Heptathelidae > Ryuthela > Ryuthela nishihirai. The sequence continues at coordinate 44,867,674 of JAWZYU010000028.1, forward strand.
GACGCGCTACCGACTGAGCCACCCCCGCCCCACTTTTATAGATAGGTCTGAATATTGCAATTTTTAAAGTTTATGGGATATTTCCAGAAGTAAAACTTCAGTTAATTAATTTAGCAAGATATTCTGTTGACTGATTCATGCATACTTTTATATGTCTGGCCTGTATTTAATCAAACCCACATTATTTCCTTCATCCACAGAGGAAATTATTTTTTTTTCAACTGAATGTCCGAAATAAGTGGTATGTCAGGCCGAGTGGTTAGCGCGCTTGGCTACTAATCCAAGGGACCTGGGTTCGAACCCCGTGTAAGGCATGAATGTGTGTGTTGTTTTTCTGCTGAGGTCCTGCCATCCTCTCAGACCTTCTACTATGGCATATAAACTGACAGGCTCCTGTCAGACCTCTGTGGCAAGCAGCTGCTTGAGGGGGTATAATTTTTTTTTTATAAATAGATGAGCTCAGTGGGATATTGAGCGCAGGCATATACAGTCGACCCTCGACTTTCGCGGGTTTAACTTTCGGGGATTTGGTGATTCGCGAGTTTGCCATCAATAATTAGATGGGAATTTTTTCGGAGTTTTGCGGCCCACTGCGGAAAAGCGCAGAAGACGCGCGTAGACTAGAAAATGTAAAGAAAACTGAAAAAAGTTCAGTAAGTCATAAATACCTAAAATATATGCATTATTAATCTATTTTATCACTTACTACCATAAATATATACACAAATTTATTATAAAAAGTTAAATTTTGAAAAACGTTTCAATACGCTAAAAGAATTGCGATGACTATTTTTATGTTGTCGACCGGTCTATGATACGTTACTTGAAGTTGAAGGCATTGTCTACGTATACCAACATTCTTAAAAAAAATTAAAAGGCAAAAAAAGCCAAACTGAAATCACAATATATTTCAAGAAGACCTTCTACTATGGCAACCAACCACCAAATGTGAATGGATGGCAACCACCAAATGTGGCAACCAACTAGATTAACAAATGTGAATGGCACACTGCTTGATTATGCAATTACTACTATGTCTTGGAAAAGTAAAATATTACAATCTGATTTAACTGACCACTACCCGTAATTTACTTCATTGAAGATTCAAGGAAACATTTAGAAAATGATATAACTTACAGGAAGATGACACATAAGTGTGTTTTACATTTTCAGGAAAAAATAAGCATTATTAATTGGCAGGATTTACTACAGATTACGGATGTGAACCAGGCATATGATCACTTTCTTTCACTCTTTATGGATATATATAATGTATGCTTTCCTAGAATTCGAAAGAAGAGATCACAACACCCTGGTTATGCTCCTTGGATAAATAATTATATAAAAAACCAGATTAGAAAAAGAAACAGACTTGCTGAAATATATAAGAATTCCAGTGATGAAACGGACAAGGAACGGCACAGAATTTGCAGAAATTATGTCACTGGTTTAATAAGTGAAGCTAAACAAAAATACTATGAAACTAATTTTAATATATATGGTGATACTTCGCTGAAACAGAAATGGAGGCTGATAAATAACCTATTGTCTCGGAATAAAAACAAAAATCTTAGAATTGGGGACATTGAGATGGCTGAAAATGTACTAACAGACGATGCGCAAAAAGCTACAGCTTTCAACCAGTATTTTAAAAGTATAGCAGAAGATCTAGCAGCTGATTTCAATACAAAAAATCAAGTGCAATATAAATATTATGGATACAGTTTTCCAGATAGTTTATATATTGAACCTTTTTCTGAAGATGATATATGTCATGTTATAAGTATAATGAAACCTAATACTTCTTGTGGGCCTGATGATATCTCAATAAATGTAATTAAAAATGTTAAAAATGAAATTAAGATCCCCCTCACTTATATTTTCAACTTGTCGCTTCAGAAGGAAATTTTTCCAAATGAAATGAAACTAGCCAAAATAATACCTATTCACAAGAGTAAAAACCTGAAAGATATAAAGAATTACAGACCAATTTCTTTACTCTCAGTTTTCGCCAAGATTTTCGAGAAATTAATGCATAAATGTATATATAAATTTATATCAAACAGAAAGCTAATTATACCAGAACAATATGGTTTTCAACATGGCAAATCTACACAAGGTGCTATTATAGATACCTATGATTATATTGTTAATAATCTTGAACATCAGCGAGTTGGCTTGGCTGTATATTTAGATTTGTCTAAAGCATTCGATTGTGTAGATCATGATTTTCTCTTGGAAAAGATTAGACACTATGGGCTTCGAGGGAAAATAAATAATTGGCTTAAAAGCTACCAATTTCAAAGACCAGCGTTTGTACAAGTCAATAGGACTATATCTGAACAAATCAAATTCAATAGGGGAGTGCCACAGGGTTCTGTGCTGGGACCTTTATTATTCCTTTTGTATATAAATGATATTCAATCACAAAAGGGAGCAGCTAAACTAGTTATGTATGCAGATGATATAAATGTCATTTCTTTCCATACTGATGTAAGAACTTTAGTAGAAGAAACAAATACTCTAATTGGAAATATGCATAAATGGATCACATATAATAAACTAGCTATAAATATTTCTAAAACAAAGTGTATGGTCTTTAAGAACAAGAATAAAAAACTGAATTATAACGAAATAAATATTTTGATGAATGATCAAAAGATTGAAATATGTGAATATATAAAATTTCTTGGACTCTGGGTAGATGCTAATTTAACTTGGAATTATCATATTAACCAGCTAAGAGCTACTATTTCAAAAAATATTGGATCGATTGGGAGGATTAAAAAATATGTAAATCAACAAACTTTGATAAATTTATATTATGCATTAGTGTACCCACATTTAATATATGGAATTAGTGTTTGGGGAGATACTAGTTCGCCAATTTGAATAGTTTATTTTGTCTGCAAAAGAGAATTATGAGATATATTCTAAGATTAAATTTCAGAAATCCGGTACAACACTTAATGGCAGAAAATGGAATACTAAATATATATAATATTTACAAGTATATTATGGGGAATTTTGTATACAGAGTGAAGAATAAAATGACAGAGTACTCGGAACTTTACTGCTGCTTAGAAAGAACGAAGACTTTCGGTTATGATACTCGCCTTAAGAACAAGATCATGTTGCCCCTTTATAAGAAATCTATAGGCCAGAGATCAATACGGTACATTGGCATTAAGATTTGGAATGACGAGATACCAGAGGATACTGCTGCAATGGAACAATATAGAACTTTTAAATTTAAATATAACCTACACTTATTATCAAGCAATGATAGAGTCAGACCACAAAAATTCATGTGCTCAAATAAATGTATAAATGTATAAATTAAGGTCACCTGCATTGTTTTAAATTTAAGTGTATTTCAGGAAACATTTATCAAAAGCTACGGCTTATTATGTTCTCCTTTTTCACTTGTCTCTGAACTTGTCTGTGTTTTATATGTATGTTTGGGTGAAATAAACTTCAATTCAATTCAATTCAACACTGAGTATCCCTGCCTCCCCTTTCTACCCTTTCCAGCTCTGCCACCCCTGCTACCCCTGAGGCACCCCTTTCTACACCTTCGAGCTCTGCCACCCCTGCCACCCCTGAGGCACCCCTTTCTAAACCTTCCAGCTCTGCAACCCCTGCTACCCCCTGAGACACCCCTTTCCAGCTCTGCCACCCCTGCTACCCCTGAGGCATCCCCTTCTACACCTTCCAGCTCTGCCACCCCTGCTACCCCTGAGGCATCCCCTTCTACACCTTCCAGCTCTGCCACCCCTGCCACCCCTGAGGCACCCCCTTCTACACCTTCCAGCTCTGCCACCCCTGCTACCCCTGAGGCACCCCCTTCTACACCTTTCAGCTCTGCCACCCCTGCTACCCCTGAGGCACCTCCTTCTCCTCTTCCTCCGCATACGGAACACGTAGAAGACGACGAGGATGAAGACCCTGACGATCCACATTCACTGCTCGAATAAATAACAATAATGCAGTACAAATACAATAAATATTGTTTGAATGTGTGTGTACTGTAAGTCTCATAACTGTACAGCAAGAACTGTGTGTCAGAAGTGTTTGTATTTCATCATCTGCACATAGTCATCGTGTGAAAGACGAAGAAAATTTAAAAATCATAAAGTTTATAAACACAATACTGTATTGTACTGTTTATAACTGTGTTTTATAACCTTTAATAATTTTACTGCTATCTAAATACTGTACATGTATTGCATCACATACCGTACGTGTATTGTATTACCTCTCTCTCACTTTCTCTCTGTGTGTGGGGCGGGGGTGGCTCAGTCGGTAGCGCGCCAGGCTCGTAATCTGTAGTTCCCAGGTTCGAGTCCCAGCTGGGTCAGCGTTGAGATTTATCTCCGCAAGAATTCCCCGCCCTGCCCACGGTCAGTAGGGACACCGATAGGTTTGGAAAGGCCGCCGTCCATCGAATGGGACGTTAAGCCGTGGTCCCGTGTGCGGGAGAGCCATACCCTGTGCACGTTAAAGAACACGCTGGATGGCCTTGACGGGAGGCTACCATCTGTCTCCCAACAGCTGTTCCAGTGGGTCCCCTCCTCCAACCTTCTCTGAGCCTTCGGGGTCCATGTGACCTGGCCATTTAGCCCATGGTGTGCAAAAAAGTGCCGCTCAGAGGTAAAACAACCCAACTCTGTGTGTGTTAGCCTACATTGTTCATACTGTAATTTTAAATTTATAAAACATACTGTTGCAGTACAGTGTATTGTTTTACTTTTTTTTTGTGTGTTAAATATGGTTAACAGTATTAGGAGTTAAGATTTGAGCCTGTCTCAGAGATATTCGCGGTTTTTCCACATTCGCGGCGGTCCTGCGCACCTAACCCCCGCGAATGTTGAGGAACGACTGTAATTGTCTTTTTTGAGTTGGATTGTTATCCCTTAATTTATCAACCATGTCTGCAAAATAATTATTAATATTCGTAGCAATCCGAAAATTTCTCTGATTTCTGGGCATCTGATTACTTTTTGTATTATCTAGTAATCTTTTCTTCTTCCCATCTAATTTGGTATTAATCATATCCCAGGATTATTTTGCATTGTCAGCAACGGATTGGAAGCGATTAGAATTGCAAGCGATTAGAATGGATTGGAAGCCACGAACGCTGTACATGTGGAACTGGGTTGGGTTGTTTTACCTCTGAGCGGCACTTTTTTGCACACCATGGGCTAAATGGCCAGGTCACATGGACCCCGAAGGCTCAGAGAAGGTTGGGGGAGGGGACCCACTGGAACAGCTGTTGGGAGACAGATGGTAGCCTCCCGTCAAGGCCATCCAGCGTGTTCTTTAACGTGCACAGCGTATGGCTCTCCCGCACACGGGGTAATGGCTTAACGTCCCATCCGACGGACGGCGGCCTTTCCAAACCCATCGGTGTCCCCTACTGACCGTGGGCAGAGCGGGGAATTTTGCCGAGATAAATACATGTGGAACGTCACTAATTATGTTCAAAATTATTTCAGTTAGCTATTAATTAACAGCCGTCCCGTGGCCGAGTGGTTAGCACGCTTGGCTACTGATCTAAGGGACCTGGGTTCGAGCCCCGGATTAGGCACGGATGTGTGAGTCGTTTTTCTGCTGAGGTCCTGCCATCCTCTCAGATCTCCTACTGTGGCATATAAACTGTCAGACCTCTGTGGCAAGCAGCTGCTTGAGGGGGTATTTATTTTTTATTTATTAATTTAACATATTGCCTTCTTGAATATATTATTTTCTTATATATTAGTTCTCGAAACCCCAACATTATTTTTCGAACACCCTATATAATGACAATCGATTAATTATAAGATCCTTTCTACAATAAATGATACATCAACTGCATTACTGATGACGCTTAATTCTAATCACTTAGAACAAAATCGCTATTAGATAATCCGATCCCATTCATTTCCTCCTTGCCAGACAGCGTTTTTTGCATAACATTTCAATTCTGCTTTTCCATTATGGATTGGAAACAATACAACTTTTCGATTGTAAACGAGTTGACTGTTGTCTCCTACATGACAATACTCGCTTCGCCATTGATTTCTTTGTTTCCTGCCGCTTGTAACCACGGAAACCACTGACAGTCACGTTGAATGAGATCTCCCATTTCTTTTGTCTTCACCCGAACCTAATTTCCATATGACTTTAATTCCGTACTTAGGAAACTAAATGACTCGGCAATGGCAGGAATGCCAACATTATTATTGGTCGATCGATATGCCAATTTGCATCGAGGATGTAAAATTCATTGCCTCGCTACTTTTTATTACTTTTAGGCGACTATTCCGACTAATTAAATGCAGATCGCGCTGCGTTAAAATAGCTGGAATCTCACTGAATCTAGGAGTCGCAACTAAGTATTTTAAGATTAAAGAAAAATATCATGCAGTTAGACGAATTTCATTTTTGTAATCAGAAACATTTAACTTTCTTTCGCAACATGAACTATCCATCCCTCGGTTGTTAAAAAGTAATTTTTTCCGAAGAGGGATGAAATAAGAAAGTTTAATTTAGTTGCAGTAATATTATTAGTTAGTAGTATAATTTAGTTACAGTAAGAATTGCATGAGATGTCCTGTAGACATGGAGGGGGGGGGGGGGGATGGCTCAGTCTAAGTCAGGCTCGTAATTCTGTAGTTCCCAGCTCCACCCTCGGTCAATATGGTACAGGTCGCTCAAATATCCGAACACTATGGTTGATTACAGAATTCAGAGAAAATATCTGGCAACGATTTTTTTAGGAATTAGTGATCTGGCAACCTTCGTGTCACGTGATTACAGAATTCAGGAAAAATATCTGGAGCGTGTACAGCAACTATACACGCTCCAGTTACCGTTCACAGCAAACTGGAGCGTGTGCAGCAACTGCACACGCTCCAGTTTGATGTAAACGGTAACTGCACACGCTCAATATTTCCGTGAGTGAGCCCACACGATCCAGGTCTTTGTGAGCTCACACGATCCAATGTGCTGTGAACATTAACCGCAACCGCTCCAGTTTGCTGTGAACGGTAACTGCACACGCTCCATATTCATTGCATTATATATTCATACGCATTATATATATTAAAAAGTATCCGAACACTATGGTTGATTACAGAATTCAGAAAAAATATCTGGCAACGATTTTTTTAGAAATTAGTGATCTGGCAACCTGCGTTGTTACGTAACACGAAAGTTGCCAGATCACTAATTTCTGAAAAAAAAATCGTTGCCAGATATTTTTTCTGAATTCTGTAATCAACCATAGTGTTCGGATACTCTTTTGAGCGATTGCACACTAATGGTCTTGGAGAGGTCGCCATTTATGGGATTGGATGTTAATCCGTGACCCCGTGTATGGAAGAGCCATACCCTGCGCACGTTAAAGAACACTTTGGATGTCCGTGACGGGAAATTGCTATCAATCTTCCAAAAGCTATCGAGAGGCCTCAAATTTCTCTGAATCCTCGGGGTCCTTGTGACCTGACCATTTAGCATATTGGGTGAAAAGAAGTATTGCTCAGAGGTACAACTCTGCAGATGTGGGATTCATGAAATAGCTAGCTAAAGAAGTAATTTTCACCATGAGTGGGATTCGAACCCACGTCTCGCCAGTAACATGTGAAACGTGATATAATCACTGCTCCATCAGCGACCAATCTTTTCTTCAGCAAGTATGACTTATAGACTTTCCCCCATATTATATATTGGGAAACATCTATGTCGGGAATATCTCCGCAAACACTCCCCGCCCTCCCACGGTCAGTAGGGGTCACCTATGGGCTTGGAAAGGCCGCCGTCAGTCGGATGGGACGTTAAGCATTGACTCCTTGTGCAAGAGAGTCATACTCTGTACACGTTAAAAAACACGCTAGATGGCCTTGACGGGAGGCTACCATCTGTCTCCCAACAGCTATTAAAGTAAGTTCCCTCCCCCAACCTTCTCTCTGTCTTCCGTTTCCTTGTGACCTGGGGCAGGGTGGCTCAGTCGGTAGCGCGCCAGGCTCGTAATCTGTAGTTCCCAGGTTCGAGTCCCAGCTGCGTCAGCGTTGAGATTTATCTCCGCAAAATTCCCCGCCCTGCCCACGGTCAGTAGGGGACACCGATGGGCCTGGAAAGGCCGCCGTCCGTCGGATGGGACTTTAAGCCGTGGCCCCGTGTGCGGGAGAGCCATACCTTGTGCACGTTAAAGAACACGCTGGATGGCCTTGACGGGAGGCTACCATCTGTCTCTCAACATCTGTTCCAGTGGGTCCCCTCCTCCAACCTTCTCTGAGCCTTCGGGGTCCATGTGACCTAGCCGTTTAGCCCATGGTGCGCTCATAGGTAAAACAATCCAACCCAACCCTCCTTTTGTTTTTCCAATTACCAAAGTGTATTCGTCTATTTAGACGATACTTAAAACAATCCTAAGGACTGCGTGACGGTCTTGGTCGTATTGTATCGTCAATAGAGTCTCTCTCAGACGTATTTACTAGGAAACCGATAGTAAGAGAACACTTGCGGTATCCCGGATATCTGTCTCCTCAGTCTTCGCACTCCAGTCGGGCACTCTCTGCTTGATTGAAATGTTGCCCGATCCTCATTAGCGGCTTCAGCAAAGTGGCCTCATTAGAAACGGATTATAACAAGAGAGGAATTGTCCAATGGGAGAGCAGTGCCAATCACGTAACGCCAACTGCTGCAAAATGTACAGGAAAAATACATTACACAAATTAATACTTTATTATATTATCGGAAAGCTAATTAATGTTAGACTACGTTGATGACAAATTCAATATTTATTTTTCTTTGTTTACTGAAGTTAATTGGTCAGTTCGAATGGTTTGGGGAGTTAAGGAAATAAATATTTAATTTCTCGGTGACTTAGTATCCATCCTCAATTATCCGTTGCCCTATAAACCGTGATTTCGTTTAGGTGTGCGCGACAGTGCAGTCAGAATTTAGAGAACAGGGGCGTCAAAAAATGTTCATCGTAGGGGTTTTTGTTAATGTAAATTGATGGGTTGGGTTGTTTTACCTCTGAGCGGCACTTTTTTGCACACCATGGGATAAATGACCAGGTCACAAGGACCCCGAAGGCTCAGAGAAGGTTGGGGGAGGGGACCCACTGAAACAGCTGTTGGGAGACAGATGGTAGCCTCCCGTCAAGGCCATCCAGCGTGTTTTTTTAACGCGCACAGGGTATGGCTCTCCCACACACGGGACCACGGCTTAACGTCCCATACGACGGACGGCGGCCTTTCCAAACCCATCGGTGTCCCCTACTGACCGTGGGCAGGGCGGGGAATTTTTGCGGAGATAAATCTCAACGCTGACCCAGCTGGCACTTGAACCTGGGAACTATAGATTACGAGCCTGGCGCGCTACCGACTGAGCTATCCCCGCCCCAGTAAATTGATAAAACAGTGATTTATTAAGAGAGCAATTACTAAGTGGGGTGGGGGGGGGGGGTTAAACTCATAGTCACCCTTTCACCTTGGCTACTCTACTGACCGTGCATTTAACAAATAAAATCGTGGGGATTTTCCTAGGACATGGAGACTTTTACTGAGAAGGTGATCTGAAGACTTGCACGTGCCAACCACTGATAATTGATTTCTTTATTAAAAAAAAAATGTTTTTTTTTTTAAATTCAAATTCAAATTTATTTTCAATAAGTATTATCTATAATTATATAACATAAAAAATCCCACTAAGCCGAAACTTATCAGCGGGAATGTACATATATGTTTTTACAGATATGATCTAGATTGCCTCAGTAGTAGAAAAAATGAAGGAGAGAAAAAAAGGAATAAATGAGAAAGAAAACCGACAAAATGATGAAAGTTTCCAAATAAAAACATCACTTTTTCGTCAACCACTGAAATAATTTATCTTTAACGTCACAATTTTTTTTAAGTTAACTATTTCTCTAGGAAGCAGGTTAAATAGGTAGGGAATTTGATATTCTTTGGAAATTCGTCCGTAATTATCGTACATTATAACTGTGGAGAGCTGTTTGGAATTGTTTTAAATTTGAACATTACTTTTATCCCGCAATGGATTTTGTGTTGTTTTACCTCTGAACGGCATTTTTTGGCACACAATTGGCTAAGTGGCAGGTCACAAGGACCCCAAAGTCTCAGAGAAGGGTGGAGGATTGGATCCACTAGATAGCTGTTGAGAGATAGATTTACCCTCCCGTCAAGGCCATCCAATGTGTTCTTTAACGTACACAGGGTATGGTTCTCCCGCACACAGAACCACGGTTTAACGTCCCATCGGACGACTGCTCGTGAGTAGCGGGTTTTGCAGAGATAAATCTCAACGTTGTCCCAGTTGGGACTCGAACCTTGCAGCTGCAGATTGCGAGCCTGGCGCTCTACAGACGAACCATCCCTGCCCCTCCACACAATGGACTAGATGACCAGATCACAAAGGTGCAACTAAAAGGCTCAGAGAAGATGGGGAAAGATGCCCATTTTACAGCTGTTAGAAGACAGATAAAGCCATCCTTTGAAAATCATCCAGCGTGTTTTGTAACGCACATACGGCATGACTCTTCTGCAAACGGATTTAGTATTGAGATGATTTACCTCTGAGCGGCACTTTCGTGAAAAAATAGACTACATGACCAATCACTATGATTCCAAGGGTTCAAAGAAAGTTGAGGAAGGAGATCCCTTGGGCAATTACAAAGATAGAGATGTAAGACTCTCGTCGAGTTGGGTTGGGTTGTTTTACCTCTGAGCGGCACTTTTTTGCATACCATGGGCTAAATGGCCAGGTCACATGGACCCCGAAGGCTCAGAGAAAGTTGGAGGTTGGGTTGGGTTGTTTTACCTCTGAGCGGCACTTTTTTGAACACCATGGGCTAAATGGCCAGGTCACATGGACCCCGAGGGCTCAGAGAAGGTTGGGGGAGGGGACCCAATGGAACAGCTGTTGGGAGACAGATGGTAGCCTCCCGTCAAGGCCATCCAGCGTGTTCTTTAACGTGCACAGGGTATGGCTCTCCCGCACACGGGGCCACGACTTAACGTCCCATCGGACGGACGGCGGCCTTTCCAAGCCCATCGGGGAATTTTGCAACCTTTTCAGTAATATGAAATTTCAACCAAGACTCCAACACGCAAATGATCATCCACATCACAATCTTTAGACAATACTTCGTTTTTTCTTCTTTATTCTTAAAAAATGCAACTTCTTTTTGTATTATTGGGTGCTTATCTCTCAATGTATTTTTTCTAATTTAACATCAAGAAGCTCGAGGCTAAATTGGTAGTGTGCTAATCTCGTAATCTGTAGTTACCAGGTTCAGGCTTTGAGATTTATCTCCGTCAAATCGCATCGCGACCTGCTATGAGGAAAGAAGACACCTATGTACTTGGAGATGCTGCCGTCCGTTAGATGAGCTGTTGAGCCGTGGCACCTTGTGCAATAGAGAGCCATACCGTGTGTATATTAAAGAACATTCTGGGTGATTTGACAGAGGAAGCTTCCACAAATCTCCGAACTGCTGCCCCTTGGAGATGCGGCCATCCGTCAGATGGCCCGTTAAGCCGTGGCCCCGTGTGCAGGACACAGCCATACCCTGTACATATTAAAGAACAAGTTGAATGTCTTGACAGGGTAGAGGTGTGCTTCCATCCATGCCCGAGCATCTGCCTACTGGAGGCTTTCCCCAACCTTCTCTGAGTCCTTGTGGTCCTTGGAACTGGCCTTTCCTATTCTGCGCAAAAAAAAGTACCACTCAAAAGAAAACAACCAAACCAGCACCTATCATAAATTTTAAAACCAACCTGCTATTGTCCAAAAGGTTGACGACCTCTTTTCCAAAACTGTTTTCAATAAGAATCCGTGGCAGTTTAAGAGAGGCATACGATCGCTACCAAGAATAACATTGTAATAAGTCCATCCAATCATGAAGGTGGTGGCTCTGAGAAAGGAAATAAAATTGGGTGTGGCATCCTGGGCACAGAGGTTCGGTGACGGGGTGGTTTAGTCGGGTGCGTCGTCATTGAGATGTTTTGCGCCGACGGCAGAGCAGGTGCCAGAGGAGAAGTAGGCGAATGATGAGGTGATAAAGATGTCGAATGTGGAGGAAATCATTATAGTCTAAAATTGAGATCGTGGACTTAATACTGCAGGACATATTCAGAGTGATACAATAGAAGTAGTAGCATAAATGACAGTTCTGGCACAGTGTTAAAGTATAGGGATTGGGGTGGGTTGTTTTATCTCTGAGCGGCACTTTTTTGCACACCATGGACTAAATGGCCAGGTCACATGGACCCCGAAGGCTCAGAGAAGGTTGGGGGAGGGGACCTACTGGAACAGCTGTTGGGAGACAGATGGTAGCCTCCCGTCAAGGCCATCCAGCGTGTTCTTTAACGTGCACAGGGTATGGCTCTCCCACACACGGGCCACGGCTTAACGTCGCATCCGACGGACGGCGGCCTTTTCAAGCCCATCGGTATCCCCTACTGACCGTGGGCAGGGCGGGGAATTTTGCGGAGATAAATCTCAACGCTGACCCAGCTGGGACTCGAACCTGGGAACTACAGATTACGAGCCTGGCGCGCTACCGACTGAGCCACTCCCGCCCCGTTAAAATATAGGGAACTCTATGTTAATCTATGGGAAAATTAGTTTAAACCTCATCTTTAAAAAAAAAAACTTAAATTAGTTTTTCACATGCTAAAAAACACCCCCGTTTTTTCTAATTTTCCCACATTTTCTCACAAAAAAAACCAGAAGAAATTAGTTTAAACACTCATCTCTAAAAACTTTTCCTATAGATTAACATAGAGTTCCCTATACTTTAACACTGTGCCAGAACTGTCATTTATGCTGCTACTAATAGACTTTGCTGCAGCATGTAAAAGTTTAATAAGTTACCAACAACCCTAACAACACTGGATTGCGATGATTTTATTGTTACTAAATTCTTGGCAACCAAAAATATCATTGTTGAACAAGACCCTGTGTTTCACAAGTATTAATGGACCTGTGAGGAAATGAAGACTAGTCTAGCTGGAACTAGTCTAAATGAAATAAGACGGGGGAGGAGGAGGAAGTGACGCAATCGTGTCGAAAAAAAGTAAAGGGGGGGGGGGCAACAAACTGGATTTCCATTGCAGTATAGCATTTCTACCTGTGTTTTGAAAGTCTAACATAATTCTTTAGAAAATGTATGGAGTTTGATAATTTTTGCTTCCTTTACCATTCTTGCATTTACAAGTCCCTTTTTCTGAGATATAGCTCGGGGGCGGGGGTGGCTCAGTTGGTAGCGCGCCAGGCTCGTAATCTGTAGTTCACAGGCTCGAGTCCCAGCTGCGTCAGCGTTGAGATTTATCTCCGCAAAATTCCTCGCCCTGTCTATGGTCAGTAGGGGACACCGATGGGCTTGGAAAGGCCGCCGTCCGTCGGATGGGACGTTAAGCCGTGGCCCCGTGTGCGGGAGAGCCATACCCTGTGCACGTTAAAGAACACGCTGGATGGCCTTGACGGGAGGCTACCATCTGTGTCCCAACAGCTGTTCCAGTGGGTCCCCGCCCCAACCTTCTCTGAGCCTTCGGGGTCCATGTGACCTGGCCATTTAGCCCATGGTGTGCAAAAAAGTGCCGCTCAGAGGTAAAACAACCCAACCCAACTGAGATATAGCTCTGCATTTTAGCAGTAATTATATTTCTAGTTTTCTTATTCCCGGTTATATAATCGGGAATAAGAAAAAACTATGATAAAAAACAATGATTAAGTCATAAATGTTCCCTATGTTGTCATAAATGTGCAATTTTATATAAAATTGCACATTTATGACTTAATCATAGTTTTTTTTTTTAATAAAGAACTGTGGGGGGGAGGGTTAGCGGAGATACAGTCGCTCAAATAAATATCCGAACACTATGGTTGATTACAGAATTCAGAAAAAATATCTGGCAACGATTTTTTTAGAAATTTGTGATCTGGCAACCTTCGTGTCACGTGATACGAAGGTTGCGAGATCACTAATTTCTAAAAAAATCGTTGCCAGATATTTTTTCTGAATTCTGTAATCAACCATAGTATTCAGATATTTATTTGAGCGACTCTACATCTCAACGCTACACCCAGCTGGGACTCGAACCTGGGAACTACAGATTATGAGCCTGTCGGACTACCAACTGAGCCAACTCTCTTACCGACGCTAAGAGAAAACAACCCGTGGATCAATTGTTACTGTTCATCGATCATTGGTCCAATGACAGATGATTGACAGGTCAATGACCAATGATCTACGAGAATCATCAAGAGTGATGATCCCCCTGGCACTTTAGTAAATAAATAAAGCTGCAAAAGAACCGCTGGTCTGGGAACCTTTAGCTGAAAATGCTTACTTAAAGGAGAAAATGAGACGAAAAATCGTGTTCATTTTGTTGTTAATCTACCGGGTTCACAATTTACATACTCTCTCCATCTTAATGTAGTCTAAGTTCTTAGATGTAGGTAAGGCAGCCAAGCATCTTGGGAACTCGATACTCGACCAATTTCGATCCCGTCGTCTTTCTTTGCAGTTTATCATCGGGACTTTTCCTTCCGAAAATTGAAATTTGCAGACAGCGCGCTCGAAGTGCATCAAATATATTCCGGATAAGAAATGAAGGAATCGAATTTCCAATAAATGACAATAATGTCCACTATAGAAAATCAATTTGGTTTCTTGAATTAATGCATCGCATTTGCAAATTCCGAGTAAGAGGGGAGGATAAGGATGGAGTTCTTCCTGAAAACGCGAAGATTCACTTTAACTCCCACTTTTAAATTCTCGGCGTTTATAATGTGAATACGATTTTTTTTTGATTGCGAAATATGATAATCTCACTGTGAACTTCTTCCAACTATTTTTTTTCCTACCTTAAGTTTTGTAAAAGGAAGAAAAAATATTTCATCTGCTTTAAAATCTCGTGTTTGAAGATATAAACGTTTATTTCATTCTACTGCAGAAGAGGTAAATTCGATTTCTTAGTGGATGGAGAAGGGATTTAAAAAATAACAATGAAATCGTTTCAGAAAGGAAATAAATAAATAAACGAAAGATACTTACACTTTATTTATGTCTCAATGTGATGAAATGTTTTAGTGACAATTATATGTCCAGTGGGTCCCCTCCCACAATCTTCTCCGAGCTTTCGGGATCCTTGTAACCTGGCCAGTTTAGCCCATTGTGTGCAAAAAAATGCTGCTCAGAGGAAAAAAAAAAACAAATTACGTTATTGCTAACAAGTAAAAAAAAATGTTATTGTTAACAAAGTAATAGTTATTGCTAACAATTGATGATGTTAAGATACGTTTCGTGAATCACTCCATTGCCAGTCACAACCAGGAGTTTATCACTAATCAACAATTATCTAACTAATCGGAGTCGGATACCACTCAGTCGGTAGCGCGTTAGCCTCATAATCTGCAGTTCCCAGGTTCGAGTCCCAGCTGCGTCAGCGTTGAGATTTATCTCTGCAAAATGCCCTGCCCATGGTCAGAAGGGGTCACCGATGGGTTTTGTTGTTTCCTAAAAATCATTCATTATTGTTCATAATTGAAATAATCAATATGCAAACTTCCAAAACGTATGTTTATTATATGTTCTAAATGTTTTGGGTTGGGTTGTTTTACCTCTGAGCGGCACTTTTTTGCACACCATGGGCTAAATGGCCAGGTCACATGGACCCCGAAAGCTCAGAGAAGGTTGGGGGAGGGGACCCACTGGAACAGCTGTTGGGAGACAGATGGTAGCCTCCCGCCAAGGCCATCCAGCGTGTTCTTTAACGTGCACAGGTATAGCTCTCCCGCACACGGGGCCACGGCTTAACGTCCCATCCGACGGACGGCGGCCTTTTCAAGTCCATCGGTGTCCCCTACTGACCGTGGGCAGTGCGGGGAAATTTTGCGGAGATAAATCTCAACGCTGACCCAGCTGGGACTCGAACCTGGTAATTACAGATTACGAGCCTGGCGCGCTACCGACTGAGACACCCCGCCCCGTGTCAGGAAGAGCCATACCCTGTGCACTTTAAAAAACACGCTGGAAGGACTTATGGGATACTACCATCTGTCTCCTAACAGCTGTGCAGTGAGTTCCCTCCCCCCAACTTTCTCTGAGTCTTCGGGGTTCTTGTGACTTAGTCATTTAGCCCCTTGTGCAAAAAAAGTGTACTCAAAGGTAAACATACTCAACCCATTAATATAATATGAATATAATAAACACAGTCATATCAGAATAATATGACCACCTACCATACATATACTAAGGTAGGTGGTCATATTATTCTGATACGACTGTGTATAAGTAAAAAATAAATACCCCCTGAAGCAGCTGCTTGCCACAGAGGTCTGACAGGAGCCTGTATCCTCTATTTAACGCACCACTGGATTAACGACATCTTTCCCAAATATATCAGCGTGCAAATCTTTCACAACAGTAATAAACCGTATAAGCTCTATATTTAAGCTATAACTTATACCATCATACCTCACTGAAATGCAAATAATTATGCATGGTTATTACTAACATTTAAATAGTAATCTCCCTCAAGGATGTAAACGTCAGTCTTCCTGGATCTTCGTTCAATAGATACATTTTAATACCCACCCATAAAAGACATAGAGCAACAACAACGGACGAGAGCTTATAAATTCCAACCTTCCATTGCAGTTGTGTCCGGACTAGCCGGAAAGCACGGTAAGGCAGCCGTATTTCATCAATAATACAGCTGTCCCTGAGACAAAAGGTGGAATGGAGCGATAGAGGAATAGACGCTGCAATGCCGATATTGTACCCGCCGGTAACAGACCATGCGCCGTGACAGGTGAGAGACGAGAGCGTGCAACGCCAAGCGGCCGCATGATCTATGAAAGCGCCTTCGGCTGGCCCTAGTCACGAACGGCTAGTGTGCGTTGTGTTTATGTTACATTCGGGTAACGCTCGGCTTACGTGGTGGTGGGGGGGCTCGCACAAGCTCGAAGCCATGGAGAGAAATAGGAGCCACTATAAGGAGCAGATGAATTTCGGAGAGACAAATTCCCCCGAAGGTTAGGAGATGAGGTAGCTTTAATTTCATGCATTTCTCGGGAGACTGGTTAATACTTCTTCGCCAGACGGTTATCAGATAGATGGGGGGGGGGGGATTTTGCTGTGCATGGGGTGTGTAATTAATAAAGGTATAAGAATTAATTTATTTTCTGGTTTCTGTTAAAAAGATAGTAACATTGCTTCAATTGTTAAGCATTTGTTATTCTTCAGTTTTTTTTTAGTTTTTTTTTTCTTCACGTTGATTTTATCATCGAAATTATTGTGTAATAGAAAGTCGTAAAGTAAGACGTTAACAATGGAATGAATTTTTTTTTCAAAGAATATAATTTTTATTCATAAGAGTAAAGAATACAAATACATTTACAATTTACAATTTGACCCGCAAAGCTAAATAGCTTATGTGCAGGAAAATGAATAAATTATATTAAACATAGGTCATTCAGCCACAAAAATGGGGTACATCAAATAAATCCACAAAACACAACACATAAAAATCAGCTAACTAGAAAATACCAAATAATTTTTTAATTCCATTTTCAGTCTTCTAACAGAATCTATATTTAGTAATTCTTTTGGAATAGCATTAAATATAAGTGGTACTTGATATTCGGAGGTATGTTTCCCGTAATTATTTCGAAAATTTGGCAATTTGTAATAACCTTGGTTTTGAAGTCTTGTATTTTTGTTATGTTGAATTTTTAGTTTGTAAGTTTCGTCAAAAAATTTTTTAATTATTACATTATATTTATATAAATTGCTGTAGGATAAAAGATTTAAAAATTTTAATCTATCGGTGGAGGTTTTATAATTTTTTTGCAAATGAAACGGAATAATATTTTTAGCTATTATAGACTGCAGTTTTTCTATTTTATTTATGTTAGTTAAGTTAGTTGTTCCATGCACAATTATTCCATAATTTAAAATAGATTCGCATATTGCTATATAAAATATTACACAGCTTTCCATATTTAATACGTATTTCAATTTTTTAATTTTTATCGCCGATATTCTCAAGCTTTCATATATGTGGGATATATGGGCATTCCACCTAAAATATTCATCAAAAATGATTCCTAAGTAATTTATTTTATTTACTTGCTCAATAAGTGGGCAACTACATAATGATTCATAATTTGAAGCATCCTTTTTTCTGCAATTTATTTTATGAGTTTTGATAAAGAGGTTTTGATTAATACGAAATCCTGGTGAATGAATAATCATCAGTTTTGTTTTTTTCTCATTTAAATAGATTTTGTTATGATTTAACCATCTAATAATATTATTGTAATCTGTTTGAACCTCTGAAATGCTATTATTTAAATATTTCTGACTGTTTATTAAAATAATGTCGTCAGCATATAGATAAATAGCACTATTTAATTTTGTATTGAACAAATCATTTATGTATACTAAGAACAGTAAAGGACCTAAAATTGAGCCTTGGGGAATTCCATATCGTGTACATATAACAGACGTAAAAATTATTTAGTTAATAATAAAATGAAAGAAGAGCAAAGAGCAAAATTTACTGGCCTACTAAAATATCAGAGAATTTCGGTGTTATGTCAATGGGATTCTAATTTTGAAGCTCTATAACATCTAAAATATGCATTTAACGGAAAACTGAGACTGATGATAAATTAAATATCATAATCGAATCTATTTAAATCTCGATTTTCAACAACATTCGTTCGGTATGTAAGGAGTTATAGAAGCTAAAATATTTTACAAAAATAATGATTCATGAGAGTTGACCTCAGAAATTAATTAAAAGTTAAAAAGTATTGTTTTAAACTATTTAAAAAAATAAATATAAATTTTAGAAGTTTGCGTAGCGATTTTTTTTAATATTATACAATTATGAATGAAATTTTCAGACGTCCCGGGGCCGGGTGGTTAGCGCGCTTGACCATTAATCAAAAGCACCGGGTAAGGCATGACTGTTTTTACTGGTTAGGTCTCGCCATCCTCACAGACTTCTGTTATTCCGTATAGAGCTTCGAAATTAGATTGACATAACATGAAAAATTCTCTGTTATTTTAGAAGGACAGTAAATATATTATCTTACAAATGAAAATTTTTTTCTTTAGTTCTGTACTCAATTCTAAAACATTTACCCTCTCCAAATTTTCGGGGGCGGGGGTGGCTCAGTCGGTAGGCGCCAGGCTCGTAATCTGTAGTTGCCAGATTCGATTCCCAGCTGGGTCAGCGTTGAGATTTATCTCCGCAAAAATTCCCCGCCCTGCCTACGGTCAGTAGGGGACACCGATGGGTTTGGAAAGGCCACCCTCCGTCGGATGGGACGTTAAGCCGTGGCCCGTGTGCGGGATAGACATACCCTGTGCACGTTAAAGAACACGCTGGATGGCCTTGACGAGAGGCTACCATCTGTCTCCCAACAGCTGTTCCAGTGGGTCCCCTCCCCCAACCTTTTCTGAGCCTTCGCGGTCCATGTGACCTGGCCATTTAGCCCATGGTGTGCAAAAAAGTGCCGCTCAGAGGTAAAACAACCCAACAACCCAACCCAAATTTCGAACTATTGGTGACTAGAAACTTTTTCCAACATTTCAAATTGGATTGTTCCATGTATAGTCCACGTAATGCTAAATCATCCTGCGTATAAGTCTCCAACTTCGCAGGATGATCATTTACACTGAAGAGCAAAAGCATTATGACCAGAGCGTCTTTATGCAAATCGAAGCAACTGCAGTTAAACGACAGCGCGTGTGAAGGTCATGAAACGGTATAAATAACACCTGATACTGAGCTCTGTTAATCAGTGTTATTTTTGTTCTTCAGATGGGAAAGGCAGTGGATTTAAGTGAGTTGGACAAAGGCCAAATTGTAATGGACAAACGACTGGGTCAGAGGATTTCCGAGACCGCAAGGATTGTGGGGTGCTCACGGTCAGCCGTGGTTAGTACCTTCAAAAAGTGGTCTGAGGAGTGAAAGACCACGAACCGCCGGTAAGCTGTGGCCTGACCACGGCTCATCGATGGTAGTATTGAGCGAAGGCCATCCCGTATGGTACAGTCGCTCAAAAAAGTATCCGAACGCTATGGTTGATTACAGAAATAAGAAAAAAATATCTGGCAACGATTTTATTTAGAAATTAGTGATCTGGCAACCTTCGTGTCAGGTGACACGAAGGTTGGCAGATCACTAATTAATAAAAAAAAACGTTGCCAGATATTTTTTCTGATTTCTGTAATCAACCATAGCGTTCGGATACTTTTTTGAGCGACTGTACGAGCCAACAGAAGGGATACTGTGGCGCAATTCGCCCGTAATTTGAATGCTGGTGACGGGAATAATGTGTCACAACACACAGTATATCGAATCCTGATGAAAATGGAGCTGCGTAGCTGCAAGCCGCTCAAAGTTCACTGTCGAAAGCGGCTAAAATGGGCAAGTGACTATCAAAACTGGACCTTAAATCTTGAGTGATTGGAAGAAGTTCGTCTGGTCTGATGAATCTCGTTTCCTGTTGCAGCATGTAGATGGCCTGGTAAGTGTGTGTCGTTTACCTGGGGAAGTGTTGGCACCAGGGTGCACTGTGGGACGAAAACAAGCCAGAGGAGTGTAATGCTTTGGGCAATGTTCTTCTGGGAAACCCTGGATTCAGTCATTCAATGTGTAGGAAACTATGACGTCTACTATCTACCTAAATAACATTGCAGACCAGATACATCATTTCATGGCAACGGTATACACCTCTAGTAGTGCCTTCTTTCAGCAGGATAATTCGCCATGGCACACTGCCCGGATTGTTCGAGAATGGTTCACGGAACATGAGGAAGAATTCCAGGTGATGCCCTGGCCTCCAAATTTCTCAGACATCAATTAAGCATATGTGGTTTGTATTAGAGCAGCATATCCGATCTGCGGCGTCTCAACCACGTAACTTACAAAAGTTAAAGGATCTGCTGGTAACGTGTTGGTACCAGATACCACAAGACACCTTTGGAAATCTTGTAGCTTCCACGTCTCGCTGGGTAAGAGCTGATTTGTCGGCACGTGGAGGACCAATATTATATTTGGCCGGTGGTCATAATGTTTTGTCCCTTCGGTGTATGTATTGTATTATCGTTTTATGCTTGAGTAATTATGAGTTGGGTTGTTCTACCTCTGAGCGGCACTTTTTTGCACACCACTGGCTAAATAGCCAGGTCACATGGACCCCGAAGGCTCAGAGAAGGTTGGGGGAGGGGACCCACTGGAACAGCTGTTGGGAGACAGATGGAAGCCTCCCGTCAAGGCCATCCAGCGTGTTCTTTAACGTGCACAGGGTATGGCTCTCCCGCACACCGAGCCACGGCTTAACGTCCCATCCGACAGACGGCGGCTTTTTCAAGCCCATCGGTGTCCACTATTGACCGTGTGCAGGGCGGGGAATTTTGCGGAGATAAATTTCAACGCTGACCCAGCTAGGACTCGAACCTGGGAACTACAGATTACGAGCCTGGCGCGCTACCGACTGAGCCACCCCCGCCCCATGCGAGTAATGATGATGATGATGATCGAACGATGAAATTAATGTTTAGCAGCGAAGCGAAAACGTTATTAACTTAATAACTGAAAAGCTGAAATATTATTATTAACCAAAAAGGAAATTAATGTAGAGAAATAACAGTTCCTTAGTAAATAATGAAATTAAGCACGGAAGAGTCGAACCATCTAGCATCTAAGATATTTCGTAAGCATCTAGAATTAAAGTATCGAATTTCCTGCTACTTTGCTTAAAACCATTCAAATTTCATTACCATAGCAAACTTTTGAAACAACCAAATATTATATCCAAGTTTTGTTCTTTAGATATACACAGTTGTATCAGAATAATATGACCACTACCATACATATACCATGATAAGTGGTCATATTATTCTGATACGATTGTGTATACGAATATAACTATATAATGTAAAATGTATTGTAATTTGAGATAATACAGTCGCTCAAAAAAGTATCCGAACACTATGATTGATTAGAGAATTCATAAAAAAATATCTAGCAACGATTTTTTTTAGAAATTAGTGATCTGGCAACCTTCGTGTCACGTGACACGAAGGTTGCCAGATCACTAATTTCTAAAAGAATCGTTGCTAGCTATTTTTCCTGAATTCTGTAATCAACCATAGTGTTCGGATATTTTTTTGAGCGACTATACAGAACAAATGTTGTTTTATGTTGTTATACCTCCGAGCGGTACATTTTTGCACACAATGGGCTAAATGACCAGTTCACCTCGACCCCGAGGGTTCATGGAAGATGGGGAGAAGGGAACCCCCCTAGATAGCTGCTAGGAGACAGATGGAAGCCTACTAGTCAAGGCCATTCAACTTGTGCTTTAGTGTGCTCAAGGTATGGTGTTCTTCTATACACGGCGCCACGTTTTAACGTCTCATCCGACGGACGGCGGCCTTTTCATCTCTGTCCCCTATATCATCGACCGCAAAGTGGGGATTAAGCGGAAATAAATGTCAGAGGTCAGAGAGGTGAGACTGGAACTTTTGAATTGTAGATTACGAGCCTGTCACGCTAGCGGCTGAGCAATTCCGTCTCACAGCAAATCATGATTATAATTAGAGCTATTTTAGAATCAATGCTCAATGGAATCAGAGACCAGATAGAATTCAAAGTAATTTTTATTAGACACAATATTAAATCACAAAAGTACAAATAGAGATAATAATACAAAATGGTTTGCAAGACAATATAGAAATATCAGGAAAAAAAATTAAAAACAGCATTATATAACCAAATGTAAAAATAACAAAAAGTTATCTTTAAAGATAATAATCAAGTACAAAAATTTTCATCAATTTCATTTACTTGAAAATCACGAAGCAAATGTTAAAACTGACAAAAAAAACTAACACAATTTTATCTCACAATAGTATTTGTTTTATAAAAAACTAAATGTACAATAACACACAAACTTTATTGCAAAATATTTTCCTGTATCATAAACGTAACACTAAGCAAAAAAATAAACCTTCCAAATACCATCTTTCCACAGAGATCTGACCTGTCAGTATAATGCGCTATAGAGACAATAGAAACTTTACCAAATCTTTCCCCACTTTCAGTATTTCTGTGTTTTATGATAAATTCAGCCATAAATTGTTCCTTTACTGTCTCCATAGTTACTTTTTTACTCTTACCCGATTCAAACTTCGGTCAAGCAGTAGAGAAGAGCCCACCAGGAACAAATAAAGTGAAAGTTAGGAAGGAAAAAAAAACGCTGTGCTCAAGTGAAGTTTTTGGGCGAATTTTGTGTTGCCACAGAGCTTAACAGTGCACTTGTATTCAGCAACGTACTGTTGCCAGACATGGGACGTGATCCAACTTGTAAAATGCCTATCAAGTCTCTCCTAGCAACACAAGAAGCCAATAAGAACGACTCTTTAAAGCCTCCTTTCTGGGGTTTTTTGTGGTGACGTGGGGGAAATAACCATGGAACGTGGACTGCAAATTTCTGATATCATTTGTTTACTAGGATTAAATACCTACTTTTCACTTTTCATAGTATTCTTTTTTACTTATCTTAGACGAATGTTATTCTGCCTTAGAATAGTTCTCTTTTATATTTCAAGTAGAAAGAGCTCTTCGTATCATTCATATAAGTGCCAGCGGCCACTTTGTTAGGAAGAGACTCATGAGTAGTTTGTTTCCAACCCACGAATTCCCCCACGCACTGTGCTTTCTCCCCTATGACGTCACAAGCCCCGCCTAATTCCGGTCACGTGACCACGCCCCCTTCCGCCTTATTAATATTCAAGGGGGTGAGTTTTAAATGGGGGGGGAATTAGAGTTAAAATAGGGGTTTTTCTGAAAATAGTACTCCTCATAGTCACCAGATGGCGCCACGGGTTAAAAAAAAGGGGGGGAGGAAGGGGTTTTTTAATAAAGGGGAAGGTTAATAATTATGAATTATTAATTATGAATATTAATAAGGGGACGGAAAGGGACGTGGTCACGTGACCGGAAGTGGGCGGGCTTGTGACGTCATAGGGGGAAAGCACAGTGCGTGGGGAATTCGTGGGTTGGGAACAAACTACTCTCATGTTTTGTGAATAACAAGTCCGATTCAGAGTTAGGGAAATATAAACTTTTTTAATGGGAAAAAAATGTAACTGGAAGAAAATTTTCTCAATCAAACTGATCTATATTTTTGCCTTTTTTTTTTGGGGGGGGGGGCTAGAATTGACTCAATAGGCATCGCGCAAGGCTCGTAATCTGCACTTCACATATTTGATATTTACCTCCGGTAAACTGTCATCCTGCTTTCGGTTAGACAGAGGACACCGATGGGCTTTGGAAGGACACCGTCCGTAGGATGGGACGTTGGGTTATTTTACTTCTGAGAGGTAATACTTTTTTTTTGCACACAATGAGCTAAATGTCCAGGTCACAAGGATCTCGAGCGCCCAGAGAAGGTTGGGGGAGGGAATCCACTGGACAGCTGTTAAGAGACAGACCTCACGTCAAGGCCATCTAGTGTGTTCTTTAATATGCACAGAGTATTGCTCTCATGGACATGGGGCCATGGCTTAACGTCTCACCCGACGGACGGCGGCATTTCCAACCCCAACGGTGTCCTCCTATTGACCGAGGGCAGGGTGAGGAGTTTGCGGAAATAAATATCAAGGCTAGCGCACAAGTGAGACTCCAACCTGGCAACTATAGATTACGAGCCTGGCACGCTACCGACTTAGCCATCCCTGCTCCAAGGATTTGGGGAGGCGGAGGGGGGGGGGGGTTAGAGACTAGTTACTGAAGAGGAATAGGCCAGAATGCCATTCCAGTATATTTTATTTTACTTAAAAAAATTGCTTGCTTATATATATATATTCCAGTCCGTTTCAGACGTTTTAGAATATTATCGACTACGTTCCGATTATTAAAATTATCCAGTAGATTTCCCCACCTGTATTCAAACTTGTGTAGAGTCGCTCAAAAAAGTATCCGAAAGCTATGGTTGATTACAGAATTCAGAAAAAAAATATCTGGCAACGATTTGTTTTAGAAATCAGTGGTAACCTTCGTGTCACATGACAACACGAAGGTTGCCAGATCACTAATTTCTAAAAAATCGTTCCCAGATATTTTTTCTGAATTCTGTAATCAACCATAGTGTTCGGATACTTTTTTGAGCGACTGTAGGTGGTCATATTATTTTGATACTAGATCGTGTGGGCTCACTCACAGAAATATTGAGCGTGTGCAGTTACCGTTCACAGCAAACTGGAGCGTGTGTAACTGCACACGCTCCAGTTTGCTGTGAACGGTAACTGGAGCGTGTGCAGTTGCTGTACACGCTCCAGATATTTTTCCTGAATTCTGTAATCAAGTGACACGAAGGTTGCCAGATCACTAATTTCTAAAAAATCGTTCCCAGATATTTTTTCTGAATTCTGTAATCAACCATACTGTTCGGATATTTTTTTGAGCGACTGTAGGTGGTCATATTATTTTGATACTAGATCGTGTGGGCTCACTTACGGAAATATTGAGCGTGTGCAAACTGGAGCGCGTGCAGTAACTGCACGCGCTCCAGTTTGCTGTGAACGGTAACTGGAGCGTGTAAAGTAACTGCGCACGCTCCAGTTTGCTGTGAACGGTAACTGGAGCGTGTAAAGTAACTGCACACGCTCCAGTTTGCTGTGAACGGTAACTGGAGCGTGTAAAGTAACTGCACATGCTCCAGTTTGCTGTGAACGGTAACTGGAGCGTGTAAAGTAACTGCACGCGCTCCAGTTTGCTGTGAACGGTAACTGGAGCGTGTAAAGTAACTGCACACGCTCCAGTTTGCTGTGAACGGTAACTGGAGCGTGTAAAGTAACTGCACACGCTCCAGTTTGCTGTGAACGGTAACTGGAGCGTGTAAAGTAACTGCACATGCTCCAGTTTGCTGTGAACGGTAACTGGAGCGTGTAAAGTAACTGCACGCGCTCCAGTTTGCTGTGAACGGTAACTGGAGCGTGTAAAGTAACTGCGCACGCTCCAGTTTGCTGTGAACGGTAACTGGAGCGTGTAAAGTAACTGCACACGCTCCAGTTTGCTGTGAACGGTAACTGGAGCGTGTAAAGTAACTGCACACGCTCCAGTTTGCTGTGAACGGTAACTGGAGCGTGTAAAGTAACTGCGCACGCTCCAGTTTGCTGTGAACGGTAACTGGAGCGTGTAAAGTAACTGCACACGCTCCAGTTTGCTGTGAACGGTAACTGGAGCGTGTAAAGTAACTGCACATGCTCCAGTTTGCTGTGAACGGTAACTGGAGCGTGTAAAGTAACTGCACGCGCTCCAGTTTGCTGTGAACGGTAACTGGAGCGTGTAAAGTAATTGCACACGCTCCAGTTTGCTGTGAACGGTAACTGGAGCGTGTAAAGTAACTGCACACGCTCCAGTTTGCTGTGAACGGTAACTGGAGCGTGTAAAGTAACTGCACACGCTCCAGTTTGCTGTGAACGGTAACTGGAGCGTGTACAGTTGCTGTACCATGCTCCAGATATTTTTCCTGAATTCTGTAATCACGTGATACGAAGGTTGCCAGATCACTAATCTCTAAAAAAAATCGTTGAAGATATGTTTTCTAAATTCTGTAATCAACCATAAAGTTCGGATATTTTTTGAGTGACTGTACCTTTTTTGTTTCGATTATTAACATCTAATATTCTAACATTTTTTTAAACATTTTCTTCGTTTGTCGATATTTAACATACCGAAACCAATCTCCATAAGAGTTAGAGCGCTCATTACCAGTTCTAGATACGAACTCGAATTTTTAAAATAGTACCAAAAATACCGAGTCCCTTTAAAATAAAGACGAAAATGCATTCAATCATAAACGTTGGCCTTTCATCTTCTAAGATAAAAAAAAAAATCCCCAAGAGTAACTTATTAACGTTTCGAAGTGTCTCCCACTTTCGTCAGACAAAAATATATCTTCCACCGTTTCGAAAATCTTCCCTATTCATTGAGCACAACGACTTCTTTTGCGGAGATATAAGTGGCTTCAACTGCCGACTCGCTTCTAAACTCCACCCAAAGATTCTAGAAGAATAATACGCTTCGCTATATGCAAGCTAAGCAGAGAGAGAGAGAGTATTTATTGAGGCTGACTTCATCACTCCAACTTTCCTTCAGTTTATGCCCCTTTCCCCCATTTCTTTCCCACCCCTGCAACCGAATCTACTCTCAACCGTAGAGCATTAACTTCCTTCCCCTCCCCCCCCCAACGCACCCTCATTGCAGATCGATGGAGGCCTTAACCCTCCACCATCCTCTCCACATCCTCCTCTTGCTCTTCTTCTGTCTCCATCATCAACATTGCCAAAGTGACAGAGCAAGACAAAATGGCGAGCACATATCAAAAGAGAGCTCTTTGCCCGATAGAAGCGGGGTCGGGAGGAGGAGGGGAAGTAAGAGGAAAATCCCCCCCCCCTCCCTCGTAATCCTCCTCCCTTCTTCCACTCTTCTATTGCATCCACGAATCGATTCTGTCATGATCTTTCTTTTTTGTGCATTATTTGCATTGGTGATCGACTAAGAGTTACTCTTTAGTGATGTTGCTCATGAGAGAGGAAATCCATACTAATTTTCAACGTATTTTGTCAGCAGAGCTTATCCTTTCGTGCCCTTAAATAGGCATGACGAAAGTTTTAACACTGTGAGATGTCGATTATGGAAAGCTGTGTTCATGATTTGTAAATACAGTCAGACATGTGGTAAATGACACACAAAAGACAGATTTCAGTTGTTGTTATTAAAAACACTCGGTATCTCAGCCCTTTTTTAATCGTATCAACCTCAAATTTTGCTCATAGACTCTCATTATAGACAAACGTATAAATCCTTTCACAATATAAAATCTTATTCCATGACTTATTCTTTTTTCATACACAGCTGGAAGGCTTAAAACACAATGAGAATCAACTGATACTTATGAATGCTCACAGAATATTCGGCAATTAGACGTGATAATAACCTGATATTTTAGATTTAAAAAATGAGGTCTGATAGAAGCCTGTCGGTTTATATGCCATAGTAGAAGGCCTGAGAGGTTTGCAGGACCTCAGCAGAAAAACAACACAAACATCATGCCTTACCCGGGGCTCGAACCCAGGTCTCTTAGATTAGTAGACAAGCGCGCTAATCACTCGGCCACGGGACGGCTATTTTAGATTTAGATTGCATTTTTGGAGTTAAGTTTATAAAAACACACAAAAAGCATTTAAATTTATTCTCTTAAATATTGACTGCAAATTTCAACAAACCAAATAGTTCCTAGCACGTTGAACCGGGCGTAATATAGTGGTGATAATAGCCCATTGCAAATAGCCCGTGGTTGGGTTGTTTTACCTCTGAGCGGCACTTTTTTGCACACCATGGGCTAAATGGCCAGGTCACATGAACCCCAAAGGCTCAGAGAAGGTTGGGGGAGGGGACCCACTGGAACAGCTGTTGGGTGACAGATGTTAACCTCCCGTCAAGGCCTTCCAGCGTGTTCTTTAACGTGCACAGGGTATGGCTCTCCCACACACGGGGCCACGGCTTAACGTCCCATCCGACGGACGGCGGCTTTTCCAAGCCCATCGGTGTCCCCTACTGACCGTGGGCAGGGCAGGGAAGCCCGTGGTAATACCGTAATAGTGGTAGTATTAGTTCTTGATAACAAATATGCAGATTACAAAATTGTTAAAAAGAATTTTGATAATTTCAGAAGATATATACCATAATACTCGTCGAGAGTAACCCTCGCTTTGGAAAAACAGCAAAAATGTAATTACAAAATTACATTTCGCAATTATAGTAAAAAAAAAAACATTAGTAAATCTTCCAATACTATCGAAAATAAATGCAATACCAATTTTGGTTTCGAAAACAAAGGTTCGATGTTAAACTAATAATAATAGTATAATACTTTATTATTTATCACGAATAGAAGAATTCAGGAACAAAGCAATAACAACGTAAAACGTTATTAAAATAAAAAATTATTTCTTTTTTCGTCCTTTTACAAGAACAGACATTCTTATACCTTTCAACTTATTTCTAAAAGCTGAGGTTTCCTTCACGTCTCTTAGATTTTCGTCACAGAAGAAAGCTTTTGCATCGAGAATTATTTCAAGACGGAAAAGAATGACATATTTTCATAAATTCGCTTCATAATTAGATTTCATTTTCGACTCATTTCGCTACTGAAAATTCTTTCTCAATACACTAAGATGTCGATTAGCGGAAAACATGTAAGTAGTCAGTGGTGTGGCTACAATAGCCCACAGAGGATTGATTTGAGTTGTTTTACCTCTGAGCGGCACTTTTTTACACACAATGGGCTAAATGGCCAGGTTACAAGGACCCCGAGGGCTCAGAGAAGGTTGGGGGGAGGAGACCCACTGGAACAGCTGTTGGGAGACAGATGGTAGCCTCCCGTCAAGGCCATCCAGCGTGTTCTTTAACGTTGGGTTGTTTTACCTCTGAGCGGCACTTTTTTTACACACAATGGGCTAAATGGCCAGGTTACAAGGACCCCGAGGGCTCAGAGAAGGTTGGGGGGAGGAGACCCACTGGAACAGCTGTTGGGAGACAGATGGTAGCCTCCCGTCAAGGCCATCCAGCGTGTTCTTTAACGTTGGGTTGTTTTACCTCTGAGCGGCACTTTTTTACACACAATGGGCTAAATGGCCAGGTTACAAGGACCCCGAGGGCTCAGAGAAGGTTGGGGGGAGGAGACCCACTGGAACAGCTGTTGGGAGACAGATGGTAGCCTCCCGTCAAGGCCATCCAGCGTGTTCTTTAACGTTGGGTTGTTTTACCTCTGAGCGGCACTTTTTTTACACACAATGGGCTAAATGGCCAGGTTACAAGGACCCCGAGGGCTCAGAGAAGGTTGGGGGAGGAGACCCACTGGAACAGCTGTTGGGAGACAGATGGTAGCCTCCCGTCAAGGCCATCCAGCGTGTTCTTTAACGTTGGGTTGTTTTACCTCTGAGCGGCACTTTTTTACACACAATGGGCTAAATGGCCAGGTTACAAGGACCCCGAGGGCTCAGAGAAGGTTGGGGGGAGGAGACCCACTGGAACAGCTGTTGGGAGACAGATGGTAGCCTCCCGTCAAGGCCATCCAGCGTGTTCTTTAACGTTGGGTTGTTTTACCTCTGAGCGGCACTTTTTTACACATAATGGGCTAAATGGCCAGGTTACAAGGACCCCGAGGGCTCAGAGAAGGTTGGGGGGAGGAGACCCACTGGAACAGCTGTTGGGAGACAGATGGTAGCCTCCCGTCAAGGCCATCCAGCGTGTTCTTTAACGTTGGGATGTTTTACCTCTGAGCGGCACTTTTTTACACACAATGGGCTAAATGGCCAGGTTACAAGGACCCCGAGGGCTCAGAGAAGGTTGGGGGAGGAGACCCACTGGAACAGCTGTTGGGAGGCAGATGGTAGCCTCCCGTCAAGGCCATCCAGCGTGTTCTTTAACGTGCACAGGGTATGGCTCTCCCGCACACGGGGCCACGGCTTAACGTCCCATCCGACGGACGGCGGCCTTTCCAAGCCCATCGGTGTCCCCTACTGACCGTGGGCAGGGCGGGGAATTTTGTGGAGATAAGTCTAAACGCTGACCCAGCTGGGACTCGAACCTGGGCACACTGAGGACACGGTGGGCCAATGCACAAGCACTAAAACGTCCTTCAACCAAAGGGAGACTACCTTTTAAACCTTTTTCTAAAAATAATTGGACAATCGCGTTTACTTTGTTGTCTGTCTATTCGTCTTCATATATCCTTTTTTTGTTTTAAGATATAAATGGATAAATTGGTGTTATGGTTAGAAAGTTAATCACTATCCGAACAGTTTAGCATCGTTTTAGAGATTCAAAAGAGTATTTTTGATTGGTAGAGATGTTGGTGACTTGTTGTATAGTAGGCGAAGTAAGTCCTTTCCTGTTTCACGGATCAATCAAGAATACTTTGTCCACCCCGTGTAACAGGAAAAGACTTACTACGCCTACTATACAATAAGTGACCAATATCTCTACCATCCGGGGCGGGGGTGGCTCAGTCGGTAGCGCGCCAGGCTCGTAATCTATAGTTCCCAGGTTCGAGTCCCAGCTGGGTCAGCGTTGAGATTTATCTCCGCAAAATTCCCCGCCCTGCCCACGGTCAGTAGGGGACACCGATGGGCTTGGAAAGGCCGCCGTCCGTCTAATAGGACGTTAAGCTGTGGCCCCGTGTGCGGGAGAGCCATACCCTGTGCACGTTAAAGAACACGCTGGATGGCCTTGACCGGAGACTACCATCTGTCTCCCAACTGTTGTTCCAGTGGGTCCCCTCCCCCAACCTTCTCTGAGTCTTCGGGGTCCATGTGACCTGGCCATTTAGCCCATGGTGTGCAAAAAAGTGCCGCTCAGAGGTAAAACAACCCAACTCGTTGTTATTGGACGAAGAAAATTTTTTTTTATGACAACTAATAGCTGGGCTGTTTGATTTTACAGCTTCCATAACCTCCTTAATGCTAAATGATTGTTGTTAGAAAATAAAGAGTTCAGATACATCTCATTGAAATATTCAAATTATCAGCTGTGGGATTTTTCATAAGAAACTTATTTTAGAAGTTGTAGTTCTTTAAAGTTATTGACGAAATAATATGGAGTCGTTCCTTCACATTTTTACCTACGAAGGAATCGGACAGTAATAGTTTAAAATATTTTATCGTAAGAGTTAACTAAAACGTTGAAAAAAAAGTATCAGCTTTTATGTTAAAATTCAAAATGATTAAGCGCATTTTCTAGCACTTTCAGTAACCATGGCTTCAGTTTTAAAGAGCAAGCTAGGCCAGTGGTTCTCAACCTTTTATGCTTCACGTACCCCCTGGAAATGTGTATGAAACTGGCGTACCCCTTATATAGATAGTCCCGTGGCCGAGTGGTTAGCACGCTTGGCTATTGATCTAAGGGACCGGGTTCGAGCCCCGGGTAAGGCATGGATGTGTGTGTCGTTTTTCTGCTGAGGGTCCTGCCATCCTCTCAGACCTTCTACTATGGCATATAAACTGTCAGACCTCTGTGGCAAGCAGCTGCTTGAGGGGGTAATTTTTTTATTATAGTATAACAATGGGAATAAAATAATATATATATATATTATACACACATGTTAAGTTTTGCTAAGGTAGAGTCGCAAGTCATCTTCAACATCCAGCCTGTTCCTATATTTATTTTTTAAAGCAGTTAAAGATGAAAAACCAGTTTCACATAACTAAGTTGTTGTGAGAGGTAACAAATATTTGACTGCAATTCTTGACAAAGTCGGATATTCCTTCTCCACTCCAATAAAAAACTAATCAATGGCTTTTCGGAATGAATACTTTTTAAACTATTGTCACAAGATATCTCAATCAACTCTTCTTTATTGGACAATGGAAGATCGAGCGCTTTTGAGCTCTCACGGCGTATCTAAAAAATTTTACCGCGTACCCCACGTTTAGAACCCCTAGACTATTAAAAAAAATAAATGTTTTGGCCACATGCATATCTATCGATGTAAAAGGCTACTTGATTAGGTATAATTCAATGATGCTACGTCAACAGTAATGCAATTAGAGAACTTAACAACTTCTTAAACTTTTCATGAAAAAAAAAAATGTGATGGTCTCAATTAAATCTATTTTAATCTCGATTTTTCAGCAATGTGCTTTCAGTAAGCCGTCCCATGGCCGAGTGGTTAGCGCGCTTGGCTACTGATCTAAGGAACCTGAGTTCGAGCCCCGGGTAAGGCATGGATGTATGTGTCGTTTTTCTGCTGAGGTCCTGCCATCCTCTCAGACCTTCTACTGTGGCATATAAACTGACAGGCTCCTGTCAGACCTCTGTGGCAAGCAGCTGCTTGAGGGGGTATTTATTTTGCCGTCGCATGGCCGAGTGGTTAGCGCGCTTGGCTACTGATCTACGGGACCTGGGTTCGAGCCCGGGTTAAGGCATGGATGTATGTGTCGTTTTCTGCTGAGGTCCTGCCATCCTCACAGACCTTCTACTATGGCATATAAACTGACAGGCTCCTGTCAGACCTCTGTGGCAAGCAGCTGCTTGAGGGGGTATTTATTTTGCAGTCCCATGGCCGAGTGGTTAGCGCGCTTGGCTACTGATCTACGGGACCTGGGTTCGAGCCCCGGGTAAGGCATGGATGTGTGTGTTGTTTTTCTGCTGAGGTCCTGCCATCCTCACAGACCTTCTACTATGGCATATAAACTGACAGGCTCCTGTCAGACCTCTGTGGCAAGCAGCTGCTTGAGGGGGTATTTATTTTGCAGTCCCATGGCCGAGTGGTTAGCGCGCTTGGCTACTGATCTAAGGGACCTGGGTTCGAGCCCCGGTTAAGGCATGGATGTATGTGTCGTTATTCTGCTGAGGTCCTGCCATCCTCTCAGACCTTCTACTGTAGCATATAAACTGACAGGCTCCTGTCAGACCTCTGTGGCAAGCAGCTGCTTGAGGGGGTATTTATTTTTATTTTATGCGTTCAGTATTTAAAGAGTTACGGAAACTGAAACATTTAGCAAGTGAGCTCGTTCGGTAAAAACAAACATTCAAATTTGGCGAAAATTAATTTATTTATTACACGAACTGCTAAAAATAATCTTACATGTGTTAATAAAGTTAGGATAAACGTTATTGCTTTCGTTTTAACTAGTTTTTTATTAACTTTTCAGGAAAATTATTCAAACTGGATATTATTTGCTGTTAAATATTAGAATTTCCGTATCGCTAAATACCGTATTAATAACATTTGAAAATCTGCATTGAAATAAGTTTGATTGAGCACCTTAAACAATCTTGAGTCACATTTCTCCATAAAAATAAAATCTTATTAAAAAAAAGTTGCTGAATTCTCTATATTAAAAGCTTAACTAAAACATAGTAAATAAAGTATCGACTTATATATTAAACTTCGCTGCAATGCCTAGGCATATTTTTTAACGCTTTACGGTAACAATTATTTCAGTTTCCTCCAATTCGGAATGACTTTTAAAATTCAAACTAAGCTGTCAAAATAAGTGTTTGGGCTGCATACATATCCATCTCTGCATACATTCCATATTCGCCTAAGTGATTTTCGTTTTTCACCCGATCTGCCTATCAGGAAAAAGCAAATTTTCTCTCCCTATTCCCGGGCGGCCATCCATAAAAAAGCAATGAATACAGTTTCATCTTCATTTTAATCTTGAAAGAGCACCAAGATTTTCTCCTCGTCCCGGTCTTCCGATGCGATGCGCAAGCCACGTCACATTTGCATGTAATGCGTCTCAAGTCTCACGTTACCCCAAAACGGATTCTCAGGGATGAAATGCTCCCGTATTCTAAAACAATCAATCACGTTTTATCTAATTCTCTGGCAAACTCGCTGCGTTAAACTTAAATGATCCTTGAACTTGGCCAAGGGATGAAACGAGAAGAAGAGCAAATATTTAACAGCAAGGTAGGAAAGCCTTTTTTTTTTTTCGTTTCCAGTTGCCTCTTTCTTCCCTTATTTTTAACTCCTTGGTAATATTTTTTCTGCTCATCTTTCTCTAAACATCTTTCTTTTTTGCTGTCTGTCTGGTGACTCATGTTGGATCCAGACCGGAGAAATTCAACCAGTGGTCTGAAGGAAATTAGTTGGGTTGTTTTACCTCTGAGAGTCACTTTTCTTTTTGCATTTAGTGGGCTAAATTCCAGGTCACAAAGACCCGAGGGTTCAGAGACGTTTAGGTGAAGTGGACCCACTGGTTAGCTTTGGAGACAGATGACAGCTTCCTGTCAAGCTCACGGTCAGTAGGGGACACCGATGGGCTGGAAAGATCGCCGTCCGTCGGATGAGACGTAAAGCCGTGGCCCGTATGTGGGAGAGTCATACCCTGTGCTCGTTAAAGAACACGCTGGATGGCCTTGACGGGAAACTACATCTGTCGTCCAACAGCTGTTCCAGTGGGTCTCCTCCCCCAACCATCTCTGAGACTTCGGGGTCCATGTGACCTGGCCATTTAGCCCATGGTGTGCAAAATAGTGCAGCTCAGAGGTAAAACAACACAACGTTAAAGAACACGCTGGATGGCCTTGACGGGAGACTACCATCTGTCGTCCAACAGCTGTTCCAGTGGGTCTCCTCCCCCAATCATCTCTGAGACTTCGGGGTCCATGTGACCTGGCCATTTAGCCCATGGTGTGCAAAAAAGTGCCATTCAGAGGTAAAACAACCCAACCTGCGAAGGTCATCCAGTGCGTCCTTTAAAGTGCACAGGATATGGCTCTCCTGCGCACGGGACCACAGCTTAACGTCCCTCCGATGGACGACAGCCTTTACCACGCCCGTCGTTCTCTCCTACTGACCGAGGCCAGGGTAGGGATCTCCAGCAGAGAGAGATCTCCAAATTGGCACAGGTGGGACTCCAATCTGGGAACTGCAGATTATGAGTGTGGTGCGCTACAGACTGAGGCTTCCCCTCCCCAGAGACACTAGTTTGCCACGAGCAATTCGCACCTATCAGCGAAATATTTTAGGTTTTCCACAAAAAGTTAGCCGGGGGTTTGCTCAGTTGGTAGCGCGCCATGCTAGTAATCTGCAGTTCCCAGGTTCGAGTCCCAGCTGGGTCAGCTTTGAGATTTATCTCCGCAAAATTCCTCGCCCTGTCCACGGTCAGTAGGGGACACCGATGGGCTTGGAAAGGCCGCCGTCCGTGAGGATGGCACGTTAAGCCGTGGCCCCGTGTGCGGGATTTGGTTTGGGTTGTTTTACCTCTGAGCTGCACTTTTTTGCACACCATGGGCTAGATGACCAGGTCACATGGACCCCGAAGGCTCAGAGAAGGTTGGGGGAGGGGACCCACTGGAACAGCTGTTGGGAGACAGATGGTAGCCTCCCGTCAAGGCCATCCAGCGTGTTCTTTAACGTGCACAGGGTATGGCTCTCCCACACACGGGGCCACGGCTTAACGTCCCATCCGACGGACGGCGGCCTTTCCAAGCCCATCGGTGTCCCCTACTGACCGTGGACAGGGCGGGGGGAATTTTTGCGGAGATAAATCTCAACGCTGACCCAGCTGGGACTGGAACCTGGGAACTACAGATTACGAGCCTTGCGCGCTACCGACTGAGCCCCCCCCCCCTCCCCCCTGTGCGGGAGAGCCATACTCTGTGCACGTTAAAGAACACGCTGTATGACCTTGATGGGAGGTTACCATCTGTCTCCCAACAGCTGTTCCAGTGGGTCCCCTCCCCCAACCTTCTCTGAGCCTTCGGGGTCCATGTGACCGGGTCACTTAGCCCATGGTGTACAAAAGAGTGCCGCTCAGAGGTAAAACAACCCAACCCACAAAAAGTTTTAAATTTCGTGCTGGTTTCGTTTTACATACACTGTCCAACTGAAATCTATTACTACTAACTTCGAAGCTGTAAAATGATTGAGAAAATAAAAAATGAAGAAGCTGCTAAGTAAAGAAGCTGCATTTAGCGAAAAAATGTAACTAAAGATAATTTAAAGATCATAATCAAATCTATTTAAATCTCGATTTGCAAGAGTATTCGTTCTGTATTTAAAGAGTTATGGACTTGGAATGTTTAGAAATAAATTCTTGGTTTATAAAAATCCTTCATGACTGTCTAATATTGAAATAATCTTTACGCAAAACTTCTCAATGTATATTTTAATTAATGGAAAAGTTTGAAACAATACGTATTAAGTTTCAATTATTGATTGTATCTCAAAACACTGGTTAGTAATAACTTCTGTAGTTACATCCCATGTCGTTGTTGGGTTGTTTTACCTTTGAGCGGCACTTTTTTGCCCACCATGGGCTAAATGGCCGGGTCACATGGACCCCGAAGGCTCAGAGAAGCTTGGGGCAGGAGACCCACTGGAACAGCTGTTGGGAGACAGATGGTAGCCTCCTGTCAAGACCACCCAGCCTGTTCTTTAACGTGAACAGGGTATGGCTCTACCGCACACGGGACCAAGGCTTAACGTCCCATCCGACGGACGCGGCCTTTCCAAGCCCATCGGTGTTCCCTACTGACCGTGGGCAGGGCGGGGAAATTTTGCGGAGATAAATCTCAACGCTGACCCGGCTGGGACTCGAACCTGGGAACTACAGATTACGAGCCTGGCGCGCTACCGACTTGAGCCACCCCCGCCCCTTCCCATGTCGTGTTTCAGGTGTAAGGAAAAAAATCAATATGAAATGCATTACACTTAAAAAATTCACCTGGAAAAGATAAAAAAAATATAGTTTTGTATCAGTGCCATACTTTTAGATATCAAAGTTATTCTAACCTTTTCTTTCTGAAGCAAAGTTATGCTTTGCTCTTCTCCATCTTCATCCGCTCTGTATCTTCTCCATCTCACATCTCAGCATCAGTCTTTCTCTCATCAGGATATCTTTCTTCCTTCTTCCTTTTACTCCATCCAAAAGATGCATAACTAAAGAGAGGAAAGAAGATCTACGGAGTGGAGAATAAGAAGAGAAGAAGATAAAAAATGAAGCTGGAATCGCAACTGAAAATATAGTCAACTGCAAAACATCCTGGGGCTAAGGAGCGACCAACAAACAATTCTCCAGACTCCCGGGTATCGCTCTGATGGGCGGAGGGATTGTTTTTAAATCTCATTTAAGCATGAAACTTTACGAACTCGCACTGCACTTTTGCGCTCTTTTCTTTGCTCTACTTTGGACCTTCACTTACAAAGTACTTCTTGACTTGGTGGAAGAGAGACAGAGGAAGAGCCAGTTGCCATGGAAGTATCGAGTTCTTTTACGATGACGAGGGCAAAGGAAATATATCCCCTATGTCCGCGTGTGTGTAGACCAGGATGCCTTTTCTGTTGTTGTTTCTTGCTCGTGGTTAGGGATTTCAAGTGTTGAAATTTTCTCCGTTTGTCCGAGTCATCCATTCGGTTACTTAAACAAGGATAAGTCGATGAGATTTGGGTTGGGTTATTTTACCTCTGAGTGGCACTTTTTTGCACACCATGGGCTAAATGGACAGGTCACATGGACCCCGAAGGCTCAGAGAAGGTTGGGGGAGGGGACCGACTGGAACAGCTGTTGGGAGACAGATGGTAGCCTCCCGTCAAGGCCATCCAGAGTGTTCTTTAACGTGCACAGGGTATGGCTCTCCCGCACACGGGGCCAAGGCTTAACGTCCCATCCGACGGACGGCGGCCTTTCCATCGGTGTCCCCTACTGACCGTGGGCAGGGCGGGGAATTTTGCGGAGATAAATCTCAACGCTGACCCAGCTGGGACTCGAACCTGGGAACTACAGATTACGAGTCAGGCGCGCTACCGACTGAGCCACCCCCGCCCCGGTGAGATTTGGAAAGGAATCTGTTCGTCACTAGGAAGATTAAGTCGTCGTTCATTGTGTCTCTGCAAATAAAAGAACTACATTTTGGGTGTGACACTACTGCAACTTGCTTGACGGGGGGGGGGGGGTCGTTATTTACGGGACTATGGTTGGAACAGTTGGTACCGCGAGAAGTTTGTAATCTCACCAAAGACAGAATTGAAGTCCCCGAATCTCCATTCTGTCCTTGGTGAGGAAGAGGACTTCCATGAGCTTGGAAAGGCCGCCATGTGATGGAACTTTGAGACGTGGTCTTGTGTATAGGAGGTGGGGGCGGGGGTGGCTCAGTCGGTAGCGCGCCAGTAATCTGTAGTTCCCAGGTTCGAGTCCCAGCTGGGTCAGCGTTGAGATTTATCTCCGCAAAATTCCCCGCCCTGCCCACGGTCAGTAGGGGACACCGATGGGCTTGGAAAGGCCGCCGTCCGTCGGATGGGAGGTTAAGCCGTGGCGCCGTGTGCGGGAGAGCCATACCCTGTGCACGTTAAAGAACACGCTGGATGGCCTTGACGGGAGGCTACCATCTGTCTCCCAACAGCTGTTCCAGTGGGTCCCCTCCCCCAACCTTCTCTGAGCCTTCGGGGTCCATGTGACCTGGCCATTTAGCCCATGGTGTGCAAAAAATTGCCGTTCAGAGATAAAACAACCCAACCTTGAATATGTTACTCGTAATTCGCCTCTAGATATCCGTATTATTAACTAATTTTTGTCACAACCTTCGAGATTTCTGCTGGTTGATAAAGAAACTGGATTTGAACTTCAGATAAGGCAAGATTCAATACAGTGTTCTAAAGATAAACGCACTGGAAAGCTGTTAAATAAGAAGAACACACAACACTCAACTCTTTAAAAACTGAATTAACATTGCTGAAAATCAAGATTTGATGGCGCTCATTTAATTTTTTTTTTCTAGAGCCGCATTTTTTCCCCTTTTAAAGCTTATTTAATACCATTAGCTATTTTTTTTTGGTTATAACAAGCCTACCTTTTTAGGAATTTCAATTTCAAACTGGTCACTGCAACCTGAACGACAACCAAAAAACACCAAAAATTGGAAGCGTCTGTCAAGATTTCCCCACGAGTTACGGCTGCCACAGAGAGAAATCTTTTATTAATATAGATTTAGGGAGCGTTCGATTTGGCCTACCACTGACATAACACGGATATTCTTTCATTTCCTGTATAAGTGGGGCGGGGGTGGCTTAGTCGGTAGCGCGCCAGGCTCGTAACTCTGCAGTTCCCAGGTTCGAGTCCCAGCTGGGTCAGCGTTGAGATTTATCTCCGCAAAGTTCCCCGCCCTGCCTGCGGTCAGTAGGGGACATCGATAGGCTTGAAAAGGCCGCCGTCCGTCGGATGGGACGTTAAGCCGTGGCACCGTGTGCGGGAGAGCCATACCCTGTGCACGTTAAAGAACACCCTGGATGGCCTTGACGGGAGGCTACCATCTGTCTCCCAACAACTGTTCCAGTGGGTCCTCTCCCCCAACCTTCTCTGAGCCTTCGGGGTCCATGTGACCCGGCCATTTAGCCCATGGTGTGCAAAAAAGTGCCGCTCAGAGGTAAAACAACCCAACCCTGTATAAGTAGTGCATCCCTATGATTAGGAGTCCCTGGATGCGAAATCAAAACGCAAAATCTTTTCAGTATCTTCAATCAAATAATTTCAGACTTCATATTTGATTCAATCACATTTTCATAAATAACCTAATGATCTTTCGATATTTTTGCTTTCATCCTCTGGCTCATAATATCACTGATACAAAATTTATCAACGTATCTTGGAAATGATGAGTTACATAAAAATAAATGAGCGTATCCTCGCTTTCAAGTTCCAAGAGTTCTTCGCCACCCAATTTTGGGTTTTATTACAGCTATGCACTCTATTCAACCACGCATCCTCTTCCAGTTTGGATCCTCCCATACACGCACAACGCTTAAGGGTACGCCAAAAAAAAAAGAAAAAAAAAATATCTCCATTGAACAGAAAGGGTTTGAGCTATCTTCCTTAATGGCGTTGAGTCTTTTAGAGTTTCATCCCAAAAAGAAAAAAGTGGTTTCAGCACTGACATTTCAAAAGGAGGGAAAACTCTGAAAAAGAGAGTGTGAAATTGAACCCGGCGTTGGATATTTCTTGATATATCCATCAGTGCATTAGTGAAGAGTCGCCGATTGGTGAAACATAAGTACATTATATGATTGTGGTGCAATGGCCCATGCCTACCATTAGGTTTCCCCTATACGAGGAGCGTTCGTGCTTTTGCTCAGGAGTAGCGGTGGTCGATACAGTCGCCATTAGAGTGAGGGGAGACTAAGGCACATTGAATTAGTTCCTCCTAGCAAAAGAACTATAACAAGGAGATTATAGGAAACTGTTGTTCTCGCTAGTTGTAAACCTTGATGGCTGAATCCCATGCTTAATTAAG
This sequence comes from Ryuthela nishihirai, assembly GCA_038380435.1. Taxonomy (NCBI): domain Eukaryota; kingdom Metazoa; phylum Arthropoda; class Arachnida; order Araneae; family Heptathelidae; genus Ryuthela; species Ryuthela nishihirai. The sequence goes on from JAWZYU010000028.1 coordinate 44,908,524, forward strand.
TCTTGCCGAGTAAAAGTACGAAACAAGAGAGCATGATTGTTAGTGCTTGGGACAAAGAAAAGATTGGAAGGAACTTCTAAACAAGACAATACTGGAAAAGAAAAAAAAAATGTTTGATAATTCTTTAACACCAAAGAAGATTAAAGATTGTACTTGGGGTGTTTATGACTTTTTTTTGTCTCTATTTTTGTTTGTTTGTTGCAAGTTATTCAATCAAGTTGATCAAATTGGGAGTGATTATTGATACAGGAGTGATCACCTAGGTGTGATTATTGATAAAAGCCTTTCGTGGAAGTATCACACTGATTATACTGTGGATAAGATAAAACCGTTCATAGCAAAATTTTATACACTAAGATTCTTACTCGATAAAACAAGTTTAAAAATGTTGTATTCTGCTTGTGTATATAGTCAACTACAATATGCAATAAAAGCCTGGGGAGGAGCTGCAAAAACAAATTTAAACAGACTGTTGATTCTGCAAAAATTTATAGTTAGAATCATTGACCATAAAGGTCGCTTCTCTGAATCTCGTCCTATATTTAAGAAATTGGGGTTACTGACTCTGTCTCAAATTTACATTTTAAAAGTTATTGAATATGCCCATTTCAATTTACATCTATTTCAGGTTCGACAGACATATATACCACTTAGAGACTCATCATTTAAATTGCAATTACCACTTATATCAAAGCAAGCTACTACCCGTAATATAAATAATATTGGGCCTAAAATGTACAACAGTGTTCCAGATATAATGAAGAAAATTGCTTCTAAATATTTATTTAATAAATCTCTTTCTGAATGGATACTAAACAATGAATGATAACTGTATATAAAACTAATTTTTTGACTTCTACATCATTGATTGGTTCAATTATCAATTGTTGCCTTTCCCCGCCCTGCCCACGGTCAGTAGGGGACACCGATGGGCTTGAAAAGGCCGCCGTCCGTCGGATGGGACGTTAAGCCGTGGCCCCGTGTGCGGGAGAGCCATACCCTGTGCACGTTAAAGAACACGCTGGATGGCCTTGACGGGAGGCTACCATCTGTCTCCCAACAGCTGTTCCAGTGGGTCCCCTCCCCCAATCTTCTCTGAGCCTTCGGGGTCCATGTGACCTGGCCATTTAGCCCATGGTCTGCAAAAAAGTGCCGCTCAGAGGTAAAACAACCCAACCCAACCCAATTGTTGCCTTGTTTATTTTTTGTATTTATATTTTGTCATAATTATACACCAGCGCTCAAGTATACAGTTACTTTAGCTGGGCATATTTAATAAAATTTTGTATTGATAGAAATCTATGTTGAATAAAAATTGAATTGAATTGAAGTGGATGTTGGTTGGCTTTTTTAATGTTATATGGAGATCATTTTGAATAGGGTTGAGTTTTACTTCTGAGCGGCACTTTTTTTTTTGCACACAGTGAGCTAAATACCAGGTCACAAAGACCCCGAGAAGGTTGGGGGAAGTGAATCCACTATATATAGCTGTTAGGAGAGAGATGGTAGGTTATCGTTAAGACCATCCAACTTTTCTTTACTTGAGTAGACAATGGCTTAGACTTTAACATGAGCAGACTTAAAATGGCGACTACGGCCGTCTTTCCAAATCTACGTCTGACAGATGGCAGGTGGGGTTTAGAGGAGATAAATATCAACACTAACACAGAAATAATTCTTTTTCGCTACAGTTCTTCTGGAATAGATAGTAGCATACTTGACTATTAATGGGTACTCTTAATATTTTGAGTGGAACTTTTTTACACACAATGGGCCAAATGGCCAGGTCACATGGACCGCGAGGATTCAGAGAATGTTGGGAGAGGGAACCCAATATTACGAGACTGATGGTAGCCTCCCGTCAAGGCCATCCAACGTGTTCCTTAACGTGCCCAGGGTATGTCTCTCCCGCACATGGGACCACTGCTTAACGTCCCATCCGACGGACGGCGGCCTTTACCAAGTCCATCGGTGTCCTCTACTGATCGTGGGAAGGGCGGAGAGTTTTGCGGAGATAAATCTCAACGCTGACCCAGCTGGGACTCGAACCTGGGAACTACAGATTACGAGCCTGGCGCGCTACCGACTGAGTGTTTAAAGGGTTGGAGAGGAGTTAGCTAAATTATCGCCATTGACAAAAATCTTCAAACAGTTTGAATTTTCGCCGTTGGACCAAACTAACTACTTGACAAGCGACAAACTCTATTCTCTTTGAAAATGAGCACTCCATATTTGCCAAAGGATATTGGTCTTTATTCCTTAAATCTTAAAATTTGTTTAATCTTCATTGCTTTAATCTTTAAATGGGTGTTGGCTCAGTCGGTAGCGCTTCTGGTTAGTAATTTCCAGTTCCCGGGTTCGAATCCCAAATGTGCCAGTTTTACATGAACCCTACACTCAGAGGGAAAAGGAACACCAATGAATTGGAGGAAAGTCCGTCCGATGAGACGTTATGTGCACATTAAAGAGTACAGTCGCTCAAAAAGTGTCCGAACACTGTGGTTGGTTACAGAATTCATGAAAAAATATCTGACAACGATTTTTTTTTTAGAAATTAGTGATCTGGCAGCCTTCGTGTCACGTGACATGAAAGTTGCCAGATCACCAATTAGAGATCACGTGACATCGTGTGTGTGTGTCACGTAACACTAAGGTTGCCAGATCACTAATTTCTAAAAAAAAAGTTGCCAGATATTTTTTCTGAATTCTGTAATCAACCATAGTGTTTGGATACTTTTTTGAGCGACTGTACACTAGTTGACCTTGATGGGGGGGGGGGTCTTCTGTCTCCTAGCAGTTGATATCCTTACCCCAACGTTGTCTGAGCGACACTATTTTTGCACACAATGGGCTAAATAGCCAGGTCACAATGACCCCGAGGGCTCGGAGAAGGTTTGAGGGAGAAGACACATTGGGCAGCTGGTACGAGACAGATGGAAGTCTCTCGACAAAGCAATCCAGCGTGTTATTCGCAGTGGATCATGGATTAACGTTCCTTCAGATGGACGGCTGCCCTTTCCAAGCCCCTACTAACTTAGGCGCGGGAGAGTTTTGCGGGGTGAACCTCAACGTTGTCCCAGGTGGAACTCCAATCTGAGTACTGCAGATTACGAACCTGGCGTGAGAGTAAACAGGTAAAGCAACTCAACTCTTTCTATTATTTTAACCACAGAAAATTGGATCAGATGTAGAAAGCTCATTTGCTCTTCTCAATCATTCCTTTCCTCTTCTGAGATACAATTTTATCTTATAACCGTCCAAGACTCCTCGTTAAACAAATATCCAAACAAATCGTGAATTAATAACAAATCTACCCTCTTCTTATTTGCTTATGTCTGCGTTTAAAATCCATCCAGACTTTACCCTTCACATCAACATGAGCTTCGTGTAATTTATGATAGGGAGGAGAGGAAAAACGATTCAAAAAATGAATGGAGTAGCGAAAGCACATTATGAAAGAAAAAAAAAATCACGATAAACTTGTCAAAGAGAGGTTCAGGAACGTTTGGCTTGATCACGAAACGAAGTTAATATGAAGTTAAAAATAGCCCTCGTAAGAAATAGTAAATTAGCTTCAGTTCTTTTGCAGGGGAAAGGCACACGAAAATAAAGAAAGGGGTCATCGATTTCTGAGCATTTTGAAGCATTCACCGCATACCTTTTATAACAAAGACGCTAGCAAGGCTCAGAGTAATTGTACGCAACTGCAAAAATTGCACAAGGAGGAAGAAATATCTAAAGAAAATATTTACCTACATTATTTATTATACCTCTTGAATGCAACGAACTGTGTAAGAGAAAAAACACGTGATGTGTTTTAAATTTCGCACACGCACACAACCATCCCTTCGAACTTTTTCTGATATGAAATGCAATTTATTTTTGAAACGGTAGAATAAGTTGTAAAAAAATTACAAAGATAAGTCATAAAATCAGCAAAGTCATAAAAATCTTCCGAGGATGTCAAAATTCTACCAAGGAAAGTCATAAAAATCTTCCAAAGATAAGTCATGAAACTTTTTCGGGTCATAAAAAACTTTCAAAGATTAGTCATAAAGATCTTCCAAAGATAAGTCATGAAAATTTTTCGGGTCATAAAAATCTTCAAAGTCATAAAAATCTTCCGAGGATGTCATAAAAATCTACCAAGGGAAAGTCATAAAAATCTTCCAAAGATAAGTCATGAAACTTTTTCGGGTCATAAAAAACTTTCAAAGATTAGTCAAAAAGATCTTCCAATGATAAGTCATAAAAATTTTCCAAGTCATAAAAATCTTCCAAGGATTAGTCATAACAATCTTCCAAGGGTAAGACATAAAAGTATCCCAAGGATTAGAAAAAGTTTGGGGTAATATCGGAGGGTTCAGCAGTTTTAACCCTTAGTGGTCTTCTTTTCAATACAATGGGCTTAATTGCCAGGTCACTAGGACCCCAAAGTCTCGGTGATTGTTAATGAAGGAAATACACTGGACAGGACGGAAGCTTTTCGTCAAATTATCCAACGTTTGCTTTAACTTTCACAAGGTCTTTTCTGTATGTAGTGCCACGGCTTAACGTGGGGCGGAGGTGGCTCAGTCGGTGGCGCGCCAGGCTCGTAATCTGGCGCGCTACCCAACTACTACTAGTTCCCAGGTTCGAGTCCCAGCTGGGTCAGCGTTGAGATTTATCTCCGCAAAATTTCCCGCCCTGCCCACGGTCAGTAGGGGACACCGATGGGCTTGGAAAGGCCGCCGTCCGTTGGATGGGACATTAAGCCGTGGCTCCGTGTGCGGGAGAGCCATACCCTGTGCAAGTTAAATAACACGCTGGATGGCCTTGACGGGAGGCTCCATCTGTCTCCCAACAGCTGTCTCAGTGTGTCCCCTCCCCAACCTTCTCTGAGCCTTCGGGGTCCATGTGACCTGGCCATTTAGCCCATGGTGTGCAAAAAAGTGCCGCTCAGAGGAAAACAACCCAACGGCTAAACGTCTCTTCCGATAAACGATCACCTTTCCTAAACCAAAAGTATCCCATTTTTCATCGAGGTTATAGGTGGCGCGATACCAATTGAGCAACCCCTGGTATTTTCTGGAAGTGTGTGATTTCAACGCATTAAATTGAGGGAAATTTTCTTACCAGATTTAATGCGATAATTATCATTCCTTTCTGTGCAAATTCTTCAAGCAGAAAAGACTCTAACTTTGGTACATCTGATCACGACCTTTGGTAATTGCAGTATGAGAAAAATTCCAGTTTACATAATGACAGTTACTTTGTTTACAAAAGTGTATTCATAGTCAGGTCATTTATTACGGAATATGCATGAAAAAAGTTTAAACCTTTTTGCTATGTAGATCGTGGGATCTACATAGCACAAAGTGTTTTAAAATTAACCATAACTGCTAATAATGGGAAATAAATATGAAATGTGTAATGTTGAGACAAGTCATGCAAGTATTTTTAATTTCGGTATGTTCTGGGTTGGGTTGTTTTACCTCTGAGCGGAACTTTTTTGCACACCATGGGCTAAATGGCCAGGTCACAAGAACCCCGAAGGCTCAGAGAAGGTTGGGGGAGGGGACCAACTGGAACAGCTGTTAGGAGACATATGGTAGACTCCCGTCATGGCCATCCAGTGTGTTCTTTAATGTGCACAGGGTATGCCTCTCCTGAACACGGAGCTACGGCTTAACGTCCCATCCGACGGACGGCGGTCTTTCCAAGCCCATCGGTATCCCCTACTGACCGTGGGCAGGACGGGGAGTTTTGCGGAGATAAATCTCAACGCTGACCCAGCTGGGACTCGAACCTGGGAACTACAGATTACGAGCCTGGCGCGATATCGACTGAGCCACCCCCTGGTATTTTCTGGAAGTGTGTGATTTCACCGCATTAAATTGAGGGAAATTTTCTTACCAGGTTTAATGCGATAATTATCATTCCTTTCTGTGGTATGTGGACTATTCACATTTAAATTTTCTGCGAAATCTTTATTATAGTAAGTCAATTTTTATCTTTGAACTTTTTCTTATATAAAATTATACATATATGTGCATATATAAGTAGTTTTTATATCTCTCGCATTATCTTTTAAGTTCGTCCTAAACTTCAATTACCCAAGTTACGTTACTGCAAAGGGCTAAGTCAATTTTTATGGTTGAACTTTTTCTTACATAAAAATATGAAGATGCATATATTTAAGAAGTTTTTTTTATCTTTTTCGTTATTCTTTTGCTTCCCCTAAGCGGGAGTGACTCAGTCGGTAGCGCGCCAGGCTCGTAATATGTAGTTCCCAGGTTCGAGTCCCAGTTGGGTCAGCGTTGAGATTTATCTCCGCAAAATTCCCCGCCCTGCCCACGGTCAGTAGGGGACACCGATGGGTTTGTAAAGACCGCCGTCCGTCGGATGGGACGTTAAGCCGTGGCCCCGTGTGCGGGAGAGTCATACCCTGTGCACGTTAAAGAACACGTTGGATGGCCTTGACGGGAGGCTACCATCTGTCTCCCAACAGCTGTTCCAGTGGGTCCCCTCCCCCAACCTTCTCTGAGCCTTCGGGGTCCATGTGACCTGGCCATTTAGCCCATGGTGTGCAAAAAAGTGCCGCTCAGATGTAAAACAACCCAACCCATTGCTTCCCCTAAACTTCAATTACCACGGTTCCGAAAGCCAAATGTGGAAATATATAAATAAATAACGTAACTTTTTCTAAACAAAATGCTATTGCTAAATAAATTCAAACGTGATATAAAAAAGAGAATATTTCGCGGGATATTAAAATGTCTTCAAAAGCTATCAATCCTCCTCAAGACTCTTGTTGCCTTAGAAGTGTGTGATTAGGTTAAGAGTTAAAATTGATCTTTCCAGCAAAAGAATGGTTCAAGGGTCAGAAAGGTTCGTTGCTGAAGATGAATTGTTTAAGGGTGATAAGGTTTTCAGAGCTACCGAAAATGGTTTAAAACAAGAGCAGGATGTTCACTCCAATGGATAAATGGTTTGAAGCAACAAAATTGGGGGCACACCCCTCAAGAGTCCTGAAAACATTCGAAGGGGTGCCCGAGGATGTGAAATTTTGTGTTTTTATCTTTTATTTATGAATTACTACTGTTATTAAAGAGGGGGTTGGCTAATGATAAATTAGAAATAGGAAGACATGAGGGTTTCTCAAAAATCAAAAAGGAGAATGTGTGACGAAAAGGTTGGGAATCTCCTTGTTTAAGCAAGGAGGTTTATTCCAGAGGATGAGTAATTTAAAGCAAGGGAAGGAAGTGTATTTCAGTGGATGAATAGTCTAAGGCAAGAACAGGAGGTGTATTCCAATGGATGAGTAGTTTAATGCAAGATGATGAGGTGTATTCCAGTGGATGAGTAGTTTAATGCAAGAAGAGGAGGTGTATTCCAGAGGATGAGTAGTTTAATGCACGATGATGAGGTGTATTCCAGTGGATGAGTAGTTTAATGCACGATGATGAGGTGTATTCCAGAGGATGAGTAATTTAAAGCAAAGGCAGGAGGTGTATTCCAGCGGATGAGTAGTCTAAAGCAAGAACATGAGGTGTATTCCAGTGGAGTAGTAGTTTAATGCACGATGATGAGGTGTATTCCAGTGGATGAGTAGTTTAATGCACGATGATGAGGTGTATTCCAGTGGATGAGTAGTTTAATGCACGATGATGAGGTGTATTCCAGAGGATGAGTAATTTAAAGCAAGGGCAGGAGGTGTATTCCAGTGGATGAGTAGTCTAAAGCAAGAACAGGAGGTGTATTCAAGTGGATGAGTAGTTTAATGCACAATGATGAGGTGTATTCCAGAGGATGAGTAATTTAAAGCAAAGGGCAGGAGGTGTATTCCAGTGGATGAGTAGTCTAAAGCAAGAACAGGAGGTGTATTCAAGTGGATGAGTAGTTTAATGCACAATGATGAGGTGTATTCCAGAGGATGAGTAATTTAAAGCAAGGGCAGGAGGTGTATTCCAGTGGATGAGTAGTCTAAAGCAAGAACAGAACCTTGAATGAGTAGATTAAAGCAACGAGAGGAGGTTTACTCCATTGGATATGTGGTTTAAGGTAGGCCTGTCCGATCTGCTGTAAGTGGAAAAAAAGTTAAGACTCGTAAAACAAATAATCAATATACCGAATGTGGCTCATTTCTTCCAGATTTTTTGACCAAACATTTTTAGGCTGAAAATTAAACAATTTCGCCAATTTATAGTACATATTAAAATTTTTTTGGTTTTCTTATAAAGATATTTTCTTGATTCCATAAAATTATAGTTTTTTTTTCTCCCAATTCATTACTTATTAGAAATGTTTTTTGTTTTCTTTTAAATAGAGAATTTTCCTACTGCTCTTTTTTTTCATAGTGGCTCCTTACTAAAATCGGATTGAACTGGTCTGGTTTAAGGACATTGTTCCAGTTACCGGAAGTTTTAAGTACTAGGAAGGATTTTTTTTACGGATATCAAATAATTTAAAGAAGGGTGTAATCCAAAGGACGACAGGTGTAGTGGGGCAGGGGTGGCTCAGTCGGTGGCGCGCCAGGCTCGTAATCTGTAGTTCCCAGGTTCGAGTCCCAGCTGGGTCAGCGTTGAGATTTATCTCCGCAAAATTTCCCCGCCCTGCCCACGGTCAGTAGGGAACACCGATGGGCTTGGAAAGGCCGCCGTCCGTCGGCTGGGACGTTAAGCCGTGGCCCCGTGTGCGGGAGAGCCATACCCTGTGCACGTTAAAGAACATGTTGGATGGCCTTGACGGGAGGCTACCATCTGTCTCCCAACAGCTGTTCCAGTGGGTCCCCTCCCCCAAACTTCTCTGAGCCTTCGGGGTCCATGTGACCTGACCATTTAGTCCATGGTGTACAAAAAAGTGCCGCTCAGAGGTAAAACAATCCAAGACAGGTGTAGTTCTTTCCGGAATTTAAAAGATTCTTTGCTATCTCAGATCTCAAGAATATTTGACAAAACAGTCTACTATAAATATTTTCCATTCTCAAATTACTTTTTCTATTCAGCAAAGATGTTCCTTTCCCTACCTATTCAGCAAAGATGTTCCTTTCCCTACCTATTCAGCAAAGATGTTCCTTTCCCTACCTATTCAGCAAAGATGTTCCTTTCCCTACCTATTCAGCAAAGATGTTCCTTTCCCTACCTATTCAGCAAAGATGTTCCTTTCCCTACCTATTCAGCAAAGATGTTCCTTTCCCTACCTATTCAGCAAAGATGTTCCTTTCCCTACCTATTCAGCAAAGATGTTCCTTTCCCTACCTATTCAGCAAAGATGTTCCTTTCCCTACCTATTCAGCAAAGATGTTCCTTTCCCTACCTATTCAGCAAAGATGTTCCTTTCCCTACCTATTCAGCAAAGATGTTCCTTTCCCTACCTATTCAGCAAAGATGTTCCTTTCCCTACCTATTCAGCAAAGATGTTCCTTTCCCTACCTATTCAGCAAAGATGTTCCTTTCCCTACCTATTCAGCAAAGATGTTCCTTTCCCTACCTATTCAGCAAAGATGTTCCTTTCCCTACCTATTCAGCAAAGATGTTCCTTTCCCTACCTATTCAGCAAAGATGTTCCTTTCCCTACCTATTCAGCAAAGATGTTCCTTTCCCTACCTATTCAGCAAAGAATGTTCCTTTCCCTACCTATTCAGCAAAGATGTTCCTTTCCCTACCTATTCAGCAAAGATGTTCCTTTCCCTACCTATTCAACCCACTTACCCTACTCAAGGCAAGAGTAAAACATGAATGACAAAACAGTCTCGCTAAACGAATTCCATTCACTTTCCGAAGCTTCAGACACAAGACGTAAAAGAAAATCTTACACCTTGAGTGAAAACTTCTTTTCAACGGAAGTCAAAACTACAATGATCTCAGAAAATGTGAACCACGAACGACAGAGGAAGAGAATAGATTTATGTAATGAATCCGACTTTCGTGACACGACTTCTTACAATGATAGAAGGAAAAGTTGGACAAGCAAAATACTGGGTTTCAGCTCTCACCCATCTATCTTCCTTACAAAGACGAAAAAAATAAACTAAAATCTACTTCCTAGACATTTCTAATCACCACATGCATATGTATAAATATAGCTGTCGTGTATACTACCATTCAATTTACTTGGGGTGTAGTAAACATCTACTTGCAAGGACAAAAGGAAAATACCGACATAGATTTTTTTTTTCTTTCTAAGTATAAACGTCTGGGTTTCATGGATTTTTTTTTCCATACCTTCTTTGGAAGTACGCGTCATATGAATGAGATGCCGCAAGAGCTGGAGAATAAGTCAGCGCGACCACCGCACCTGTTCACTGGCAATAGGCTCCAGGGCACTTGCGTGACGACGTCAGAATGTCATGTGTTTCTCGCACAGACCTCCTCACCTCCCCCCCCCCTCGGCCTCCAGCAACTATCGACCTTCCGCTGGTGGCAACTCGAGAACAAATGGACATCTCTAAAAGGGGCATTTCTAGGACGAGAAAACTGCAGTATTTCCGTCTGGGAGATAGATGTTTATGCAAATAATTCTTTTCAGGTGAAGGATTTCTCTTTTTTAAGTTTTATGAGGATGTTGTGTACAGTTTATAAAGGAATAATGAAAAAATATTTTTGGGGGAAAAGGCAGTGAAAAAGAAGGTATGGTGCATACAGTGCGTTGCTAAAAGTAAAAGGATTTGGATTATTTGACTCTAAGCGCCAATTTTCTGCTCATGATGGGCTAAATGGACAGGTCAGAATGACTTCAAAGGCTTAGAGTTGTTGGGTTGTTTTACCTCTGAGCGGCACTTTTTTGCACACCATGGGCTAAATGGCCAGGTCACATGGACCCCGAAGGCTCAGAGAAGGTTGGAGGAGGGGACCCAATGGAACAGCTGTTGGGAGACAGATGGTAGCCTCCCGTCAAGGCCATCCAGCGTGTTCTTTAACGTGCACAGGGTATGGCTCTGCCACACACGGGACCACGGCTTAACGTCCCATCCGACGGACGGCGGCCTTTCCAAGCCCATCGGTGTCCCCTACTGACCGTGGGCAGGGCGGGGAATTTTGCGGAGATAAATCTCAACGCTGACCCAGCTGGGACTCGAACCTGGGAACTACAGATTACGAGCCTGGCGCGCTACCGACTGAGCCACCCCCGCCCCTCAAAGTCTTAGAGAAAATTGGGAGAAGGGCAACTATTGTTAAGAGAAAATGGAAGTTTCCTGTCAACTGAGGGGGTGGGGGTTAAGTCGGAAGGGCTCCAGGCTCGTAATCTGCAGTATCCATGTTCGATTTATCTCCGCAAAACTCCCTGCCCACGGTAAGTTGGGGACACCGATGGGCTTGGAAAAGCCGTCGTCCGTCGAATGGGATGTTAAGCCGTTGCTTCGTGTGCGGAAGAGCCATACCTTGTGCACATTAAAGAACACTCTAGATGGTCTTGAAAAGAAGTTAAAATCTGTCTCCCATTATCTGTCCAGTGGTTCCCTTCCCTCAACTTTCTCTGAGAGCTTCGGGTCCTTGTGATTTAGCCCATTGTGTGCAAAAAATCCATCTAAAGTATTTCCGTAATTTGAATTGCAATTTAATTATTCGGAAGAAAATATGAACGTAGATAAGACCCTTCCAACTCAAACTTAGTAAGATTCACTAGGAAAACAAAAACATATTCTTAAAGAGTGGCAGGAACAAATCTGTATTTAAAAACGCCAACATAAATTTTTAAATGAGTAATGAATTTAAAAAATTTCTTTCTTTAAAAGAATCAAGAAAACCTTTTGATTAAAAAAACAAAAATATACATTTTCAATTAGAAATATGAATTTTCAAAATCATTTAATTATGCACTAATATTACTTGGTCAAAGGGGTGGCTCAGTCGGTAGCGCGCCAGGCTAGTAATCTGTAGTTCCCAGGTTCGAGTCCCAGCTGGGTCAGCGTTGAGATTTAACACCGCAAAATTCCCTGCCCACGGTCAGTAGGGGAACCGATGGGCTTGGAAAAGCCACCGTCCGTCGGATGGGACGTTAAGCCGTGGCTCCGTGTACGGGAGAGACATACCCTCTGCACCTTAAAGAACACGCTGGATGGCCTTGATGAGAGGCTACCATCTATCTCCCAACAGCTGTTCCAGTAGGTCCTCTTCCCCAACATTCTCTGAGCCTTCGGGGTTCATGTGACCACGGCCATTTAGCCCATGGTGTGCAAAAAAGTACCGCTCAGAGGTAAAACAACCCAACTTGGTGAAAAAAAATGTAAGAAATGAATAAATTTCATTACATTTATTTGTTTTATAAACAGCAAGTTCTTTTTGCAATGAGCCGCGGGTTAGAAAGGACTGTCTTATATCTTCGACTTCATTTATTGGAAATAAAAATTCAAATAAGCATTGAGTTCTTTACTACTAATTTATTTATATTTATTTATATTTTTTCAATTCATAGTTTCCTTTCACAGACAATGCAAATTCGAATTTTATGTGTTCCCGAATCACATTCCGAACACAAGAAATCCTCCTTACAGTAACACTTGTTAAGTATCTTTATTTGTGTACTTTTTACCAGAGGATAGTTCGATATTTGCGTTTCGGGATTAGGTTTGCTACCGCGAACTGAAAAGAATGCAACATTCCCATAGTGAAAATACACCAATCATTGGTGCAAAGGGAATGGGAGATCTGGATTATCATTTGAGGAAATGAATTATGCCGACTTCATGAATATTTCTAGAGAATATACATCCATCAATTCAGTTTCATATAAATTACCATTTCTTTGGCATTCATTTAAACTTTTGTGTCACAGAGTTCTGCGTGATGGGAAAATTATTGCTGAGGGCTTTTTCAAATTTAAATTGTGGGACGAAGATTACAATTTTAAACATTCGATGAATTAGCCGTGGAATATCAGTCAATAAATAATTATTGGTGCTTTAAGAGTTGGGAGAAATCGTTTAGCATATTTTGAAACACATTTGTTTAAAGAGATTTGAGTATCTGTTTAAATTGCTTTGAAAACAAATGCTTGTCCTTCTTACGGAATATTAAGTTGCAGTTTCGTGTGAAGTAGATCATATCCTGTGCTCATTAAAGAACAAGTTGGATTGTCTTGGTAACCATCTGTCTCATAATAGCTGTCTTGTGGATTATCTTTTCCTAGGGGCGGAGGTGGCTCATCCGGGTAGCATGCCAGACTCATATCTCAGTCCCCAAGTTCCAATCCCAGCTGGGCCAGCGTTGAGATTTATATCCGCAGGGTGGGGAGCCACCCTGCCCTCGGTTAATAGGGGACACCGCTGCGCTTCTAAAGGCCGCCGTCCGTCGGATGGGACGTTAAGCCGTGGCCCCTTTTGCGAGAGAGCCATACCCTGTGCACGTTAAAGAACACGCTGGATGTGGCCTTGACGGGAGGATACCATATACACAGTCGTATCAGAATAACGTAACCACCTACCATACATATACTATGATAGGTGGTCATATTATTATTATACGTCTGTGTATCTCCTAACAGCTGTCCAGTGGGTCCCCTCCCCCTCCCAACCTTTTCTAACCCTCGGGGTCCTTGTGACCTGGCTATTAGCTCCTTATATGCCAAAAAAGGGTAGCTCAGAGGTAAAACAAACCAAACCTCTTCGCTGCACTTTTCAGTGCACAATGTATTAAATAGCCAAGTGATAAAGAACTCAAGAGCTCAGAGAAGGTTGGGAGAAGAGGGCCCATTACGCACCTGATAGAAGACAGATGGCAGCCCCACTTCAAAGCCATCCAGCGTGCTTTAACGTGCAGAGGGTATAGCACTCCTACCAATGAACAAAAGAAAAAGAATTTTCAGTGTGCTATTAGGTATTTAGTGGTACAACAAATAATCACCCTTAACTATCCCTCTGTTTTACACAGGCTCGTCGGGGCGCGTGTGGCTCAGTCGGTAGCGCGCCAGGCTCGTGATCTGTAGTTCCCAGGTTCGAGTCCCAGCTGGGTCAGCGTTGAGATTTATCTCCGCAAAATTCCCCGCCCTGCCCACTGTCAGTAGGGGACACCGATGGGCTTGGAAAGGCCGCCATCCGTCGAATGGGACGTTAAGCCGTGGCCCGTGTGCGGGAGAGCCATACCCTGTGCACGTTAAAGAACACGTTGGATGGCCTTGACGGGAGGCTACCATCTGTCTCCCAACAGCTGTTCCAGTGGGTCCCCTCCCCCTACCTTCTCTGAGCCTTCGGGGTCCATGTGACCTGGCCATTTAGCCCATGGTGTGCGAAAAAGTGCCGCTCAGAGGTAAAACAACCCAACACATGCTCGTATATGACAAATTGGACATTACTCAATTGGCCATCCTTTGCATCTTCCGTATTAATTTTTTCCTTCGTCATTTGAAAGTGCTTTCTGTATTTATAAAAGAAACTAATGTATTCTTTTTGTTTTTGTTTTTCTAATATTTTGTTTAAATGTAAAATAAAATAATATTTTCCAGACCGAGAAAAGTTTATAACTTTAAGATTTAAACACGGAAAAATTGTCGAAGAGAAAACGTTTTTAATTTCATTATAAATTCATATTAGCCTTTTGTATCTTCTCGTTTGCACAAATGCTTGTTATTATAAAACGTTTTTATATCTCAAGTTGATATTAGCGAATGTGGTATCTAGAAAACGATTCTAAATTGTTTAAAGTAGTTTATTTTTGCCTTGCATTTGCATTCGAAACAGCATTATTAACTTCAGCTTTTGATTTAAGAAGCAGAATAAGCAGAGACACAGAGAGAGTGAGAAAAGCAGAAACAGCAAAGACAGAGAGAGAGAGAAATCAAAAACAGCAAAGACAGAGAGAGAGAGAAATCAAAAACAGCAAAGACAGAGAGAGAAAAACAGAAACAGCAGAGACAGAGAGAGAAGAGCAGAAATAGCAAAGACAGAGATAGAAAAACAGAAACAGCAGAGACAGAGAGAGAAGAGCAGAAATAGCAAAGACAGAGATAGAAAAACAGAAACAGCAAAGACAGAGAGAAAAAAAACAGAAATAGCAAAGACAGAGAGAGGAAAACAGAAACAGCAAAGACAGAGAGAGAAAAACAGAACAGCAAAGAACAGAGAGAACAACAGAAACATCAAAGACAGAGAGAGGAAAACAGAAACAGCAAAGACAGAGAGAGAAAAACAGAAACAGCAAAGACAGAGAGAGAGAAAAACAGAACAGCAAAGAAGAGAGAGAAAAACAGAACAGCAAAGAAGAGAGAGAACAACAGAAACAGCAAAGACAGAGAGAGGAAAACAGAAACAGCAAAGACAGAGAGAGAAAAACAGAAACAGCAAAGAAGAGATAGAGAAGCAGAAACAGCAAAGACAGAGAGAGAAAAACAGAACAGCAAGGGAGAGAGAGGACAACAGAAACAGCAAAGACAGAGAGAGGAAAACAGAAACAGCAAAGACAGAGAGAGGAAAACAGAAACAGCAAAGACAGAGAGAGAAAAACAGAAGCAGCAAAGAAGAGATAGAGAAGCAGAAACAGCAAAGACAGAGAGAGAAAAACAGAACAGCAAGGAAGAGAGAGGACAACAGAAACAGCAAAGACAGAGAGAGGAAAACAGAAACAGCAAAGACAGAGAGAGAAAAACAGAAACAGCAAAGACAGAGAGAGAAAAACAGAAGCAGCAAAGACAGAGAGAGAAAAACAGAAACAGCAAAGAAGAGATAGCGAAGCAGAAACAGCAAAGACAGAGAGAGAAAAACAGAACAGCAAGGAAGAGAGAGGACAACAGAAACAGCAAAGACAGAGAGAGGAAAACAGAAACAGCAAAGACAGAGAGAGAAAAACAGAACAGCAAAGAAGAGAGAGAACAACAGAAACAGCAAAGACAGAGAGAGGAAAACAGAAACAGCAAAGACAGAGAGAGAAAAACAGAAACAGCAAAGACAGAGAGAGAGAAAAACAGAACAGCAAAGAAGAGAGAGAAAAACAGAACAGCAAAGAAGAGAGAGAACAACAGAAACAGCAAAGACAGAGAGAGGAAACAGAAACAGCAAAGACAGAGAGAGGAAAACAGAAACAGCAAAGACAGAGATAGAAAAACAGAAACAGCAAAGAAGAGATAGAGAAGCAGAAACAGCAAAGACAGAGATAGAAAAACAGAAACAGCAAAGACAGAGAGAGAGAGAGAGATAAAGAGCAAAGACAGAGAGAGAAAAACAGAAACAGCAAAGACAGAGAGAGAAAAACAGAAAGAGCAAAGAAAAGATAGAAAAACAGCAAGAGCAAAGAAAAGATAGAAAAACAGAAAGAGCAAAGACAGAGATAGAAAAATAGAAAGAGCAAAGAAGAGATGCAAAAACAGAAACAGCAAAGACAGAGAGAGAGAAACAGCAGAGACAAAGAGAGAGAGAGGAAAAAAAACAAACAGAAACGTCAACTAAACTTGACGCAAATAGTTTTTCGATGTAATGGATACATCGAGACACTGACAGTATTTCTTCTTAAATATTCCGACAATGTGACTTATCTTTATCTTTATGAAGCAGTTCGAAAATGGAATGTATTTCATAACGGATTGATTACGTATTCGAACTGCTCTCCGGCTTATTGATGTTATTTGTTATGTATTCACACAATGTTTGCCATTCTGGCGTAAAACGCGACTCTGGAAAATCTGATAAGGGAAAAAGTAGAAAGGTTCTCTCTCACAAACACACGAAACGTTACTTTGAGTCAAGATCGATCATTTCTCTTATGAAAACATCCTGCGTTGCACTCATTACAACCGTGCTTTGATGTGTATGTGCATTTATGTTCTTTCGTAACAAACCCTCCTTTGAGGAGAACCTCTTGAATACCTTAAAGACCTCCTCTCCCTCTTATATTGATTTCGTTTATAGCCTTCTTGGTCTTTGTTCTTGTGTCAAAAGAATTCACAAAAAATTGTAGTTAGCGTGAGAGTAACTCCTTTGCGTCATGATAGAAATATCGAATATATGTCCTGTGTATGAAAGGAGAAGAAACAACAACAACGGAAAAAAGGACCCCGCTAAATGTTTAAAAACACCGACGGTCCTCCGAAAATGGATACCGCCCCACATGCGAACATTAGCAGCTAATGAAGCTATTGTGATGGAGACGGAGGATTCTGGACACCGCGCAATTTGGGGTGCTGCTCGCCGACGCACGTCTGCGTCATGGGGTGCCCATAGGAAGTGCAGAGGGGGCAGTGAAAGCAAGGGGGTGACGAGAGACGAGATACCGGCTGGTGTGCCCATTAGTGGCTGACCCCCGTAATGATTCAACATCGAAAACTCATTTTTATTGGCCGTTCGGATAGTGTGGGAGAAAAGCTACTGTAGATGTTCTAATCTATGATTACTAAGCCCATTTTTTTTGGTTCCCATAGTGGATTCAAAAATGGAGGAAAATGTGAGCAGGAAGAAGGAAAAAAAGACTCCGGAGGAAAAATTGTATTCTAGAGACGGAGTTATCGATTTTTATTCTGTTATTCTGACGAGGTACTGTCGCTTATCTACCCTATTTGATTGGTAAGAGAAGTATAAAGAAACTCTCTGAAATAGGGGGGGAAATGTTCGGGAAGAGAGGGGACGTGCCTGTGTAGAGGCAGAAAAAAAAATCAATTTACTCTTAAAGTCTTTGATGTTGGGGGTTCAGAGAACGGATCGATATTTGTCTCCCAAACGTAGCGCCATATTACGTTTGGTGGACGGAAGTGATTTCCGGTGCACTGATTGGAAACAACGCTGTTTCCGTGCTACCAGCGTGCACCACTGAGAAGTGCAAAATAAGGAGCACATCTCAGGCTTCTCTTAGAAGGTCAGTGGAGGGCGATGACTGTTAATGTCGCTTGAATCAGTTGATTCTGGGACGCCGAGAAAGAAAAATAAAGTTTCGCAGAGGAAATCTAAAGTGTACAAAGTGGTGAGATTTTCCCCTCGTTTATTTTTGCATCTTTAAACAGGAGATTAAATGTATTGTTTGGATCAGTTTGGATCCTCAAGGAATGTATCGTGTCTTGATGTTCTAAAGGATATGTTTTTTTTTGCGTTAAATAGAAAGAGCACGCCCATCACCCACAATAATTGTACAGTCGCTCAAAAAAGTATCCGAACACTACGGTTGATTGCAGAATTCAGAAAAAATATCTGGCAAAGATTTTTTTTTAGAAATTAGTGATCTGGCAACCTTCGTGTCACGTGACACGAAGGTTGCCAGATCACTAATTTCTAAAAAAATCGTAGCCAGATATTTTTTCTGAATTCTGTAGTCAACCATAGTGTTCGGATACTTTTTTGAGCGACTGTACTCGCGGAGATCTTCACAGCATTCGCGAATGCATTTTTTATCACTGATGGAGATTGTTTCAATGTCTATTAAAATGTAAACAATTAAATCACAGAATTTAAAAACGAGAACGTTTTTAACTTAGATTTAAAAAACTTAAACTTCAAAGTGAAGAAAACAGAGATTTGAATATTGTTATTTTCTTTTTAGGTCACGTTTCGAGAAAAAAAAATTTCCCTTAAGAACTGTTGTGCTCTAAGACATCCTTTATCGCTGATAGAGATTACGTTTGTGCTTAACAGTTAATTCATTTCAATATCTCTATTAAATTTTTAAGACTAGTTAAAACCGCGTTTTATCTCATTTTTAGTAACAAGCTTAACTTTGTAGACTGTTATATAGACTAAATGCAGCTGATTCGTAATCTGTAGTACCCTGGTTCGAGTTCCAGCTGGGTCAGCGTTTAGATTTATCTCCGCCCTGCCCACCGTCAGTAAGGGACACCGATGGGCTTGGAAAGGCTGCCGTCCGTCGGATGGGACGTTAAGCCGTGGTCCGTGTGCGGGAGAGCCATACCTTGTGCACCTTAAAGAACACACTGGATGGCCTTGACGGGAAGCTACCATCTGTCTTCCAACAGCTGTTCCAGTGGGTCCCTTCCCCCAACCCTCTCTAAGCCTTCGGGGTCCTTGTGACCTGGCCATTTAGCAAAAAAAAGTGCCACTCAGAGGTAAAACAACCCAACCCAGCTGATTTGTAAGTACACTTGCTTGCCAAATAAATCTCCTTTTGAATATTCTTGTGTACTGGAAAACTCCTGAACACAAACTCATTCAATGCAACTTTCTGAGATTGAAATTTCTTTTCTATATTTCAGTGTTTTTTTTTACATATAAATATTTTTTTTTATGAATTATTTTCATTTCTCTTTTTTTTGGCTGTATGTTTTTCTTTTCATTTCCTTTTTTTTTATAACGAATCAAACAAATTAATAGACCTTAAAAAGGTCAACAAGTAATTATAACAAATAATTTTGTCTTCATTTTGAATTGGTTCTAAAATGTTTTTGAAGTCGAAAGTTGAAATATTTAATTGTTTTAATTTTGTGTAATATAAGTTTCTTTCTAATGTGTATTTATTACAATGAAATGAAATATGCTCCAAATTTTCATAAACTAAACATCTATCACAAAGTGGATTCTGAAATTTTTTCGTCCTGTAAAGTATTGATTTAGTGATAGCAGAGTTTGTTTTTATTTTAAATATTAAGTTTATTTCTTTTTTTTTAAACCATATTCATTAAAATCATTAATTTTATTAGAAATTTTATATCTGTGAGTGTTAGAAGCGTTGGAGTCATACCAGTTTTGAATATCTTTGTTGAGTTGTTTATTACATTGTTTTTTTATAAATATATATGATAAAAGGTGTTTCTAAGTTTGGAAAGATCTGATTTGCTTCTTTAGCTAATTTATCTACTATTTCTTTATGTTTAATACCAACATGTGAAGGTATCCATTGTATATTAATGATGTTTTGTTTTTGGAGATGTTGATTTATTAATATTAAAATGTCACTAATGTAGATTTTAAAATTGCTTTTGAGAGGATTATTGTAAAGGGCTTCTATTGCTGCTTTGCTGTCAGTCAAAATAACTATATTTTCCTTTTCGAATTTGAGGGCCCACTTAACAGCCAAAATTATAGCTGTGAGTTCAGCAATGATAATTGGGTATAAATTAGAAAGTCTGAAAAGGTAGGGGGCGGGGGTGGCTCAGTCGGTAGCGCGCCAGGCTCGTAATCTGTAGTTTCCAGGTTCGAGTACCAGCTGGGTCAGCGTTGAGATTTATCTCCGCAAAATTCCCCGCACTGCCCACGGTCAGTAGGGGACACCGATGGGCTTGGAAAGGCCGTCGTCCGTCGGATGGGACGTTAAGCCGTGGCCCCGTGTGCGGGAGAGTCATACCCTGTGCACGTTAAAGAACACGCTGAATGGCCTTGACGGCAGGCTACCATCTGTCTCCCAACAGCTATTCCAGTGGGTCCCCTCCTCCAACTTTCTCTGAGCCTTCGGGGTCCATGTGACCTGGCCATTTAGCCCATGGTGTGCAAAAAAAATGCCGCTCAGAGATAAAACAACCCAACCCTGAAAAGGTATTCATATTTATCAGATGGACACCAAAAGGATCCCTAAAGAGATTTCTGATCGACATTGAGGGACCCATCTGTAAATATATGAACAGAGTTTAGATATTTATTATTTATATAATCTTCTGCTAATGCTTTTAATATAGATATGTCAGTTGCTTTTTTGTATCAACAAATTAATTTCTGATTTATATTCAGTTCATAAATATCCTTCTACAAAATTTAGTCTTCAAATTCGCTAGTGAACGTCTACGTTAACGTTGAATATTTTTGGTGACCAAAAAAGAATGTATGAGAAATTAAGCACCTCTGAATTGGTGCATAAAAAGTACAAAATAATATAACATTAATGCTTATTATTATTGCTGAGCCACAATTTGAGATAAATACGTATAGATAAAACTTTCAGTGTACGTTTTATTCATGACAAGGATATTTTCGAAATCTATCCCCCATTTTTCCATAAGTTGTTGGTTTCGATTTACACGATGATTTCCAGGAACATATCGACCGTGTTAATCGAGGGAGGGTCTATTTTTTATGTCACATTCATAAATTTTTTTTAAATATTTTTTTGACAGCGAGAACTTTGGTGCTCAGAGAGAACTTTAAACAGCTCCCACTAAACTATCCTTTATCACTGATAGAGATTACATTTGTACAGTCGCTCAAAAAAATATCCGAACATTATGGTTCATTACAGAATTCAGAAAAAATATCTGGTAACGATTTTTTAGAAATTAGTGATCTGGCAACCTTCTTGTCACGTGACACGAAGGTTGCCAGATCACTAATTTCTAAAAAAATCGTTGCCAGATATTTTTCCTGAATTCTGTAATGAACCACAATGTTCGGATACTTTTTTGAGCTACTGTACCTAAAAGTTATTTCCTATATTTCGATGTTTCTGTTTAAATGCAAGAAAAATTGTGCAATTTGAAACAGTTAGAGAGTAGCGTTATTTTTTTCCTGAGCCGCTTTTCAAACCTTTCTTTTTCGTATTGTCTGCATTGTTTAAATACATAAATTGAACAACATGTAAATTTATGTTGAAATGAAATCAGTAATTCCTAATTTCTTGCGACTTAGGTGATGAAGAACAGCGACAATCAAGAGGTCATCCTCGACTCTTATTGATGGGGGTGGCTCAGTCGGTAGCGCGCCAGGCTCGTAATCTGTAGTACTCTGGTTCGAGTCCCAGCTGGGTCAGCGTTGAGATTTATCTCCGTCCTGCCCACGGTCAGTAGGGGACACCGATGGGCTTGAAAAGGGCGCCGCCCATCGGATGAGACATTAAGCCGTGGCCCCGTGTGCCGGAGAGCCATACCCTGTGCACGTTAAAGAACACGCTGGATGGCCTTGACGAGAGGCTACCATCTGTCTCCCAACAGCTGTTCCAGTGGATCCCAACCTTCTCTGAGCCTTCGGGGTCTATGTGACCTGGTCATTTAGCCCATGGTGTGCAAAAAAGTGGCGCTCAGAGGTAAAACAACCGAACTAGACTCTTATGATTAATTTCTAGCATTTTTTGGTTTTCGATTTTTTTAGCAACGACTGAGAGAATTAAATAGCTCCTTCAACGAATGATATTTTTCCAAATTTCTTCCTTAGCCTATCTTTGTCATGCATATAAGATTCTATTTACACTCTTTCGGACTTTATGCATATACAAAAAAATCTATTGGCGTCCACCTCTTCAATTTGATCATATATCCCGATATCTACGACCCAAAATAGCCCAGGAACCAATTTTTAGCTGTTTAGCATCGATAGATCAAAATTTGACCTATTTGGTGTGTCCTCCAAGATGTATTCGGGTATTCTACAAAACATTTCTATAATTGCGGAATTTTTTGCCGTATGGCGAAACTGGGTATTGAGATGGACGGCGGTCTTTCTAAGCCCATCGGTGCCCATTGGAAACTCCCAGCCCCGCCCTCGGTGGGCGGAGAGTTTCCGATGGGCACCGATGGGCTTAGAAATGACCATGGTTTAGAAAGAACCATTGGAACCATCGGTTCGGATGGGCACCGATGATACACCGAATACACGGGTTGTGTTGTTTTACCTCTGAGCGGCACTTTTTTGCACACCATGGACTAAATGGCCAGGTCACATGGACCCCGAAGGCTCAGAGAAGGTTGGGGGAGGGGACCCACTGGAACAGCTCTTGGGAGACAGATGGTAGTCTCCCGTCAAGGCCATCCAGCGTGTTCTTTAACGTGCACAGGGTATGGCTCTCTCCTGAACACGGTGCCACGGCTTAACGTCACATCCGACGGACGGCGGCCTTTCCAAGTCCATCGGTGTCCCCTACTGACCGTGGGGAGGGCGGGGAGTTATGCGGAGATAAATCTCAACGCTGACCCAGCTGGGACTCGAATCTGGGAACTACATATTACGAGCCTAACGCGCTACCGACTGAGCCACCCCCGCCCCCACCGAATACAAGCAGTTATAGAAATGTTTTGTAAGATACACCGAATACACCTTGGAGGACACACCGAAGTGGACACACCAATAGATCAAATTTAGATCTATCGCTAAACAGCTAAAAATTGGTTCCTGGGCTATTTTGGGTCGTAGATATTGGGAGTTTCGCGAAGATAAATCTCAGCACTGGCACAGCGGGGCTCAAACCTGGGAACTACAGTTTGCGAACCTTAAACGCTATCGACTGAGCCATTTCAACAATTAAAAAAAATGCATTTGCATGAATCGAAACTCCAAAGATCAATGCATTCTGGGATGTCTTCTATAATACTCTAGGCATTCTAGTTCAAAACAATATATAGGATAGAAAGAAAACCATTTTTTTTTTCAGCCGAAGACTTCATGTATTCTACCTCTCTGTAAACGCTTCCAACCAACCGTAAAGAGAAATATGATGGAAATCGAGTGTGGGACACAGCATGGCTAAAGTTAAACCACGCACGCAGTGGCCTTTCAACGGCCATCGTGGTATTTGCTATATCCCCAGGAGAGAAACATCTTTTATCATTACGATGTCCGTTTCGTAAGGGAAACACTTTTTGATCTCTTTGAAGAGGGAAATCAGATCAGGAGATATAGGGGCAGAGGAAGAGAAAGAGGTTGAAAGCTTTCTGCAATCTTTGCTAGGAAGAAGGAATGCAAGAACCTTGCATTGGATTAAATGACAAACCTTGGTACAGTTATACATTATTGTTCAACTTGTGTTGGGATAAGTCCATGTTATTTGAATGGAAAGCAATATTGAAAGCTCCGTAACTTTACAAACAAGCCTCTTACTGGAAGTATAGTGAGCATATTACTGGTAGTATAGTGAGCATACTGAAATATTTCTGGATGTATATATTCAGAAATTTTCGTTTAATATTTAAAGAGTTATGGAATCTGAAATGTTAAACACCAGCGTTGCTAGTCGTATTACCATCCAAAGTCGTATTAAGATTTCCAAGGTTGGGTTGGGTTGTTTTACCTCTGAGCGGCACTTTTTTGCACACCATGGGCTAAATGGCCAGGTCACATGGATCCCGAAGGCTCAGAGAAGGTTGGGGGAGGGGACCCACTGGAACAGCTGTTGGGAGACAGATGGTAGCCTCCCGTCAAGGCCATCCAGCGTTTTCTTTAACGTGCGCAGGGTATGGCTCTTCCGCACATGGGATCACGGCTTAACGTCCCATCCGACGGACGGCGGCCTTTCCAAGCCCATCGGTGTCCCCTACTGACCGTGTGCAGGGCGGGGAATTTTGCGGAGATAAATCTCAACGCTTACCCAGCTGGGACTCGAACCTGGGAACTACAGCCTGGCGCGCTACCGACTGAGCCACCCCCCGCCTCTTAAGATCTCCAAAGTTAATTAAAACAAATATTATTTTAGAAGTTGTTACAATAATTTTTTCAGTTATCAATTTTGATTTGAGCTAGCACTGAGCGGTTCAAAGTTTCGAACACAACAAGCTAAATGGCCAGGTCACAAGGACCCCAAGGGCTCAGAAAAGGTTGGGGGAAGTGAGTTGCGCTTTTCTGCACACAATGAGCAAAATCACCAGGTCACAAAGTCCCAAAAGGATCAGAGAAGGTTTGAGAAGTGACATTTGTTAGGAGACAGATGGCAGCATCCCTCAGCGCCATCTAGATGATATTTAACGTGCACAGGGTGTGACTCTTTATACATATGGACCATGACCTACAGTCCCAAATCTTTCCATGGTTGCAGAACTTTTCAACCCATTCGACAGCTGTTAGGAGACAGATTGTAACCTCCAGTCAAGTCACACAGGTGTGTTCTTTAACGTGCACAGGGTATGGCTCTTCTGCACACGGTGCCATGGCTTTACGTCTCAATAACACCAAGCCCCGTCGATGTCCCCTTTCTAATCGAGGAGAGGATGAGAATTTAGCTGAGATAAATCTCGACTTTTGCTCAGCTGAGACTCGAACCTGGGAACTGCAGATTGCGATTTTTTTTTTATTTTGATATGATAAAATCACCTTAAAATCATTTTCAACATCTGTTGTAAATATCTAATTTGCATCTTTTGATATTTGTCTTTTGTATAGAAAAATACAATAGAAGGTTGCATCCTTTTTGAAACACCAAGAATCATACCCTGTGCACGTTAAATAACATCTAGATGGCTCTAACGGCAGGCTTCCATCTGTCTCCTAACAAATATCACTTCTCAAACCTTCTCTGATCCCTTTGGGTCTTTGTGACCTGGTCATTTTGCTCAGGGG
Source organism: Ryuthela nishihirai (assembly GCA_038380435.1). Classification (NCBI taxonomy): domain Eukaryota; kingdom Metazoa; phylum Arthropoda; class Arachnida; order Araneae; family Heptathelidae; genus Ryuthela; species Ryuthela nishihirai. The sequence goes on from JAWZYU010000028.1 coordinate 44,933,617, forward strand.
GCGGGGGGAGCTCAGTCGGTCGCGCGCCAGGCTCGTAATCTGTAGTTCCCAGGTTCGAGTCCCAGCTGGGTCAGCGTTGAGATTTCTCTCCGCAAAATTCCCCGCCCTGCCCATGGTCAGTAGGGGACACCGATGGGCTTGGAAAGCCCGCCGTCCGTCGGATGGGACGTTAAGCCGTGGCCCCGTGTGCGAGAGAGAACCATACCCTGTGCACGTTAAAGAACACGCTGGATGGCCTTGACGAGAGGCTACCATCTGTCTCCCAACAGCTGTTCCAGTGGGTCCCCTCCCCCAACCTTCTCTGAGCCTTCGGGGTCCTTGTGGCCTGGCCATTTAGCCCATGGTGTGCAAAAAAGTGCCGCTCAGAGGTAAAACAACCCATTTTGCTCATTGTGTGCAGAAACGTACAACTCAAAGGTTAAATAACCGAATTGAATCTATACAACGTACATATCTCCTCAAATCTGTGGCCTTGCTCCTCTGCAGGACGGGGCGGGAGTGGCTTAGTCGGTAGCGCGCCAGGCTCGTAATCTGTAGTTCCCAGGTTCGAGTCCCAGCTGGGTCAGCGTTGAGATTTATCTCCGAAAAATTCCCCGCCCTGCCCACGGTCAGTATGGGACACCGATGTGCTTGGAAAGACCGCCGTCCGTCGGATGGGACGTTAAGCCGTGGCCCCGTGTATGGGAGAGCCATACCCTATGCACGTTAAAGAACACGCTGGATGGCCTTGACGGAGGCTACCATCTGTCTCCCAACAGCTTTTCCAGTGAGTCCCTTCCCCCAATCTTCTCTGAGCCTTCGGGGTTCATGTAACCTGGCCATTTAGCCCATTGTGTGCAAAAAAAGTGTTGCTCAGAGGTAAAACAACCCATTTTGCTCATTGTATGCAGAAACGTACAACTCAAAGGTTAAATAACCGAATTGAATCTATACAACGTACGTATCTCCTCAAATTTGTGGCCTTGCTCCTCTGAAGGACATTTATAGAAGTTTGTTCACTTTCCTTATTTACAATTCTCTCCATTACGCCATTAAACTGAAAGTCAATTACTTCCGTTTGTAATTTACACACCAAATGTCCAAATCGCAATCAAATAGATTTTGCAGCAATCGCATTTCCTCAGCGTGGCGCACATTAAGGTCTGTGAAACGATTCTGAAAGCGTTATTTTAAGATCGGAAGCGATTTTCCAGAGAGAAATTATTTGGAAATGGAAATGATGAGTTATCCACAGATAGAACGGCGGCCGCGGAGGCCGCAGTTTCAAACAAGGGCTTCAGAAAATGTCGTGTAACTGCATTTGATTTGTTTTTTCCACAAACTTCCGAAAATCTTTAAGCTATATTACCTTTATAAATAAGAGCTGAAGTAATATTATAAGAAGATAGGTCAATAAATAAGGTGAATTGAAGTACAGCATCAAAACGATTTATTCTAGAAACATGTACCGACATTATGTTTTTCAATCTAATCACTTCTTCACTCTATCGATACATTTTATCCAACTGCTGGTGCTGGGTTGTTTTACCTCTGAGCGGCACTTTTTTGCACACCATGGGCTAAATGGCCAGGTCACATTGACCCCGAAGGCTCAGAGAAGGTTGGGGGAGGGGACCCACTGGAACAGCTGTTGGGAGAGAGATGGTAGCCTCCCGTCAAGGCCATCCAGCGTGTTCTTTAACGTGCACAGGATATAGTTTCGTTAAAGTGCACATGGACCCCGAAGGTTCAGAGACCTTCGGGGTCCATGTGTATGTCTCTTCTGTACACAGGGCCACGGCTTAACGTCCATCGGATGGGACGTTAAGCCGTGGCCCCGTGTGCAGGAGAGACAAAACTTGTGCACTTAAAGAACACACTGGATGGACTTGACGGGAGGTTACCATCTGTCTCCCAACAGCTGTTCCAGTGGGCCCCTCCCCCAACATTCTCTGAACCTTCGGGGTCCTTTTGACCTGGCCATTTAGGTCATGGTGTGCAAAACAGTGCCGCTCAGAAGTAAAACAACCCAACCCAAGTCTCGGAAGGTGGCTTTTCTTCCTAGAATTTGGGGTCATTTTGACCTGGCAATTTAGCAAATTATCTGCATAAAAAGTGACGTTCAGAAATAAAGAAAATCGTAAAAAAAACCTAGAAATGCCGGTAAATTCCAGTGATTATTACAACTCAAATATTGCTTCAGTGTGGAGGAAATATATCATCAACAGGTAACTGCTACACATTCATGATATTAACATTTATGTATCCAGAGTCATCAAATGTTGCACGGATAACTTCAGTACGTTAACGACATTATGAGCAAAGGCTGCTTAATGGTGGTATAAAATTGTTATGAAGAAATAACTGATATTTTAGTGAGCATTATATGAGACGTATAAATGTCATATCTACAAATAGATCACCGTTCTGCTTGCCTCGTAATTCTCATATTTGCCATTTATGATAAATGTGTAATCGTTATGAAATCAAATCTTCTAATAACTTCGTGACAGTGTTTGGGGCTGGGGTGGCTCAATCGGTAGTGCGCCAGGCTCGTAATCTGTAGTCCCCAGGTTCGAGTCCCAGCTGAGTCGGCGTTGAAATTTATCTCCGCAAAATTTCCCGCCCTGCCCATGGTCAGTGGGAGACACCGATGGGCTTTGAAAGGCCGCCGTCCGTCGGATGGAACGTTAAGCCATGGTCCGTGTGTGGAAGAACCATACCCTGTGCACGTTAATTAGCACACTGGATGGCCTTGACGGAAGGCTACCATCCAACAGCTGTTCCAGTGTGTCCCTCCTCCAACCTTCTCTGAGCCTTCGGGGTCCATGTGACCTGGCCATTTAGCCAAGGGTGTGCAAAAAAGTGCCGCTCAGAGGTAAAACAATCCATTCCAAAGTCTGAAGTAAGTCCTATAAACGCGTAAAGGCATGGTGGAAAGCAAAGTCGAGTTCGACATGAGTAAAAAGGCTGATCTGTCTGACTTGGAAATGGGGAATCACCGTTGGAACGCGATGTACAGGAAAATCCGTAACGGAGGTGTGGAACTCAGCGGAATATCTCGGGGCCCAAGTGTATGGAGAATCACAACGGTCTAAAAAAATGGCTCCCAATCGCGAGCAAATGCAGGAGCAAAAAAAGCTCTGACAGACAGGGACAGGCATTTGTTGTTATGAACTTTATAGTAATACAGAGTTGCTACATTTCATCCGCTCAGATCGATGACCAATAGCAGAATATTCAAAACCTATTTCAACAAGAACTATGGGCAGATAATTGAAAATTTTGAAATTTGGGAACTGTACCACGATACATGCGAAGTATTAGGTAGGTGTTCATAATAATTTAGACAGGCAGTGTATAAGGGTTGGGTTGTTTTACCTCTGAGCGGCACTTTTTTGCACACCATGGGCTAAATGGCCAGGTCACATGGACCCCGAAGGCTCAGAGTAGGTTGGGGGAGGGGACCCACTGGAACAGCTGTTGGGAGACAGATGGTAGTCTCCCGTCAAGGCCATCCAGCGTGTTCTTCAACATGCACAGGGTATGGCTCTCTCCCGTACACGGATCCACGGCTTAACGTTCCATCCGACGGACGGCGGCCTTTCCAAGCCCATCGGTGTCCCCTACTGACCGTGGGCAGGGCGGGGAATTTTGCGGAGATAAAGCTCAACGCTGACCCAGCTGGGACTCGAACCTGGGAACTACAGATTACGAGCCTGGCGCGCTACCGACTGAGCCACCCCCGCCCCCAGTGTATAAGGAGGAGAATTTTAATCTTCCCTGTAAAATGCAAAAGTTGTTTTGACCCCCCTCCTAGTGGTAAGGGGGATAAATCATTGGTACCAATGCAAACCTCGTGACTGTCACATCCTATCACCAAACTTTCGCAGACTAAATATATCTTTTACAATATTTATTTGAATTTTTGCCAATTTCCAACTTTTTCCTCTTATTTTTTGCATAGTGATTATTTTAATATTAGACAATAATGAATGATTTTTATAAAACAAGATAATTTTTCGTAAAAAATTCCAGCTTTCGGCTCTTTAACTACGACGATATAAACGAATATTATTGAAAATCGATATTAAAATAAATTTGATTACGATTTTATTTTCAGTCATATTTTTCCACTAAATGAATATTTTGGAAGTTATAGAGATTAAAAAATTAGATTCTCATTAACCTAACAGGGAAATTCTTTAATATTCTTGTAGGGTAGTTATTATTATGTAAAATGTTTTTAAAAACCACAAAACTGTCTTTTTTGAGGAGGAAAATATCTTCGTGTGCATTTTGGGTTTCCGCAGGCTTGTTAATATAGTTCAGTAGGAATTGGCAATATCGTTCAGGGATTCTTAGGATTTCACAATATGGTTCAGCGATTCGGTTGGATTTCACGATATAGTTCAGGGGCTCTGTAGACTTCAGAATATAGTTCAGGAGCTCCGTGGGGACTTCATAATATCGTTCATGGGTTACGTGGGAATTAGAAATATCATTCAGGGAATCCATAGGACTTCACAATATCGTTCAGGAGTTCCATAGGACTTCACAATATATATTTCAGGGATTCAAAAGGATTTCACAATATAGTTCAGGGGCTCTGTAGACTTCAGAATATTGTTCAGGGGCTCCGTGGAACTTCATAATATCGTTCATGGGTTCCGTGGGAATTAGAAATATCGTTCATGGGTTCCATGGGAATTAGAAATATCATTCGGAGTTCCACAGGACTTCACAATATCGTTCAGGAGTTCCATAGGACTTCACAATATCGTTCAGGAGTTCCATAGGACTTCACAATATCGTTCAGGAGTTCCATAGGACTTCACAATATCGTTCAGGAGTTCAATAGGACTTCACAATATCGTTCAGGAGTTCCATAGGACTTCACAATATCGTTCAGGAGTTCCATAGGACTTCACAATATCGTTCAGGAGTTCTATAGGACTTCACAATACCGTTCAGGAGTTCCATAGGACTTCACAATATCGTTCAGGAGTTCCATAGGACTTCACAATACCGTTCAGGAGTTCCATAGGACTTCACAATATCGTTCAGGAGTTCCATAGGACTTCACAATATCGTTCAGGAGTTCCATAGGACTTCACAATATCGTTCAGGAGTTCCATAGGACTTCACAATATCGTTCAGGAGTTCCATAGGACTTCACAATATCGTTCAGGAGTTCCATAGGACTTCACAATATCATTCAGGAGTTCCATAGGATTTCACAATATCATTCAGGAGTTCCATAGGATTTCACAATATCGTTCAGGAGTTATGACACTGTTATAAGGTTGAGGAACACTACAATGTACACTACATCTGGACCAGTGAATTAATGATAAATATGCGAAACAACTCGCATCTGGACTTCACTACACTCCTTGTGTAAAAAGAAGGATAGTAAATGCAATCAGATATTACTTTAGAGAGTTACATTTCTCAGAAGCTCAATTGATAAAACTTCGGGGCATTGTACAATAGTCAGATCACAGGTTAACATAACCAAAACCGAAAATTTCCTAAATTTTACTAGAGAAATTGCACATACAGCAATCGTCGCTTTAATTTATTATTCCAAAAGAAAAAAAATATCTATAAGTACAACCGTTATTCCTAAAACGCACACCTCTCTGCTCATCACATTTTATCATCATCAAAACCCACTGCAATTTGCTATCGCAGTCCATTTTTGGAAGTGAAGCCCGCCTCACATTTTCAGTCCACATCACGTGTTCACAGACCCTCACTTTTCATTACCCGACACGAATAATCTATCATCCTGCACGTGGGGTCAAGATGGCCGAACCTAGAAGTTTCCATCGATCGTGCGTTTTAATATTACTTCTGCAGGTGGCTTTTACCTGCACTTATTTAAGCGGTTCAAATTCCCGTCATGTGACTGCTATCCGTCACGACGCAACAGAAGCACGTCCGCGGTCGCTGTTTGCCAACTTCCAGTCCTCCCCCCCCCCTCTCCTCTTATGATCCAGGTACATAGCAACGCGGCAACAGCGCGATGCCTTTTTATCTGATTCCCCAGAGTTCCATTAATCAAGGAGAAATTAATGACAGTGAAAGAGGCTGACAAACCAGCGAAGGAAAAATGGAGAGCGTAATTATTCTGAGTCTCCAGGAATTAATACTGATACGAAGATAGGGGGCGACGATATGTAATACTGGTGGCAAAATAAGCAGTATTAGAGAGGAATAAAGATGGAGAGAGAAAAAAAAATGCCATAACACACGTGCGATATTTGAGCAAATTGAAGCGAGCTCGGTATTCGGCAAGTTGTGCACGCACGTTGCATTAATGAGCAGTGTTGAAGGCAAGCCAGAAAGCGTTTAAAGTCCGTTGCATGGTTCTTAATGTACGTGGAGAGAGACAAGGGTCGGAAATCTCTAAGGAATGATCAGTTGACAAATGTACGGGAAAAATCAAGTAATCGCTCGTGAGGTTTGATTTATGATCAGTCACGTCGTGTTCATTTTGTAGATATCAGGAGTGTGTATGTGTATGACCGAGGGGTTTGTTTGCCGGTCTAGTTATAGGACATCATTAACATTAAGCCTGATTGGGTTGTTTTGCCTCTGGGAGATACTTTTGTGACGCAAAGGGCTAAATGGCCAGGTTGAGTTGGATTTGGGTTGTTTTTCTACTTGTGAGCAACACTTTGTGCATGAAGCTACATCCTGTAACAACTGTCCAGTGATCCTCATCCTCAACTTTTTCTGGGCCTTTTGGATTGCTGAATTCGGTTGCTGAGTTCGTTCTTGTGCACAATGTGCTAAATGGGCAAGTCATAAGGGCCCCTGAGGCTCAGAGAAGGTTCCCCAATTCGGTTGGGTTGGGTTGTTTTACCTCTGAGCGGCACGTTTTTGCACACCATGGGCTAAATAGCCAGGTCACATGGACCCCGAAGGCTCAGAGAAGGTTGGGGGAGGGGACCCACTGGAACAGCTGTTGGGAGACAGATGGTAGCCTCCCGTCAAGGCCATCCAGCGTGTTCTTTAACGTGCACAGGGTATGGCTTCCCCCACACACGGGACCACGGCTTAATGTCCCATCCGACGGACGGCGGCCTTTCCAAGGGGAAATTTGCGGGGAATTTTGAGGAGATAAATCTCAACGCTGACCCAGGTGGGACTCGAACCTGGGAATTACAGATTACGAGCCTGGCGCGGTACCGACTGAGCCACCCCGCCCCTTCTCCAATTGGGCCCATTGTAAAGCTGTTAGGAGACAGATAAAAATCCTACCCTCAAAGCCTTCTAGTTTGCTCTTTAACGCACAGTCGGTAGCGCGCCAGGCTGGTAATCTGCAGTTCCCAGGTTCGAGTCCCAGCTGGGTCAGCGTTGAGATTTATCTCCGCAAAATTCCCCACCTTGCCCACGGTCAGTAGGGGACACCGATGGACTTGGAAAGGCCGCCGTCCGTCGGATGGAACGTTAAGCCGTGGCTCCGTGTGCAGGAGAGACTATGCCCTTAGCACGTTAAAGAACACGCTGGATGGCCTTGACGGAAGGCTACCATCTGTCTCCCAACAGTTGTTCCAATGGGTGCCCTCCCTCAATCCTCTCTGAGCCTTCGGGGTCCTTGTGACTTCCATTTAGCTCATGATGTGCAAAAAAAGTGCCGCTCAGAGTTAAAACAACCAACCAACGCACACAGGGTATTCACTTCAGTTGGGTACACAACTAGCCAGGGTGGCGTGTGCTGGCTCAGTTGATAGTACTCCAGGCTAGTAATCTAGAGTTCCCAGGTTCGAGTCTCACCTGCCACAGCGTTAAAATTTATCTACGCAAAACCGCCACTCTACCCTCAGTCAGGAAGGAGACACCAAGGGGCTTGGAAAGGCCGTCGTCCGTCTGATGGTATGCAAAGCCGTGGCCCCAAGTATACGAGAGAGCTATAAAGGATTCCATAGCAGCCTGTTTTTCTGGGGGTGTACCGATCCTCCGGGATCAGGTCATCCCTTTCTTGTTCGAGCCTTTCTCTCCCATTATGGGTGCCAGGCTCGTAATCTGTAGTTCCCAATTTCGAGTCCCAGCTGGGTCAGCGTTGAGATTTATCTCCGCAAAATTCCTCGCCCTGCCCACGGTCAGTAGGGGGCACCGATTGGCTTGGAAAGGCCGCCGTCCGTCGGATGGGACGTTAAGCCTTGCCCCCGTGTGTGGGAAAAGTCATACCCTGTGCACGTTAAAGAACACGCTGGATGGCCTTGACGGGAGGCTACCATCTGTCTCCCAACAGCTGTTCCAGTGGGTCCCCTCCCCCAACCTTCTCTGAGCCTTCGGGGTCCATGTGACCTGGCCATTTAGCCCATGGTGTGCAAAAAAGTGCCGCTCAGAGGTAAAACAACCCAACTCCCATTGTGAGGAACAACTGTTCTCTGCGTTTCAAAATCTATGAGAAATCTGGAGTCTTGACCAAAGGACGTTTATCCCTAAAAGGTTCAATGAAGTGAATACCCTGTTAAAGTTAAAGAACCCTCTGGATACCTTGACAGAGTGCTTCTATTTTTTTCTAGCAGTTTTCAAGTGGCTCCAATTCCACTGCTCAACTACTTCGTGCTTGGATAGTCCCAGGCGTGACGACTTTAGATTCGGACAGTCCCTGGCTCAAGGACTTTAGACGCAGACAGCGTCGGGGTCAACGACATTAGACTCGGACAGTCTCGATCTCAACTCCTTAAGGCTCGAGCTCAACTACTTTGGGCTCGGTCAGTCTCGGGCTCAACGATTTCAAGTTCGAGCTCAACGACTTCAGGCTCAGACAATCTTGGGTTCAGCGACTTTAGACTCGGAAAGTCCTCGAATCAACGACTTTAGACTCGGGCATTTCAGCCCGAACTCATCTGTAAATTATGTAAAAATGTGAAATGACAAAAAAAAAGAAGTTTTGAATCTTATAACTTGATATGTTAAAAGGAAATTTATACGATTCTGATTTATTTGTTACAGAATTATATATAAGTTGTTACATATATATATACATATTTATTTATGGGTTGGGTTGTTTTACCTCTGAGCGGCACTTTTTGGCACACCATGGGCTAAATGGCCAGGTCACATGGACCCCGAAGGCTCAGAGAAGGTTGAGGGAGGGGACCCACTGGAACAGCTCTTGGGAGACAGATGGTAGCCTCCCGTCAAGGCCATCCAGCGTGTTCTTTAACGTGCACAGGGTATGGCTCTCCTGCACACGGGGCCACGGCTTAACGTCCCATCCGACGGACGGCGGCCTTTCCAAGCCCATCGATGTCCCCTACTGACCGTGGGCAGGGCGGGGAATTTTTGCGGGGATAAATCTCAACGCTGACCCAACCGGGACTCGAACCTGCGAACTACAGATTACGAGCCTGGCGCGCTACCGACTGAGCCACCCCCGCCCCTATTTATTTATGAATTTAACAGATGGAAACTGAGCGTGAGTTCAAAAAAATAATATTTGACAATTATAATTCTAAAATAATGTAATTTATTACGAAAGTATGAATAAAAACATTTATTTTAAACTAAAGTCAACCAACACAAATCTTCATCAGTATAAAAATAAACCTTCAGAAGAACAAAGCACCTTTTTATTATTCCTACAAAAAAATGTTTCCTCTATAATATCTCTACTCAAAACATAAAATAAGGCTTTTTTAACAGTCGATAAGTGGCACAATCATATTTGTGAATAAACCTGCAATCTAAAAAGAATAACCTTACCAATTCCTAAACAAGCTATATATAACTATGCCTCATATGATGAACTCTTCCTACAGAAAAGTTGAGATCAGTTCTGCTTGTTCGACTAACATATAACTTCCTCAGCCACATCTTTAAGTGTCCTAAGCATCCTTCTTTTTCTTACCAGTCTACTAACAGGATCAACACTAATAAACTTATTTAACTTCCCGCGAACACACCAAATAAAAAAAAACATTTTTTCTTTATACTATAGAGACTAAAACAAACTACGTTTTCTTCACACCCTAATTTCTCTGAAGTGCAATTCTCTTATTCTTTGTCTTTAAGTTAAGTTCGATCGAAGTGGTTGGTTACATAATTCTCACGCTGTAGCACATGCGAGCATCAAAATGATACATCAAATCACAACACTTGTAGCACGTTCATCTGTCGTAACAATACATACCGCAGGATCTTGAACTACCAGAGTCGATTTCATAATCCTTTGCAATGCATATCTGATCCTCTACTTTTAATTAAACAGTCCAACAGACATTTCGATTAACAAGCCATTCTTCACTCCGCGTCCATTTCGTTAATGAGCTAGAGCAGTGTGATTGAAATCGGATCACTTCCACACCGAATGTCCACATACATATTTATAACTTACGCTTAACTTCCCAGTGAAATTCCCCTCCTTCGATTTCCAAGCCAGGGCAAACTCCGAAATTCTCAACACTTTTATTGACGACCGAGAGTTGAGTGTGACAGACGATCCATCATCTGTGGTTCAAGAAATAAAAGACTGACATCCACCACCACCACCGCTACCATTCCTTATCTCTCACACACACAGTTCGTTTAGGAGGCAACCACCACCACGCTCTCATACCGCATAACTACGGTAGGCAATCATTTAATGCGACCGTGGAATTTGAGAAGTGTACGGGCTTGATCAATTTGTCTAACTATTGAACAGCGCCGAGAACTAAGGAAGGTTACGAGAGAGAGAGAGAAAGGAACCCACGCGAGCAAACAGAGAGAAAGGGAGAGAGAGAGCCCAAGTTAGAACACTGGGTGGAAGACCAAACACTAATTAGCACTTCCCGCAAAGCCACAATCTTCCCAGTGCGTCCCTTCACTAATAGCATCCTTACGGAGTTCTGTCCACTGGAGAGGAAATGATCAGCTACCAGAAGTTCCTGTCTCACCTGATGGGCTGTCTATGTCGGTGCTCTGGCTCTGGCTCGGTAAACAACATATACTCCTCACTGTTGGCAGAAGAGCCAACACTCTTCTACCTTTGCTGACCCAGTCCCTTTTCTATTAGATCAGCTCGAATATATTGCCTGTGGGTAAGTGATTCTTGTTCCTATCTCTCTCCTTAGGGTGGTAAGAAGCAGAGACTTTTGTTTTAGGTCAGAGCCATCCAATCCAAATTTAGTATAGAGGTCTTAGGATAAAACTGCGTTCTTAAACAGAGGCAGGTAAAATTATCTACTTAAAAACAGATACATGGATTTCTTAATGAGTAATGAATTGAGAAAGAAAATTGTACTTTTTTTTAAATTATATTAAGAGCATAGGAAATATTTTCTATTTAAAAATGAAAACATACATTTCCGATGAGTAAGCAATTGGTAAAGTGTATTTTTTAAAAACTATATCATTCAAGAGCAGCTGGAAAGACTCTCTATTTAAAAACGAAAACATACATTTCCAATTAGTAAGCAATTGGTAAAGTGTATTTTTTTTAAAAAACTATATCATTCAAGAGCAGCTGGAAAGGCTCTCTATTTGAAAACGAAAACATACATTTCCAATGAGTAAGCAATTGGTAAAGTGTATTTTTTAAAAAACTATATCATTCAAGAGCAGCTGGAAAGACTCTCTATTTAAAAACGAAAACATACATTTCCGATGAGTAAGCAATTGGTAAAGTGTATTTTTTAAAAACTATATCATTCAAGAGCAGCTGGAAAGGCTCTCTATTTAAAAACGAAAACATACATTTCCAATGAGTAAGCAATTGGTAAAGTGTATTTTTTAAAAACTATATCATTCAACAGCAGCTGGAAAGACTCTCTATTTAAAAACGAAAACATACATTTCCAATGAGTAAGCAATTGGTAAAGTGTATTTTTTAAAAACTATATCATTCAAGAGCAGCTGGAAAGACTCTCTATTTAAAAACGAAAACATACATTTCCAATGAGTAAGCAATTGGTAAAGTGTATTTTTTAAAAACTATATCATTCAAGAGCAGCTGGAAAGACTCTCTATTTAAAAACGAAAACATACATTTCCAATGAGTAAGCAATTGGTAAAGTGTATTTTTTAAAAACTATATCATTCAAGAGCAGCTGGAAAGACTCTCTATTTAAAAACGAAAACATACATTTCCAATGAGTAAGCAATTGGTAAAGTGTATTTTTTAAAAACTATATCATTCAAGAGCAGCTGGAAAGACTCTCTATTTAAAAAAGAAAACATACATTTCCAATGAGTAAGCAATTGGTAAAGTGTATTTTTTAAAAACTATATCTTTCAAGAGCAGCTGGAAAGACTCTCTATTTAAAAGCGAAAACATACATTTCCAATGAGTAAGCAATTGGTAAAGTGTATTTTTTAAAAACTATATCATTCAAGAGCAGCTGGAAAGACTCTCTATTTAAAAACGAAAACATACATTTCCAATGAGTAAGCAATTGGTAAAGTGTATTTTTTAAAAACTATATCTTTCAAGAGCAGCTGGGAAGACTCTCTATTTAAAAACGAAAACATACATTTCCAATGAGTAAGCAATTGGTAAAGTGGATTTTTTAAAAACTATATCATTCAAGAGCAGCTGGAAAGACTCTCTATTTAAAAACGAAAACATACATTTCCAATGAATAAGCAATTGGTAAAGTGTATTTTTTAAAAACTATATCATTCAAGAGCAGCTGGAAAGACTCTCTATTTAAAAACGAAAACATACATTTCCAATGAATAAGCAATTGGTAAAGTGTATTTTTTAAAAACTATATCATTCAAGAGCAGCTGGAAAGACTCTCTATTTAAAAACGAAAACATACATTTCCAATGAATAAGCAATTGGTAAAGTGTATTTTTTAAAAACTATATAATTCAAGAGCAGCTGGAAAGGCTCTCTATTTAAAAACGAAAACATACATTTCCAATGAGTAAGCAATTGATAAAGTGTATTTTTTAAAAACTATATCTTTCAAGAGCAGCTGGAAAGACTCTCTATTTAAAAACGAAAACATACATTTCCAATGAGTAAGCAATTGGTAAAGTGTATTTTTTAAAAAGTATATCATTCAAGAGCAGCTGGAAAGACTCTCTATTTAAAAACGAAAACATACATTTCCGATGAGTAAGCAATTGGTAAAGTGTATTTTTTAAAAACTATATCATTCAAGAGCAGCTGGAAAGACTCTCTATTTAAAAACGAAAACATACATTTCCAATGAATAAGCAATTGGTAAAGTGTATTTTTTAAAAACTATATCATTCAAGAGCAGCTGGAAAGACTCTCTATTTAAAAACGAAAACATACATTTCCAATGAATAAGCAATTGGTAAAGTGTATTTTTTAAAAACTATATCTTTCAAGAGCAGCTGGAAAGACTCTCTATTTAAAAGAGAAAACATACATTTCCAATGAATAAGCAATTGGTAAAGTGTATTTTTTAAAAACTATATCATTCAAGAGCAGCTGGAAAGGCTCTCTATTTAAAAACGAAAACATACATTTCCAATGAGTAAGCAATTGGTAAAGTGTATTTTTTAAAAACTATATCATTCAAGAGCAGCTGGAAAGACTCTCTATTTAAAAACGAAAACATACATTTCCAATGAGTAAGCAATTGGTAAAGTGTATTTTTTAAAAACTATATCTTTCAAGAGCAGCTGGGAAGACTCTCTATTTAAAAACGAAAACATACATTTCCAATGAGTAAGCAATTGGTAAAGTGGATTTTTTAAAAACTATATCATTCAAGAGCAGCTGGAAAGACTCTCTATTTAAAAACGAAAACATACATTTCCAATGAATAAGCAATTGGTAAAGTGTATTTTTTAAAAACTATATCATTCAAGAGCAGCTGGAAAGACTCTCTATTTAAAAACGAAAACATACATTTCCAATGAGTAAGCAATTGGTAAAGTGTATTTTTTAAAAACTATATCATTCAAGAGCAGCTGGAAAGGCTCTCTATTTAAAAACGAAAACATGCATTTCCAATGAGTAAGCAATTGATAAAGTGTATTTTTTAAAAACTATATCTTTCAAGAGCAGCTGGAAAGACTCTCTATTTAAAAACGAAAACATACATTTCCAATGAGTAAGCAATTGGTAAAGTGTAATTATTAAAAACTATATCATTCAAGAGCAGCTGGAAAGACTCTCTATTTAAATACGAAAACATACATTTCCAATGAGTAAGCAATTGGTAGTGTTTTTTTTTTTAAACTATATCATTCAAGAGCAGCTGGAAAGACTATTTAAAAACGAAAACATATATTTCCGATGAATAACGAATTGGAAAAGAAGACTACTCTTTTTTAAATATTAAAAGCATCAGAAAAAATTCTTTAATTGAAAACAGAACCTTACACTTCTAATGAGTAATAAACTGGGAAAGAAAACTATATTTTTCAAAAAAAAAACAAAACTGTATTCTTTAAAATCAACGGAGAAAAAAATTCTCTACCTAAAAAAAGAAAATGTACGTTTCTATTGAGTAATGAATTGGGAAAGAAAACTTTACTTTTTAAAAAATTATATTATTAAAGAACAGCAGGAAAAATTATATTTTTAAAAAACGAAAGCATACATTCCTCGTATGGAAGTTATGCCAGCTGGAATATTTAGCAACAAAGTTTATCACTCTTTGAACTTATCTCAATAGTTAATCAAACCAGAGCAATAACCGTTCTATCATACCGCTTACTAAAATAATTATTTGCTAGGAGTTTCCCTAATCCTTTCAATTTTGTTAAATTTTGCTGCTGCCTTAACTTTTAAAATGCTGAATTCACATTGCGGAAAGTTAAGAATTAAATAGATTTTGTTTAGGTCTTTATGTACCTTTAGTGTCACTTCCATCAAAAAAGTTCGTTCTTCAAGATACTCAGTTCCTAATTTAGCTTACGATAAAAACAATATAAAAATTCTTCTTAAGCACTTTAAATTTCAAATAACCTTCCTCAACTAAATGCTACTGGGACTGGGTTGGGTTGTTTTACCTCTGAGCGGCACTTTTTTGCACACCATGGGCTAAATGGCCAGGTCACATGGACCCCGAAGGCTCAGAGAAGGTTGGGGATCCACTGGAACAGCTGTTGGGAGACAGATGGTAGCCTCCCGTCAAGGCCATCCAGCGTGTTCTTTAACGTGCACAGGGTATGGCTCTCCCACACACGGGGCCACGGCTTAACGTCCCATCCGACGGACGGCGGCCTTTCCAAGCCCATCGGTGTCCCCTACTGACCGTGGGCAGGGCGGGGAATTTTGCGGAGATAAATCTCAACGCTGACCCAGCTGGGACTCGAACCTAGGAACTACATTTTACGAGCCTGGCGCGCTACCAACTGAGCTACCCCCGCCACTACTGGGACTGAGTTGAGTTGTTTTACCTCTGAGCAGCGCTATTGTGCCTACACTGGAAACCAAATGACCAGGTCACAGGGATTCCCAACGGCTCAGAAAAGGTTGGAGGAAGGGGATCCAATGAGAATGGTTAGGAGACAGATGGAAAGCATTCCGTCAAGGTCATCCAGTGTGCTCTTTAACGTACACAAGCTATGGCTCTCCTGTACACGAGGTCACGGCTTACCGTTCCATCCGATGGGCAGCGCTTTACCAAGGCCATCTAGATACAGAAAGCCTGGATACTGCAGTAATTGAAGACTTAATTTGAAAAAAATATATATATATAATGATTTTTTGTCTACAATTGGACTGGTAGTTTCTTGTTTGTAAAAAAATTTGGTTATTAATTTTAAAATATTCTCAATCATTTTAATGAAATCCTAATGAATAAATTATTTTACTTTACCTAGTTCTGAAATAAATGGTTTTAAGCTAAATTTTAAACAAATAAATCATTTGAAGTTTTTTATGCATAATTAACTTCCCTCTTTTCTTCCCTCCTTTTGCTCAAGGTGTCCGGGTCTGGTGTATCAAGGTGGCGTTGCTCCTACTCACCAAGGGAAGGGTGTGGATTTGGCGGAGATAAATCTCTGCTACCTAGGTGGGATTCGAACCTGGGAACTAAACATTGAGAGCCTTCGCGCTCTACCGACTACCAACCTTGCTCTTAAAAGCAGCTGGGGTCCAATCAGATTGTACGTTATTACAGTAAGAAAAAAAAATTGTGGGTCCAGTATTTCCATTCAAAGCTGTGCAGTTTTCATATTCAAAACACACTAGAAATAAATAGCTGAAAGAAACTGGTGGCCTTAAGTGGGATTCAAACCCACGTCTTCCAGGAGCTGCCAAGCGTCATAACCGCTAGACCACCAGAGACTGACCATACATTTCAATTATTATAACGGGAAATTTTCCAGCAAATGTTTTCAAGTGTCTTCCCAACAGGACATTTTTCTGTTATTTTATTATTGAATTTTTTATATAACGCTGTGAGTGTGAGTGACAGACATTATTTCCATCATATGAAGTAGCTTTGATTGTTCGATTCCCGTCATAGAGGGGGGCGGGGGTGGCTCAGTCGGTAGCGCGCCAGGCTCGTAATCTGTAGCTCTCAGGTTCGAGTCCCAGCTGGGTCAGCGTTGAGATTTATCTCCGCAAAATTCCCCGCCCTGCCCACGGTCAGTAGGGGACACCGATGGGCTTGGAAAGGCCGCCGTCCGTCGGATGGGACGTTAAGCCGTGGCTCCGTGTGCGGGAGAGCCATACCCTGTGCACGTTAAAGAACACGCTGGATGGCCTTGATGGGAGGATACCATCTGTCTCCCAACAGCTATTCCAGTCGGTCCCCTCCCCTAACCTTCTCTGAGCCTTCGGGGTCCATGTGACCTGGCTATTTAGCCCATGGTGCGCAAAAAGGTGCCGCTCAGAGGTAAAACAATCCAATCAAGCAAGCCTGAGCATTAAAAACAGCTCAAATATTCGCGTCGCCTGCCTTCAAGGAGCTGAACTGACGTCACTAATTGTAGATTCCAGCTGGTGCTATTAACGTCATTGTTCATTTAATCATCTGAACGCAATCTGCAGAGACAGTTTCATTGTTAATTATCAAAACATTACTTCGAAATATTGTATAAATTTAGACTGAGAGGTAATTATATCTTGACAAAACGAAATTATTCTCCAGAAGATTTGCAGAGCTTTTTGGTTCCGAACAGTTAGACCTCATGGCGAAGACATTGAACCTCTTTTATCTTTATAATAACATTATCTTCTTCAAGGAAGATTTTGTCTCTGGAACAATTTGCGATTCTTCCTGGTAGCATACACTGTAATGATAGCTAAGTTGTTTTACCTCTAAGAGGCTCTTTTCTGCGCATGCGCACAATGAGCTAATTTTAGATTTTGGTACAGTCGCTCAAAAAATATCCGAACACTATGGTTGATTACAGAAATCAGAAAAAATATGTGGCAATGATTTTTTTAGAAATTAGTGATCTGGCAACCTTCGTGTATGTACACGAAGGTTGCCAGATCACTAAAAAGACCTGGATCGTGTGGGCTCACTCACGGAAATATTGAGCGTCTGCAGTTACCGTTCACAGCAAACTGGAGCGTGTGCAGTAAGTGCACACGCTCCAGTTTGTTGTAAACGGTAACTGGAGCGTGTACAGTTGCTGTACACGCCCATAGTGTTCGGATTTTTTTTTGAGTGACTGTACGTTGTTACGGGAATTGCCTGTCATTCTACCATAAGAACATTAGTGAGACTGGTCACTGATGTCAAGCGGTTCAGACTGGCTCACAGTCGGCATTCTAATTCATCCCAAAGGTGTTCCATGGGTTTGAGATCATGCCTCTGTGCAAGGCCAGTCAACTTCTTCCAGACCTATCTCATCAAACTATTCCTGCACGGTCCTCTCTTTGTGGACGGGGGCATTATCATGTTGGTATAGGAAAGGGTCTTCACTAAACTGTTGCCATAAAGTTGGGAGCACAGAATTGTCGAGAATGTTATTATAGGCCGCAGCTTTCAGAGTCTCGTTCACTGGAACTAGGGAGCCCAGCCCGAACCATGAAAAACAACTCCAGAGCATGATGCCTTCTCCACCAAACTTCACAGTTGGCACAACACAGTCAGGCAGGTAGCGTTCACCTGGCATCCTCCATACCCAGAGGGGCGGGGGTATCTCAGTTGGTAGGGACGGGGTAGCTCAGTCGGCCAGACTCGTAATCTGTAGTTCCCAGGTTCGAGTCCCAGCTGGGTTAGCGTTGAGATTTATCCCCGCAAAATTCCCCACCCTGCCCACGGTCAGTAGGGGACACCGATGGGCTTGGAAAGGCCGCCGTCCGTCAGATGGGACGTTAAGCCGTGGCTCTGTGTGCGGGAGAGCCATACCCTGTGCAAGTTAAAGAACACGCTGGATGGCCTTGACGGGAGGCTACCATCTGTCTCCCAACAGCTGTTCCAGTGGGTCCCCTCCCCCAACCTTCTCTGAGCCTTCGGGGTCCATGTGACCTGGCCATTTAGCCCATGGTTGCAAAAAAGTGCCTCTCAGAGGTAAAACAACCGAACCCAACCCAAATCCACACCCAGACTCGTCCGTCAGACTGCCAGATGGTGAAGCCTTATTCATCCCTCCAGAGAACGCAGTTCCTCTGCTCAAGTGTTCACTGGCGACGTGCTTCACATACTCGAACCGACGCTTGGCATTGATCTTGTTGATGTTAGGCTTGTGTGCGGCTGCTTGGCCATGGAGACCCATTTCCTGCAACTCGCGACGAACTGTTATGGTGCTGGTGTTGCTTTCAGAAGCATTTTGGACCTCAGGTGGTGAGTGTTGCAACCGAGGACAAGCGATTTTGTCCAACTATCCGCTTCAGCATTCGGCGGTCCCGCTCTGTCATTTCACGCAGAGTACCGGGTCGCGATTCCTGTTGTTTCTCCTAGGCATTTCCACTTCACAATAACACTTCACAATAACATCACTTACAGTTGATCGGGGCAGCTGCATCAGGGCCGAAATGTCCCGAACTGACTTGTTTCTAAGATGGCATCTTATGACCGTGCCATGTTGAAAGTTACTGAGCTCTACCTTGTACGGCCCATTCTCCTGTTCATACGTGTCCATGAGGTTTGCCACGCCACGTGTGTGCTTTTATACCTGTTTGGGCCATGGCTGGGGCGTATATGAGCGAATCCACTACTCAGAAAAGATGTCCGGATACTTTTGAGCAGACAGTATACGTGTTAATGTGAATAAACAGTGTCCTCTACTGTGGTGCATTCGTTTATATCATACACGACATTAGGCACAGCATGTCTGAATCACACCTAAGCACCGGTATAAAAACCAGTGAAGCTGTGGTTTCACTTAGGATAATGGGTGAATATTATTTAAGTGGACTAATTAATCGTCTTCTACAGAGTGCATCGGAAGAGGGTACTTTTCAAATCATTTCGTACAGTCGATCAAAAAAAGTATCCAAACACTATGGTTGATTACAGAATTCAGATAAAATATCTGGCAACGATTTTTTTTAGAAATTAGCGATCTGGCAACCTTTGTGTCACGTGATTACAGAATTCAGGAAAAATATCTGGAGCGTGTACAGCAACTGTACACGCTCCAGTTACCGTTCACAGCAAACTGGAGCGTGTGCAGTTACTGCACACGCTCCAGTTTGCTGTGAACGGTAACTGCACACGCTCCAGTTTGCTGTGAACGGTAACTGCACACGCTCCAGTTTGCTGTGAACGGTAACTGCACACGCTCCAGTTTGCTGTGAACGGTAACTGCACACGCTCAATATTTCCGTGAGTGTGCACACGATCTAGAATCAAAATAATATGACCACCTACAGTCGCTCAAAAAGTATCCGAACACTATGGTTGATTACAGAATTCAGAAAAAATATCTGGCAACGATTTTTTTTAGAAATTAGTGATCTGGCAACCTTCGTGTTACGCGACACGAAGGTTTCCAGATCACTAATTTCTAAAAAAATCGTTTGCCAGATATTTTTTCTGACACAAAGGTTGCCAGATCACTAATTTCTAAAAAAATCGTTGCCAGATATTTTTCTGAATTCTGTAATCACGTGACACGAAGGTTGCCAAATCACTAATTTCTAAAAAAATCGTTGCCAGATATTTTTTGAATTCTGTAATCACGTGACACGAAGGTTGCCAGATCACTAATTTCTAAAAAAACGTTGCCAGATATTTTTCTGAATTCTGTAATCACGTGACACGAAGATTGCCCGATCACTAATTTCTAAAAAAAATCGTTGCCAGATATTTTTCTGAATTCTGTAATCACGTGACACGAAGGTTGCCAGATCACTAATTTATAAAAAAAATCGTTGCCAGATATTTTTCCTGAATTCTGTAATCACGTGACACGAAGGTTGCCAGATCACTAATTTATAAAAAAAATCGTTGCCAGATATTTTTTCTGAATTCTGTAATCAACCATAGTGTTCGGATACTTTTTTGAGCGACTGTACGAAATGATTTGAAAAGTTCGAGTACAGTCCTGACCAAGTCTATGTCCACGACAACTAGTGCGTTGTGATTGTAAAACATTATCGCCTAAACGCTCTCCATTAGAAAGTTTTCCATATGAGAATTTCTGACTTAAAAGCCGACGAACTTTACTAAGACATCATTTTCCACCTTGGTTCAAATATTTCAGATTCTGAAGGCAAAAGTGACATAAACCATACGTTGTGAGTAAGTATTCTCTCAAAATCTAAATTCAAAATGAGCGGTGACTGACTTCACAAGCTCGTAATCTGGTGTTCCAGGTTCGAATCTCAACCAAACCTGCGTTAAGATTTGCTGCCCAAATTCCAGCTCTGATCTTCGGTATGAAAGGGAATCTCGAGGTTCGGAAGTGTCATGATCAGTTAAGCCCGGAAGGTATGCCGTGAACCTACTGCAGGATAGTCACGTCCCATGCAATTAAAGATAATGCCGTATTGTCAGGAAGCGCCTTGTATAAATCTCCTAAGACTGTGAATCACCTTTCCCCCATGATCGTATCTACGGGGGGGTAGGGGGTTGGATTGGGTTGTTTCACTTCTGAGAGGCACTATTTTGCACACCATGGGCTAAAATTAAAATGGCCAGGTCACAAGGACCCCGAAGGCTCAGAGAAGGTTGGGGGAGGGGACCCACTGGAACAGCTGTTGGGAGACAGATGGTAGCCTCCCGTCAAGGCCATCCAGCGTGTTCTTTAACGTGCACAGGGTATGACTCTCCTGCACACGAGGCCACGGCTTAACGTCCCATCCGACGGACGGCGGCCTTTCCAAGCCCATCGGTGTCCCCTACTGACCGCGGGTAGGGAGTTTTGCGGAGATAAATCTCAACGCTGACCTAGCTGGGACTCGAATCTGGGAACTACAGATTACGATCCTGGCGCGCTACTGACTGAGCCACCCCCGACCCAAGGGGGTAGGGGAAGAGAGTAATGTCACCCTCCCTTTGAGAAAGCTAATAAGAGTAATGGAGGCAAAAATTATTAATCTTCTACATATTTCACACATTTTTCAAGGAATTTTTTAAGACCTCTGAAAAGGATGGGGAAATATCAAACAGCAATGGAAATCCAATCTCTTCTCTCTTCCTTTTACTGGTGTTTCCCAGCTGGATTGCTCCACTTGTTTCCCCCCCCCCCTTTTCATATTTTCTAGATCCCGGCCTGCCTTCCCCTGCGCAGATTTCAGCTACAAGGATAGTTGTGACCTAACTATTTAGTCTGTTTTGTGCATAAAAAAAATGTCGCTCAAATGTAAAACAACGCAACCAAACTTTAAAAGCTATCTTATATTTTTATTTTGCGCAGAGATTACGGAAAGAACAGATTTCAACGTGCCAAAAAAAAAAGCGCGATGTAATCCAGACACCAGATGGTATTACACATCTTTTTATACAAAATAAAAAATGATCTACAAGTTTACAACAGATAACTGACAGATAAAAGTACGAGAAAATAAAAAAACTACAATGTTTTATAAAAGGGAGAAAAAATTCGATATCACTAGCTCAAGTCTTTGTGCTTATTATAGAAGAGGTCTTATGTTTTATTCAATAAATCCTATCTAAAACACGGACACGTTCTTAAAACTCTAGGGAAGAGCCCTGACCAACATCAAGAGTATAGATTTATTCAAATACAACATTCTTGATCACCTGCTTAGGCACAATAAACACAGGATTCACGTCCTACTGGGTTTACAACATTTCCCTTGATGCTATTGTTTGGCCATGCGAGCTGTACTTCACGTATTTTCCCTGAGAAATCTTCTGAATCTTAATGACCTCTATCTCTTCTCAACTGCTAGCTTTCCTTCTTGTTATTCTTCTGGGAGAGAATAGGTGGAATCACGGGAGACAAAATGCAATTTCTAATTCTGTTAATGTGTGTAAATGTGAGAGAGACAGAAAAGGAAGTAGAACCTTTAGTAATAGTTCACGTGAGAATGCATTTCTGTAGGTCGTAGGGTCATTTCTAGCTGCTGTTCTAGCAGCAAAAAATAAATATCCCCTCAAGCAGCTGCTTACCACACAGGTCTGATAAAAGCTCTTGAGGTGTTTTACCTCTGAGGGACACTTTTTTTGCACGCAATGGGCTCAATGGCTAGGTCATAAGGACCAACAGGGCTCAGAGAAAGTTGGGGAAGGGTTCTACTGGACAGTTGTTGAAAGAAAGATGGCAGACTCCCGTTAAGGACACCCAGAGTGTTCTTTAACGTGTCGAGAGTATGACTCTCCAGAAAAAGAGTCACTGTTTAACGTCCCATCCGACGGACGACGGACTTTCCAAGCCCATCGGTGTCCCCTACTGACCGTGGGCAGGGCGGGGAATTTTGCGGAGATAAATCTCAACGCTGACCCAGCTGGGACACGAACCTGGGAACTACAGATTACGAGCCTGGCGCGCTACCGACTGAGCCACCCCCGCCCCTGTGAACAGTGTACTTATTAAAACCTGGTATCCTAATAATATACTTAGTAAGGGCCAGTTGTTTTAAATTTAATTAATGAAATAGTAGAATTAGGTGTACTACTTAAAACAATCAGTAAAACAATATTCTCAAGTACACATTATCTGCATTAATAATATTTTATATCACCGTACTTCATAGCAACAATTTGTTGAACACTACATATTTTGCTGTAGGTCAATGAGGCCATAGAGGGAATTTGTTTTGAGTGGGGTGGAATCTGAACCCTTGACCTTCTGATTCGTAGTGGGTTCAGATCCCACCCAGCTCAGGACAATTTTCTTCTATGCCCACTTTGACCTTCAGCATAGTAGTGTTGAAAAAGTTGTTACCATATTCTCTACCTAAAATAATTAGTAAATCCATCCATAACAAAACCAGGTGTTCTAACTAAAACATTTAATAATGTTAATTGTTTCACTTAAAATACCTAGCAAAATCCGTTGGTTCCCTATAAAATATTTTACAAATACAAATGCTCCACCTAAGATACTTGTTGGGTTGTTTTACCACTGATCGTCACTATTTGGGGCGGGGGTGGCTCAGTCGGTAGCGCGCCAGGCTCGTAATCTGTAGTTCCCAGGTTCGAGTCCCAGCTGAGTCAGCGTTGAGATTTATCTCCGCAAAATTCCCCGCCCTGCCCACGGTCAGTAGGGGACACCCGATGGGCTTGGAAAGGCCGCCGTCCGTCGGATGGGACGTTAAGCCGTGGCCCCGTGTGTGGGAGAGCCATACCCTGTGCACGTTAAAGAACACGCTGGATGGCCTTGACGGGAGGCTACCATCTGTATCCCAACAGCTGTTCCAGTGGGTCCCCTCCCCCAACCTTCTCTGAGCCTTCGGGGTCCATGTGACCATGGTGTGCAAAAAGTGCCGCTCAGAGGTAAAACAACCCAACCCAACTCGTCACTATTTTTAACACACAATGGGCTAAATGGCCAGGTCACAAGAACCCCCAGTACTCAGAGAAGGCAGTGGGAAAAGGTTCACTGGACAGCTGTTAGCAGACAGATGATGGCCTGTCAAGGCCATCCAGTGTATTCGTTAAGGTGCACAAGATATGGCTTTCCCTGCAAGCAGGGCTACGGCTTAACGTCTCATCCAACGGAAGCCCTTTCCAAGCCCGTCATTGTCCTTTACTGAGCGAGTGCACGGCGAGGAATTTTACGGAGATAAAATCTCAACGCTGGCCCAGATGGGACTCGAACCTTGGAACTGCAGATTAAGAGCCAGGAACGCTACCGACTGAGCCTCGCTCCTAACAAGACTTGCTAAAGCTAAGATATTCACATAAATGTTTCAATAAATTCAGGTACTTGGTATAATATGTTTAGTGAAATGAATTGTATAAAATGCTTAATAAAGTCTGCCTGAAATTCTTCGTAAACATAAGAAAAGACTGAAAACACATCATCAGAGAGTCATAGTTAAATGTTCCCATCTTCCATTAAAAACTACCCAGTTTTGACTCTTTGAATTTTGGGGTTCTTGCAACCTGGCCATTTATCTCAAAGTATGGCTCTCAGAGCTGGTCATTTATCTTAAACTTTTGGGGTTGTTGTAACCTGGCCATTTATCTCAAAGTATGGCTCTCAGAGCTGGTCATTTATCCTAAACTTTTGGGGTTGTTGTAACCTGGCCATTTATCTCAAAGTATGGCTCTCAGAGCTGGTCATTTATCTTAAACTTTTGGGGTTGTTGTAACCTGGCCATTTATCTCAGAGTATGGCTCTCAAAGCTGGTCATTTATCTCAAACTTTTGGGGCTGTTGTAACCTGGCCACTTATCTCAGAGTATGGCTCTCAGAGCTGGTCATTTATCTCAAACTTTTGGGGTTGTTGTAACCTGGCCATTTATCTCAGAGTATGGCTCTCAGAGCTGGTCATTTATCTTAAACTTTTGGGGTTGTTGTAACCAAAGCCATTTATCTCAGAGTATGGCTCTCAGAGCTGGTCATTTATCTCAAACTTTTGGGGCTGTTGTAACCTGGCCACTTATCTCAGAGTATGGTTCTCAGAGCTGGTCATTTATCTTAAATTTTGGGGTTGTTATAACCTGGCAATTTATCTCAAAGTATGGCTCTCAGAGCTGGCCATTTATCTCATTCCTCTGAAAAAACAAACATAAGAGTGTTTCCTCTGAGCGGTAACAGCTGAAAAAACCATCCCTCGCAATAATCCTACATCAGCTAGAGATTCCGATCTTCTCGAGAAAGGAAAGGGAGCGATGTATTTTTAGAATTTAAGTTTGCTTTAATAGGATGCCGAAATTATCGCTCCAGCTCATCAGAATGCGACTGGTTTCGTGCAGACGTCTTCCGCATACAGAATATCAGGAAGCGAGCACACAGGTGGGCTCGTGGCACGCAAATCAGTTGCAGATGAAAATCTTCCCAATAATGCTGCCCTTGTTGAAAACTATTGCAAATCTTTCGGGCATTTTGAAACAATGTTAACGATGGAGTCTGAAATAAATGACTTAGTTTTTGAATCAATTTCTTCGCTTGTTTTAAATCCTTTCGTCTGTTTTATGCTTCCCTATCTTTTTTAACCAGTATGCATAGGGGCGAGGGTGGCTCAGTCGGTAGCGCGCCAGACTAGTAATCTGTAGTTCCCAGGTTCGAGTCCCAGCTGGGTCAGCGTTGAAATTTATCTCCGCAAAACTCCCCGCCCTGCCCACGGTCAGTAGGGGACACCGATGGGCTTGGAAAGGCCGCCGTCCGTCGGATGGGACGTTAAGCCGTGGCCCCGTGTGTGGGAGAGCCATACCCTGTGCACGTTAAAGAACACGCTGGATGGCCTTGACGGGAGGTTACCATCTGTCTCCCAACAGCTGTTCCAGTGGGTTCCCTCCCCCAACCTTCTCTGAGCCTTCGGGGTCCATGTGACCTGGCCATTTAGCCCATGGTGTGCAAAAAAGTGCCGCTCAGAGGTAAAACAACCGAACCCAACTCTTTGTTGGTGTAGTTTTATCTGCTGTGTCAATGTGAAGCTAGGCCGGGGGTAGTGCCCCAGGGCGTGGTGAGAGAACCCTGATCGAGTCTCTAGAAGCATTTTACTTTAACGAAAATAGGTCTTTAAGAAGTTATTAAAGTTAAGAAAGGTATATTTTTAGTTTACATACTATATTTATAAACAAACTAATAGCAATCCGCAGAAAAGCAGAAAGACATATGAAACAAACAAAAACATTTATTGCATGCCAAAATTTTAATAGACTAGCAGCAGCTATCAATAAAAAAATCAAAAATATTTTGAAACAAAACTGGAGAATATTTACAGAAAAACTATCCCCCACAACATCTACAAAAATTTTATGGTCTATATATAAAAAATTAACAAAGGAAACAGAACCAATAAACCCTTTATATAACTATGCATTAAAACATAAATTAACAATCCAAGAAACAACAGAACAAATAGCAAAATTTTTCAATACATTACACTATAAACCAAACAATAAATTATACAAATTTTATAATGACTCAAATATCTTCCATCAAACATATTATAATAATAAAACCGATTTTATAAATCTTCCATTCTCATTATATGAATTAATATTTGCTATAAAAAAAAATAAAAAAGAATACAGCTGTAGGACCAGATCAAATTTCAAATAATTTAATAAAAAATCTACCAATTAAATATATAAAAAAACTACTAAAAGAATTTAACAATTTCTGGACAACTAATAATTATCCAACAATTTGGCTAGAAAATTACATGATATTTATAAAAAAATCTAATAAACCATATGAAATACTAGAATCGTATCGACCAATCTGTTTGAGTTCAAATTTATTCAAGTTATTCGAAAGAATGATTGTAAACAGATTGAACTGGTTTTTTGAACATGAACGCATTTTTCACAGGAATGTGTTTGGCTTCCGGCCTGGAAGGTCAACCAAGGATCTTCTGTTAAACTTCATTTCTGATGTTGAATTTACAAAAAAAAAGAAAATATTTTTGGTAGTTGTCATAATTGATCTTGAGAAGGCCTTTGATTCGATAGATCACAACGCACTTTTATATAAAATTAGGAAATTAAAAATATGTGGTAAAATTTATAATTTTCTTTTACATTTTATTAGAAAGAGATCTTATAAAGTAAAATTAGGAAATAATACTTCTACATCAAATAAATTACTAAATGGTCTTGTACAAGGAGATATATTATCCCCGCTTCTTTTTAACCTATACTTAAATGATATTCAGAAAAATTTTAAACCAGAAATAAAATTTGGAACATATGCAGACGATTTAATCTTCTGGACATTCCATGAAAATATAGATGTAATACAAAAAAGAATACAAGACACAATTAAAAAAGTAAACAATTACTGTGAAAATTGGAATCTAAAAATTTCAAATGAAAAAACTGTCATTTCATACTTTCACCCTAATAGAAAACTACCAGAAGATTTCATAATTAAAATAAATGAAAAAAATATAAATATCGTAAATCATTTTAAATATCTAGGAATTCACTTTGACTCAAAATTGAACTGGAATAAATTTATTACAGAAGCTAAAAACAAAGCAACCAAGCTTTATCATTTTCTAAGATTTCTTGGCAACTCAAAATGGGGATGTAATCAAAAAAACCTACTATTATTATACAATTCTATTATTCTACCCAAATTTACTTATGGAATTGAACTGATATATTACTTAACAAAAAAAAATTATAAAACTTTAGAAAATATACAAATAAAAATTTTAAAATTCTGTTTAGGTTTATTACAAAATACAAATTCCAACTCCATTGGAAATAAAAAAAAATATCTCTTGCATAATCTTTTATTTAGAATAGTATTAAAAAACAATGATCATCCAATCATTGATAAAATAAATGAAAATTTTAGTGATAACATTATAAACCTATTTAACGATAAAGAACAATTGAAACATATTATACAAAATAATCTTAGTGGTGAGAAACAAATTTTGGCTCCTTTTTGGAAGTTTTGTTTCCCTATTTTGGAAACTGAAGTTAAAGGAATTACATCTAAAAAATATATAGACAAAGAAAACCTAAAAAATTTGGCGGAACTTCACATTGAAGAACAATACAAAGATTTTATACACATATACACGGATGGTTCAGTGAATGCTGAAAACAACAATTCATCTGGAGCATATTATTGCCCAATAACAAATTATGAATTTCAATTTAAACTAAATAAATTAAATCCAATAATTATAACAGAACTAACTGCTATAATATTAGCCATTCATTGGGCACTTTCCTTTAAAGGGGAAAAGATTGTAATCTTTACTGATTCAAAATCTTCTATTGATAATATATTTCAAAATCCAAATAATAATAATTTTAAAGTTCTAATAAATGATATCCTTATTTTAACAAAACAACACATAGAAAATAATAATAAATTGTATATTCAATGGGTGCCAGCTCACACTGGTATTGAACACAATGAAAGAGTTGATACATTGGCAAAAGATGCAATATATCTTAATAACACTATGGAATCATTAATATTTATAAACATAATTAAAAATAATAATAAAATAAAATTACTAGAAGAAACACAAAACTGGTATGATTTAACTGCTATAGATACTCATAGACATAACATTTCAAATAAAATTACAACCTTTAAAAACTATGGATTGAGCAAAAAAGAGAACACTATTATATTAAGAATAAAAGTAAATGCTGCAATAACAAAACCATTTTTATTTCACTTGAAAAAAGTAAACTTTCCTAACTGCACAATATGTAATCAATATGAAAATATTGAACATTTAATATTTCATTGTAAAAAATATAAAACAGAAAGAGAAAAATACTTCTCCAACTTAAAGAATTATAATGTTAACATGTTCTCATTTAAAACCATTTTGGAACCTGAAAACAAAAATCTGAAAAGAAAGTTCTACAAGCTTTTAATTTCATATCTAAAAGACATTGATATGTTTGATTTCTTATAAAAAAAAGGAAAATATATATATATATATTTAACTTGTGACTGAATGAGTCTGCATAGTAATTATCTATGTAGGAATATTCATTTGTTGAGTTTCTTTCAATTCAATTCTCCGAGCCCTTTGTTATGATTTCTAAGGTCGTCATTTTTTCATTTTTGATACAAGATCAAATAGTTTTGTTTTTCACTATATGAAAACTTCATCGTCCCCTAATGAAAATTCTCATCAACTACAATTTAAAGGGCGGGGGTGGCTCAGTCGGTAGCGTGCCAGGCTCGTAATCTGTAGTTCCCAGGTTCGAGTCCCAGCTGGGTCAGCGTTGAGATTTATCTCCGCAAAATTCCCCGCCCTGCCCACGGTCAGTAGGGGATCTGGCAACCTTCGTGTCATGTGACACGAAGGTTGCCAGATCACTAATTTCTAAAAATAAAAATTCGTTGCCAGATATTTTTTCTTAATTCTGTAATCGACGGTGGTGTTCGGATACTTTTTTTGAGCGACTGTACCTAATTTCCAGCGGCGACTCGAGAGTTTTTAAATAGGTGGGGAGACAGCATAATTATGTATACAGAGAAACCAACTAGGCGAGGGCGGTGATGGCTCAAATGGTTGGACAAAACGTCGACGATGGCTCAAATGGTTGGACAAAACATCGGCGATGGCTCGATTGGTTGGACAAAACGTCGGCGATGGCTCAAATGTTTGGACAAAACGTCGGCGATGGCTCAAATGGTTGGACAAAACGTCGGCGATTGCTCAAATGGTTGGACAAAACGTCGGCGATGGCTCAAATGGTTGGACAAAACGTCGGCGATGGCTCAAATGGTTGGACAAAACGTCGGCGATGGCTCAAATGGTTGGACAAAACGTCGGCGATTTGCTCCGCTAACCCTAATTGTGTCCTCGGTGAAAAAAGGAACATCGACTGAATTGGAAAAGAACATATACAGTATACACAGTTGTTGGGTTGTTTCATCTCTGAGCGGCACTTTTTTGCACACCATGGGCTCAATGGCCAGGTCACATGGACCCCGAAGGCTCAGAGAAGGTTGGGGGAGGGGACCCACTGGAACAGCTGTTGGAAGCCAGCTGGGTCAGCGTTGAGATTTATCTCCGCAAAATTCCCCGCCTTGTCCACGGTCAGTAGGGGACACCGATGCCTTGGAAAGGCCACCGTCCGTCGGGTGTGGCGTTCAGCCTTGACTCCGTGTGCAGGAGAGCCATACCCTGTGCACCTTAAAGAACACGCTGGATGGCCTTGACGGGAGGCTACCATCTGTCTCCCAACAGCTGTTCCAGTGAGTCCTCTCCCCCAACCTTCTCTGAGCCTTCGGGGTCCTTGTGACCTGGCCATTTAGCCCATGGTGTGCAAAAAAGTGCCGCTCAGAGGTAAAACAATCCAATCCAATCCCGATGGATTTGGAAAGGCCGCCATCTATTGGACGTAAAGACGTGGTTTCGTGCGCATGAGAACCCCTATCCTGTGCACATTAAAGAACACATTGGATGGCCTTCACGGGATCATACGATCTGTCCCCTAACAATATTCGGCAGATCGCATTCTCCCAATCTTCTCTGAGTCTTTGGGGCCTTTGTGAATTCGTCATTTAGACCGGTGTGTGTATAAAAATGCCGCTCAGTGGAAAACAATTCAACGACACCTAGGCTGCCGTCCTTCGTGTGGGGCTTTTTAGTCATGTTTCAGTGCCTAGGAAATATCTGATGGCTTTGACGGGAGACTATTCTCTGTCTTCTTTTCCAAGGGCCCTAAGAGTCCTTGGAGTTAGGGGCGGGGGTGGCTCAGTTGGTAGCGCTCCAGACTCGTAATCTGCAGTTCCCAGGTTCGAGTCCCAGCTGGGTCAGCGTTGAGATTTATCACCGCATATCTCCCCGCCCTGTCCACGGTCAGTAGGGGGACACCGATGGGCTTGGAAAGGCAGCCGTCCGTCGGATGGGACGTTAAGCCGTGGCTCCGTATGCGGGAGAGCACGCTGGATGGCCTTGACGAGAGGCTATCATCTGTCTCCCAACAGCTGTTCCAGTGGGTCCCCTCCCCCAACTTTCTCTGAGCCTTCGGGGTCCTTGTGACCTGGCCGTTTAGAT
The DNA here is from genome assembly GCA_038380435.1 of Ryuthela nishihirai. Lineage (NCBI taxonomy): Eukaryota > Metazoa > Arthropoda > Arachnida > Araneae > Heptathelidae > Ryuthela > Ryuthela nishihirai. The sequence continues at coordinate 44,964,514 of JAWZYU010000028.1, forward strand.
CATGGTGTGCAAAAAAGTACCGCTCAGAGGTAAAAAACAACCCAAAACAAAGCCCTTGGGGTCCTTATGACCTAACCATTTAAACCTTATGCGCATAAAAATCTCACTCAGAAAAAAAACCCAACAACCATTCATGAAGAAATTATATGTCAACACAAACTGGTATCGGATCTTTGAACCCAAAGCGAAAAAAAAAAGAAGAAAAAATAATAAATAGTAAGAAAAAAAAAATCCTTATAATTGCTCTTCCTCGTCTTTCGTATCACGATCTTCAGAGCAGCGTTGAAAAGGGCAGAGAAATGCACACATAAAAAAATGAGTAACACGGGAATGTCATCGTTGGTGATGTATGGCGGCGTGTGGCTCTTCGCTCAGCAAGTGGGTCAGCCATTCCTGGCTGCAGCCGACAGTTGAAATAACCTTCACCTTTCGTCCTGTCAAATTCCTAAAAAGAGGCGAAGGCGACTCGAGGGGCCACGACGCGATGAACGCTCTTGTTCACGCCTGTACAAGTGGCAAAACTGTCAAAAGATCGCATCTCTATCTTGCCTCTGACAATCCTTTTTACTCACGACCACAGCCTTCCAACGGGATTCCATTTAGCGTCACTCTTCTTGGAAACACAACGGATTTTTTTTGCTCCCCATCTTCTTCCTTCCCTCCCCCCTTCCAATGTCAATCTTTCTCTCTATCTTTCTCTCTCCATCGTTCTCTCTTTTTTCTTCACGGTTGCCTCAAAAAGGTATTCCCCGCACACACCACCCACGTCGACCCTGCGAACAATGACACCGTCTCTTTCCCCCACGTGATCTTTCGCCGTACCCGTCACCACGTAATTAACGATCGTTGCCACCGCCCTTTTCGTTTTATTGTAAATTATGAATTTCCGCCCGTGCCTGTGGTCGATGAGATTACCTTCCCCCACCGCCCCCCGTCATGTGTTTCTTTTTTTTTACGGTCTCCTTTCATCCCCAATAAGAAGAAGGGCAAAAACCAACCGAACTCTCTGTTGATTTTTTTTTAAACTTTTTCTTTTTGGTTTGCAGTTCTGAAAAGATTCGATCCGGAGATAATTAAGTGTTCATGCCAGCTGTTTTTATGTGTGTTATTGTGGTGTTTTTAAACGTGTTGTGCTTTTTTTTTTCGGCCTTTGTTTAGGGTATTTTTTTTTCCTTTCTTACCTTTTGCTTCGACTTGGGGGATAATTAGACACATTTCGATGCAGAAATCAAGAATGTTTGCAATGGTACACTCGCTCAAAAAAAGTATCCGAACACTATGGTTGATTACAGAATTCAGAAAAAATATCTGGCAACGATTTTTTTTAAAAATCAGCGATCTGGCAAACCTTCGTGTCACCTGATTACAGAATTCAGGAAAAATATCTGGAGCGTGTACAGCAACTGTACACGCTCCAGTTACCGTTCACAGCAAACTGGAGCGTGTGCAGTTACTGCACACGCTCCAGTTTGCTGTGAACGGTAACTGCACACGCTCAATATTTCCGTGAGTGAGGCCACACGATCCTGGTTTTTGCAATATCCATAGTCATCATCATCATCACGGCGATACTTGTGAAGATAAATACAGATAATGGTAAGGGAATCTTTTATCTTCCTTATAGGTACAGTCGCTCTAAAAAGTATCCGAACACTATGGTTGATTACAATATTCAGAAAAAATATCTGGCAACGATTTTTTTTAGAAATCAGCGATCTGGCAAACCTTCGTGTCACGTGACACGAAGGTTTGCCAGATCGCTGAATTTTTTCTGAATTCTATAATCAACCATAGTGTTCAGATACTTTTTTGGAGCGACGGTACTTCACCCCATTATGTTAGAATGCAGACGCTGATTGTGCCTGGAAAAAAAAAGGTGTAATTATTTGACGCATTTCACACCGCAACTCCTTTCTTTTTTTTAATTGTCTAGCGCTATCTTTTTCATGTGGTGTTTTCGAGTGAGAATACCAACGGATTCATTCGACAATGTATATGCAATTAAGTCAATAAAAGACTTACGAAATAGAGTCGTAGCAATTTTTGTAAGGGGAGGAGAAGAGGGGATCATACACTTCTCGAGTTTAAAACTATCACTATCGCGAGATTAAAACTAGAGTCAATTTTATATTTGGTTAACTAAGCTGAGCTTTATACCTAACTAAAACTATCCGTGGCTTCCTGCGTAGAAGGGTTGGGTTGTTTTACCTCTGAGCGGCACTTTTTTGCACACCATGGGCTAAATGGCCAGGTCACATGGACCCCGAAGGCTCAGAGAAGGTTGGGGGAGGCGACCCACTGGAACAGCTGTTGGGAGACAGATGGTAGCCTCCCGTCAAGGCCATCCAGCGTGTTCTTTAACGTGCGCAGGGTGTGGCTCTCCCGCACACGTGACCACGGCTTAACGTCCCATCCGACGGACGGCGGACTTTCCAAGCCCTCGGTGTCCCCTACTGACCGTGGGCAAGGCGGGGAATTTTGCGGAGATAAATTAATTAATAAACACTGATTATACTGTGGACAAAATAAAACCATTCATAGCAAAATTTTATACACTAAGATTCTTACTCGATAAAACAAGTTTAAAAATGTTGTATTCTGCTTGTGTATATAGTCAGCTACAATATGCAATAAAAGCCTGGGGAGGAGCTGCAAAAACAAATTTAAACAGACTGTTGATTCTGCAAAAATGTATAGTTAGAATTATTGACCATAAAGGTCGCTTCTCTGAATCTCGTCCTATATTTAAGAAGTTGGGGTGACTCTGTCTCAAATTTACATTTTAAAAATTATTGAATATGTCCATTTCAATTTACATCTATTTCAGGTTCGACAGACATATATATACCACTTAGAGACTCATCATTTAAATTGCAAATACCACGCATATCAAAGCAAGCTACTAACCGTAATATAAACTATATTGGGCCTAAATTATACAACAGTATTCCAGATACAATGAAGAAAATTACTTCTAAATATTTATTTAATAAATCTCTTTCTGAATGGATACTAAACAATGAATGATAGCTGTATGTAAAACCAATTTTTTGACTTCTACATCATTGATTGTTTCAATTATCAATTGTTGCCTTGTTAATTAATTTTTTGTATTTATATTTTTGTCATAATTATACACCAGCGCTCAAGTATTCAGTTGCTTTAGCTGGGTATATTTCATAAATTTTTGTATTGATACATATCTATGTTGAATAAAAATTGAATTGAATTGAAAAAAAAAAAAAAATCTCAACGCTGACCCAGCTGGGACTCGAACCTGGGAACTACAGATTACGAGCCTGGCGCGCTACCGACCCAGCTGGGTCAGCGTTGAGATTTATCTTCGCAAAACTCCCCGCCCTGCCCACGGTCAGTAGGGGACACCGATGGGCTTGGAAAGGCCGTAGTCCGTCGGATGGGACGTTAAGCCGTGGTCCGTGTGCGGGAGAGCCATACCTTATGCACGTTAAAGAACACGCTGGATGGCCTTGACGGGAGGCTATCGGTCTCCCAACAGCTGTTCTAGTGGGTCCCCTTCCACAACCTTCTCTGAGCTTTCGGGGTCCACGTGACCTGGCCATTTAGCCCATGGTGTGCAAAAAAGTGCCGCTCAGAGGTAAAACAACCCACCTATAATAAATTAATGTCTGAATAAGTTGGCAATATAACGCCAAAGAATTAATTTTTCTTTAAAGCAAACCCAATATTACTTTTGTTTGAGCAACAGTAACGTAAGTTCACGCTTTACAAAGAATGAAATAGTATTTCGTATTCCATGAACTTCTTAGTGTGATTTGCATAAAAAATTCTGAACAGTTCTAGGAAACGAACGAAAATCCATCGTCCTGAAATTTTGATTCTTGATGACCTAAAGGGAGGTGGAGGTGGCACCTTCACAGTCGGCTTCAGATCTAGTTTCGCAAATGGTTCAAATGCTCCCTTCTGACTAATACAAATTCAAATTTATTATAACATAGAGAAATTCACGAGGACAATAAACACACAATGCACAACACTTTGTCAAATACAATATCACTTTACAAAGAACAGAGAAACGATAAAAGCACAAAGCTAAGTAAAGCATCAATAAGTATACGTGTTGGGTTGGGTTGTTTTACCTCTGAGCGGCACTTTTTTGCACACCATGGGCTAAACGGCCAGGTCACATGAACCCCGAAGGCTCAGAGAAGGTTGGGGGAGGGGACCCACTGGAACAGCTGTTGGGAGACAGATGGTAGCCTCCCGTCAAGGCCATCCAGCGTGTTCTTTAACGTGCACAGGGTGTGGCTCTCCCGCACACGTGACCACGGCTTAACGTCCCATCCGACGGACAGCGGCCTTTCCAAGCCCATCGGTGTCCCCCTACTGACCGTGGGCAGGGCGGGGAGTTTTGCGGAGATAAATCTCAACGCTGACCCAGCTGGGACTCGAACCTGGGAACTACAGATTACGAGCCTGGCACGCTACCGACTGAGCCACCCCCGCCCTAAGTATACGTGAACAACCAAGGAGCTTTCGGCTCTTCCAGGTTATAAAAATGAATTCATTTTTGTTAAAGTAAATAAAAATAAAAAATTATGAAAAAAGTATTAACTAACTCACTAACACGAGAGGTGTGGGTATGCAGCTTTACCAAACATCAGTTCCAATATAAATGCTATCGAAATATTGTTTAATTAGAGTAAACATACATTCAATGTTGTCTAAATTTGACAAATAAGCATTCAAACAAAAAAGAAGAAAGTTTGTTTGTTTGTTTGTTTGTCTGTCTGCTTTGTCTGTTTCAACCCGCTGGGTCAACCAAAATTGGAGTGGGCGGTTTGAATTTCTAAAACTTCCAATAGACTTAACATTAACGGCTGAAAATTATTCAAAATAATTGTCGGGGAGGGGGTGGCTCTGTCGGTAGCGCGCCAGGCTCGTAATCTGTAGTTCCCAGGTTCGAATCCCAGCTGGGTCAGCGTTGAGATTTATCGCCGCAAAATTTCCCCGCCCTGCCCACGGTCAGTAGGGGACACCGATGGGCTTGGAAAGGCCGCCGTCCGTCGGATGGGACGTTAAGCCGTGGCCCCGTGTGCGGGAGAGCCACACCCTGTGCACGTTAAAGAACACGTTGGATGGCCTTGACGGGAGGCTACCATCTGTGTCCTAACAACTGTTCCAGTGGGTCCCTTCCCCCAACCTTCTCTGAGCCTTCGGGGTCCTTGTGGCCTGGCCATTTAGCCCATGGTGTGCAAAAAAGTGCCGCTCAGAGGTAAAACAATCCAATCCAATCAAAATAATTGTTGCCACCAATAAATTTGAAATAATGAGCACATCAAACTAATTTCTTTCCGATTTCGCGTGATCAGCTCATTGTCCAGTTGTTGGGTCAAGAGCGAGAATGTCCGTGGATATTGAAGTCGTTATAATTAAGCACGAGCAGAACACGTGGATCTTTGTTAAAATGAGAGCTTCAAAAACTAAATTTCTATCGGAAGTTAAAAGCATGAATTTGAAAAATATGCAAAAGCTAATAAATGTATATACAAATAATTAATGTTATGTAATAAATAATTTTGCTTAATAATGATAATAATTTTTAGTACCTTTACATTTTTTATGCACCTCAGACCATATTTAATTTTCTTTTTTTTTTTATAAAGTTACGTATGCCTGGCAAATTGTATCCGAGGAACTCTGATGGGTAAGAAGTGATTTGAAAAGTTCGATTATTTGAGCGAGGAAATTCCGATTTTTGGTTTAGAAACTTCTAACATGGGGAGGATAACGGGTACAGTCGCTCAAAAAAGTATCCGAACACTATGGTTGATTACAGAATTCAGAAAAAATATCTGGCAAAGATTTTTTTTAGAAATTAGTGATCTGGCAACCTTCGTATCACGTGACACGAAGGTTGCCAGATCACTAATTTCTAAAGAAATCGTTGCCAGATCACTAATTTAAAAAAAAAAATCGTTGCCAGATATTTTTTCTCAATTCTGTAATTACGTGACACGAAGGTTGCTAGATCACTAATTTCTAAAACAAATCGTTGCTAGATATTTTTTATGAATTCTCAATCAACCATAGTGTTCGGACACTTTTTTGAGCGACTGTACTTTGAACTATATCCTTTATTTCCTCACCTAAAACAGAGGGAGACCTTTTTAACCGGAGGGAAAAGTTCACCTCTGAGTGGCAGTTCTTTTGCACACAATGGGCTAAATGGCCAGGTCACAAGGACCCCGAATGCTCACAGAAGTTGGGGGAGGGGCTCTACTGGAACAGATGAGCTGTTGAGAGACAGATGGTAGCCCCCCGTCAAAACCATCCAGTGTGTTCTTTAATGTTTACGGGATATGGCTCTCCCGCACACGGGGCCACGCTTCTGGCGCTCTAACCGACTGAATCAGTCTCCACCATTGATATAGATTATTAACACTGGTTCCAAACAAATTAAGGAATAACCCTATAAGTTATGTCAATGGGAAGTTAATGTCGAAGCTATATAACTGATAAAATAGTTTTTTTTTTTTTTGAAAAATGTTATAGCAGATAAAGATCGCAATCAAATACATTGGTTTCCATAAATTAAGAAACAGCCCAATGTTTTGTCAATGGGAGGCTAAAGTCTAAGTTATATAACTTCTAAAATATTTTTTTTGTTTTGAAAAAAGTGATTGCAGATAAAGATCTCAATCAAATAACTCAATATCTCAATTATCAACAATATTCGTTCAGTATTTAATGAGTTTTGGAAGTTTCAATATATAACGATAACAATGCCAGTCACAAAAATTGACGTCAGAAGTTAATTAAAACTTAGTAGTACGTATTGTATCATAGTGCTTAATAAGTTTGTATTTTAGAACTTTGCGTAAAGAATTCTTTCATTATTCTTCAGTTTTGTATAAATTTCTGAAGATTGGCATTGCTGTTGTTAAATATTCAAACTTCCAAAACTCATTAAATACTGAACGAATATTGTTGAAAAATTGATATTGATTTATTTGATTGAGATCTTTATCTGCAATCATATTTTTCAAAACGAAAAAGAATTATTTTAGAAGTTATATAACTTCGACTTTAGCTTCCCATTGACTTAACATTGGGCTGTTCCTTCATTTATGGAAACCGATGTATTTAGTTTGGAACAGATATTTAAGCTTCTTTTTTTTAAAAAAAAAGGTTGACGCGTTTGTTCACCTACACATTCCAAAAAGAAAATTCCCGAGGAAGACAACATTTTAATTTCGAGCAAACTGCGACAATATTTCGAAACAGAAAGTTTTTCTAATGTGTTTGTTTTTTTTTGCATTACTAAAACAAAGACATTAAAAAAAAATTTAAATTACTTACCTACTTTATCTTACTGTTGAATGAAGATATTTAATATCTACATTAAGATTACAAAGACCTAAAACAATTGTGATATTTTTCCAGTTTTGTCTTACATTTGAATGATGACATTTCAAAAAACAACTTTTTTTTTACAGTTCAAAATGATACAATAATAGGATCAATATACATGAGACAGAAAACAAAGTTTTTTTTTCCTTTTCTCATCCCCGTTCTTTTAGTGCTACTTCTTTTATACCGCTTAGCTTGCTTCAAAATCCTTTAATCCAATTTTTCTATCCTTGAAAACGCGAAACGAGCATGAAGTCTGTGATAAAGTCAAAAAGAAGAACACAACAGGGAATGCAAAAGTAGAGGAAAAAATGTTCTACTGAAGATTCAGAGAAAATAACTTTTTTTAAAACATAAATGTGTAAAAATTTAAAAAAAATTTAAAAATTTCATCTGAATAATACAGTGTAAACTGTATCGTAATCAGGAAAATGTTGATCTATGCTATTGATGAGATTTTTTCCTCTAACATCCATTCTGTCTTCATCAAGCATGGGTTGGGTTGTTTTACCTCTGAGCGGCACTTTTTTGCACACCATGGGCTAAATGACCAGGTCTCATGGACCTCGAAGGCTCAGAGAAGGTTGGGGGAGGGGACCCACTGGAATAGCTGTTGGGAGACAGATGGTAGCCTCCCGTCAAGGCCATCCAGCGTGTTCTTTAACGTGCACAGGGTATGGCTCTCCCGCACACGGGGCCACGACTTAACGTCCCATCTGACGGACGGCGGCCTTTCCAAGCCCATCGGTGTCCCCTACTGACCGTGGGCAGGGCTGGGAATTATGCGGAGATAAATCTCAACGCTGACCCAGCTGGGATTCGAACCTGGGAACTACAGATTACGAGCCACCCCCGCCCCATCAAGAAAGGGAAAATGAAATAGCTTGGAAAGGCCGCCCGCCCGCCCGTCGTGTGCGACGTTAAGATATGATCCCGTGTATGGAAGACCCATACACTATGCACGTTGAAGAATACGCTGAATGGTTTTGAAAGAGACTATTATCTCTCTCTTCACAGCTGTTTAATGGTTTCACTTTCCCAACTTTCTCTTAGTCTTTGGGGTCTTTGTGACCTGGTCATTTAGCTCGGTGTGTGCGAAAAAAAGTGCCGCTAAGAGGAAAACAACCCAAGAATGATGATGGCTGAAACAGTAAGTGTAAAAATAATCGACAAAAAAGTCGCTAAAAATACAGGATGTAGCATTTAAAGCGCAACCAAATACTGTGTACTATATAGACTTTCAAAGTTACCGTGGATATAAATGTAGTAAAAAATTTCAGCACAATTACAGAGGATGCTGAAAATGTCCACCACCTTCTGGAAGAGAAACATCCACCTTTTTAAAGTGTCTCTTGCAACTTTTCGAAAATTTTTTGTCAATGGCAGCAACAAGTTTTTCAATGTTATGCTTAAGTTTCTCCAGGCTTCGTGGGTTAGTGCGAAAGACTCTCTCTTCAAGATATCCCCACAGAAAAAACTCAGGTGGTGTGAGATCGTAGTGGTCAAAGGCAGCTCCCGCCAACGAGCTCACCAAAGAAGTCCGGCAAAGAAAGTCATTGCTCTGTTCGCAGTAAGGGCGAGCGCCCCATCATGCTTTCCCCTAAGAGTATATATTTTTTAATTATTTAAACAGCTCTGTTTGTTGGGTTACGTTTAAAATGGCACACCCTGTAGTACTTTTCATGGGTTGGGTTGGGTTGTTTACCTCTGAGCGGCACTTTTTTTGCACACCATGGACTAAATGGCCAGGTTACATGGACCCCGAAGGCTCAGAGAAGGTTGGGGGAGGGGACCCACTGGAACAGCTGTTGGGAGACAGATGGTAGCCTCCCGTCAAGTCCATCCAGCGTGTTCTTTAACGTGCACAGGGTATGGCTCTCCCGCACACGGGGCCACGGTTTAACGTCCCATCCGACGGGCGGCGGCCTTTCCAAGCCCATCGGTGTCCCCTACTGACCGTGGGCAGGGCGGGGAATTTTGCGGAACTTTTCATGGGTTATGTTGTTTTATTTCTGAGACAATGTTTTGCACATAAGGGGCTAAATGACCAAGTTACAAGGACCCCAAGGGCTCAGACAAGGCTGGTCAAAGGGGTTCACTGTACAACTGTTTGGTAGCCTCCCGTCAAGGCCACCCATCGTTTTCTTTAAGGTTCATCTTTTGTCATCTTCATTAACGTTCATTTTTTTTTCAATAGCGTCTTCTTTAAAATTTCTTTATATCCCAAAACTTGCAAATATATAGCTTTATATCCCATTCAATTGAGACCAGCCTTTTCAAGACCATCGGTGTCCCCTAATGACCGAGGGCAAAGCGGGGAGTTTTGCAGAGATAAATCTCAACTCTGACCCAGCTGGGACACGAACTTTAGAACTATAGATTACAAGTATGGTATGCTACTAGCTATCATTTATCAACCAAACCGGCGCTAGAGAGTAAAAAATTTGTACCTCAGTCGTATATACCGGAAACTTTATGAAGTTTAAGATACGACGGGGTCCTTAGATGTGAAAGGTCAAATTTCGATCTAGTGGAGCAACACAGTGAAAAGTTGGTACCTAGGGATAATTTGCGTCTTACCTATCATAAACGTGGAAAATTTCTGGATCCGACTGGTCCTTATAGGTGAGAGGTTAAATTTTGGTCTACGTGTGTTAAGAACCTTTGTGTCTTCGTGTATTTCAGGTTCCGCATCTTAGAAATCCGCGTTGATAATCAGATGTCAATTTTTAACCTGAGCTAGTAGGCTTATAACTCGGTTCTGTAAGGATATTTCAGATCGTAGATCTTAGAAACTTTACAAATATATTGCGTTCAAGGTCAAATAGCGGTTGGGGTTACGGACGAAAAATCAAGAAGCACACCCAGATGGTGATTGATTTATCGAATATAGAGATCCTGGCCATAAAAATGGAAATCTTCCCATGTTAACTCAATGGAGAGTTAAATTCGAAGATCTGTAATTTCTACAATAAGCTTTTTATAAGAAATTAGGATTAGATAAATTTAAATCTCATTCAAATCCATCTAAATCTCGATTTCCAACAATATCTGTTGGGTATTTAAAGAGCTGTAGAAGACCGAAATGTTTGGGTTGTTTTACCTCTGAGCGGCACTTTTTTGCACACCATGGGCTAAGTGGCCAGGTCACATGGACCCCGAAGGCTCAGAGAAGGTTGAGGGAGGGGACCCACTGAAACAGCTGTTGGGAGACAGATGGTAGCCTCCCGTCAAGACCATCCAGCGTGTTCTTTAACGTGCACAGGGTATGGCTCTCCCGTACACGGGGCCACGGCTTAACGTCCCATTCGACGGACGGCGGCCTTTCCAAGCCCATCGGTGTCCCCTACTGACCGTGGGTAGGGCGGGGAATTTTGCGGAGATAAATCTCAACGCTGACCCAGCTGGGACTCGAACCTGGGAACTACAAATTACGAGCCTGGCGCGCTACCGACTGAGCCACCCCCGCCCCAGATCGAAATGTGAAACTGACAATTATTAAAAGAACAATTTGCACAAAATTCTAAAACATGTACTTATTTTATTAAATGGTTTCAAATTATACTTTTTTAAATTTTTAATTAATTTCTTCCTATGATTGACATCTCTGTTATTCAATATTCAAACTACTATAACTTTTCAAGTACTGAACGAATATTGTTCAAAACCGAAATTTAGACAGTTTAATTGGCATCTTTTATTTATCTTCAATCATATGTTTCTATAAAATATTATTTAACCAGTTACTGAGCCACGAATTAGATTCTCCACTGACACAAGATGAAGATGTTTTCATTTTTATATCCTTTGCCGGTATATGCATTTAATGACGAATTTTCGTTGAAAAAAAATGGGGAAGTGTCGGCGCTAGAGAGTCTGTGAGGACAGGAGGGGGAAGATTTTCTCATATTCTTATATTCGAATTCCCACTATGCCTTTTTTTATTGACATTTTTTTCACTAATCCCCGTTTTATCCATGGTTAGGGGTGGCTCAGTCGGTAGAGCGCCAGACTCGAAATCTGTAGTTCCCAGGTTCGAGTCCCAACTGAGTCAGCGTTGAGATTCATCTCCGCAAAATTCCCCGCCCTGCTCACGGTCAGCAGGGGACACCGATGGGCTTTGAAAGGCCGCCGTCCGTCGGATGGGACTTTAAGCCGTGACCCCGTGTGCGGGAGAGCCATACCCTGTGCACGTTAAAGAACACACTGGATGGCCTTGACGGGAAGCTACTATCTGTCTGCCAACAGCTGTTCCAGTGGGTTCCCTCCCTCAACCTTCTCTAAGCCTTCGGGGTCCATGTGACCTGGCCATTAGCCATACAGATGGGCGTGGAAAACCGATGGCTTTCAAACCGATGGCCCATGGTGTGCAAAAAAGTGCTGCTCAGAGGTAAAACAACCCACAACCCAACTGTGCACGTTAAAGAACACGCTGGATGGCCTTGACGGGAGGCTACCATCTGTCTCCCAACAGCTGTTCCAGTGGGTCCCATCCCCCAACCTTCTCTGAGCCTTCGGGGTCCATGTGACCTGTCCATTTAGCCCATGGTGTGAAAAAAAGTGCCGCTCAGAGGTAAAACAACCCAACCCATGGTTAGAAAAGGGACACTTGATGGACTTGGAAATGCAATCGTCATTCGGAAGGGATTTTAAGCCGTGGCCACGTGAACAGAAAGGTCATATCCTAGGCACGTTAAAAACACACTGGATGGTTTGAGGAGAAGCTTTCTTCTGTCTCCTAACTGCTATGCAGGGGGTGCACTTCCCAACTTCCTCTGAGCCTTTAGGGTCCTTGTGACTTGGTTATTTTATACATTTTGCGGAAAAAAGGGGCCCTCAGAGATAAAGCCCAACTATTAGATGATATACATAAGGATACTGGAAGTTTATAGTCCTAGATACTGGAAAAATCAACAGTTTAATATACATAGATAAAATTTTGAAGCTTATTTTAATAAAGCCTGTAATCATTTGTAAAATTCTTTTAAAATGATTTTTTTAGTTAGAAATCAGATAGGTTTAGTTGTTTCATCTCAGAGCGGCACTAATTTGCGACGGCACATTACTGTCCGACGGACGGCGGTCTTTCCACGCCCATCTGTATCAACCTACTGACCAAGAAAAGGACGGATAGTTTTGCAGAGAGAGAGAGATCTCAACTTTGACTCAGGTGTGACTCGAATCTGGAACTGCAGTTACGAGCCTGGCGCGCTACCGACTGAGCCAACCCCAAAAACGCATGAAAACAATTTTAACATACAGAAAAATTAAAAATCACAACGATTACAGAAACTAATTATTATCTTACTTCCAACAATCGCACACAAATTACTATAAACTGAAACACACACATAGTAACAACCTGAGAATTCCTGAGTGCCTGATTATCCCTCTATCACTTAGTACAACGTAAAGCATAACGCTCAAACAGCGGAAATCTTGCATAAAAGAGTCCCCTCCCCCCCCATCATCTACGAAACTTTGCCGATTAAACAACGTGAGGATTTGAAGAGAACGTTCTATGGGAAATGCAGGGATAAAAGGAATTCTCATTAGTTTCATCTTTGGTAACCATTTTAAAGCAACGAATAGCACACTCAGTTTAATGCAATTTCCCCTTACCCTTCCTATTGCAATCCCCGGCACCTAAGTGCTTTAAAATTGACGGAACGCATTATCTAAAGCACATCCGTCATGAGGTTTCCAGAGATAAACACGACGAATATTCTGATGTTCTGATTACCTCTTATGGCATGCTCTGGGATCCATATCTCGTGGAGGATGTTGTCCTCCAAGTAGCATCTCTAAAAGACGTAGCATCTTTCATTGGGGATTTGGAAGACGGAGTGAGACATTGGCAATATATTTCACAAAACAAATCAAGGTTAATGGGGATGATTTGTTCGGAAGAGTTGGATGTTGCGGTGTTGGTTCTGGTTGGTGAAAATTATCCGTTGTAATGCCGTTTACAGTTACAAACTAATATTGTTTCGGATATTAATATCGTAATCTGTATCTAATGGGGTTTTAGCTTGCATTCTATATATTTTCAGGATTAACATGTGTAATATATGACTCGCCACTTTAGAAACGTATGAGGGAAGAAAAGTAAGTTTTGAGATAACAAAGGCTGAGTTGTTTTACCTCTCAGAGCTACTTTTTTGCACGCAATGGACTAAATGTCCAGGTCACAAGGACCCCAAGGTCTCAGAGAATGTTGGGGAGAGGGAACCCACTGGATAGTTGTTACGAATCTGGTGGTAGCCTCTCGTCAAGGTCATTCAGCGTGTTCTTTAACTTGCACAGTGTATGACTCTCCTGCACACGGGACCACGGCTTAACGTCCCATCCGACGGACGGTGGCCTTTCGAACCCATCAGTGTATCCTATCGGGCCGAGTGAAGGGTAGAATTTTACGGAGATAAATCTCAACACCGGTCCAAGTGCGACCCGAACCCGAGAACTGCAGATTACGAGCCTGGCGTACTACCGACTAAGTTCCCCCTAATCCTCCAGCGTTTCAAATGCAAAACTCTAAAATAAGAGGAATGAGCAACGGCTATGTGGTTTGCTTCATTTAATGTTCAGATGGTGAATGGTGTATCAGTTTTTTCTACTTCCCAACATATGGTTGCTTGGAGGATGGCCAACGCGACGGAGATTGAGAGTGGCGACACCCCACGAGAAAGAAATGTGTATCGGCATCTCCTTCCAGAAGAAGTCCGTGACACAAATGCAGAAACATTCCCTTACGAATTACCTTTGGGGAATCCAAGTTCGTGAGTGTCTTTATCAAAAGTTTTCCGACAAATGGATTAGCCTAGATAGCTTGATTCAATGGCAGCTATCCGCGTATCATTCTGCTATACTCTCTGCCTGTGGGGGTTTCTGAAAGCCAAGGGTTTAGGAGAAAAAAAATTAACCGACTTTGAAGAGATGAAATCGCGTTTCATAGGGGACCATGAGACCATGAGATGGCTATATCACACTTGACCAGATATTTGAATGCCTACTGGACGTGGTGTGTGTAATAAATGACGTTCATGTCCAGGTTTACCTGTGACTGACATTTTTGTCACTACAATGGGCTAAATGGTCAGATTTGGGTTATTTTATCTCTGAGCAGCACTTTTTTACACACAATGGACTAAATGGCCAAGTCAAAAAACCCCAAAAGTTCGGAGACGGTTAAGGAGAAAGGGACCCACTGGACAGCGTTTAGGAGAGTCTCGCATTAAGGCCATCCAGCATGATCTTTAACGTGAGTCTCACTATAAGGCCATCCAGCATGATCTTTAACGTGCTCAAGGTAAGGTTCTCTCGCACACGGGGCCATGGATTTATTCTCATCCGACAGACCGGGGTTTTTCCAAGCCCATCGGTTCTCACCTTTCTCTCCTAGGGTAGGGTTGGGTTGTTTTACCTCTGAGCGGAACCATGGGCGAAATGGCCAAGTCACATGAACCCCTAAGGCTCAGAGAAAGTTGGGGGAGGACACCACTGGAACAGCTGTTGGGAGACAGATGGTAGCCTTTCGACAAGGCCATCCAGCGTGTTCTTTAACGTGCACAGAGTATGGCTCTCCCGCACACGGAGCCAAGGCTTAACGCCACATCCGACGGATGGCGGTCTTTTCAAGCCCATCGGTGTCCCCTAATGACCGTGGTCAGGGCGAGGAATTTTGCAGAGATAAATCTCAACGCTTACCCAGCTCCGACTCGAACCTGGAAACTACAGATTACGAGCCTGGCGCGCTACCGACTGGACCAGGTGAGATTCGAACCTGAAAACCCTGGACCAGGTGAGATTCGAACCTAAAAACTGCAGATTATGAGCCGTGTGCTTCCCCGCTGAGTTAACCCCCCCCCCCCCCCCGTCGCCAAATGTCTAAGGTCACAAGCACCCAAGAGTTCAGAGAAGGTTGGAGAAGGCAATTCACTAGAATGCTATTAGGAAACAGATGGAAATATCCCGTCAAAGGCATGCTTTACCGACCACAGGTTATGACTCTCATGCACAAGGCAACACAACATAATTTCTCGATCGTGACCTTAGGCATGCACGACAGAATGGGCACAAATGGAGAAATTCTCAATAGAGGCACAGTAACGGGACTCGAACCTGGGAATATCAGATTGCTTAACCGGCGTGATATCGACTAAGCCAATTTCGTCATCAGATTAACGAAAACCTGAAGTCTTGCAAATTATCCCTGTCATGTTTTAATTATTAATTATGTGGATAATTATTGTTTTCAAAGCGATTTATTTTGGGTGTGCCTTTAACCCGGGGGGAGGTAGGGGGATTAACTCGTCGGAAGCGTGCCAAGCTCAAAATCAATAATTAACAGGTTCGAGTCGCACTTTAGCCAGCGTTGAGATTTATCTCCGTAAAACCCACACTCGAGTAGTGTTGGGTTGTTTTACTTCTGAGCGGGGCTTTTTTTGCACACCATGGGCTAAATGGCCAGATTACATGAACCCCGAAGGCTCAGATAAGGTTGGGGGAGGGGACCCACTGGAACAGCTGTTGCGAGACAGATGGTAGCCTCTCGTCAAGACCATCCAGTGTGTTCTTTAACGTGCACAGGGTATGGCTCTCCCGCACACGGGGTCACGGCTTAATGTTCCATCCGACGGACGGCGGCCTTTTCAAGCCATCTGTGACCCCTAATGATCATGGGCAAGGGGGGAGTGTTGCGGAGATAAGTCTCAACGCTGATCCAGCTGGGACTACCCTCACCCGAAAAACCCTCATCAGTCACTAGTGGACACCAACGGTCTTGTAAAAATCGCCGTCCGTCGGATGGGACGTTAAGTTGTGTGCCCTTATGCGGGAGAGCCATACCCTGTGCCCGTTAAAGAACTCGCTGGATGGCCTTGACAGGAGGCTACCATCTGTCTCCCAACAGCTGTCCAGTGGGCCCCCTTCCCTAATAGTCTTTGAGTCCTCGGGATCCTTGTGACTTGGTCATTTAGTCCATTGTGGGCAAAAAAAGTGTTGCTAAGAGTTTGAAAAACAACAACACACAGCATTTCTCAGGGAGAAAAAAATTCAACTAGCTCTCATGAAAAAAATAGTTGGCTATAGGTACAGATAATCGAAAGCATTTGAAATCAAAATTATTTCGTATGATTGGTATTTATTTTAAAGAATAAGATACAAATAAATAGATCCGTAGTACATTTGTGTTAAATCTCTGCTACATATATACATTCACTATCTAACTTATTAGACAGAGTTGCATGTTGTTTCAATAGTAACTCATAGACAGAACTGGGGCGGGGGTGGCTCAGTCGGTAGCGCGCCAGGCTCGTAATTGGTAGTTCCCAGGTTCGAGTCCCAGCTGGGTCAGCGTTGAGATTTATCTCCGCAAAATTCCCCGCCCTGCCCACGGTCAGTAGGGGACACCGATGGGCTTGGAAAGGCCGCCGCCCGTCGGATGGGACGTTAAGCCGTGGCCCCGTGTGTGGGAGAGCCATACCCTGTGCACGTTAAAGAACACTCTGGATGGCCTTGACGTGAGGCTACCATCTGTCTCCCAACAGCTGTTCCAGTGGGTCCCCTCCCCCAACCTTCTCTGAGCCTTCGGGGTCCATGTGACCTGACCATTTAGCCCATGGTGTGCAAAAAAGTGCCGCTCAGAGGTAAAACAACCCAACGTTAAAGAACACGCTGGATGGCCTTGACGGGAGGCTACCATCTGTCTCCCAACAGCTGTTCCAGTGGGTCCCCTCCCCCAACCTTCTCTGAGCCTTCGGGGTCCATGTGACCTGACCATTTAGCCCACGGTGTGCAAAAAAGTGCCGCTCAGAGGTAAAACAACCCAACGTTAAAGAACACGCTGGATGGCCTTGACGGGAGGCTACCATCTGTCTCCCAACAGCTGTTCCAGTGGGTCCCCTCCCCCAACCTTCTCTGAGCCTTCGGGGTCCTTGTGACCTGACCATTTAGCCCATGGTGTGCAAAAAAAGTGCCGCTAAGAGGTAAAACAACCCAACCCATAGACAGAACTCAGTAACGTATTAATAAAAACTCGTTCTGCAAACGAGCTCTTTCTGCAAAAAAAAACACTCTTCAAAAATGGCAAAAATTAACTTACTTATTAAGCGAACTGCTAAAATGACTCTTCTACGCTTTCAAAGCAGTTATCTAAAGCCGAATTATTGCTAAATATTTCTATTTCCTTATCTTTTTAAATACCGAATTTTGTTGAAAATCGAGATTTAAATAGATTTGATAGATATTTAAAATATATTCAGTCGCACAGTAAATAAAACGTTTAGTTTATAAAAAAACTAGTACAGTCGCTCCAAAAAAATATCCGAACACTATGGTTGATTGCAGAATTCAGAAAAAATATCTGGCAACGATTTTTTTTTAGAAATTAGTGCTCTGGCAACCTTCGTGTCACGTGATTACAGCATTCAGGAAAAATATCTGGAGCGTGTACAGCAACTGTACACGCTCCAGTTACCGTTCGCAGCAAACTGGAGCGTGTGCAGTAACTGCACACGCTCCAGTTTGCTGTGAACGGTAACTGCACACGCTCAATATTTCCGTGAGTGAGCCCACACGATCTAGTATCAAAATAATATGACCACCTACAGTCGCTCAAAAAATATCCAAACACTATGGTTGATTACAGAATTCAGAAAAAATATCTGGCAACGATTTTTTTTAGAAATTAGTGATCTGGCAACCCCAAATCACTAATTTCTAAAAACAAATTGTTGCCAGATATATTTTCTGAATTCTGCAATCGACCATAGTGTTTGGATATATTTTTGAGCGACTGTACGTTATTTTTGTTTATTATTAATAAACTAGTGACGGAATAGATTTGGATGAATGGCTTTCAAATAATCGATATTTCAGGTAACAGATTTCAGATAATCGATGTTTGAGATAACAGATTTCAGATAATCGATTCTCGAATAATCGATATTCGAAAAAATTGGTTTTCATATAATCGATATTTCTAATAAGTGGTTTCGAATAATACACATTTCAAATAAAATGGCTTTCAGAAAAAAAAAACAATATTTCAAAATGTAGGTATGGGCCAATCGATATTTTAGGTAACTGATTTCAGATCATTCATTCTCGAATAATTGATATATCAGATAATAGGTTTTCTGAAAATCGATGTTCCTAATAACCGGTTTCCAATAATCGATACTTCAGACAATCGATGTTTCAAGTAGTTGGCTTCGTTTATTGACATTGGAGATAACAGATTTCAGATAATCGATTCTCGAATAATCGATATTTCTAATAACTGGTTTGCAGAAAATCGATATTTCTAATATGTTTCAGATATTTGGTTTTCGGATAATCGATGTTTCAGATTTTCGGATAATCGATATTTGACATTATTAGCTTTCGGATAATCGATATTTCTGATAACTCGTTTTGAATATTTGATATTTCAGAAAACTTGTTTCAAAGAATCGATTCTGGAATAATCATATTAAGAATAATAAGATTTCGGATAATTGAGGAACGGGGGTGGCTCAGTCGGTAACGCGCCAGGCTCGTAATCTGTAGTTCCCAGGTTCGAGTCCCAGCTGGGTCAGTGTTGAGATTTATCTCCGCAAAATTCCCCGCCCTGCCCACGGTCAGTAGGGGACACCGATGGGCTTGGAAAGGCCGCCGTCCGTCGGATGGGACGTTAACCATGGCCCCGTGTGCGGGAAAGCCATACCCTGTGCACGTTAAAAAACACGCTGGATGGCCTTGACGGGAGGTTACCATCTGTCTCCCAACAGCTGTTCCAGTGGGTCCCCTCCCCCAACCTTCTCTGAGCCTTCGGGGTCCATGTGACCTGGCCATTTAGCCCATGGTGTGCAAAAAAGTGCCGTTCAGAGGTAAAACAACCCAACTTGGATAATTGATATTTCGAAAGGAAAAAAAAGCCACTTCTGAAAAAAATTTGTTTCTCTTATAATCGGACAAATCTCTCTTCGGACAACTTTTTTTCGGATATTGATCTTCTAATGAAAGGTTTGAGATACTCGATATATCAAGTAATTTGTGTTTGGACAATCGATATTTCTGATTACTCATTTTCCAATAATTGGTATTTCTTGTGACTTGCTTCGAATTAACTGATTTCTCAGGCAATTCGTTGGATGTAACTGGCATTTCATATAATTGTTTTTTCGACAACTGACATTTCAGATAACATGTTCAGATAATTGATTCTTGAATAATCTACATTTGGAATCTCTGGTTTTCGAATAATCGATAATTTACATAATTGGTTTCGAATAATCGTATTTTAGAAAACTGATTTTCGAATAATCGATATTTCAAAGAGCTTGCTTTCGAGTAATCGATAATTCAAAAAACTGATATTAGAATTATTAATATTTCAGAAAACTGGTTTTTCGAATAATCGATGTTTCAGATAATTGGTTTCGAATAATCGATGTTTCAGACAATTGGTTTCGAGTATTCGATATTTCAGAAAACTGGTTTTACGTGTTATCGGTATTTCAGTTAACTGTTCTTTTTTTTTTGAATAATAGATAGTTCAGATAACTGGTTTTCGAATAATCGATAGTTCAGATAATTTGTTTTCGGATAATTGATGGCTCAGGTAACTGATTTTTTAATAATTGATGGTTTGTATAACTGGTTTTGGCATAATCCATAGTTCGGATAACGTTTTTGAATAATCGATAGCTCGAGAAATTGATTCTTCAATAAATGATAGTTCATAAAACAAGGTTTTCGACTAATCGATAGTTCGGATAACTGGTTTTCGACTAATCGATAGCTTGTTTAACTAATATTCGAATAGTCGATAGTTCGGGTAACTGGATTTCGGATAATTTATGATTCGGATCATGGGCGTCCGCAGAAAGTTTTCCAGGGGTGAGGGGCAAAGCTTGGAGACAAATAATTACATCAATATATTTCTATTTAATTATTTAATTTTTTAGGGGTTTTTTTCACAAGTAGATTTTAGAATACAGTATTGCATCAATGCAAAAACACATACATAATGTATATAAATTAATTACGTTTAAATTGTTGCGATTATAATTTGTGGAATTTGTTACTCGATCCCCAGTGGGGGGGCAAGTGCCCCGTTTTCCCCCCTCTTCCGACGCCTATGATTCGGATAACTGGTTTCTGTTTAAACGATGGTTCGGGCAACTGGTTTGCGAGTAATCGATAGTTCGGATAACTGGAATTTGAATATACCACAGTTCAGATAATTGGTTTTCGAAAAATCGATAGTTTGAATAACTGGTCTCTGTTTAACCGATAGTTCTAATAACTGAATTTTGAATATACGATAGTTCGGATAACTGCTTTTCGAGTAATTGGTAATTTGAATAACTGGTTTCTGTTTAACCGATATTTCGGGCAATTGGTTTGCAAATAATCGATAGTTCGGTTAACTGAATTTTGAATATACAATAGTTCGGATAACTGGTTTTCGAATAATCGGTAATTTGAATAACCAAAATCAGGATAACTGAATTATGAATAAACCATAGTTTGGATAGCTGGTTTTTGAATAATTGAAAACTCGGATAACTGTTTTTTCAGTAATTGATAGTTCAGATAACAGGTTTTCAAATAATCGATAGCTCGGATAACTGGTTTTTGACAAATCGACAGTTCTGATAACTAGTTTTCGAATAATATATAGTTCGGATAACTGGTTTTTGACAAACCCACAATTCTGATAATTAGTCTCTTAATAATGCATAGTTCGGATAACTGGTTTTTGACAAACCGACAATTCTGATAATCAGTTTCTTAATATGCATATAACTGTTTTTTTTTCTGGATAACTGTTTTTTTTCTGGGGGGAAGGAAAAAAAAACCCGACAGATCGAATAACTAGTTTCCGAAAAATGTATAGTCCGGATAAGTAGTTTTCGAAAAATTGGTAGTTTGGATTACTAGTTTATGAGTAATTGATAGCTCGGATAATTAGATTTTGAATAATCAATATTTCGGATACTGGTTTTTAAAAACCAGTTCGGTTAACTGGTTTTTAACTAATTAATAATTTGGTTAACTATGGATGCTCTACATCAGGGGGTGCCCATTACGGTGCCCGAGGGTAATGGTAAATCTTTAGCAAGGTAAGGAGTAAGTTAATTTTTAAAAGCTAGGTTGTTACTACTAAAAATCTTTCAGATTTACCCCAAAAATAGAAATGTGTTTCTGACACGTCAAGCGCCAGTTGAATTACTTATTTTAAATTGTTTACTAATGATGGCACTCCTTTATTGCCCCACATTAAAACCTAAATAAAAATTTAACCCCCCCCCCCAAAGAAATCTTAGAGTAAAAGTAGCCCCAGGTGTCAAAAGTTTGGACACTCCTGCTCTAACAGTATATGCGTACGTTGGATGTCTGAAAAATAATTGCAATAAAATCCTTCAAAAAAATTTATTTTCCACATATTTATCTCTCTGTCTTTATTAATTTCTCTTTATGAAGTTGTTTCGTTTAGGAGACATCTTTAAGATGCAGAAACATTCCCTTATTGCCTACTCGTGGTTTTAAGATGCAAAATGTTTTGAATATTGTGCGATTAATTCGTTGTATTAAATATGCAATTTCGGTTTTGGTTTTTGTTATTTGTGGTGAATGCATCTGCTCTGAGTGATGATCCGGAATGTTTTAATCTCGCATTCTCTTTTCGTTGTAATTAAGAAGACCCACCTGGCTATTTCTTGAATGCTCATATTGAATAAATGATTTATCATTCAGTTTTATTAATGTTTTCTGAAGTAATGCTTAGCTATCAATTTTTCATTTTATTGCTTTGAACCTAATAATACAATGAATCATCAGTACGTGGTGCTTTGTTCAAATAACGGTACGGTTCGGAATTTGCAGTGAAGCTTTGTAATTAAATTCCTATTTTATTTCAAATGGCGTGTATATTTGTGTTCCAAGGTGTGCGTGATGTTCGTGCTGTTAAAAAGATAATATTCTGATCTGAAGCTTGGTAACGTTTTTCCTCATTCAGTTTTGTTGAACAATAATGGCGTTGTTAAAACTCTGATTGTGTAGGGCGGGTCAAAATGATGCTAGTGTTTAAGTTGAAGTAAAGGATTTATCCGATTGTAATGGTCGTGTCAAACTAAAACTAAATAACAAAGAGAGCGAATCATCATCACTTTCATCATGCCCATAGTAGCCATTAGTATTTCAGATCTATTAATAGTCATAGGTCTATCACAGAATCCTTGAGATTACACCTACTCATAGTTTCTCTTCGAACTTTCATAGTTTTATATAGGAAGTTTGAAGGTGCTTTCAGGGGTGGTGGATACGATTCCTCGCTCTACATCACTCCTAAATGAAATGTCTTTTTATTTTTCCATTTTGAAATCGGAGGCGTTTTCTTGGGGGGCCCACATTGTATTTTTATTACCCATCTTCCTATTGCTTTTAGCTAGACATTTCTCAGTTAATTGGCTTGTGGATTTGTCAAAAGATTTGTTTTACCACATCTTTGAGACGCGACGGACAAACTTAAGCTTATGACGCGGGGAGGAAAAATAAAAAGGGCCTGTAAAAAAATTGTCCTTCTTGCTTCTTTCTCCCGTAAAAAGGAAAAATATGAAAATGATTCTTCCGCTATATCTTCGTAAAGATCTTCGACTACACATCAAATGAAAGTTTGTTGCATGAGAAGTATCACAGGCTATAAAAATCACCCCATGCTTTCTCCCCCCTCCAAAAAAAAGGGAAAATATGTGAAGGATTGTTCTACTTTATCATTTGAAGGGTTCGAGTCCCAGCTGGGTCAGCGTTGAGATTTATCTCCGCATAACTCCCCGCCCTGCCCACGGTCAGTAGGGGACACCGATGGGCTTGGAAAGGCCGCCGTCCGTCGGATGGGACGTTAAGCCGTGGCACCGTGTGCGGGAGAGTCATACCCTGTGCACGTTAAAGAACACGCTGGATGGCCTAGACGGGAGGCTATCATCTGTCTCCCAACAGCTGTTGCAGTGGGTCCCCTCCCCCAACCATCTCTGAGCCTTCGGGGTCCTTGTGACCTGGCCATTTAGCCCATGGTGTGCAAAAAAGTGCCGCTCAGAGGTAACCCAACCCAACTATCATTTGAAGGCGAGGGCCGACCGTAATAGGTTGTATATCAAACGAAAGCTTGTGACGTGGGGAGTGTTTTGGGCAATAAAAATATACCCCCTTTTATTTCTTTCCCCCTAAAATATAGTAAATGCGAAAGTCTTTTTTCTGCTCTATATTCCAAACTCTAGGACCTACATTTAAGAGTTAAGTGCCAAATGAAAGCTCATATAAGAACCGTCATTAGCTGCTTCGAATTACGTCCCCTCCACATTCACTCCCCAATATAGTAGACGGAAATTTCGCGGGGGTCGACCTTAACAAATTATATCTCAAACTAAACCTTCTGCCGTCGCGAAAGTCATGGGCTACCTCAAACGCGACCCCTCCCCCACCACAAAGAAAGGAGGAGGATAAATGTGGTCGATGTTCATGAGAAAATTTCTGAAGTTAGGTATTTTTAGTGACAAAGAAATATATAAATTAAAATTTTTTAAAAATACATATCTTCCTACAAGTCTGGTACTTCCCACATGCGTCCTAAAAAGCAGAAAATAAACCAAAAAGCATTTGGATGATGGGAAATTCTTTTAAAGAACAATTTAAGATCGGAATCTCTAACGCAATATCGAAGACATCTAGATGCAATAATTCTAGATATATGTAGAATATTAATCCTGTTGTCGGACTGTTTTTCATATCCCATGAAAACAAATGAATATTATTAAATAAAATAAATACCCCCTCAAGCAGCTGCTTGCCACAAGAGGTCTGACAGGAGCCTGTCAATTTATACACCACAGTAGAAGGTCTATGAGAATGGTGGGACCTCAGCAGAAAAACATCACAACATTCATGCCTTACCCAGGGCTTGAACCCAGGTCCCTTAAATCAGTAGTCAAGAGCGCTAACCACTCGGCCACGGGACGGCGAATATTATTAGATTTATTAATAAATTTATCAGTGCTCTTCCGTCGAGACGTGGAAATCACTCTTAAAATTCGATATTATTCGAACATTATCGAAACAAAAATGGCTTGGAAAGAGATAACACATAAAATATTTACATACTAGTTAAACCGGCGCCAAAAGTTTGGCGCGAAACATATGTACCATTGATAACTCTTCCCATCAATAAGTTCATTCACGCAACGACAGCGCCACCAGAAATTTCGGAATATTGTCAAGGGATCATTCCCGACCCACTGCAGCTAGGAACCATATCTGTTACCCTAGCAGGGAAAGAACTAATTGGAACCACCCAACCAAATTTGCGACTGATCGCTCAGGTATCCGAGGAACCACAAAGAAATCGACTATTTCTGCCGCTGAATCCCGCTATTTCGGCTCTTATATAATATGCTGATATTTATGTATTGTGAATAAAATGAATCAGTTCTGGAAAATAAATATTACTCTAATGCTCAATTTTGGCAAAATGAAGAGTTTAAAAAATAAATTTAAATACCCCCTCAAGCAGCTGCTTGCCACAGAGGTCTGACAGGAGCCTGTCACTTTATATTCCAGAGTAGAAGGTCTGTGAGGATGGCAGGACCTCAGCAGAAAAACAACACGAACATCCATGCTTAATTGCACATCTGTAGCGAATGAAATGATGGAATGTGCGCTTTACTGCAATAGTGCTATGCTTGCAGCGAAACCACCGTGCAGGCAAACTAGACGATTGTTGATCGCAAACTTCATTTGGTATATCTGTGAATGTCACTTTCTGTTTTGCAATAGAAAAAATAGCATTTACTGCGAACATTTAAAGAATAAGAATACAATTGAGTATTAGGATCCATCCAAAATATGCTTGAAAATAACTTATGGGTATTTTCCATCAAATCCATCTAAACTGTTTTTAAGAGTCAGAAGTTCTGCTGAGCTTGGAGCTTCGTCTTATAATATATTTGAGAGAAAAAGCATATACACATTTTCAGCAGGATTTTTTATACTTCTGGAATATTTTTCACTTTTTCACATAAAAACATCAAATAATATTGCGCCATGCGCTTTTATATGAAACAAGTTCACTTTGTAAAATAATTTTGTTTAATACGACCATAGTTTTTCATAATTTATATCTCATAATAAATAAAAAAAAAAATAAATACCCCCTCAAGCAGCTGCTTGCCACAGAGGTCTGACAGGAGCCTGTCAGTTTATATGCCACAATAGGAGATCTGAGAGGATGGCAGGACCTCAGCAGAAAAACGGCACACACATCCATGCCTAATCTGGGGCTCGAACCCAGGTCCCTTAGATCAGTAGCCAAGCGTGCTAACCACTCGGCCACGGGACGACATATCTCATGATAGCATTTTAAAATGAAATATATTTAAGCATTTTACACACTCCTTTCTAGACATCACAAAACAGATAGTTGGAAACAACCATCAGCACACTGTATTGATGTCAGTAAATGCTATTAATATTTATTTAGATTTAAATATTTATGTATTATCTTTCATTTAAAGTATATAATGTTTCATTATCATTAAAGAATTAGTTCCTATAAGGGAGGGGCGGGGGTGGCTCAGTCGGTAGCGCGCCAGGCTCGTAATCTGTAGTTCCCAGGTTCGAGTCCCAGCTGGGTCAGCGTTGAGATTTAACCTGAACCTAGTGGCCTGGCCATTTAGCCCATTAGCAAAAAAAGTGCCGCTCAGAGGTAAAACAATCCAATCCTATAAGGGAGATAAGATTATAATCGGATAAAGATTACAATTTCAACTTCTACTTAAAAGCTGATTCAATAAACTTCCATTTTTTCATTTATTTGTTTATTTATTTATTTTGAGCGTTCAAGACCATATGTGATTACTCATCACGATCGATTTCGAAATGGAAGAGATTAAAATAATAATATTAATAACAATAAAAACTCCCTTAAATACCTGCTTGCCACAGTGGTCTGACAGGAGCCTACCAGTTCAATACACTATAGTACATTGTATCTGCGAGGATGGCAGAACCTCAGCATAAAAAGAACACGAAAAACATCCATGCTTTAACCGAGGCTCGAACCCAGGTCCCTTTGATCAGTAGACAAGCCTGCTAACTACTCGGCTTTACTATTAATCAACAGTAAATACATAAATTACTGTTGACATAGAATTAAAGAAATTATTTTGTTGTAAATTTTATTTTCACCGACTAGTGGAACTCAAACTCTCAGCTACATGCCAGATATTCTTACCATTAAGCTATCAATGTTTAGTTCATCTCTAAGCTAATTATGGCTTAAAATCTTCCCGACCTTGTCTCTTGTGACGTCATCTGTGATCGGGAGCGGCAACCATTTCAGTATTGCGCAAATGTAGATTGAATTGATTAGTCACTCACGCTAATGAAATGCTCCACGCGTGACAAGGTGGCGAATGGTTATGGAGTTTGCTAGTTTGCGTTGCTGTTTGAACTCTCATATGAAAATGGCCACACTTTTAAATTCTAATATCTTATTCTTTAGCTGAGGAAGAATAATATTCAAGTTGTGCAGAACAATGATAAAATAGGATAAACACGATAACGGGGGTAAGAGAAAATTAGCAGCGTGGATTGGTTACTTTGCTATCTGGGAACATGTTTTTCTTCAACATATATACTATTATTCCGGAAATCACTCGGGGCCTTTCGTCCCTCTCGTCCGGAAATTCTTTTAGAAAAGTCCGTGCACTATGTCGGAGAGTTCTCCCAACTGAGTCTGGAAAAACCGAAATTTCAAAAGCAAAACCATAAAATAGCCAGTAATCTTAGATTGGCGGTCAAACAAACATTCCAGAGTTTTCTGAAGGAGGTAGTTCAGTAGAAACTGAAAGTTCTTGATTAATATCATAAGCAATGAAATTTATATATATATATAAAATAATATTTTAGCGGTAGTTATAATAATGCATCTATTGTATTTTTAAAAGCGTATAGTCGAGCATGCTATTATTACCTCATAATAACATTTTTATATCTGACAATAACGGTCATAGAACTAAAAAAAGCAAAATTTAGCATAATATTTGGCGATCCATTTTCAACTTAGAAAACGCTTTAACTTTATATACAAGTCCCTGAAAGTCAACGTTTCTGAAAAACTGTTTGAACTGAATAGAAATTTTCAACACGAGGTGGGGGGGTTAGGTTTTTATCGCTGTTCCTTCGTATCTCTTGAATATTCTTTTGATGAGCCTCGGTAGTTCCTAATGACGTGAGACTACTGTGTCAAGAAACGGATGAAAGTACAGTCGCTCAAAAAATATCCGAACACTATGGTTGATTACAGAATTCAGAAAAAATATCTGGCAACGTTTTTGTTTAGAAATTAGTGATCTGACAACCTTCGTGTCACGTGACACGAAGGTTGTCAGATCACTAATTTCTAAACAAAACATTCAGACATTAATTTCTAAAAAATTCGTTGCTAGATATCTTTTTCTGAATTCTGTAATCAACCATAGTGTTCGGATACTTTTTTGAGCGACTGTAGGTGGTCATATTATTTTGATACTAGATCGTGTGGGCTCACTCACGGAAATATTGAGCGTGTGCAGTTACCGTTCACAGTAAACTGGAGCGTCTGCAGTAACTACACACGCTCCAGTTTGCTGTGAACGGTAACTGGAGCGTGTACAGTTGCTGTACATACTCCAGATATTTTTCCTGAATTCTGTAATCACGTGACACGAAGGTTGCCAGATCACTAATTTATAAAACAATCGTTGCCAGATATTTTTTCTCAATTCTGCAATCAACCAGAGTGTTCGGATATTTTTTTGAGCGACTGTACAGGCAATGGACAGACAAATGGTTACATCCTCGTCTTAAGTGAATTGGAAATCAAATTCGAAGCTCCGTAACTGGTTAAATATATTTTTATGGACACATATGACGGGAGATAAACATAAGATGCCAATTAAACTGCCTAAATTTCGATTTTGGACAATAGCCGTACAATACTTAAAGAGTTGTAGAAGTTTGAAATTGAATAACAGAGATGTGAATCATAAGAATTCACCTCAGAAGTGAATCGAAACTTAAAAAAATTATTATTTCAAATTATTTAATAAAATAAGTGCATGTTTTAGAATTTTGCGCAAATTGTTTTCTCAATCTTACGCAAGTTTCTTAGGCCTGACTTTGTTGCAGTTAAATATTCAAGCTTCCATAGCTCCTTAAAAACCCAACAAATGTTGCTGAAAATCGAGATTTTGATAGATTTCAATGAGATTTATATTTGTCTAGTCCTAGGATGATCATCATCATACTTCCCTCATCTTTGAATATTTTAGAACAAAAGAAAAAGAATGTTCTAACTCATTCAGAACATGAGTTAGAACATTCTTTTTCTTTTGTTCTAGAATATTCAAAGATGAGGGAAGTATGATGATGATGATGAACCTAGGACTAGACAAATTTAAATCTCATTGAAATCTATCCAAGGAAAAACAGCTCCTTTTCACAATGAACCGCTATTTACAATCTCATCGGACGTACACCCACTTTCCAAATCCTGTTCTCACTAAGATGAAGGAACTCACTCGAGGTGAGGGAAGAAATTATGAACGTTGTCATAGTGATGATCCGAACTGGAAATATAGGTTACAGTATTGACGCTCTAACCGACTGAATCAATTCCTGCTACTTTACATAAAGGGACCAAAGTTAAATTCTATTGGGACCGAAGAAAAAATATCCATGAAATGTTTTATTGCTAATTTCCGACAAAAAAAACACCCATTTCTAAGTAATACAATAATAAAATGGCTAATGTCAAATCCATAGCATAAAAGTTCCATATGAGAATTTAATTTAATACAAGAGTAAGTAAATAAAATACTTTTATTTATTAAATACGTTGAATTTGTTACATTTTGTTCATCCCTGAAATTTGATCTTCTCATTCTGATCTCTTCTTTTCTTCCACAGCTTCCAGGGGATGCCAGTTCCCTCCAAAATGGAATGGCACGTGGTTTCAGAAAGGCGTCCACCCGCCAATCAAAATCGAAGGAGACGTCTTTTCCTTTAAGGGCAAATGTCTCGTGGCAGATGGGCACTTGTTCTACATAGAAGACAGGTAAGAAAAGAATTTGGGAAAACAACTATATTTGTTTCCCTTTATATAACTTGCGAAAATTAAATCAGAAAATATAAAAGAATATCATAAAATGTTGCGTAAAAAATAGAAAATATTTTCTACCCATTTGTTTCTTATAGTCCATTTTTAAAAATAAATATTCTTAATTTTTTTTGGCATTTTTTTTTTAAATTCTCTATTGAAAAAACTTTTCAAAGACTACTAAATATATTCGTGGTCATGATATAAACTAATATTTCAAAATTAAGATAATATGTACCAATGGCGTATCCAGATATTTTAATGGTGGAAGTGACAGGTTTGGATCTAATGAGAAAAAGTAGTATTTTTTAAAAGGAGTATCGCATGTTCGCGTTTGATTAATATGCGATTCTCGTTTTCAAACAAAATGCAGCTGTTATTTTCCATATTTTGCATCCTCTAGCAAGGGGAATTCGAAATAATGGATGATTGGCAAAATGAAAATGATAATATTTTACTTTAGCAAATAAAAACACAAAATGAATCCTTCGTTTATTTTTTTTATCCAACCTCCTTGGGGCAATCGTTGCTGTCAAGTGTAATGTTCTTGATTCTCGGGCCACACTAACAAAATTTCAAAAAATCTAGAATAAATAGATCGTTTGCAGAAATCGAAAAGTGCGAATTCTAATTTTTAATTTATTAAGTTTTTTATTTGATTAAATTAAAATTTAATCAATAATCTAAAAAATTCAAATTAATATAAATTAAATTAAATGGCAATTAAAATGTTTTCATTGAATAGGAATTATCCAACCTAAAAAGAACTTTTAATTTATCTCTGAAAGAAAGAAAGTTGAAGTCAACAGACGTACAGACAGACGATAAAAAAAAGGAAAGAATAAATCGCTTTTTAACAAAACATAAATGACACTTTTTTACGATGAAGATTTATAATTTTTTTAAATATTTCCCCGCTGTCCACAAGATAGTATTATTACTCCTTTGACCTCAGAAAACCATTCCTAGAGTTCATTAGCATATACGTCAGCAGCAGGTTCGGGTTTAGAGAAAAAAAAAAGAGGGGGGGGGGATGTGATACAATCGAGTGGGAAAAAAATAAAAAGGGGAGGGGGTTAAATAGACTATCGCAATATAATAATCCGTTTCAGAGATCTTTAAACGATTTCTTGAAAAAATGCGATAAATATACATTAGTTCAATAATTTTTACCTCCATTACCTTTACAGCATTCTCAAAAATGGGAGGATCTAAGGGTTAACGGCCTCTTGCCCCCCCCCCACCCCTAAATCCAGCCATGGTCAGCAGCGTCACAATAAATATTGTTTGTTAAAAAAACCTCCTTCACTACACCAATTGAAACCCCCGACAGCGTTCACATAAACTAATTTTTTTCGCTCGAAATCTGAAATATCACATAAACACAAGAAAAAAATAGGTCGCTGCGATTTTTTTTCCATTACCTAACATTGTATCCCATTAAGGATTTGAATAACTTATCCGAAAGTAAAAAAAAATCATTTCTTCCACTACTCTCATTTCTGGAGAACATAAGCAACGTTAAGGGTTCTATAGTCGTATTTTTGTTCTTTTGATCCTCTTTTTTTTTCATCTCCATCCACGAAGTTCCCATTTCTCAGTCTCCGTCCTCCTTTTCCTGCAAACCTTTCATAGTGTGGTTCTCTGCACCGTCAACATTGAACATATTTGACTCTTGAGGTTGTACTTCCGTGAACATATCAAAGCAGACAGGCAGAGAGACGTGCGGGCGAACCTTTTCCACATCCCTTCTATACTCAGCAGACTCCACAAGCAATGGAATGCCGCTCGGGAGCAGGAACAGTTGTGCTTCGCGGATGAACGAGTACAGGAAGAAATTTCAGAATTTATATATCACTTTTTTATTATTGTTATTATTATAGCATAGCCCACATGATTTGTTTACGATGGTCTTGAAGCCCAAGAGGATGTTTCAACGTAGAATCGAAAGAAAAAAAATGTTTTTTTTTTCTGAATATTTTTTGTCGTAGTTTTATTTTCATATGCATAAGAGAAAGTTACAAGAATTTATTTCTAGACTTCTAATAGTGAATTTCGATTTTTCTGTCTTTTATCTTTGCTTCTTATATTCGTTTTTAGGTAGTACATGTTCTTGTGGTGACTGGTGACGAAATTTAACTGCCGTGGGTTTGCGTAGATAATAAAGTTGCATGGTTTCAAAATTGTTCTGATTTAGAAATACGGTGCCCTGAAAAATCATTTCTACAGATGCTTCTATATAAATATCCACAAATTTTAAAATAAGATTCCTCTTCAAAAATGAAGGTAAAAATAAATCAAAGTTCTAAACCAAATCCGTTCCATTTTATCTTTCAACAATGTTCATTCGGTGTTCAAAAGTCAGAGGCAGTTGAAACCTCAGCAGAAAGAAATATTGATTCTTTGAGGAAGATGGCACCAAATTAAATCCTTAGAAGAAAGAAAGATTGGGACTTTGAAGAAGTTCAAAGCTCATTAAATCCTCAGCAGAAATAAATATCCTTACTTTGAGGAAGTTAGCATCTCATTAAATTCTTAGAAGAAAGAAAGAGTGATATTTTAAGAAGTTCGCACCTCATTAAATCCTCAGGATAAAGAAAGAATGAGACCTTCAGGAAGAAGAAATCTCATTAAATCCTCAGGATAAAGAAAGAATGAGACCTTCAGGAAGAAGAAATCTCATTAAATCCTCAGGATAAAGAAAGAATGAGACCTTCAGGAAGAAGAAATCTCATTAAATCCTCAGGATAAAGAAAGAATGAGACCTTCAGGAAGAAGAAATCTCATTAAATCCTCAGGATAAAGAAAGAATGAGACCTTCAGGAAGAAGAAATCTCATTAAATCCTCAGGATAAAGAAAGAATGAGACCTTCAGGAAGAAGAAATCTCATTAAATCCTCAGGATAAAGAAAGAATGAGACCTTCAGGAAGAAGAAATCTCATTAAATCCTCAGGATAAAGAAAGAATGAGACCTTCAGGAAGACGAAATCTCATTAAATCCTCAGGATAAAGAAAGAATGAGACCTTCAGGAAGAAGAAATCTTATTAAATCCTCAGGATAAAGAAAGAATGAGACCTTCAGGAAGAAGAAATCTCATTAAATCCTCAGGATAAAGAAAGAATGAGACCTTCAGGAAGAAGAAATCTCATTAAATCCTCAGGATAAAGAAAGAATGAGACCTTCAGGAAGAAGAAATCTCATTAAATCCTCAGGATAAAGAAAGAATGAGACCTTCAGGAAGAAGAAATCTCATTAAATCCTCAGGATAAAGAAAGAATGAGACCTTCAGGAAGAAGAAATCTCATTAAATCCTCAGGATAAAGAAAGAATGAGACCTTCAGGAAGAAGAAATCTCATTAAATCCTCAGGATAAAGAAAGAATGAGACCTTCAGGAAGAAGAAATCTCATTAAATCCTCAGGATAAAGAAAGAATGAGACCTTCAGGAAGAAGAAATCTCATTAAATCCTCAGGATAAAGAAAGAATGAGACCTTCAGGAAGAAGAAATCTCATTAAATCCTCAGGATAAAGAAAGAATGAGACCTTCAGGAAGAAGAAATCTCATTAAATCCTCAGGATAAAGAAAGAATGAGACCTTCAGGAAGAAGAAATCTCATTAAATCCTCAGGATAAAGAAAGAATGAGACCTTCAGGAAGAAGAAATCTCATTAAATCCTCAGGATAAAGAAAGAATGAGACCTTCAGGAAGAAGAAATCTCATTAAATCCTCAGGATAAAGAAAGAATGAGACCTTCAGGAAGAAGAAATCTCATTAAATCCTCAGAAGAAAGAGAGATTGAGACCTTGAGGAAGTTGACAACTCATCAAATCCTCAGGAGAAAGAATTATTGATACTTTGAGGAATTGTCACATTATTAAATAATCAGGGGGAAAGGTTTGAGATTTTGAAGATGTTGTCTCCTCAATACGTCATCAGGAGAAAGAAAGATTGAGACTTTGAGGAAGCTGTCACCTCATTAAATCTTCAGGAGAAAATTTGAGACCTTGAAAACTTTGGAACCTCGGGGATTCCTTACTTTGGAGGTAAATGAGATCTTCAAGGGAGTTGGCACCTCGGGGAATAGACACTTGGAAGAAACCCGTGACGGAGTTTACAGTTCAAAAGGAAGACAACAAAAAATACCTTTAAGTAAATTGAAACCTCAAAAAGACAATAGAACTTTGTAAGGACCAGTAGAATGAAGCAGAATGAAGATAAAAAGAAACCTGTTAGAAAATTGTGACCTCGTCAGAAAAACAAATGAAAGAAACCTTTGAGAAAATTGGTTTCTTAGTAAATAGACATTAGGTGATATTTAGGTTTCTTAGTAAATAAACATTTCTCACATCTCTCTGTTGAGTGATATTTTGCTCAACAGAAAGATGTGAGAAAGATAAGATCTGTTAGGAAGTTAGGATCTGTGAAGAAGCTAAGACCTTATTAAAAAGGCAACTGAAACTTTTGAGGATCTTTAGACTTCGGCAGAATGAAGATAGAAAGAGTTTGGTTGGATTGTTTTACCTCTGAGCGGCACTTTTTTGCACATAATGGGCTAAATGACCAGGTCATATGGACCCCGAAGGCTCAGAGAAGGTTGGGGGAGGGGACCCACTGGAATAGCTGTTGGGAGACAGATGGTAGCCTCCCGTCAAGGCCATCCAGCGTGTTCTTTAACGTGCACAGCACTATCCAGCGTGCTCTCCCGCACACGGGCCACGGTTTAACGTCCCATCCGACGGACGGCGGCCTTTCCAAGCCCATCGGTGTCCCCTACTGACCGTGGGCAGGGCAAGAATTTTGCGGAGATAAATCTCAAAGCTGACCCAGCTGGGACTCGAACCTGTGAACTACAGATTACGAGCCTGACGCGCTACCGACTGAGCC
Organism: Ryuthela nishihirai; assembly: GCA_038380435.1. NCBI lineage: Eukaryota > Metazoa > Arthropoda > Arachnida > Araneae > Heptathelidae > Ryuthela > Ryuthela nishihirai. Next base: position 44,998,973 of record JAWZYU010000028.1, read on the forward strand.
ACCCCCGCCCCAAGATAGAAAGAGACCTGTGAGAAAATTGCGATATCAGAAGAAAAACAAGTGAAAGAAACCTGTGACAAAGTTAGCAACACACCAACTAGAAGTTAAAGACCTGTGAGGTAGTTGACAACAGAAAGATTACAGAAAAATATCTGTGAGAAAGTTGAGACTTAATGAGAAAGAAAAAAAATAGAGCTTTGTGAGGATGTCTATACATCAGTATCAATATAATATAAAGGTAGGTGGAATACTTAACAATGCGTTGCAAGTCGCAAGAATTTATTAACCCCGCAAGTTAATGAACACCAAAATTATAAATGAACACCTAAATTATAAATGTTACGTGAAACCATTAACTACTGTATAACAAAGTGTATTTTCAGGATTTCGTCTAAATAATCATTTGAGTTTTCTCGTATTTCATAAAAGTTTTTAAAACAATATTTCCTTAAATATTCCAACTTCCATTGCCCGTTAAATATTGAAAGAATATTATGGAAAGAAAAAATAGAGATTTGAATATTTCTGTTTAATCTCAATTTATCGCTAAAATATTTATTCTAGAATTTTCTCTTCTGCTTTGCGCTTTGCTAACTTATTCTGTATGTTTCAATGACTTAATGTGAGTAGCACGTGAAGAGACTGTGAGACTGCGCAGTCATCACTTTCGTAGTAACCTTGGATCATTGTTCAATGAGCTTTCATTCATATTGTAACGGCAGGAAAACGTGTAACAATAAAAGCCGTGACTGTGATGTCGAGTGATGCTCGTGATATCCCTCAGCGTGAGAATTGCATCACTAATCTGTTGAAACGGAGAAATATTTCGGAAAACTCCAAAAAGCAGAAAAGGGTTGGGTTGTTTTACCTCTGAGCTGCACTTTTTTGCACACCATGGGCTAAATGGCCAAGTCACATGGACCCCGAAGGCTCAGAGATGGTTCGGTTGTTCATAATTATTAAACCATCTGAATAATCATACACATTTGATTACTGATTTACAAATATTTGTATTGCAGAAATCTTACAATCTCGACTCAACGAATAACCCACTGGAAGAGCTGTTGGGAGACAGATGGTAGCCTCCCGTCAAGGCCATCCAGAGTGTTCTTTAACGTGCATAGGTTATGGCTCTCCCGTACACGGAGCCACGGCTTAACGTCCCATGCGACTGACGGAGGCCTTTCCAAGCCCATCGGTGTCCCCTACTGACTGTGGGCAGGGCGGGGAGTTTTGCGGAGATAAATCTCAATGCTGACCCAGCTGGGACTCGAACCTGGGAACTGCAGATTACAAGCCTGGCGCTCTACTGACTGATCCACCCCCGCCACCTCGCACACGGGGCCACGGCTTAACGTCCCATTCGACGGACAGTGGTCTTTCCAAGCCCATCGGTGTCCCCTACTGATCGTGGGCAGGGCGGGGAGTTTTGTGGAGATAAATCTCAACGCTGACCCAGGTGGGACTCGAACCTGGGAACTGCAGATTACAAACCTGGCGCTCTACCGACTGAGCCACCCCCGCCACCTCGCACACGGGAACTACAGATTACGAGCCTGGCGCTCTACCGACTGAGTCAACCCCGCCCCCCGTGTTTAGTTGAAATAGTTATTTATGTAAACTCATTACCTTTTGTAATTAGATTAGTTCGTTTATAGTTTGATTGTTCATTTTGATTCCCGCTTGGTTTACTACCAAAAATTTCTAACAATATCAATCGACGAGACATATCGAAGCGTCAACTGGTAGTCTCATAACGTCACTGCCAGTTGGCTTGCTGATGTTAGTTTCCCTTGTGTAACTAGTCTAGTCACGTGATCATTCACTTAGAAATTGTAATCATTTGCTTATCTCCGCCATCACACTTCTCGTTGTTCATCGTGGTGTTGCGGAGCGTGAGTTCCTCTACCTGATAGCGCGCCAGTTCCGTAATCTTCAATTCCCAGGCTCGAATCGCAATTATTCAGGAGTTGAGATTTATCTCCGCTAAACCTCACCTTGCACGTATTAAGGAAGGACGCACCGATGGACTTGGAAAAGTCGCCGTCCGTCGGATGGGACTTTAAGTTGGTTGGTTGGTTGGTTGTTTTACCTATGAGCGGCCCTTTTTGCACACAATGGGCTAAATGGCCAGGTCACAAGGACCCCGAAAGTTCAGGGAAGGTTGGGGGGGACCCACTGGAATGGCTGTTGGGAGACAGATGGTAGCCTCCCGTCAAGGCCATCCAGCGTGTTCTTTAACGTGCACAGGGTATGGCTCTCCCGCACACGGGGCCACGGCTTAACGTCCCATCCGACGGACGCGGCCTTTCCAAGCCCATCGGTGTCCCCTACTGACCGTGGGCAGGGCGGGGAATTTTTGCGGAGATAAATCTCAACGCTGACCCAGCTGGGACTCGAACCTGGGAACTACAGATTACGAGCCTGGCGCGCTACCGACTGAGCCACTTTAAATTGTAGTTGATGAGAATTTTCATTAGGGGAGAATGAAGTTTTCATATAGTGAAAAAAAAACTATTTGATCTTGTATCAAAAATAAAAAAATGACGACCTTAGAAATCACAACAAAGGGCTCGGAGAACTAAACTAAAAATATACCTTTCTTAACTTTAATAACTTCTTAAACACCTATTTTCGTTAAAGTAAAATGGTTCTAGAGACTCGATCAGGGTTCTCTCACCACGCCCTGGGGCACTACCCCCGGCCTAGCTTAAACCAACAAAGAGTTGGGTTCGGTTGTTTTACCTCTGAGCGGCACTTTTTTGCACACCATGGGCTAAATGGCCAGGTCACATGGACCCCGAAGGCTCAGAGTAGGTTGGGGGAGGGGACCCACTGGAACAGCTGTTGGGAGACAGATGGTAGTCTCCCGTCAAGGCCATCCAGCGTGTTCTTTAACATGCACAGGGTATGGCTCTCTCCCGTACACGGAGCCACGACTTAACGTTCCATCCGACGGACGGCGGCCTTTCCAAGCCCATCGGTGTCCCCTACTGACCGTGGGCAGGGCGGGGGAATTTTGCGGAGATAAATCTCAACGCTGACCCAGCTGGGACTCGAACCTGGGAACTACAGATTACGAGCCTGGCGCGCTACCGACTGAGCCACCCCCGCCCCCAAACTGAACTGCAAAAATAAAAGGCTGGTGGATAAGAATAAAACAAACTCTGATAATCTGTCAGGCTATCGTGAGAAATGACCATTGAGTCTCATTATTTCCGAACTTTGTTTTCACGCGAAACAGTTTTCCCTAACTAATCTTCCAGATTTTTTCTTTTTCAGCTCTGTATGTTTATGATTGCTGTTTCGATTTTTGTTATTTCTAACGAAAAAAAGTTGTTTATTAACAGTTGGCAGATTCCGCGTATTGATTGCATTTGCACTTCGTCGGTTTTATGTTAGTTCCATTGATTTTGTCTCCAAACAGCTTTTTTGGTTTCGTTTCATGTTCTAGTGGCAGAACGATCAGTACGGCGCCAAGTCATTAATCATGGCACACGTCAGGCTTGTTTCAACTTTTATGCTAAAAAAGTCCGAACTCTAAACGGCGGTGAAGAGTTCCCCGAACCGATCTGTAATAGCTGGTTATTCAAAAGATCAGACAATGAAGACGAATAAACAAATATCCGTAGGGGGAAACTCGAAATAGTGTGTAGAATATCGTATAGAATTGTACAATAAGATGTGGTAGACGGATGGGTGAAATCTAAACAGGAGGAGGAGATGTTTCATTTCAAATACAGATTGCAGCTTTAGAATCGGATTTCTAAACGTTTCCATCAATGGGACATGAATACATAATCAATAGCTTGAATGAAAATATTGTGATGCAGAATGGTAAATATGAAAGGGTGAAAGTTTATAAATTCTCTTCTTTTCCCTCCGATTGACACGAGGTCTGACTGAAGTTGCTAGATATAATATAAAGCACAAAAGGGTTGGGTTGTTTTACCTCTGAGCGGCACATTTTTGCACACAATGGGCTAAATGGCTAGGTCACACGGACCCCGAAGGCTCAGAGAAGGTTGGGGGAGGGGACCCACTGGAACAGCTGTTGGGAGGCAGATGGTAGTCTCCCGTCAAGGCCATCCAGCGTGTTCTTAAACGTGCACAGGATATGGCTCTCCTGCACACGGGGCCACGGCTTAACGTCCCATCCGACGGACGGCGGCCTTTCCAAGCCCATCGGTGTCCCATACTGACCGTGGGCAGGGCGGGGAATTTTTGCGGAGATAAATCTCAACGCTGACCCAACTGGGACTCGAACCTGGGAACTACAGATTACGAGCCTGGCGCGCTACCGACTGAGCCACCCCCGCCCCACTCAAAAGGGCCACTGACAGAGTTGAGAGGAGAAAAAAATGGAAATCGACCGATGAGGAATTTGAAAACTCAGCCGGAATGAAATAAAAGTCAACTGTGAGGAAATTGTCACATTAATAAATACTGTAAAATAAATAAATAAATACCCCCTCAACGCTGCTTGCTACAGAGGTCTAACAGGAGCCTGTCAGTTTATATGCCATAGTAAAGGTTTGTGAGGATGGCAGGACCTCGGAAGAAAAACGACACACACAACTATGCCTTACTCGGGGTTCGAATCCAGGTCCCTTAGATCAGTAGCCATGCGTGCTAACCACTCGGCCATGGGACGCCTCATAAGTACTGTAACATAGAAGAAAGACCCGCAGAAAGAAAACTGTAAAGAATTTGGAATATCAGCAGAAATGAAACAGAAAGAGACCTGTGAGGAAGTTGTCATCTCAGTAATTAGACAATAGAAAAAGACCTGTGAGGAATTTGGAACCTCAACTGAAAGAAAATGGGAAAAAATATGTGAGGAATTTGGAATTTCTGTACACAGGCAATGAAAAAAGACCTGTGACTTAGAAGAAAGACCGAAGGGGGAAAAATTGTGCGGAATTTGGAACTTCAACAGGAAGAAAATAGAAAGAGACCTCTGAGGAAGTTGTCATCTCAGTAATTAAATAATGGAAAAAGACCTGCGAGGAATTTGGAACCTCAGTAAACAAACAATACAAAAAAAAAAACTGTGACTTAGAAGAAAGACCGAAAGAAAAAACCTGTAAGGAACTTGGACCCTCAGCAGAAAGAAAATAGAAACAGACCTGTGAGACAGTTGTCATCTCAATAATTAGACAATAGAAAAAGACCTGTGAGGAATTTGGATCCTCAGTAAACAGAGAATGAAAAAGGCCTGTGACTTAGAAGAAAGATCGAAGGAAAAATCTGTGAGGAATTTGGAACCTCAGCAGAAAGGAAATAGAAAGAAACCTGTGAAGAAGTTGTCATCTCAGTAATTAAACAATAGGAAAAGACCTGTGAGGAAGTTGTCATCTCAGTAATTAAACAATAGAAAAACACCTGTGAGGAATTTGGAACCTCAGTAAACAGACAATATGAAAAAACCTGTGACTTAGAAGAAATACAGAAGGAAAAATACCTGTGAAGAATTTGGAACCTCAGCAGAAAGGAAATAGAAAGAGACCTGTGAAAAAGTTGACATCTCAGTAAGTAAACAATAGAAAAAACCTGTGAGGAATTTATAACCTCAGTAAACAGACAATACAAAAGACATGTGATTTAGAAGAAAGGCCGAAGGAAAAAACCTGTGAGGAATTTGGACCCTCAGCAGAAAGGAAATACAAAGAGACCTGCGAGGAAGATGAAAGACTGCAGTGAAAAAACTGTGAGAAATTTGAAAGATCAGCTGAAAGAAAATAGAATTAGACCTGTGAGGTGTTGTCACTTAATTGACACTATAAAAAGATCTGTAAATTGGAAGAAAGACCGCTGAAAAAAACATATAAGGAATTCGGCACCTCAGCAGAAATTCAAGTTTATTTCCGAAGTTTGGGTTGGTTTACCTCTGAGCGGCACTTTTTCTGCACACCATGGGCTAAATGGCCAGGTCACATGGACCCCGAAGGCTCAGAGAAGGTTGAGGGAGGGGACCCACTGGAACAGCTGTTGGGAGACAGATGGTAGCCTCCGGTCAAGGCCATTCAGCGTGTTCTTTAACGTGCACAGGGTATGGGTCTCCCACACACGGGACCACGGCTTAACGTCCCATAAGACGGACGGCGTCCTTTCCAAGCCCATCGGTGTCCCCTATTGGCCATGGGCAGGCGGGAATTTTGCGGAGATAAATCTCAACGCTGACATAGCTGGGACTCGAACCTGGGAACTACAGATTACGAGCCTGGCGCGCTACCGACTGAACCACCCCGCCCTTTATTTCCAAAGTATCATCTATACAATTATTTTACATAAAAAAATCCCACTAAACTGAAGCTTATCAGCGGAAATGTATTTTGTTTTAACAGATAAAATCTAGATTACAGCAAAATCATGACATAAAATGACGGAGAAAGAAAAGGAATAAATAAAAAGAAAAGCAATAAAAAGTTAAACGGTGAGTAACTTGGCACCTTAGTTAATAGACAATAGGAAAAGACCTGTTACTTTTAAATAAGGCAGCATAAAAAGATCTACGAGAAATTTCAAACCTCAGTCGAAATAAAATAGAAAGAGACCTGTGAGGAAGTTGGTATCTTAGTTAATAGGCAACGAAAAAAGACCTGTGACGTAGAAGAAAAGAAATGAAAACCGTGAGGAAGTTGAGACTTCATCAAAAATGTAATAGGAACTTGTGAGGACCTTTAGACTTTCGTAGAATGAAAACAGTAAGAGATCTGTGGGAAAGTATACACTGAATGGAAAGACAAAAGATATGTATATGTGAGGAAGTTAGCATCTCAGAAATTATAAAACAGAGAACTTCACTGAGAGGCTAGTTTGTTTTGTGCACTATCTCTCGTCATATAAATGATTCATTCCAACACGAAATACGTCAAGTAACCATGGTGTGCGGTATAAATCATGCAGCCACGATCGAACATCAATTAGGGATAGATCGAGCGTCAGAATGGTCAAAACGAGCGATCTGGAGCGTCTTTGAACGTGGTATGATAGTTGGAACTAGGTGTGCCGGTTCTAGCATCTCCCAAACGGCCATCCTACTGGGCTATTCACGAACGACCGTCTCAAGGGTTTACCGAGAATGATGCGAAGAGCAAAAAACTATCAGTGATCCTCGATCCTGTGGAGGAAACAGCTTGAGGATCAGAGAGGTCAATGGAAGCTGGTGAGAATCGTGCAAGCGAACAGACGGGCTACAACCAGGCAAATCACAGCAGAAGTAAACATCGGTGAAGCAGGTCATCTTGTAACGCATCATATATATATATCTTTTCACGAATGGCCACAACAGCCGCCGACCATGTCGGGTGCCAATGTTGTCAGCAAGAACACGAAAACGCATCTCCAGTGCGCGCAGGAGAATCGCTAGACCGTTGAGGACTGGAAAAATGTAGCCTGGTCGCGCAAGCAACGTGAGGCCATGGAGCCATCTTGTCTGGTGTCAAATGTACAGAACGGTGGTGGCTATTTGATGGTATGGGGAATGTTTTTCTGGCACACATTAGGCCCCCTGATACCCATCGAAAGACAACTGAATGCCACAACATATTATTTGAACATTGTTGTTAAGTTCATTCCTTCATGGAAAACAATTTATCCTCACTCGGATGAACATGTTCAGAATGGTAATGAAACTGCTGACAAAGCCCGTATCGTTACTGAATGGTTCTAGGAACTTGCCGACGAGTTTTCCTTGCTTCATTGGCCTGCACAGACCCCAGATCTGAATATTCTCGAGCATCTTTGGCATGAGGTGGTAAGAGCTGTTTGCAGCTAGACTTTGCCGCCGTCTAATTTGCAGCAACTGCGAGACAGTCATTTCAGAATGGTACAACATTCCTGCACAACGCATCCAGACATACAAAATTTGGAATGTGTTTTGGGAAATCGATAATATTGGGGAAGTTTTTCTCGAAGAGTCAGTAAGCTCTCCAGAAAATAGATATAAGAATGTGTTGGAAAATCGATAATATTGGGGAAGTTTTTCTCGAAAAGTCAGTAAGCTCTCCAGAAAATAGATATAAGAATGTGTTGGAAAATCGATAATATTGGGGAAGTTTTTCTCGAAGAGTCAGTAAGCTCTCCAGAAAATAGATATAAGAATGTGTTGGAAAATCGATAATATTGGGGAAGTTTTTCTCGAAGAGTCAGTAAGCTCTCCAGAAAATAGATATAAGAATGTGTTGGGAAATCGATAATATTGGGGAAGTTTTTCTCGAAAAGTCAGTAAGCTCTCCAGAAAATAGATATAAGAATGTGTTGGGAAATCGATAATATTGGGGAAGTTTTTCTCGAAGAGTCAGTAAGCTCTCCAGAAAATAGATATAAGAATGTGTTGGGAAATCGATAATATTGGGGAAGTTTTTCTCGAAGAGTCAGTAAGCTCTCCAGAAAATAGATATAAGAATGTGTTGGGAAATCGATAATATTGGGGAAGTTTTTCTCGAAGAGTCAGTAAGTTCTCCAGAAAATAGATATAAGAATGTGTTGGGAAATCGATAATATTGGGGAAGTTTTTCTCGAAGAGTCAGTAAGCTCTCCAGAAAATAGATATAAGAATGTGTTGGGAAATCGATAATATTGGGGAAGTTTTTCTCGAAGAGTCAGTAAGTTCTCCAGAAAATAGATATAAGAATGTGTTGGGAAATCGATAATATTGGGGAAGTTTTTCTCGAAGAGTCAGTAAGCTCTCCAGAAAATAGATATAAGAATGTGTTGGGAAATCGATAATATTGGGGAAGTTTTTCTCGAAGAGTCAGTAAGCTCTCCAGAAAATAGATATAAGAATGTGTTGGGAAATCGATAATATTGGGGAAGTTTTTCTCGAAGAGTCAGTAAGTTCTCCAGAAAATAGATATAAGAATGTGTTGGGAAATCGATAATATTGGGGAAGTTTTTCTCGAAGAGTCAGTAAGCTCTCCAGAAAATAGATATAAGAATGTGTTGGGAAATCGATAATATTGGGGAAGTTTTTCTCGAAGAGTCAGTAAGCTCTCCAGAAAATAGATATAAGAATGTGATGGAAAATCGATAATATTGGGGAAGTTTTTTTTCGAAGAGTCAGTAAGCTCTCCAGAAAATAGATATAAGAATGTGTTGGGAAATCGATAATATTGGGGAAGTTTTTTTTCGAAGAGTCAGTAAGCTCTCCAGAAAATAGATATAAGAATGTGTTGGGAATTCGATAATATTGGGGAAGTTTTTCTCGAAGAGTCAGTAAGCTCTCCAGAAAATAGATATAAGAATGTGTTGGGAAATCGATAAAGGTGACGAGGCAGCTCTCATAGGAACAATAAGTTCTTTAAAACTTCAAAATTTAGAATATATTTTGTGAAGCCAATAATGTTGCGGAAGCTTGTCTCGGAGGACCACTAAGTTTCCCAGAATTTAAAAATCAGAATATATTTCCAGAAATCGATAATGTCGAAAAAGCTGCTCTCGAAAGATTAGTAAGCTTCCCAGAAATCAAAAGTTAGAATTTGTTTTGTAAAATTGAGGATGTTGGGGAAGCTTTTCTACCAATAAGCTTCCCACAATTCAAAAATCAGAATATATTTCCGGAAATCGATAATGTTGAAAAAATTACTCTCGATGGATCAGTAACATTCTCAGAAATTAAAAGTTAGAATGCATTTTGTGAACTCGGTAATGTTGGGTAAGCTTTTCTCGAAGGATCAGTAAACTCCCCAGAAATTAAAAATTAGAGTTTATTTTGTGCAATTATGTCGGGAAAGCTTCTCTCGAAGGACCAGTAAGCTTTCTAGAAATTAAAAATCAGAATATATTTCAGGAAATCGATAACGTTGAGAAAGCTGCTCTCGAAGTACAAATAAACTTCCCAGAATATAAAAATCAGAATATATTACAAGAAATCGTTAATGTTGAGAAAGTTGCTGTCGAAAGACTAGTAAGCTTCCAAAAAATTAAATTTTGGAATATATTTGTGAAACTAATAATGTTGGTGAAGCTTCTCCGAAAGGAATTTAAAAATTCCCCCAGAAATTAAAAGTTAGAATGTGTTTTGCGAAATCAATAATGTTGGAGAAGCTTTTCTAGAAGGATCAGTAAGTTCTCTAGAAATAAGAAATAAGAATATGTTGAGGGAAATCGATAATGTTGACGAGTAGTTCTCGAACGACCATTAATCTCCTTAAAAAAACAAAAATTAAAAAATATTTAGTGAAACCAACAATGTTGAGAATCTGCTCTCTCTAAGGCCAATAACTCCCCAGAATTTAAAAACTAGATTATATTTAAGGAAATCGATAACGTTGAGGAAGATGCTTTCGAAGGGTCAGTAAGCTTCGCGGAAATTAAAAAATTGGAATTTGTTTCATAAAAAGGTTCTGGAATCCGCTCTCGAAGGACCGTTGGGGTGTCCAGAAATTAAAAACAAAAATATGTTTTGCGAAACCAATAATGTTGCAGAATATTTTCTCGAAGGATCAAGTGAGGCCCTCAAAAATAAAAAATTAAAATATGTTTTGTGAAGCCAATAATGTTGGAGAATATTTTCTCGAAGGATCAAGTGAGGCCCTCAAAAATTAAAAATAAAAATATGTTTCGTGAAGCCAATAATGTTGGAGAATATTTCTCGAAGGATCAAGTGAGGCCCTCAAAAATTAAAAATAAAAATATGTTTCGTGAAGCCAATAATGTTGGAGAATATTTTCTCGAAGGATCAAGTGAGGCCCTCAAAAATTAAAAATAAAAATATGTTTCGTGAAGCCAATAATGTTGGAGAATATTTTCTCGAAGGATCAAGTGAGGCCCTCAAAAATTAAAAATAAAAATATGTTTTGCGAAACCAATAATATTGGAGAATATTTTCTCGAAGGATCAAGTGGGGCCCTCAAAAATGAAAAATAAAAATATGTTTCGTGAAACCAATAATGTTGGAGAATATTTTCTCGAAGGATCAAGTGGGGCCCTCAAAAATTAAAAATAAAAATATGTTTCGTGAAGCCAATAATGTTGGAGAATATTTCTCGAAGGATCAAGTGGGGCCCTCAAAAATTAAAAATAAAAATATGTTTTGCGAAACCAATAATGTTGGAGAATATTTTCTCGAAGGATCAAGTGGGGCCCACAAAAATGAAAAATAAAAATATGTTTCGTGAAACCAATAATATTGGAGAATATTTTCTCGAAGGATCAAGTGGGGCCCTCAAAAATTAAAAATAAAAATATGTTTTGTGAAACCAATAATATTGGAGAATATTTTCTCGAAGGATCAAATGGGGCCCTCAAAAATTAAAACTAAAAATATGTTTTGTGAAACCAATAATGTTGGAGAATATTTTCTCAAAGGATCAAGTGGTGCCCTCAAAAATTAAAGATTAAAGTATAAATTAAAAATGAATTAAAAAAAACATATGAATCGTATGAGAAACTCCTCTGAAAGAACCAGCGGAGTCCCCAGAATAAAGATTTAATGTGTTTAAGTATTTATTTACTTATACACATCACTTATCTCTGGGGGGTGTTTAATAAAAATACTTCTCCGAAACTTTTAAGGCAGTAAAATTGCAAATAAATATGTAACATTAAAATTAAACGCTAAATTCAAGATTTATACACATTTGATGAACTAAGTATATATGTGCTTCAGGTTAAACATTTCGATGAAAACTGTGATTGACTGAGAAAACTAAAAGTTCTCTCTCAGTTGTAGTGGGAAACTGAAACCATTCGAAGATAAATCGACTTTTCAACCAAAATATCAAGTATGAATTCGTAACACAAATGGACTGTATAAATGTTGCTAGGATTTAATGCAGTTTGCAGTGAGAACTCGGTTATTTTACATTTTTGTGTTTCAGTAATCAAAAAAATTAAATGATGATTGGGCAAGTACCTATATTTGTTTGCTTGGAAATGTAAAGGTCGTGACTCCAAAGAAGGAAGAGCAACGAGATGACAAGAGCAGGATGAGATCTGAATGATGAGGATCAGCATGAAGAGGATGCGCAGACAAGCACCGGGTAATGCTCGTCAGCAGACAGAGAGTGATCTGCCGAAGAGAAGGGAAATGAGCCCATTCCAACACGTTGGCAGTTGCGATGGACGCTCACCAACCAAGCTGTGAACTTGGCCGCACCTTTGCCGATGAGGCTTAGCACGCAACGTACGGGCACTAACGCAATCGCAGATACATCTACGGAAATGAAATCACGGATTGCTGTCACTTTGTCACGACACACACATTTCGCAATGATGCAGTTTACATGAGATGAGACATCACAGCAGCAACTCTGGTCACATGAATGCTACTCACTGCTCGTGAATGCAATAGATGGAGATTATCTCTTGATACACGTGGAGAGAGAGAAGAGGCGGTCAGTGGACGCCGCAAAATCGAAAGGAATGACGAAAATTGTGGTTGACTCTGGTAAATCCATGATGGTGAGATTCTGAGAATGAGCTCGACGGGAGGAAAGGTCACAAGGATCCCAAATATTCGGAGAAAAGCTGGAAAAATCACGAGCTTAAAATTATTTTTGGAGGCAGGTGAATGCATGGTATTTTCTTTGAGACGCACATGAAATAATGTTTAAAAATATTTCTGAAAGATGGTACTCTTGGTGAATCCAGAAATTATTTTTTTCCTATCTGAAGGATGGTACTCTCTGTGGATCTAGAAATGTTTTCTTACCCTCTGAAGGATGGTATTTTTTTATGAATCTAGAAATTATTTCTTCTTTTCCGTAGGATGGTACTTTTTGGCAATCTAGAAATATTTTCCTCCCCTCTGAAGAATGTTTCTCTTTGTGAATGCCGAAATGATTTCTTCTTCTTCTCTGAAGGATGCTACTCGTTGTGAATCTAGAAATATTCTCTTCCTATCTGAAGGATGGTGCCTTTTCTAAAACCAGAAATAATTTCTTACTCTCTGAAGGAAGGTGCTCTTTGTGAATGCTGAAATAATTTCTTCTCTTCTGAAGGAACGTGCTCTTTGTGAATCTAAGAAATTATTCCTTCCCCTCTGAAGGATAGTTCTCTCTGTGAATCTACAAATGTTTTCTTACCCTCTGAAGGATAGTTCTCTCTGTGAATCTACAAATGTTTTCTTACCCTCTGACGGATGGTGTTTTTTATGAATCCAATTCATAAGAAATTATTTCTTCCTATCTGAACGATGGCACTCATTGTGAATCCAGTAATGATTTCTTCTCTTCTGAAGGATGGTACTCTTTGTGAAATCAGAAACGATTTCTTCCCCTCTGAAGGATGGAACTCGTTGTGAATCTAGAAATGATTTCTTCCCATCTGAAAGATGGCACTCTCTGTGAATCCAGAAATGCTTTCTTCCTCTCTGAAGAATGGTACTATTTGCGAATCCAGATACCTGTTTTTTCCTCCCAGAACGAAAACTGAAAAAATCTCATCAGTATGGTAGTTGAAACTCAAATTTACGAAACTAAGCTTGAGATGATGCCGATTGATGATGATGGTCGCGGTGGTAATGTATTATGGGTTCGTGGATGATTATGATTCCACTATTCATAATACAATTCTCATTATAAAATATATAAATCTATTATTATTATTATCAGCACCATCCATATCATCAGTATATTTCTATTAATTACTTTTCATTCATTATTCCATTAGAAATTACTTATCAATTTCCTGTTATTTATTATTACTCTACCTTTATTTTTGATCAATGAACCTGGAAAAATAACCGTCCGTCGGATACGATGATAAGTCGTAGCACTTTATGTATGATGTCCATGCTCTGTGCACGTTAAGGAACACGCTGGTTTGGCCTCGCCAGGAGGTTTCCATCTATTTCCTAACAGCTGTCATTGATTCCCTTCCCACAAATTTCTCTAAGGTCTTAGGGTCCTTTAAACCTGACCATTTGGGGCAGGGGTGGCTCAGTCGGTAGTGCGCCAGGCTCGTAATCTGCAGTTTCCACGTTAGAGTCCCAGCTGGGTCAGCGTTGAGATTTATCTCCGCAAAACTCCCCGCCCTGCCCACGGTCAGTAGGGGACACCGATGGGTTTGGAAAGGCCGCCGTCCGTCAGATGGGACGTTAAGCCGTTGCCCCGTGTGCGGGAGAGCCATACCCTGTGCACGTTAAAGAACACGCTGGATGGCCTTGACGGGAGGCTACCATCTGTCTCCCAACAGCTGTTCCAGTGGGTCCCCTCCTCCAACTTTCTCTGATCCTTCGGGGTCCTTGTGACCTGGCCATTTAGCCCATGGTGTGCAAAAAAGTGCCGCTCAGAGGTAAAACAACCCAACCCAACCTGACCATTTATTGTACTATGCGTAAAAAGTGCCGCTCAGAGGTTAAACAATGCAAACCAAAAATCTGAAAAAACATTCCCTTTATTATTTATTGATAGCTCTTGTTTAATGCTATATACCTTTTGTTGATACACTTAATTTTCGTTGATAACAGTGTTATAAGTTAAAAATGCATAATTTTTGTTGATAACACTGTTATATATTAACAATATAATTTTTTGTTAATAATACTGTTATATTTTAATAATTTAAAATTCTTGTTGTTAGTACTGTTATACTATATCAATAATATAAACTTTGTGTTGATAGTAGTTATATATTAATAGTACACCTATATGATGAGTGTGTCTTAATTTGATATTGAATTATATTATTCAGTCATTTTTAGCTAGCTTATTAAAATCTAGAATTCATAATTTTTAATAATTGCTGTAATTAATATTAACTAACTTATTCGATCAATTTTCCAAATTGATATTCTTTTATTAATTTATTAATTAATTTAATTAAGATCTTTTTATACAAATATTATCATTAACATATAATATTTATTTAATTAAACTTCTCAATTTTTTCCTATTATTAATATTTCAATAACATATTAATGTTATTATTAGGTTTAACATCAATTAATTATTTTATACTAACGATAAAAAACATAGTGAAAAGGAACATTAGCATTCTTGTTCCTAAACATACAACAGTTCAAATTTTTTTTTAAAAAAAGGCAAATGCTACACTGTTAAAATTCAGATGTACATTTTTTTCCAAAAAAAAAGAATGCAGTTTAAATCACAAAAAAAAGACATTTCAAATAAATATCGAAATCTGATAATCTTCATTCTACGGCTTTAAAATATAATCAGAATGGAAAATATCAATATACATAGCTATAAAACAATCCAACCTGTCTAAAATTCAGAACCTTATATATTTATATAATTTCTTATGACTAATCAAAAGTGGTATATAATTATTTCTCGCCAAGCATTTAGCACGCATGCGTAGCATTCCAACGTTTTAAATACGACAAAACACGCGTCCTTATAAAAGAAAGGAAATTTTAATGCTCTCACACAACAACACCCCCATTGTTTCCTTGCAGGTGAAAAGTAACAATAACCTTAACAATTCGGAGAAAATTCTACTGTCGTTGAAACAATAAAGACAGAACAATCGTGAAAAACAATCGAGAGCAAACAAAGCAGAAGGTGTCGAACAAACTGGTGGAAATAGGTGAGAAGCGCCAAAAAAAAAAAGACAGTACTTCAAGTTACGAAAGAATAAACTCTACTAAATTTTCACGACTCAAAATACATTCCAAAACAAAGACCTAAAAGACAAAAAAAGTAAATAAAACACTCTTTTGAGCTTAGAGAACAAAATCTTCCGTATTAACACTTCAATGACGGAGAAAAAAAAGATTTTTAATAATTGCTAAAAACTTCGCTTCTTATGTATTCTCCTCTCTCACGAAATGTTCTCCGTATCCATTCTTCTTAAGGCATTTCGTAAATGTGCTCAACAATTTCTCTCGTTGGATTATTTTTCTTATCTTCTTGTCATTCAACATCACCCACTTCCTCTTTTCTTCCTTTCTCCCTTCATTTAAAGCATCATGTCCCCACCCTCAGCCCCTCCCCAAACACCAAGCCTTTCATCAGTTATCGTTTGAAAAGCAAATAAGACTATGACACTAAAAATGTTACTCCCCCTCCCCCGAACTCTTTTCTTGAGATCACCGAAGCGTTCTCCAGATTCTTTTGTTTGAGAGAGCCTCCATAAGGAACAACCTCTTCATTCTCCTCCTCATCCTCCTTGCTACTCCTCCTCCAATGCCCATATTAGTTTGTTGGCGGTACCCTTTTGTTTCCAGTGCAGGATTGGCGACTGAAATCCTCCTGTTCTATCGTGTGTGTGTAAGCGGCTTAGCATAACATTATCTTTGTACCTGACAGACCCGTGGATACAATGCGCTTATTAAATCTTTTGTTTAGTTAAAGGTAGGAAGATAACACGGCAAAAGGACAAAAAAAACCGAGGGAGAGAGAGAAAAAAAAATCCTTTTTTTAATGTAATTATAATCAAGGAACTTGCTTTTTTTTTCTTTCGCTTATTAAAATTTTTTATTTGAAAGTTGCCGAAAACAATGGTAAAGAAGCAGAACGATTTTCATTCACTAAAGGAAAAATGCTTTTTTATTAATTTATTTATTGTTTTCGCAATTTTCTTCTTCTACTTCTTCTACAATTTTCTTCTGTTATCTTCGTCTCATATTCTTTTTTTTCACCCCTCTTCTATTTCATCATTTTCTTTCTTCTTACTCTTCTTACTTCAACATCTTTTAGGGTTCACCCGATTTTTTTTCTTTTATATAGCTCATTATCTACTTTATTTATATTTTCATTCATACTGATACATTTTTATTAGTATGAATATTATTATTTTCGTCAATCTCATCTAATTCTTTTCCCTTCCTTTTCTTTCTCTAACACAGCTCATCTTCATCCCTTTTTTCTTCTCATTCTCATACTGCTTCTTCATCATTACCATCCTTCTCCTTTTCACTCATTTACCTTCTTCATCCCTTTTTTCTTCTCATTCTCATACTGCTTCTTCATCATTACCATCCTTCTCCTTTTCACTCATTTACCTTCTTCATCCCTTTTTTCTTCTCATTCTCATACTGCTTCTTCATCATTACCATCCTTCTCCTTTTCACTCATTTACCTTCTTCATCCCTTTTTTCTTCTCATTCTCATACTGCTTCTTCATCATTACCATCCTTCTCCTTTTCACTCATTTACCTTCTTCATCCCTTTTTTCTTCTCATTCTCATACTGCTTCTTCATCATTACCATCCTTCTCCTTTTCACTCATTTACCATCTTCATCCCTTTTTTCTTCTCATTCTCATACTGCTTCTTCATCATTGCCATCCTTCTCCTTTTCCCTCATTTACCTTCTTCCGATTGCTATCCTATTTTTCCTCCTCATCACGCTCGTCATTATCGTAAGCATTTTTTCCTTCGTTTCCTTTTCATTTTAATATCGTCAACTTTATATTTCTCTTTCTTCTTCCTCATCGTCATATTTCCATATTTCTTCCAACACATCCTCGTCATCATCTTTCTTTCCTTCTCATAATTCTCCTCGTCATCAATATCATCTTTCTTTTAGTTACTTTTCGTCCCTTTATCACTCCCCCTTCTTCCCAATGTCCTATTTCTATTTATTCTCCACCTCCTCTTCATCACCATACTTCTTCCCTTCTCCTCCTACTAATAGTTGTAATCATCACCGTCATCATTCCTTTATCTTCTTTTCGTCCTTTTCCACATCGTCCTATCATTATTTCCCCATCATCACTTCCTTGTCAGCTTCCTTCCTTTCTTCTCTTCTTCTTCCTCCTCCTCCTCTCTCTTTTAATCATCATCATCATCATCATCATCATCATCATCATCATCATCATCATCATCATCATCATCATCATCATCATCATCATCGTCGTTTCCCTTTCTTCGCTCTTTTCTTCATTGTCATATATCTATTTCTCCCCCTGCTTCTCACAATTCTCGTCATAAACATCGTCATCCTTTTTTTTATCTTGTTTTCGTCCTTTTCCTTCTTATCATCATCCCCTTAGTTTCCCGCCTTCTTATTAATCGTCATACCTCTATTTCTCCACCATTTTCTCCTCGTAATCATCCATCTCCTGCACCTACTCTTAATTCATCTTATTTATAAAAGTTTTTTTTTCCATTAAAATTTCATTTCTCTTCCTTTCATTCGAATAAAATATGCACCCCCCCACGTCCAATGACATTTACACTTTTTAAATAATCTTCGAATGTCTCGTTTTTACAGCTAATGTAAACTTCAATTAGCAATTTTAGCATACCGATCCGCAATCTGTAACCTCCTGAGACTCTTTCAGGAAAACAAAAATTAATATTTACGAATTTGACGATATATGAGCAGCAGAAATCATTTTGTGAAATACATAAATTATTCAAAATTATGATGTTTAATTTAATACTTTAACATTAATAGAGATGCACCCTAAATAAATCTACCTGTGACGAACACAAATTAATTTATCTTCAATGAATAAATCACTTGTTTTATCTCTTTGTTAACAAAACTGTAGCGAAACAATATAACAAATAAATATTTCTAAAAAAAATATTCTAAGAGCCTTGGCTAGCCTGACAAACTTTACGATAATTAAATCGATTTTAATCGCTATTTTAAGACTGTTTTGATCCTTAAAACTACTTTACGAATATTTCTTCGATGAAGTGAGATAAATTATGCACTTCAAATTTGACAAACATCTTATCGAAGAGGGAAAAAAAAATCGATGGATTATGCGCTTAAACCATGCGTATAAAATGTTTGCTAAAAAAATTATTTAAATACACCTACTTGCTTTTTATCCATGCTGTTAATGAACAAGATTGGCGAACGGTCATTTAACAACAATTTGTTAATAATTAAACTTTAACAATATTAATTGACTGTGACGGAAATCAGATCACTGCATCACATGCATTATTACTCATCTCTTGCGCAAGCATAACCATAATGAAAGATGAAGTTTTCCAGAGAGAGAAAAAAAATTGACATTGTGTAACAAAAGAAAAAGTTTGAAGGACGATGTTTTTTTTTCAAATCCGTAAATATTCTGTATTTTGGTCATTGCCTCTGTAACGCTCTATAACGCAGTCGTTTTTAATCCTATCTACCTCAAATTTTGTCCACCGACTTCACAACACACATATATAAATTTTGATTCTACGCATAGTATAAATACGTAGTCCAGTTTCCTCTCGGTTCTCCATTGATTACTTACACAATTCCCACCAAGAGGGGGACGGGGGGTGGCTCAGTCGGTAGCGCGCCAGGCTCGTAATCTGTAGTTCCCAGGTTCGAGTCCCAGCTGGGTAAGCGTCGAGATTTATCTCCGCAAAATTCCCCCGCCTTGTCCACGGTCAGTAGGGGACACCGATGGGCTTGGAAAGGCCGCCGTCCGTCGGATGGGACGTTAATCCGTGGCCCCATGTACAGGAGAGCCATACCCTGTACAGGTTAAAGAACACACTGGATGGCCTTGACGGGAGGCTACCATCTGTCTCCCAACAGTTATTCCAGTGGGTCTCCTCCCACAACCTTCTCTGAGCCTTTGAGGTCCTAGTGACCTGGCCATTTAGCCCATGGTGTGCAAAAAAGTGCCACTCAGAGGTAATACAAAACAACACCCGCCAAGAGAAGGGAATCTGTAGTTCCTAAGTTTGAGTCCCATCTGCACTAGAGTTGAGATTTATCTCCGCAGATTTCCTCGCCCTGCCCTTGGTCAGTAGGGGACACCGATGATCTTGGTCCATTGCATGGATTGTAAAGCCTTGGTACCGTGTGTGGAAGAAACATATCATGTGCACGTTAAAGAACGCTCTGGATGGTCTTGACGAGAGGCAACCATCTGTCTCCTAACAGCTGTCAAGTGGGTCCGCTTTCCCAGCATCCACTGAGCCTTCGGATCGGGGTCTTCGGGGTCCTCGTGACCTATTATTTAGCTCACTGTGTGCAAAAAGTACCATTCAGAGGTAAAATAACTCAATCCGCCAAGAGTTAGACGAAAAGGGTATTTCTCCTTTCCATTCATAAATTTCACTGATAGCGGAGGCAATGCCCACCGTTGCCAGTACTCCGTCATTTGCAAAGGGATAAATCCCGTCCCACAGCAGGTAGGGATTTGATGTATTTACCCAACAATGAGCCGCACACGAGGGACCCGCGTACGAAATTTGGGACCAATCGTTCAAGTGCCTGGGGAATTACTTGCTGCTGAAATGAGTCGAAACGCAGATGAATTTTTCTTAATAGTTTGTGGGGCGGGTTGCGCGCCAGGCTCGTAATCTGTAGTTCCCAGGTTCGAGTCCCAGCTGGGTCAGCGTTGAGATTTATCTCCGCAAAATTCCCCGCTCTGCCCACGGTCAGTAGGGGACACCAATGGGCTTGGAAAGGCCGCCGTCCGTCGGATGGGACGTTAAGCCGTGGCCCCGTGTGCGGGAGAGCCATACCATGTGCACGTTAAAGAACACGCTGGATGGCTTTGACGGGAGGCTACCATGTGTCTCCCAACAGCTGTTCCAATGGGTCCCCTCTCCCAACCTTCTCTGAGCCTTCGGGGTCCATGTGACCTGGCCATTTAGCCCATGGCGTGCAAAAAAGTGCCGCTCAGAGGTAAAACAACCCAACTCAAGTAAAGACACTCAAATTATTTCTTGTCTACTTACCTATAAACTATTTTTAAACTTAACTGTGTATTCTATTCCAAATATGACGTACTTCCACAGTACTTGCCGTATCTCATAACACAATAATCACACTGCAGTTGTTGTCCGGAAATATGCTTTTCGATATCAGCTTAAGAAAAATATACACCGAAAAGTCAAAATATTATGACCAGAGCGTTTTTATGCAAATCGAAGGAAATTGCAAATAAACGACGGCGTGTGTGAAGATCATGCAAAGATATAAATAACACCTGATACCCAATTCTGTTAATCAGTGTTATTCTTGTTCTTCAGATGAGAAAGGCAACGGACTAAAGTGAGTTTGACAAAGGCCAAATTGTAATGGCCAGACGACTGGGTCAGAGCATTTTCCAGACGGAAAGGATTGTGGGGTGCTCATTGTCAACTGTAGTTAGTACCTTCAAAAAGTGATTCGAGGAGGGGAAAAAACCACAAACCACTGGCAAGGTGTGGGCCGACCACGGCTCATCGATGCTACAGGTGAGCGAAGACTATTCTGCAAGGTACGAGCCAACAAAAGGGATACTGTGGCGCAACTCGCCCGTAATTTGAATGCTGGTGAGGGGGGTAATGTGTCATAATATTCAATACATCGAACCCTGCTGAAAATGGAGCTGCGTAGCAGCAGGCCGCTCCTAGTGCCAACCTGGGTTAACCGTTGAAAACGCCTACAATGTGTACGCAAGCATCGAAACTGGACCTAGAATGATTAGATGAAGGTTATCTGGTCCGATGAATCTCGTTTCCTCTTGCACCATGTGGACGGCCTTGTACGTGTGCATCGTTTACCTGGGGAGGTGTTGGCACCAGGATGCACCATGGGATGAAAACAAGCCGGTAGATGAAGTGTAAGGCTTTGGGCAATGTTCTGCTGGAAAATCCTGGGTCCAGTCATTCTTTTGCAGGAAACTATGACGTTAACCACCTACCAAAACATCATTGCAGACTAGGTACGTCCTTTCATGGCAACGGTATCTCCCTTTAGTAGTCCCTTCTTTCAGCAGGATAATGCGCCATGCCACACTGCCCGGATTGTTTGAGAATGGTTCGTAGAACATGAGGAAGACTTCCAGGTATTGCCCTGGCCTCCAAATTGCCCAGATGACATCAATCCAATCGAGCATCTGAGGTTTGTGTTGGAACATCATATCCGATCTGCGGCTGCTCAACCACATAACTTACAAAGGGTAAAAGATTTACTGGTAATGTGTTGGTACCATATACCACAAGACACCTTTAAAAATCTTGTATCGTCCATGCCTCATCGGATAAGAGCTGTTTTAGCGGCACGTGGAGGAACAACATCATAATAAACAGGTGATCATAATATTTTGGCTCTTCGATGTATACGTAGTGCATCCAAAAGTGCCAGGACTTTCCGCGCATGGCGCCATCTAGCGGCCGCTAAGTGTCGCAAGCATGGTCCTTTGTCAAGCAATCTGGCAGGTTTTATGTCGACAGTTGGAATCAGACCTCCTCTACGAGCATTTTAATGCGTTTGCACCCCGTTACGATTTGTTTAAACAGAAAAATGGGAGACATGGAAGAACAGAATGTTTGTTTCGTTCTAAACTCTGTTAAACTGCTTCGTAGACTCACGAAATGCTTAAACGAGAATCCGGTGACATCGCAATGACTAGAATCCGACTTTTCAGTGGTTTTCGCTTTTTAAACATGGGCAGCATCAGTGGAAGATTCCGAACGTTCTGGTCGGCCTTCGACAATCCGATCAGACGAGAATGTGGAGAAAATGAGTCTTTGGAATTGTTGAACTAAAGAACGGATCATGCCAAAGGATCCTAATGGAGGAACTCAACATGAAGCGTTTGCTGCCAAATTTGTGCCTACATTTTGTGTTAACTCAGGAATTCCATTTTGTGTTAACTCAGGTCCAAAGACAATATCGGCTCACTGAAGAGACCTTCAGGATCAAATCAAAAAGAACCGAAACTTCCTTTCTAAAGTCATAACTGGTGATGAAAGTTGGGTTAATGGGTCAAAGCAGCAATCATCCAAGTGGAAGAGGGCGCGGGGTGGCTCAGTCGGTAGCGCGCCAGGCTCGTAATCTGTATTTCCCAGGTTCGAGTCCCAGCTGGGTCAGCGTTGAGATTTATCTCCGCAAAATTTCCCCGCCCTGCCCACGGTCAGTAGGGGACACCGATGGGCTTGGAAAGGCCGCCGTCCGTCGGATGGGACGTTAAGCCGTGGCCCCGTGTGCGGGAGAGCCATACCCTGTGCACGTTAAAGAACACGCTGGATGGCCTTGACTGGAGACTACCATCTGTCTCCCAACAGCTGTTCCAGTGGGTCTCCTCCCCCAACCTTCTCTGAGCCTTCGGGATGTGACCTGGACATTTAGCCCATGGTGTGCAAAAAAGTGCCGCTCAGAGGTAAAACAACCGAACAACCAAGTGGAAGAATCTTCCTTCACGGAGACTAAAGAAAGCGAGGCAGGTGAGGAGCAATGTGAAGAGCATGCTCATGTATTTGTTTCTTTGATGTTAAGATTGGGTTGGGTTGTTTTATCTCTGAGTGGCACTTTTTTTGCACACCATGGGCTAAATGGCCAGGTCGGAATGACCCCGAAGACTCAGAGAAGGTTGGGGACCCACTGGAACAGCTGTTGGGAGATAGATGGTAACCTCCCGTCAAGGCTTTAACGTGCACAGGGTTTGGCTCTCCCGCACATGAGGCCACGGCTTTACGTCCCATCCGACGGACGGCGGCCTTTCCAAGCCCATCGGTGTCCCCTACTGACCGTGGGCAGGGCGGGGAATTTTGAGGAGATAAATCTCAACGCTGACCCAGCTGGGACTCGAACCTGGGAACTACAGATTACGAGCCTGACACGCTACCGACTGAGCCACTCCCGCTCCCTAAGAGAATCGTGCACAAGAAGTTTATTCCTCCAGGGCAGACAGTGATCATCACTGCTACATCGAGGTTCTGAAGGTTGTGAGAGAAAGTTCGGGACTGAATTGTCCAGGAAAGTGTGCCGTCATACACCACTTTGTCTGTTCAGCAGTTTTTGGTCAAAAACAACATAGCTATGGTCTGCATAGGCTTCGTCCCCTGACACTTCTTCCTTTTCCAGAAGATGACGTTACACCTTAATGGTAGACAATTTGATTGTGTCAATGCAAGCAGCTGCTTGAGCGGGTATTTATTTTTTTTACAATGTGATTCAGGCAGAATCGAAGAAGGTGCTGAACAGCATCTCAAAATAGGGGTTTCAGATTGGATTGGATTGTTTTACCTCTGAGCGGCACTTTTTTCACACCATGGGCTAAATGGCCAGGCCACAAGGACCCCGAAGGCTCAGAGAAGGTTGGGGGAGGGGACCCACTGGAACAGCTGTTGGGAGACAGATGGTAGCCTCCCGTCAAGGCCATCCAGCGTGTTCTTTAACGTGCACAGGGTATGGCTCTCCTGCACACGGGGCCACGGCTTAACGTCCCATCCGACGGACGGCGGCCTTTTCAAGCCCATCGGTGTCCCCTACTGACCGTGGGCAGGGCGGGGAAATTTTGCGGAGATAAATCTCAACGCTGACCCAGCTGGGACTCTAACCTGGGAACTACAGATTACGAGCCTGGCGCGCTACCGACTGAGCCACCCCCGCCCCTAGGGGTTTCAGAGATATTTTTTAGCAGTGACAAAAACGCTGGGCTTCCAAAAGGACCATTTTGAAGAGGGATAACGGTGGTTAAGACTTAACGCAGGCTTGTATTTTTTATCTGTACAATTCGAGAACTTTTCGATTTCTCGTATACTCAACAACAGTCAACTGAAATAATTCTATTTCTATTTTAATTTCCAAACATCATTGTAAACACAGTTGCTTTTCAATTTCTGAATGTTTAGAACAAACTGGATTAGAGTAAATAAGAATATAGGGTAATAACCTGCATGAATTAATGCAGATCTTCACACTAAATGCCGATTGTATAATGCACCGACGAGCCCAAAACATTATGGCCACCTGCCTAATATGATGTTGGTCGTCCACGTGCCGCCAAAATACCTCTTACCCTGTGAGGCATGGAGGCTATAAGATTCCTAAAGGTGTTTTTTGGTATCTGGCACCAATACGTTGCCAACAGATACTTTAACTCTTGTAAGTTACGATATGCTGTTCCAACACAAACCCCAGATGCTCGATTGGATTGATGTCTGGGCAATTTGGAGGCCAGGGCAATACCTGGAAGTCTTCCTCATGTTCTGCGAACCATTCTCAAACAATCCGGGCAGTGTGGCATGGCGCATTATCCTGCTGAAAGAAGGGACTACTAGAGGGAGATACCGCTGCCATGAAAGGACGTACCTAGTCTGCAATGATGTTTTGGTAGTTGGTAAACGTCATAGTTTCCTGCAAAAGAATGACTGGACCCAGGGTTTTCCAGCAGAACATTGCCCAAAGCCTTACACTTCCTCCACTGGCTTGTTTTCGTCCCACGGAGCATCCTGGTGCCAATACCTCCAGGTAATCCACAATATCTATCGTAACTCCACAGGTAAACGACGCATACATGCCCGGCTGTCCACATGGTGCAAGATGAAACGAGATTCATCGGACCAGACGACCTTCTTCCAATCATTCAAGGTCCAGTTTTGATGCTCGCGTGCCCATTGTAGGCACTTTCGACGGTGAACAGAGGTTAGCATGGGCACTCGGAGCGGCCAGGGGCTACTCGGCCCCATTTTCAGCAGAGTTCGATGTACATTGCGTTGTGACACATTACCCCCCCCCCCCCCACCAGCATTCAAATTACGGGCGAGTTGCGCCACAGTATCCTTTTTGTTGGCTCGTACCTTGCAGAATAGTCTTCGCTCACCTGTAGCATCGATGAGCCGTGGTCAGCCCACACAATTTGCCAGTGGTTCGTGGTTTTTCCCTCCTCGAATCACTTTTTGAAGGTACTAACTACAGTTGACAATGAGCACCCCACAAGCCCTTCCGTCTGGAAAATGCTCTGACCCAGTCGTCTGGCCATTACAATTTGGCCTTTGTCAAACTCACTTTAGTCCGTTGCTTTTATCATCTGAAGAACAAGAATAACACTGATTAACAGAATTGGGTATCAGGTGTTATTTATATCTTTGCATGATCTTCACACACGCCGTCGTTTATTTGCAATTTCCTTCGATTTGCATAAAAACGCTCTGGTCATAATTTTTTGGCGCTTCGGTGTATCAGTTATTCAGTTTATTCAGCTAATGAAGACGATTGAAATCTAAAAAGTAATTTTTATTTAATTAAATTAATGTTAAAAATATTTTTATTTAATAAGGGTCTAGTGTTGCTCAGTCGGTAGCGCGCCAGGCTCGTAATCTGCAATTTCCAGGTTCGAATCCCAGCTGGTCCTGCGTTGAGATTTATCTCCATAAAACTCCCCACTCTGCCCTCGGTCAATAGGGAACACCGATGGGCTTCGAAAGGCTGCCGTCCGTCGGATGAGACGTTAAGCCGTGGCTCTGTGAGCGGGAGAGTCTTTCCCTTTCCACGTCAAAGAACACGATGTATGGCCTTGACGGAAAGCTACCATCTGTCTCCCAACAGCTGTCCAGTGAGTGCCCTCTCCCAACTCTCTCTGAGCCCTCGGGATCTTTGTGACCTAGCCATTTAGCCTATTGCGTGCAAAAAACGCCGCTGAGAGCTAAAACAACCCAACCAGAAAAAATGAATTTTCTAGTCACCTTGTACATCTTCCCTTCGATAATTTTTTTCCTTACTTTTTTTGCACTTTTTATGCATTCATTTTCTGACTCAACTATCACCGGCAGCAAAACCTAACCGACAATCTCATTAGCCATTAATTCCATCTCAACTCTTCAAGGAGCAATTACTCACAATCATTACTAATGTATAGGCGAGGGAGAGGATTTCAAAACCTCGTCAATCTCCCAACGGTTTTCTTCTTCCATTTTCTCGCCGTATCTCGTCGTCATTAAGGGCAACGAGTTCCACCGGAAAGTCATAGATGTCATCCTCTGTACGACAAGACCTTAATGGACGAAGATCAGCATCACGGCGGATTAAATTGAATAACCTAGCATCCAGAGCCTTTTCGCATAATACCTCACAGAATTCTTATACGCTTTCATAATGCGTAGTTTGATCATGTTTGAAGCATTTATATGGGCAGCAACGCTTCTACACCAACCACGATGCTGTTTACAATATAGTGAGGAGAACCCTGCTATTCTTCGGTAACGAAACGGGAGCTTTAACCGGACATTGCTGCAGCAGAGCGTTTAGTCATTACTAAACAAAACGACAGGTAATGGCAACTACTATATTCTTCTCACGAATATTGTCACTAACCGAGGACGCGAGAAACGCGTCGCGATTATTTTTGCTCTAACGATAATCTCGGCATAATGCTGCTCTATCATTTATTCAAATATTTGCGTTGAATGGGATGATAATGTACGGCGCTTCAGTGGAATCGTAAGTCAAATAGCTCTCATGGGGTTAGGAAGATTGGGATTTCAGACACGATCAAACACAGACACGTAAACAACGGTGATGCTATTCTAATGTCTGCTATTCTTTTAATTTTTTTTTTCTGGCCTTTTTTGATAACATTTCCTTGGTATTTACCACTTTATATTTACAGCAACGTCTTGCTCATCACTTAATACAAGAAAAAAGATGTGTCACTGATAAATACCATATCGTTTGCTATAAAAGTTGTTGTAGTTATATGATCCACGTAACTATTCTATGCATTGATATTAATGCGCTAAGCATGGGATACACACGATTTTGTATTGTGTAGCTCTTTAATGGTATAAAAGAATTACTCTTAATATCCAGGGTATTTCATTTTTTTATTAAGATATAAATATAGGAAGAGAACGAAAAATGAAGGATAAATATAAAAGGGGTGGTAAAGAGAAAGAGAGGGAAGTGGGGCGAAAGAGAAGTCGAAGAAGAAGAAGAGTGGAAGAAATGCCTAAATAAAAGATGGAATACGAGATGAAAACTAAATGCAGAGAAAAATAAAAGGAAGGGTAGGGAGCGAAAATAATGGGTAAAGAATAGAAAAAGAAAAATAATGGGTAAAGAAGAGAAAGAGAAAAATATGGAAGAGTAGGAATGAAAGAAAAGAAATAAGGAGGAAAAGAGAAGAATATAAGTAGAGTGAGGAAAAAGAACAATATAGGAAGAAGGAGAGGAAAAAAGAAGAATAGAGGAAAAAAAGAAGAATAGAGGAAGAAGAAGAAGGAAAAGACGTAGAGGTTTGTTTAATACCCAATCACTCCCCAAAAACACATGCTCTTACATTATTAAATTTGCCTTCTACCTTACTTTTACGTTATGAATGTTTAATGCTCTGTGAAAAAATGAAAAAAAATGAAAGACTCATTTATTATTAAATATAAAATCTTCTTTAGGCAAATAAAATCGGAAGCTGATGTTCTGGAGTGTATCGGTTAAAGAAAAGAAGCAAAAAACGCAGTAGCATCATGCGTCGACTAGCAATATTTCGACCAGTCCGTTTTGAACAGTGAGTGTGAACACTACTAGCACCTCGATCGATTGGAGTAAAATCAAAAACTGTTTGCATCGGATGCAGTGGTTAGGGAAATCGAGGTCATGCTCGGCGGGAAGTTGTTGGTGGTCGTGACGAATGCCGAAATCGAATCACATTTTGGGACGACAATGAAATGGGAGCGTTACTGGAAGGAAAAGAAACCGCGGGGGTGGGGGAGAGATTGGAGGATCGTTTTGGACGATAGCGCTATCGGTTTGGAGGATGTAGCTGCAGATGATGAGGTTCGAAGAATCTTACTTCACTCACGTCGTCGTGGAAGAAAAAAAGAGTTCCCGCGTAAGCCGGAAGTGGCCTAGCGGTTACCGAGTCGGCCTACAAGCCGGAGGGCGATAAAAAGAGGAGTGATGCCGTGAACTATATATATATACACTTTCTTCAGATTTTCAGTGAACATGGACTGTCCAGTGGGAGGAGATCATTCATTTGTTGGTAGAGGTGTTATTAGTTGTGCGCAGTTTGTGTGATGTTGGTTCGGAAAAAGAATTTTGCGAATTTGCAAATTTCAAAATTGAGAGAAGAAATCTTAGTTTTAGGTAAGTTTCATTTTTCATTAATTTACTTGCACAGAGAATTGCTTTCCAGTGAAAATTAGGCGTGTTAAAGTCTCCAAGAAAGGAACAGATTAGACCAATTTTATTCGCAGAATGCGTTTGGTTGGGTTGGGTTGTATTATCTCTGAGTGGCACTGTTTTTGTATACAATGAGCTAAAGGACCAAGTCACAAGAATCCTGAGGGCTAGGGTTACCCAGGCTAGGGTAGGGAACCCACTGGACAATTGTTGGGAGACAGTTGGTAGCCTTTCGGCGAGGATCCAGAGTCTCTTTTATGTGTATAGGGTAGGGGTGGGCAAATAGTGGTTCGCGGGCCACATTCGGCCCGCTAAGAATTTTTTGTGGCCCGCCAAGACAGTCAGAAAAATCCGCCTTGAACCGAGATTTCCTTCCCGTGCGCGACCGAAGATTCGTCTCGTATTTTCCACTAGGACGACCACGTCAATACGCTAGCGCAGTGTAGATACGAAAGCAGTTGCCCACCCCTGGTATAGGGTATGGCTCTCCCGCACACGGAGCTACGGTTTAACTTCGAATTCCACAGACGGAGGCTTTTCCAAGTCCATCGGTGTCCCATACTGGCCGAGGGCAATGGTGGTGTTGGGAGCGGATATTGCAAAATTGGCATGGTACTTCTAATTCTTTTTTATAGGATTGAAGCCCCTTGAAATTGGTTTTTCCTTTAGTCTAGAGAAAGAAAAACGTATATAGTTGAAAAAAATAAATTTTAATAAGTTAAGGGAAATTTTGGAAGATGTGTATTAGGATCGGGTTGTATATTTAGATATAGATGATGGCTTCAAACAATTATATCAATACTGGAAAATTCAGTTAAAAAATTAAAAGGAAGGATTACATATAGACATATAAAAATTATAACCATGGATTACAAATGGGTTAATATAAAAATTGGTAAAACGATTCAAGTTAAATTTAATGACAGTACATTAAATTAAAGAATGTAAAATGTATTAGAATATGCTGACATCGTTAATTAGAGAAGCGAAAAATAATTATTACAAAAACAAGTTTCTAAGAAATAATTCAAATTAAAAAAAAAGGGAGATGATAAATGAAACGTGCGTGTTTCACAAAAAAAACTGGAAACTTAAATTTAGAAACTGAAAGTGAAGGAAATTGTTTTCTTTAAATAAGAATGTTTTTAGTTAGCAAATAGGTTCAATGCGTATTTTAAAGAAACAATAGATACCTTAGCGGCTGAATTTGTCACAGATATCAGGTATCCTGACAAAATAAACAGTATAAGAACTACTTTTTTTGCGGACTATATTTTCGAATATCAAATTTATGATGTAGTAAGAAATTTAGAAACTGTGAAATCAGAGGAGGATTGGGTTGTTTTACCTCTGAGCGGCACTTTTTTGCACCCCATGGGCTAAATGGCCAGGTCACATGGACCCCGAAGGCTCAGAGAAGGTTGGGGGAGGGGACCCACTGGAACAGCTGTTGGGAGACAGATGGTAGCCTCCCGTCAAGGCCATCCAGCGTGTTCTTTAACGTGCACTGGGTATGATTCTCCCGCACACGGGGCCACGGCTTAACGTCCCATCCGACGGACGGCAGCCTTTCCAAGCCCATCGGTGTCCCCTACTGACCGTGGGAAGGGTGGGGAATTTTTGCGGAGATAAATCTCAACGCTCACCCAGCTGGGACTCGAACCTGGGAACTACAGATTACGAGCCAGGCGCGCTACCGACTGAGCCACCCTCGCCCCATATCAGAGGAGGACGGATGGTATTACAGTTCAAACAGTAAAGGAAGATTATCAAGAAATTAAAGATATCTTATATTTACTAATAAATAAATCGCTGCAGCAAGGCATTTTTCCAGAAATCTTGAAAACTGCAGTTGTTACACCTATCCATATAGGAGGAGAAGTAAAGAATTTAGAAAACTATAGGCCCAATATCATTGTTATCGGTGTTTCCCAAAATTTATGAAAGAGTAGTAAAACAAATAACAGTTTTCTTTCTAAATAAAAATTATTATTTTTCAGTAACTCAATATGGATTTAAAATAGGTGTAGGAACAGAAGATGCTGTTTTAGAATTAACATCCAGAATGTTTATAAATTTAAATAAAAATGAAAAATCGGTAGTATTTTTTTTAGATATTAAAAAAAACTTTTGATACCGTTTCCCAAGAAATTTTGGTATTTAAATTAGAGAAGGCGGGTTTTAGGGGAATTATGTTGAAATGGTTTGATAGTTATTTAAAAAGCAGGAAGCAAAGAATTAAGATCGGAAATTGTGTAAGTGGAGAAGTTGAGATCATATACGGAGTGCCATAAGGATCGGTACTGGGACCAATATTTATTTTTAGTTTATATTAATGATCTTTGTAACTTGAATTTATATAATAAAATTATAACATTTGCAGATGATTCGACTTTGAGTTTTGCTAATAGGGAGAATTTATTAACCTATCAGATAAATAAAGATCTAGAGAAAATAGGAGATTGGTTTCAAAGGAACAAATTAATTTTAAATATCAGAAATACAAAATATATGAATATCAAAATTAGAGAAAATGAATCGGATTATTTTAAAGGAAAATTTTTGTATAATATAAGAAATAGCAGATTCGGACTCTGTAATTCGGAATGTATTGAAGGAGAGGAAAACTATTGTTAATTTGGAATAATGATAGGTAGAAAATTGACATGGAATTTACAAAATGATAAAGTATGCAAAAACGTTAATGAAATCATACCTAAAATTTATTATATCAGGTAACGTTCAGATATTTCGCTTCTCAAAATTATTTACAATGCCTGGATAAAGTTTTATTTAAGCGATTGACTTCTGTCCTGGGGAAGCTCATGACAGATACATAAAACGACTAAAAGGGGTTCAAAATCATATAATTCTATGTAATATGAAAAAAAAAAGAAGACACAATGTAAATCAATGTTACCAGTCCTAGAAATTATGAAATTTAGAAAATTATATATACTGTATTTAACTGAATGAAACACTTGCAGAAATCGTGGAACAAACAAAAAGTTAGACATTTTGTTGTAGATACCAGGTTGTTTGAAAATCTATTATAAAAAGAGTTTATGGTTAAGAAAATTATTGTCACCATACATTACATTTATTTAGCTATAAAAACTTATAATCTGATACCAAGTCGTATAAAACATTTAATATATAAAAATGAATTTATTATAGAAATTAAAAAATGGATAACATTTGATCTTAATCTTGAAAATTTTGAATGTTTTTAAATAAACTTCGATATTTTTAACCACGGTTTCTGTAATAAGCATAAAAATTGCCATAATGTAAGCCACGTCTTTAAAATAAGAGTTTTTTAATCAATAATATTACTACCCTACAAAAGACTACTCGCGTGGGTATATATTAAATTGTATTTACATAAAGTACATTCTCATCAGGCCGGTGATTCTCTATGCTTCACCCATATGGGCGAATATTACACCCACCAATATTCGTAAGATTCAGGTCTTACGAAACAAGATTTTGAGAACTGCGGTCGATGCCCCCTGGTTTGTCACTAACAGACAACTCCATAAAGACCTGGGCATAGACCATATATATATACACATATAAAACGCACCTCAAAAAGACGTTTTGAGGCTGTAAGCAATAATCCCAATGAGATTATTTCTTGTTTGATTCTTTACGATCATACTGTTTTGAACAAGTACAAGAGGCCTAAAACGGTAGCGTTTTCTGAGGAGACCTACCTGTTTTAGGTTTCTTATACAATTTTACTGCATTTTTAGCTTTTCTTGTGTTTGCCCTTAGAGGACCACCTAAGGGTGGTTTACTTATATATTTTGTTCTTACTCATGCCAAATAGGCATATCTTTCTGATGGAGATGATTAGAGGTAAAATTATTACCCGGTACATCGAATATGATTATACGATCTATAAAGCACATTCTACATTACATTGAAGAAATATATTGTTAAAATGAAATGTAAAAATATTACAATGATTCCTGTAAGCAAATTGTAAATGTGAAATGTAAAAATGTCACAATGCACTGTACTCGAAAACTGTGAATAAAATTGTACTGTATCGGCTGACGTGATAAGCGTTGTGTGGTTTAACGGTATTCCAGACAAACCTCGCATTAAAGCATCCAAAAATGAACAATGTGAGGTATGGTTTTATAATTGTACAATCAGGGTCAACTGTTGATGGAGTTTCTGAACCATAGTGATATCATCAATTAGCAACTATATTGCGAAACTATGAGCATTTGAAGGCAAGCAATGACGTCGAAGCACACAGGATCTTTGAGTAAAAATGTTCGTTTTGTTTCTTGATATTTGGGGCGGGGGTGACTCAGTCGGTAGCGCGCCAGGCTCGTAATCTGTAGTTCCCAGGTTCGAGTCCCAGCTGGGTCAGCGTTGAGATTTACCTCCGCAAAATTCCCCGCCCTGTCCGCGGTCAGTAGGGGACAGCGATGGGCTTGGAAAGACCGCCGTCCGTCGGATGGGACGTTAAGCCGTGACCCTGTGTGCGGGAGAGCCATACCCTGTGCACGTTAAAGAACACACTGGATGGCTTTGACGGGAGACTACCATCTGTCTCCCAACAGCTGTTCCAGTGGGTCCCCTCTCCCAACCTTCTCTGAGCCTTCGGGGTCCATGTGACCTGGCCATTTAGCCCATGGTGTGCAAAAAAGTACCGCTCAGAGGTAAAACAACCCAACCTTTGTTTCTTGACAACGTTCGTTCCCATACTCCCCAAGTAAGAATAACAACGTTGAACCGGTAGGATTGCGAATGACTGGAACATTCTCCCTGCAGTTCTGGACCTATTACATTTTTCACAATTCTGTAGGTCAAAAAACGGGCATGAAATTAAGGTAGTTGAAATGATAGGAAGAATTGCAGTGCATTTCCACGGATTCCCTCGTGCAAAAGCCAAAATCACTCTAGAAAGGAAGGCATCATGTTACTAATAAATCGTTTCCGATTTTTTCGTATGTTATTTATACGACTCTTAAATATTTAAAACAGTTGCTTTAACAACTCGTCAAACGCCAAAATGTAATTATTCCGAATTTATCGAATTTTATCAAACAACTCTCATTTGTAACTAGACTTCAATGCTTTTCACATTATAATAATAAAAAATAAATACCCCCTCAAGCAGCTGCTTGCCACAGAGGTCTGACAGGAGCCTGTCAGTTTATATGCCACCGTAGAATATCTGAGAGGATGGCAGGACCTCAGCAGAAAACCGGCACATACATCCATGCCTTAACCGGGTCTCGAACCCAGGTCCCTTAGGTCAGTAGCCAAGCGCGCTAACCACTCGGCAATCCTAATAATAATAATAATCACATAATAATAAAAGGGATAGACACCCTAACAACATCTAAATTTATTTACCATAATTAGCGTTCAAAGAGCTATTGAAATAACTGTTTCACTATATGCTTCAGCAATAGGTGCAAACATCATAATTTCTGTGCAATCTATTTAAGAATTGAAGGTCTAATCATTATTACAAAGCATAATTAAGGACTGGTGGATCTATAGCAATATTTTCATCAATTTAACCTTCTTTACGTTATTTCATTTACATCAGTACTTCTTTATCAGTCCATTGTCAACTGCTATACGATTTATCTACTACAGGTGACCTGTGTTTAATGGGGGCGGGGGTGGCTCAGTCGGTAGCGCGCCAGGCTCGTAATCTGTAGTTCCCAGGTTCGAGTCCCAGCTGGGTCAGCGTTGAGATTTATCTCCGCAAAATTCCCCGCCCTGTCCGCGGTCAGTAGGGGACAGCGATGGGCTTGGAAAGGCAGCCGTCCGTGGAATGGGACGTTAAGCCGTGGCCCCGTGTACGGGAGAGCCATACCCTGTGCACGTTAAAGAACACGCTGGATGGCCTTGACGGGAGGCTACCATCTGTTCCAGTGGGTCCCTACAGCTGTTCCAGTGGGTCCCCTCCCCCAACCTTCTCTGAGCCTTCGGGATCCATGTGACCTGGCCATTTAGCCCATGGTGTGCAAAAAAGTGACGCTCAGAGGTAAAACAACCCAACCCTGTGTTTAATACGTGAGATGAGATCCACATTAAACTGGGCATTTTTTATTAACCTGTTTTTACATATATTATTGTTCTCTTTGATATTTTTCTTTCTTTTTATTACAATGAATGTTTTATTTCAACAAAAATAATTAAAATTCACAATTGATGTTTAAAAAAACTGCAGAAATAGATAAATAATTACATAAATGTGTACAGTCGCTCAAAAAAGTATCCGAATACTATGGTTGATAAAAAAAAATCAGAAAAATATCTGGCAAAGTTTTTTTAGAAATTAGTGATCTGGCAACCTTTGTGTCACGTGATTACAGAATTCAGGAAAAATATCTGGAGCGTGTACAGCAACTGTACTCGCTCCAGTTACCGTTCACAGCAAACTGGAGCGTGTGCAGTAACTGCACACGCACCAGTTTGCTGTGAACGGTAACTGCACACGCTCAATATTTCCGTGAGTGAGCCCACACGATCTAGTATCAAAATAATATGACCACCTACAGTCGCTCAAAAAAGTATCCGAACACTATGGTTGATTAAAAAAATCAGAAAAAATATCTGGCAACGATTTTTTAGAAATTAATGATCTGGCAACCTTCCTGTACAGTACGCGAAAGTTTGCCAGATCACGAATTTCTAAAAAAAATCGTTGCCAGATATTTTTCTGATTTTTTTTTAATCAACCATAGCGTTCGGATACTTTTTTGAGCGACTGTACATATATGATCGATTAGTTAACTTTACAATTTATTTCTTAGTAAGGAAAGAATCTAGCTTGGTTTGCTTTGATTGTCTCTGTTTTGTGCATAAGATTTGTTTCTAACATTTCGCCAACTGGTTTCGACCACGTGGTAAGTCATCCACTTCTGAAAAATCATTATCATTTTCCTACAACAAATCCCTGCATTTATTGCGCAGTGAAAGGGTTTCCTCTAAAATTTTAATTTTCAACACTTTTTCTGGCTCAGAATCTAGATCTCTTGCTAACCATGGGGTCTATGGGGAGTTACCAATCTGTATTGCGTTATCATTGACTTGAGACGAAATCGAAACTGTTTTTTTTTCTAGGCGGGAAGAAAAAAGGAATAGATATAGAACCACATAAACTGGAAGTGCTGTCTCTTCGTCGGGCTAGGTTGATTGGACTGTTTTACCTCTGAGCGGCACTTTTTTGCACACCATGGGCTAAATGGCCAGGTTACATGGATCCGAAGGCTAAGAGAAGGTCGGGGGAGGGGACCCACTGGAACAGCTGTTGGGAAACAGATGGTAGCCTCCCGTCAAGGCAATCCAGCGTGTTCTGTAACGTGCACAGGGTATGGCTCTCCCACACACGGGGCCACGGCTTAACGTCCCATCCCACGGACGGCGGCCTTTCCAAGCCCATCGGTGTCCCCTACTGACCGTGGGCAGGGCGGGGAATTTTTGCGGAGATAAACCTCAACGCTGACCCAGCTGGGACTCGAACCTGGGAACTACAGATTACGAGCCTGGCGCGCTACCGACTGAGCCACCCCCGCCCCACAAAACGGATATATACTAGCAGTAAATGCAATGGAAGCGAATACAAATCCCCGTTATTCCGTCTGTATGTTGACAATGAAAACAAATTACCATGTCACTACAAATCCCCTGCTAGTTTCAGTCAAAGTATAGTCACCAAATAGTCAATGACAGATAAGCATTATTGTTTCTGTTTTTGAACCTAAAGATAGGAAACACAGACGCTGTGAATATCTTTCGAAAGTTAAACATAACTAAGTTACTGTTCCTTACACGTTCTGTTTTACAACATTTTATAAACTAATCATTTTTACATCTCTTAGAAGATCTCTTCTTCACAAGGTGCCACTAGTTGCACGAAAAGCCATATAATCTAATCATTGTATGATACCAGTTGAAAGTCACTACTCATCTAAGACAGCCAGAATCGCCGTTCGTCAAAAAGAGGTAAAAAAAAAACTGAAATATGAATCTTTCAATCCAGGAGTCAACATCTCGAGAAATAAAAGACTTGCTTACCAACCAGAAAACTCTTAGCGGTTTATGCGAAAGTGCAAACAGAACACTATCCCGGTTTTATAACTTCGGTAAGATATCTCCGCGTGATTTCTTGCTCCTCTGTTTTAAAAGATAAAATGTGCATCCCCACTGATGACATCTGTAACCGCGTCTAAGAGAGTAGAGAGCAATCTGATGTTTCTGAGTGATTGCAGAGAAAATAGTTCCGTACTCAAACAGATGACACCTTCCTTCTGGCTCCAGTTTTCCAGGCGACGGATCAATAAAGAATTTCTGTAAAACTTTGAGGCAGAAGTGGTCGTTTCTCTTCGGACTTTGCGGATCTTGTATTGATGTGGACATCTTGCAGCAGAGCCAAACATAAAGCCGAAATTGCTGGAATGTCGAAGTTTTCCGAGATATAAAAAAGCCGTAAAAAATATAGGGAAGTGGATAAAAGAAATCCACGGGGGAAAGTTTTTTATTCCCCCTTTTTCTCTGACTTATATTAAGAGGGGACGGGGTGGCTCAGTCGGTAGAGTGTCAGGCTCGTAATCTGTAGTTCCCAAGTTTGAGTTCAAGCTGGGACTCGTTGAGATTTATCTCCGCAAAATTCTCCGCCCTGTCTACGAGCAGTAGGGGATACCGATGGGTTTGGAAAGACCTCTGTCCGTCGGATCGTACGTTAAGCCGTGACCCCTTGTGCGGGAGAGCCATACCCTGTGCACGTTAAAGAACACTCTGGATGACCTTGACGGGAGGCTACCATCTGTTTCCCAACAGCTGTTCCAGTGGGTCTCCTCCCCCAACTTTCTCTGAGACTTTTGGGTCCATGTGACCTGGCCATTTAGCCCATGGTGTGCAAAAAAGTGCCACTCAGAGGTAAAACAACCCAAACAACTTATATAAAGATTATTTTTCTTTCAAGGTGTTTTTTCTAACTTTTACTGAAGTGTTATTTTAGAGTTTAAGCACTAATTCATTATCCAACCAAATATTAGAGAATTTCCATAATTATATTAGTGCTCTCTAACTTCTAAAAAATACATTTAATGGAAACATGTGACTGATGATAAATTAAAGATCATTCTTGAATTTATATAATTCTCGATTTTCAACATTATTCGTTCAGTAGTTAAACAGTTATTGCAATTTTAAACAATAAATAATTTTTATGAAATTAAATTGAAAGAAAATTTTTTTTAGAAAATTAAAAACATTATTTTTACGAAAATAAATTGGCTAATATTGAAATAATTATTACACTAACTTCTAAAAATGTATATTAGTTTCATCAAATGATTCGAAACAGGCCTGAATCCATAAAAAAAAATAAGAGCGGGGATGGTCAAGGGGGGCACAATCGAGCAGGGGGGAAGTAAAAGTGGGAGGGGGAAAAGACTATTTTCTATTGCAATATAACATTTTCCCACAAATTTAGAGATCTTCAAAAAAATTTTAAAAAAATCGGTAAATGTTTGGGTCAATTATCCTTATCAGCACCTTTGAAGAGGGGGGGGGGTTGCCCTCACCCTTTCCCCCTTGATCCTACCTGGTTTGAAACAATGCTATTTTTTAAGTTACAATTTCTGAGGTAAATTCTTACCACCCATTACTGTTGTGAAATATTCCAGCTGCCGTAGGGCCGGGGTGACTCAATCGGTAGCGCGCCGGGAGCGTAATCTGCAGTTCCCAGGTTTGAGTCCCAGCTCAGTCAGCGTTGAGATTTATCTCCGCAAAACTCCAAGGTCAGTAAAGGACACCGATGGGTTTGGAAAGGGCACCGTCCGTCGGATAAGACATTTAGCCGCGGTTCTGTGTGCGGGAGATCCATATGCGACACTTACCTGTCAGTCACCTGTTAGCCACCCCCGCCCTGACCTGTCGATGAATGGCAGGGGTAGCTCTCGGTAGCATGCCAACCTCGTAATCTGCAGTTCCCAGATTCGAGTCCCAACTTGGCCAGCATTGATACTTATCTCCGCAAAACTCCCCGCCCAGCCCATGGTGAGTAAGAGACACCGATGGGCTTGGAAAGGATGGAATTTTAAGCCGTGGTGCAGAGAACTATACCCTGTGCACGTTAAAGAACCACTGGATGGCCTTGACGGGAGGCTACCATTTTTATTTCAATAGCTCTCCAGTGGGTCTCCGCCCTCAAACCTTCTCTTGGCCATTTAGCCCATTATGTATAAAAAAAATTGCGCTCAGAGAACAACTATTTAAATACTGAACAACTATTCCTTATAGAGTCCCTACCCTAACTTTCCCTGAGCCCTTGGGGTTCCTTGTGACCTGGTCATTTAGCCCACTGTGTGAAAAAAAGTGCTCCTGATAGGTAAAACAACCCAACCTTCGTTCGTAGCATTCGTTGACAACAAGTTGCGTTTCACAGAAAGCTGAAATGAAGGAGAAGGAAATTCAAATTTTGATAAACAAAGAAAAACCACACGTTATTCATTCGCTGAAACTTCACAGGGAGGGGCGGGGGTGGCTCAGTCGGTAGCGCGCCAGGCTCGTAATCTGTAGTTCCCAGGTTCGAGTCCCAGTTGGGTCAGCGTTGAAATTTCTCTCCGCAAAATTCCCTGCCCCGCCCACGGTCAGTAGGGGACACCGATGGGTTTGGAAAGGCCGCCGTCCGTCGGATGGGACGTTAAGCCGTGGCCCCGTGTGCGGGAGAGCCATACCCTGTGCACGTTAAAGAACACGCTGGATGGCCTTGACGGGAGGCTACCATCTGTCTCCTAGCAGCTATTCCAGTGGGTTCCCTCCCCCAACCTTCTCTGAGCCTACGGGATCCATGTGACCTGGCTATTTAGCCCATGGTGTGCAAAAAAGTGCAGCTCAGAGGTAAAACAACCGAACCCTACTTCACAGATATTGGTGACTTCCTTCTGGTGTGAACCTTTTACTGCTATAGTTTTCGATCGCTCAGTTGGGTTGGGTTGTTTTACCTCTGAGCGGCACTTTTTTGCACACCATGGGCTAAATGGCCAGGTCACATGGACCCCGAAGACTCAGAGAAGGTTGGGGGAGGGGACCCACTGGAACAGCTGTTGGGAGACAGATGGTAGCCTCCCGTCAAGGCCATCCAGCGTGTTCTTTAACGTGCACAGGGTATGGCTCTCCCGCACACGGGGCCACGGCTTAACGTCCCATCCGACGGACGGCGGCCTTTCCAAGCCCATCGGTGTCCCCTACTGACCGTGGGCAGAGCGGGGAATTTTGCGGAGATCGATCGCTCAGAGAGTAAATATAAAGAAATGGGAGGGAGGAAAGAAAACAGGAAAGAAGAACCTTTCAAGTATTGCATTGAAAACAACACAAAAGAAAATCACGACACAGTAATATATGATGGAGTTTTCATTACGAGTAAAACATGAAAATGCGTTGCAAATATTGAGATTTATGAGACTCATCGGAAGCGTAGAAGAGTTGTTCAAAACCCAAGCATGCGGAATTATGAGGTAGACTCAAAACAAACAGGTGATAGGTAGGAATAAACACTTCGGACGGTGGAAGTCTTCAATCCCGAAGGTGAAGATATGTCTTGTTGATGCTGATGTCACCCGTAATGTCGAAAATATCCGCCAAAAAGCGTTAGGCGATGCACTTAGGTATTTGAATAATGGAAAACATCTCCTGGATGCGGATGCGGTGATGGATGGGATGGATGTGAATGGCTAGAGGCAGTGACATCGTTATGCGGATGACAGATTTACGCAGAACGTGTTTGGATAAAGGTGCGACGAGTCCCGGTGACACGAGTGATGAGCTTTTTCCTCCTCCGACGAAGAACAGAAAAGTATCCAAAGTGCTGTTGCCAAACTTTTATTGCGCTTTTGCGGAAAACAATGCTTTGGAAGCAACAAAAAAAAAATGTTTGCTATTGATAGTGAGATACGACAGAGAAAAAATCGGTTCTGTAACTCACACCTTGTCCACTGCGTCAAGATGTTTAGAAATTTGATTTGTGTAGAAAGGATTATGATGAAGGGTTTATGTTAGAGGAGATGGTTACGGGCTTCTCAAAATTTTGAATCACTGGATCACAAACATTTTTGTCAGCGACCAAACACCGAATTCCCATTTATTTCGAGACGTAAAATTCAAATCCCATTCACAACCTACCCAAATTTCATATGCCCATTCATTTCGCTATCCAAAATTCAAATTCCCATTCACTTTGTTACGCAAAATACAAATTCCCATTCGATTCGGGGCGGGGGTGGCTCAGTCGGTAGCGCGCCAGGCTCGTAATCTGTAGTGCCCAGGTTCGAGTCCCAGCTGAGTCAGCGTTGAGATTTATCTCCGCAAAAATTCCCCGCCCTGCCCACGGTCAGTAGGGGACACCGATCGGCTTGGAAAGGCCGCCGTCTGTCGGATGGGACGTTAAGCCGTGGCCCCGTGTGCGGGAGAGCCATACCCTGTGCACGTTAAAGAACACGCTGGATGGCCTTGACGGGAGGCTACCATCTGTCTCCCAACAGCTGTTCCAGTGGGTCCCCTCTCCCAACCATCTCTGAGCCTTCGGGGTCCATGTGACCTGGCCATTTAGCCCATGGTGTGCAAAAAAGTGCCGCTCAGAGGTAAAACAACCCAACCCATTCGATTCGTGAACCCAAAATTCAAATTCCCATTCATTTCGCTAATAAAATTTCAAATTCCCAGTCTTCGTGACCCAAAATTAAAATGCACATTTCCCTCGCAAAACAGATCCTAATTCCCATTCTTCGTGACACAAAATTCAGAGTCCCATTCGCTTCACGAACCTAAATTCCCATTCCCATTCGTGTAGTGATCCAAAATTTAAATGCCTATTCACTTTGCTACCCAAAATTCATATTCTCATTCATTTCGCTACCAAAAATTGAAATTCCCGTTTAATTCGCTACCCGAAATTAAAATTCTCATTCACTTCACGATCCAAATTCAAATTGCCATTCATCTCACGATCCAAATTCAAATTGCCATTCATCTCACGATCCAAATTCAAATTCCCATTCATCTCACGATCCAAATTCAAATTGCCATTCATCTCACGATCCAAATTCAAATTCCCATTCATCTCACGATCCAAATTCAAATTCCCATTCATCTCACGATCCAAATTCAAATTCCCATTCATCTCACGATCCAAATTCAAATTCCCATTCATCTCACGATCCAAATTCAAATTCCCATTCATCTCACGATCCAAATTCAAACTCCCATTCACCTCCGTACCCAAAATTTTTCCATTTACTTTGTTACCCAAAATTCAAAAAATTATTCACTTCGTGACTCAAAATTCAAAGTTTCTTTCACTTCAGAACCGAAATTTAAATTCCCGTCATTCGCATTACCCAAAATTCAAATTCCCATTCTCCCCAAGACACTAAACTTCAAATTCCTATTCGCCTCATTACCCAAAATTCAAATTCCCATTCACCCCAAGACACTAAACTTCAAATTCCTATTCGCCTCATTACCCAAAATTCAAATTCCCATTCACCCCAAGACACTAAACTTCAAATTCCTATTCGCCTCATTACCCAAAATTCAAATTCCCATTCACCCCAAGACACTAAACTTCAAATTCCTATTCGCCTCATTACCCAAAATTCAAATTCCCATTCACCCCAAGACACTAAACTTCAAATTCCTATTCGCCTCATTACCCAAAATTCAAATTCCCATTCACCCCAAGACACTAAACTTCAAATTCCTATTCGCCTCATTACCCAAAATTCAAATTCCCATTCACCCCAAGACACTAAACTTCAAATTCCTATTCGCCTCATTACCCAAAATTCAAATTCCCATTCACCCCAAGACACTAAACTTCAAAGCTCATAGTTATTACGAAAATGCTTTAATTTTTATATGAATTATTGCACTTCGTTTTGAATATATTTGGGGCGAAGTTTGACTCTGGATATCGCACTCCAAACTCGTAAATAAACAGTTTCCCGGTTCGAACCCCATCTGTGCCTGCGTGAGAATATATCTCCGCAAACCCCACCCTGCCCTGGGTGAGAAATTGGACAACGATCGGCTTGGAAAATCCACCGTCCATCAGATGTCACTTTAAGGTCTGCTCTTTGTCCCATTCCCCGCCCTGCCCACGGTCAGTAGGGGACACCGATGGGCTTGGAAAGGCCGCCGTCCGTCGGATGGGACGTTAAGCCGTGGCCCCGTGTGCGGGAGAGCCATACCCTGTGCACGTTAAAGAACACGCTGGATGGCCTTGACGGGAGGCTACCATCTGTCTCCCAACAGCTGTTCCAGTGGGTCCCCTCCCCCAACCTTCTCTGAGCCTTCGGGGTCCATGTGACCTGGCCATTTAGCCCATGGTGTGCAAAAAAAGTGCCGCTCAGAGGTAAAACAACCCAACCCAACTCTTTGTCCCATGGGCATCATTTTTGGTTCTGTGTGCTGGAAACCCATACCCTGTGCACATTAAAGAAAGCTCTGGATGGCTTTGTGACACGTAACATTATAAATAATTCATGAATTATTCATAATTCATGAATTATTATACATGAATTATTCATAATTCATGAATTATTCATGAATAATTCATAATATCACATAAGGGACTTGAGTGAGTTTCGGAAAGGATATAATTAGTTCGTAAGGAAGCATTATGAGAGATTCGAAAGAACTGTTTCGTTTTTTAATTTCCGCATGGCGCTTTTTTGCACACTCCTGGCTAAATGGGCAGTTCACAAGGACCCCAAGAGCTCAGAGTTGGGTAGGAGGTCTACTTGTCAGCTGATAGGAGAGAAGCATATGCCTTTCGCTAAGGACATGAAGCGTAGTTATTAAATTCATATGGAATTATTCTCCTGTGTACAGTCGCTCAAAAAATATCCGAACACTATGATTGATTACAGAATTCAGAAAAAATATATGGCAGCGAATTTTTAGAAATTTATGATCTGGCAACCTTCGTGTCACGTGACACGAAGGTTGCCAGATCACTAATTTCTAAAAAAAAAATTTTGGCAGATATTTTTTTAAATTCTGTAATCAACCATAGTGTTCGGATACTTTTTTGAGCGACTGTACGGGATTGCGGTTTGAAGCCCCATTCGTTGGATGACGACTTCTATAAGCGTGTTGCACTTCTCTATTCATCTTGTATCTAGGAGCAGAGTCGGATTAAAGTCCTGTTTTGCAGGCCCAATGTACTTACTGCCTTTTTTTTTATTGAAAAATGAACTTCCTACACAAAGGACGGGGATAACCTAAATGATATATTAGGCTTGTCATACAAGATAGATACAACCTACAAACACTTACACAAGAACATGTCCTGCTGGTCTTACTCGTCAGGTAGTCTAATCTCTAGACCAGGTAGGCCATTATGCTCTTTCTTCTTTTGTAGACCCTATGCACTTTCTGTTTCTTGTAGGCCTTATTCACTTTATGCTTTGTAGCCCCTGTGAACTATAATTTATTTTTTTTGAAGTCCATATGAATTTTCCGTTTTTTTCTTTCATAGTCCCTATGCCTTTTTTGCGTTTTTTCAGCCCCTACACACTTTCTGTTTATCGTAGGCCCTATTCACTTTCTGGGGCGGGGGTGGCTCAGTCGGTAGCGCGCCAGGCTCGTAATCTGTAGTTCCCAGGTTCGAATCCCAGCTGAGTCAGCGTTGAGATTTATCTCCGCAAAATTCCCCGCCCTGCCCACGGTCAGTAGGGGACACCGATGGGCTTGGAAAGGCCGCCGTCCGTCGGATCGGACGTTAAGCCGTGGCCCGGTGTGCGGGAGAGGCATACCCTGTGCTCGTTAAAGAACACGCTGGATGGCCTTGACGGGAGGCTACCATCTGTCTCCCAACAGCTGTTCCAGTGGGTCCCCTCCCCCAACCTTCTCTGGGGCCTTCGGGGTCCATGTGACCTGGCCATTTAGCCCCATGGTGTGCAAACAAGTGCCGTTCAGAGGTAAAACAACCCAACTTTCTGCTTTTGTACGCCGTATACACTTTTCTTTCGTAGGCTTTTTGACGGGTGCATTTTTAGGAGTGTGTCGATTTTCATGAGTAGACGGTGCGATCGATATTATCCTAAAATATTTTTCATTTCTGACAGAATGGTATTTAACAGACCTTAACAGCTGATTTAAACATTATTTATCCAAGAAGAGATCTTTTTTGAAGTTTCTATCATGAAGAGGACAAAATATCTGGTCATTTTTTTTGTCTTAAGCCTTAAGCGCGG
This sequence comes from Ryuthela nishihirai, assembly GCA_038380435.1. Classification (NCBI taxonomy): domain Eukaryota; kingdom Metazoa; phylum Arthropoda; class Arachnida; order Araneae; family Heptathelidae; genus Ryuthela; species Ryuthela nishihirai. Next base: position 45,043,929 of record JAWZYU010000028.1, read on the forward strand.
GGCGCGGGTGGCTCAGTCAGTAGCGCGCCAGGCTCGTAATCTGTAGTTCCCAGGTTCGAATCCCAGCTGAGTCAGCGTTGAGATTTATCTCCGCAAAATTCCCCGCCCTGCCCACGGTCAGTAGGGGACACCGATGGGCTTGGAAAGGCCGCCGTCCGTCAGATGGGACGTTAAGCCGTGGCCCCGGGTGCGGGAGAGCCATACCCTGTGCACGTTAAAGAACACTCTGGATAGCCTTGACGGGAGGCTACCATCTGTCTCCCAACAGCTGTTCCAGTGGGTCCCCTCCCCCAACCTTCTCTGAGCCTTCGGGGTCCATGTGACCTGGCCATTTAGCCCATGGTGTGCAAAAAAGTGCCGCTCAGAGGTAAAACAACCCAAAGCCTTAAGCGCAGTGTTTGCTGTGTCCACTGGATGATACAAACCTACCTCAGGGTCCTTTCTACCTGGTCATCACCCCAATATGGGAAAAACATTATTCCCCTAACAAATTAAAAATCAAAAACTTACCATTGAAATAAAGAAAAACTGATAATTTACTGACAAAAACCTCCTGACCTCCAAAAAGAAAAAAAAAAAACTTTTAATTTGCGTTTATTACATGTACTTTCTTATTCCCAATTACTATTTCTACTAACAAAGCAAAGCACAATCTTTTCACTTCAAGAGCAAATAGTAATTTTTCTGCACAACAACTAAGTCTCTTGTAAGCACTATAATTAGAAAGAGCCATTCATCATCTTCTTTCCTAATTTCCTCTATTTTCGGTCCTGGTTTTTCATTAAAATAATTCATCACCATAAAGATCTTTGATATTGTATTCTTTTTGCCTCCTTAGTCTTGCACATGTCATCTATTCAGTTTTGTCTTTAATGCCCTTCTTTTTGATCCGACCGCTGCTCCCGTGGTTTTGTCCTCTTCCTTTCTTTATCCCCAAGATCTCCCCCTTCTTCAAAGCCTCCTCTCCTCCCAGATATCTTTTTCTCACCCTCTAACACGTTCTACGTCAGAGCGTAATTACTCTTGGCATACCCATGCTAGCAGCATAATTCTATTTCACTTGAAACAACATTGTAAAACAAATAGGAACTCTTCAGCCGCTTAATTAATTAATTAGCACTTCTTTCGAAGATTGCGTTGTTGTTGTTGTTTTTTTATCTTTCTGTCAAAGAGAAATAAATATTCGTTCCCTTCATTCAAAGTTGATTTCGTCGTTTCCCTGCGATACCTTTGAGTAAAGTCTCGTTTTAACGATCTCACAAAAGGAGAGGAAAAATTGTCTCTGGTGTAATAAACAGATAATAGGGATCACCGGCTAAGATTCTCGGGAATTGAAGTTACCGATGTTGCTGGGGGACGTTCAGTTTTTAAGACGACTAAATGTTTTTTCATTTAGTTTTGCATTTGTTTGTTATGTTGCACTTTTCATAGGAGGCGGGGGGGGGGGGGAGGAGGGTTGAGTTGGTAGCGCCCCAGGCTCATAATCTGCAGTTCCTAAGTTTGAGTCCCACCAGGGAGAGCATTGAAAATTATCTCTGAAAAACGCTGTGTCCTCGTTCAGTAGGGGACACCGATGGGCGCGTGGAAAGGCCGTCGTTTGGAAATTTAAGCAGTGGCTCCCTGTGCGGGGGGGCGGGCGGGGGGGCTCAGTCGGTAGCACGCCAGGCTCTTAATCTGTAGTTCCCAGGTTCGAGTCCCAGCTGAGTCAGCGTTGAGATTTATCTCCGCAAAAATTCTCCTCCCTGCCCATGGTCAGTAGGGGACACCGATGGTCTTGGAAAGGCCGCCGTCCGTCGGATGGGTCGTTAAGCCGTGGCCCCGTGTGCGGGAGAGCCATACCCTGTGCACGTTAAAGAATACGCTGGATGGCCTTGACGGGAGGCTACCATCTGTCTCCCAACAGCTGTTCCAAATGCCCGCCCCCCAACCTACTGTGAGCCTTCGGGGTCCATGTGACCTGGCCATTTAGCCCATGGTGTGTAAAAAAGTACCGCTTAGAGTACTACCCAACCCTTGTGAGGGAGAGTCATACCCTGTTCACGTTAAAGAACACGCCGGATTTAAGAATCTATGGAGAGTGTGGAGAAATAGGCGTATACACCTAAAGACTAAAATTTGACTGTATAATAGTTTGGTTCTTTCTAGGGTTAGTTATGGCAGTAAAACTTGGACACTTTGTAAACAAGATAACAGGAAACTAGATGCTTTTGATTCCTGATGCTTACATAGTATCTTGGGCATCAGATGGGTGGTTCAACTTTGTAACTAATGATGAGGTTAGGCAAAGCAGTTTGTAACCTCCTTTAAGCAGCATATTGTGCAGAGAGAGACTACGTTGGTTTGGCCATGTTGCCCGTATGAATAATTATAGATTGTCGAATAGGGTTATGAACAGTGTGCCTAAAGGCCTCAGAAAGAAGGGGAGACCTAGGATGCGGTGGGCAGACAATGTGAAACGGGACCTTGTTAGAATTGGCGTGCAGTGGCCAGAAGCAGTAGATGTAGCTCAGGATAGACTTGCTTGGAGAACTAAATTGCACGGTCTGGTTGGACCTCCGTAGCCCATGGCTGCTTGAGAATGATGATGATGATGTATAACATTAAGAAAGATACAATAAAAAAATTCTATATATGTACAGTCGCTCAAAAAATATCCGAACACTTTGGTTGATTACAGAATTCAGAAAAAATACCTGGCAACAATTTTTTTAGAAATTAGTAATCTGGAATGTCATCCTTCGTGTCATGTGACACGAAGGTTTCCAGATCAGTAATTTCTAAAAACAATCGTTGCCAGATATTTTTTCTGAATTCTGCAATGAACCATAGCGTTCGGATACTTCTTTGAGCGACTGTATATAGCACAGGTCACGGAAAAAAGTTATAGAATTATCATTGATTGAGATTTGATTGATTCGCGATTGTTATATTTTCTGCCTAATTTCTAAAACTTTCTAATGAAAAATGAAACCTGAGATAGGGTAAATAAATCTTGATTTTTTTCCCTGCAATGTTCGTTCAAAAAAAATTCAAAGACTTACTGAACCTGATAAATTAATTTCAGGGTCATTACTTGTCGTTATTTATTTGAAAAAAATAGTTTAGCAAAATATTTCGCTTCCGTTAAATATTGTAGCAAACAAAGATTTTTAAATCCTACGAGAAATTTCTGGACAAACATTTTTCAGACAGATTTGATTGAGACTTCTAACCTTGCTTAAGTTTATTTCGAAGATTTCGAAATTTCGATTTCAAATTTCCCCAGGCCCAAGGGTTGTTGTTGTTGTTTACCTCTGCGCATGTTCTATTTCACTTGAAACAACATTGTTATGCGCTCACAAAACTAAATGGCCAGGTCACAACGGCCCCAAGAGCTCAGAGTCGGATAGAGAAAGGGAACCCACTTGAAGGCTGTTATGAGACAGATGGAACTCGTCAAAGCCTACAAGGTGTTCTTTAACCTGCATACATATGACTCTTTAGCGAATGAGGACCATGGCTTAAGATTAATTTGACGGACGGCTGTGTTTCTGAATCAATACCGGCGGATGTCGGCGAAGAGAAATCTCAACGCTATTTGGTATTCGAAAGTCTGAACATTAGGAGTCAGGCGGTTAGGCACTGAGCTAATTAACCCCCACCCCCCACCCCCACAAAAGCATAAAGAAATTTTCCTTTTTTTTTCTGTTGTTGTTTTACTTCTAAGCGACACTGTTTTGCACACAATGGGCTAAATGGCCAGGTCACAAGGCCATTTAGCCATTGTGTGCAAAACAGTGTTCACAGAAGGTTGGGGGGCCCACTTGGAACAGCTGTTGGGAGACAGATGGTAGCCTCCCGTCAAGGCCATCCAGCGTGTTCTTTAACGTGCACAGGGGATGGCTCTCCCGCACACGGAGCCACGGCTTAACGTCCCATCCGACGGACGGCGGTCTTTCCAAGTCCATCGGTGTCCCCTACTGACCGGGGGCAGGACGGGGAATTTTGCAGAGATAAATCTCAAAGCTGGGTCTTGACTGAAGACTACCATTTGCCTCCCAACAGCTGTTCCAGTGGTTCCCCTCCCCCAACCTTATCTGAGCGTACGGGGTCCTTGTGACCTGGACATTTAGCCCATGGTGTGCAAAAAGGTGCCGCTCAGAGGTAAAACAATCCAACCCAACCACTGCTTGATGTCCCAGATCGCAACAGAAACAACCATTGTACAAATAAGCTTTCCGATTAAATATAAATGTTTATATATATATATATCGATATGAATTATAAACTATTGGTAAACACAAAAGACTCTAAAGAGAAATAATCTTTTCCGTTTACTAGCGATCTTGTTCAACGTAGAACTTCTTCTTACAAACAATGCGCATGAAGAAGACCGTCACGTGTGTTGATGTAGTGTTAATCTTTTAAAGCTTTTTTCCTCGACTTTGCATCAATATCTGACTTAATTTTTTTTTATCTTAAAAGGCGCTAACAGCAAGTGAGAAAAAAAATGGAAGAAAACCAATATTGGACTCAGAGTGCTGAAAATTTCGAAGCTAACACTCTATACATAGGGACGGATGAAGCGAAAAAGCGTTTACATCTCGAAGCTGCGCTTTGTTCAAACGAATTACCTTCACATCCTGTTTTTTTTTTTTCAAGCTTTAATTTATTCTTAGATGCCAAGTACATCTTCCAGCAGCCACTGTCGATAACTCGTACAATCTCTCTCTCCCTCTTCGTCTCTCAGCGTGGAATTGATTTTAACAATTTAACAAATGGGAAACAAAGAATTGTCAGCAAACCACATAACTCTGTCGACTGAAGACAGCTGATAAGGACTGGCTACGCTTCGCAGTAATTATGGAAATAGCATGTGGAAAGTTCTCTTTGACATTCCCTAGTTTGGAATCTTTTCGACTTCTAAATAAATCACTTCCCACATGATTCTCTTGCAAAGGATGTCTCACTTAAGGACGAGATTAGATTTCTAGAAAATCGAGTCGTTCAGAAATGGCGATTTTTAATAAATTTTCATGTTATAGTTGGTATATAGTTGGAAATAACCATTCCCATGTTATAGTTGGTTTTTTAGCTCTGAGCTGCCCTTTTTTTCACACATTGAGCTAAATGGCTAGGTCGCAAGGACCCCGAGGGCTCAGAGAAGGTTGGGGGAAGGGGACAAATTGGAATAGCTGTTGGAAGACAGATGGTAACCTCCTCTCAAAGCCATCCAGCGTGTTCTTTAATGTGCACATGGTATGGCTTTCCCTACACGGAACCACAGCTTAACCAACACGGTCCCATCCGACGGGTTGGGTTGGGTTGTTTTACCTCTGAGCGGCACTTTTTTGCACACAAAATGGCTAAATGGCCAGGTCACATGGACCCCGAAGGCTCAGAGAAGGTTGGGGGAGGGGACCCACTGGAACAGCTGTTGGGAGACAGATGGTAGCCTCCTGTCAAGGCCATCCAGCGTGTTCTTTAACGTGCACAGGGAATGACTCTCCCGCACACGGGGCCACGGCTTAACGTCGCATCCGACGGACGGCGGCCTTTCCAAGCCCATCGGTGTCCCCTACTGACCGTGGGCAGGGCGGGGAATTTTGCGGAGATAAATCTCAACGCTGACCCAGCTGGGACTCGAACCTGAGAACTACAGATTACGAGCCTGGCGTGCTACCGACTGAGCCACCCCCGCCCTCATGTGTCAATGTAAACATCACATTCCATTTCTGTTTATTCTGCGCTGAATTCGACATTCCATTTTATGCCTGTGTCGACCTGTACTCGACATTTCATTTCTGTTTAGTTCAATCTAAACTCGAGATTATATTTTCTGTCTGCGTCGACCTAAAACTCTGCCTTCCTTTTCTGTTACCCAAACTGTACATTCCATTCATGTCTGTGTCGGGCCCCATCGGACATTTCCATTTTCAGTCTATCTTGATTTACACTTCTCATTCTATATCGACCTATAGTCCACATTCCATTTCTGTTTATGTTGGGCCGAACTTGCCATTCAGTTTCTGTTTATTTTGAATCTAAACTCGACATTCAGTTTCTGTTTATTTCGATCTAAACTCGCCTTATAGTTTCTGTTTATTTCTATCCAAACTCGCCTTATAGTTTCTGTTTATTTCTATCCAAACTCGCCTTATAGTTTCTGTTTATTTCCATCAAAATATGACATTCAGTTCCTGTTTATTTCGATCTAAACTCGCCTTACAGTTTCTGTTTATTTCTATCCAGACTCGCCTTACAGTTTCTGTTTATTTCTATCTAAACTCGACTTATAGTTCTGTTTATTTCTATCCAAACTTGCCTTACAGTTTTTGTTTATTTCTATCTAAACTCAACATTCAGTTTCTGTTTATTTCGATCTAAACTCGCCTTATAGTTTCTGTTCATTTTGATCTAAATTCGATATTCAGTTTCTGTTTATTTCGATCTAAACTCGTCTTATACTTTCTGTTTATTTCTATCCAAACTCGCCTTACACTTTCTGTTTATTTCTATCTAAACTCGCCTTATAATTTCTGTTCATTTCTATCTAAACTCAACATCCAGTTTCTGTTTATTACGTTCTATACTCGCCTTATAGTTCTGTTTATTTTGATCTAAACTCGACATTCAGTTTCTGTTTATTTCGATCTAAACTCAACTTATAGTTTCTGTTTATTTCGATCCAAACTCGCTTTACAGTTTCTGTTTATTTCTATCTAAACTCGACATTCAGTTTCTGTTTATTTCGATTTAAACTCGCCTTATAGTTTCTGTTTATTTCTATTTAAATTCAACATTCAGTCTATGTTTATTTCTATCTAAACTCGCCTTATAGTGTCTGTTTATTTTGATCTAAACTCGACATTCAGTTTCTGTATATCTCGATCCAAACTCGGCATTCAGTTCCTGTTTATTTCGATCTAAACTCGACATTCAGTTTCTGTTCATTTCGATCTAAACTCGCCTTATAGATTTTGTTTATTTCTATCCAGACTCGCCTTACAGTTTCTGTTTATTTCTATCTAAACTCAACATTCAGTTCCTGTTTATTTCGTTCTAAACTCGCCTTATAGTTTGTTTATTTCTACCTAAACTCGACATTCAGTTTTGTTTATTTCGATCTAAACTCGCCTTATAATTTCTGTTTATTTCTATCTAAACTCAACATTCGATTTCGTTTATTTTGATCTAAATTCGACATTCAGTTTCTGTTTATTTCGATCTAAACTCGCCTTACAGTTTCTTTTTTTTTCTATCTAAACTCAACATTCAATTTCTGTTTATTCAATTCAAACCCAACACTCTGTTTCTGTTTATTTCAATCCAAACTCGCTTTATAGTTTCTGCTTATTTCAATCCAAACTCGACATTCAGTTTCTATTTATTTCTATCCAAACTCGCCTTATAGTTTCTGTTTATTTCGATCTAAACTCGACATTCGGTTTCTGTTTATTTCGGTCTAAACTCGACATGCAGTTTCTGTTTATTTCGATCTAAACTCGCCTTATAATTTCTATTTATTTCTATCCAAACTCGCCTTTCAATTTCTGTTTATTTCTATAACTCGACACTCAGTTTCTGCTTATTCATTTCAAACCCAACACTCGGTTTCTCTTTATTCCAATCCAAACTCCACACTCAGTTTCTGTTTATTTCAATACAAACTCGACATTCAGTTTCTGTTTATTTCAATCAAAACTCGACATTCAGTTTCTGTTTATTTCGATCTAAACTCGACATTCAGTTTCTGTTTATTTCGATCGAAACTCGATATTCAGTTTTTGTTTATTTCGATCTAAACTCGACATGCAGTTTCTGTTTATTTCGATCTAACCTCGCCTTATAATTTCTATTTATTTCTATCCAAACTCGCCTTTCAATTTCTGTTTATTTCTATAACTCGACACTCAGTTTCTGCTTATTCAATTTAAACCCAACACTCGGTTTCTCTTTATTTCAATCCAAACTCGACACTCAGTTTCTGTTTATTTCAATCCAAACTTGACACCCAGTTTCTCTTTATTTCAATCCAAACTTGACACCCAGTTTCTCTTTATTTCAATCCAAACTCGACACCCAGTTTCTCTTTATTTCAATCCAAACTCGACACTCAGTTTCTATTTATTTCAATCCAAACTTGACATTACATTCTTTGTCTATGTCGAACTAAACTCCGCGTTCTATTTCAGTTTATGTCACCCTACACTCCACATTCCATTCCTGTCTGCGTCGTTTTCCATCCGATATTTCCATTTCCATTTCATCTTGATTTACACCCCACATGCGTTACAAACCCATCGAATGGAGGCTCAAAATGAGACTCCCCCTCACCTCGAAATAAATTAGACATTCTGTTTTGTTCTGTGTAGCTTATTGAGCTTAGACTTGATATTTTTATTTTAATAAAAGATAAAATCCACACATTTACTGAAACTAATCCGGAAAGTACCACTGAGAATATTACACAAGTTAAATATCCTTCTATTGCAACGCTCGATCAAGAAAAGAATACGATAGAGATAGAAATTTGCTTCCTATCGCTTTGAATGAAATCCATGGCTCAAATAACAGCGAGAAATCCTTTGAAGTAAGGATAGATGAAACCAGTATTTCACAAAAAAAGAAACAACCGCCTATCGTTTCAGTAAATGTCATTGGTACCTATATATATATGAATATCTACACATAAAATTCTGGACGCTGTGGAGCACCGGGAGCAGCTGCATCATCATCCGGATCGATACATAGATTGCCGCCTCATTCCCTTGTAATGAATAGGGTCAAAGCATCTCAATGTCAGTCATGACATATCGCTTGGGAATCCATGGTCACTCTTTAACCTTACTTGTGGGTCTGGCTATTTACCTCATCACAAGGCGAAAGAGGAGGAGGAGCAGGAGCACAGGATCAAGAGTGGCTTGTCACGCTGGATGATCTGTGATCGTTAGGTTGCCTGGGGCTTAACTTCACGAAACAGGCGAACCCGTAAAGGGGCTGCAGTCCCATCACAAGGCATTTCCAATGCGAAATAAATTCTGATCTTAGTACATCTAAATAGTTGTTTTAAAACTTTAGATATTTTTCAATAGAGTGATGGATATTTTTCAGATAATATTCGCTTTCATTGTTATTTTCATTATTGTTTCCTTTATCATTATTTAGAGGTTTGAGAGCTTTGTTATTAATTTTTTTAATACGCAGTGAGTTCTTCACGATTTTAATACGAGTATAAAAGATTATTGTTATGTTTTAATTTTTATTGTTATTATAACACGACAATGCAATATAATGAGACAAAAAACATTGTTTGCACAAGGCCCCGTTGCAATGGCCGTTTTTGGCTCATTGCAAAAGAATTTGTGGCTCAATAAACGAAAAAAATGAAAAAAAGAATCTGGCTCATTTTTTTCAATTATTGACAAAGTATTTTGCATAGCTAAATGATTTTAAGAATTCAGAGTAATCATTAAAAATATATATAAATATATATTGCTTTTAAATTATTTTAGGAGGTTTATAAATGTTTATATATATTTATTCAAAATTAGAAGGTTCATAAAAATGATATGTATATTTAATTCAAAATTAGGAAGTTTAAAAACGTTTTATAAATATTTAATTCAAAATTAGGAAGTACAAAAACGCTTTATAAATATTTAATTCAAAATTAGGAAGTTCTCAAATATTTTATAAATATTTAATTCAAAAATGGGAAGTTCATAAACTTTTTAAGTATTTAATTCAAAGTTATAAGTTTCATAAACGTTTTATAAATGTTTAATTCAAAATATGGAGTTTCATAAATATTTTGCAAATATTTAATTCAAATTTAGGAGGCCTATAAATATTTAACAAATATTTAATTCAAAAATAGGAGGTCCACAAACGTTTTATAAATATTTAATTCAAAGTTAGGAGGTTCATATGCTGCTTACGTTAAAAACATACTAGCACAAAGGGACTCCCATATGTCTCCTATACTGTGGGACCCTCCCCTATCCATTTCTAAGTGTGGCGGGGGTGGCTCAGTCGGTAGCGCGCTAGGCTCGTAATCTGTAGTTCCCAGGTTCGAGTCCCAGCTGGGTCAGCGTTGAGATTTATCTCCGCAAAATTCCCCGCCCTGCCCACGGTCAGTAGGGGACACCGATGGGCTTGGAAAGGCCGCCGTCCGTCGGATGGGACGTTAAGCCGTGACCCCGTGTGGGGAGAGCCATCCCCTGTGCACGTTAAAGAACACGCTGGATGGCCTTGACGGGAGGCAACCATCTGTCTCCCAACAGCTGTTCCAGTGGGTCCCCTCCCCCAACCTTCTCTGAGCCTTCGCGGTCCATGTGACCTGGCCATTTAGCCCATGGTGTGCAAAAAAGTGCCGCTCAGAGGTAAAACAACCCAACCCAACCCAATCCATTTCTAAGAGCTTGGGTTACTTGTGACTTGGCGGTTTTTTCCATTGTTCAAAGAAGAGTTAAAATAACCCAAAACCCACACAGAGAGCTCTACATCTGTGAATAAGAAGTATACATGGAATTCTAAAAATTAAATAGAGTCATTAATGCTTATTAAAGAAAACTATATTTAACAAGTGTTGCGATATCACTAAGAATATACACCGAAGAGCCAAAACATTATGACCACCTGCCTAATATGATGTTGGTCCTCCACATGCTGCCAAAACAGCTCTTACCCGGCGAGGCACGGTTTCTACAAGATTTCTAAAGGTGTCTTGTGGATCTGGTACCAACACGTTACCAGCAGATCCTTTAACTCTTGTATATAAACTGACAGGCTCCTGTCAGACCTCTGTGGCAAGCAGCTGCTTGAGGGGGGTATTTTTATAAGGTAGAGGTTGAGCCGCCGCAGATCGGATATGCTGTTCCGACACAAATCACTCAATTGGATTGATGTCTGGGGAATTTGGAAGCCAGGGCAATACCTAGAAGTCTTCCTCATGTTTCGCGAACTTTCTCGACGAATACAGGCAGTGTGGCATGGCACATTATCCTGCTGAAAGAAGGCACTACTAGAGGGATATAACGTTGCCATGAAAAGATGTACCTGGTCTGCAATGATGTTTAGGTAGGTAGTAGACGTCATAGTTCCTGCACATGAATGACTGGACCCAGGAGTTCCCAGCAGAACATTGTCCAAAGCATTACACTTCCTCCACCGGCTTGTTTTCGTTCCAGAGTGCATCCTAGTTCCAACACTTGTCCAGGGAAACGACGCACACGTACCTGACTGTACACATTGTGTAACAGGAAACGAGATTCATCGGACTAGACGACCTTTTTCAATCATTGAAGGTCCAGTTTTGATGCTTGCGTCCCATTGCAGGCATTTTCGTCAGTGAACCGAGGTTAGCATGAGCACTGGGAGTGCCCTGCAGCTACGCAGCCCAATTTTCAGCAGGGTTCGATGTACTCTGCATTGTGACACATTAATCCTGTCACCAGCATTCAACTTAAGAACGAGTTGCACCACAGTATCCCTTCTATTATCTCGTACCATACGGGATAGCCTTCGCTCACCTCTGTATCCCTTCTGTAAATTATATTTCAATAATAAATACCTGAGATCAGGAGCTTTTAGATTTTATGAAGTGTAAAACCTCAGGTATCGAAAATAGTTCCTCTAATACGATTGTAAACGGTTTCTGCACTTGTGGAACCCATGGCAGAAATGACATTATCAAAAAATTTTAAATTACTACGAGTGCTGGGAGGTCGATAACAAAAATATGCTACTTCATCTATAAAACAAAGAACTATTCCTGCCATTAATCTTATTCCATTCCTTCGGAGTGTAGTTTTAACGTAGATTGGGCATGAATATATAAAGCTGGAGATTTATTATTCAAAGCTGCAATCACGTAACAGTTTTCGCCATTAGAACTGACTTTCGTAACGATACAATAGATGCCAAGTTCTCTTGCATTAAGCTCGACTTCCTCATTTTCCAAATAGCTTCAAATTACTGATATGAAGTTGAAGCCTTTTTTCTTTGTCTTGCTCGGCGAAAATTTGATGTCCACAAATAACAGGTTATTCGTATAAATTATTACTTGGGAAGAACCATGACCGTGGAGTCAGTTTGGTGAGTTATTATTTTCGGCCACGTAAAATGATGAAAATGGTGGATCGGCCAAAACTTCGTTTGGGCTCTCTCTTTCTTTATGAAGTATTTCTTTACTCTTTCGCCCACAAATATTTCCTTCTTCAGAATCCTCTTTGAAAATGGGGGCGGGGGTGGCTCAGTCGGTAGCGCGCCAGGCTCGTAATCTGTAGTTCCCAGGTTCGAGTCCCAGCTGGGTCAGCGTTAAGATTTATCTCCGCAAAATTCCCCGCCCTGACCACGGTCAGTAGGGGACACCGATGGGCTTGGAAAGGCCGCCGTCCGTCGGATGGGACGTTAAGCCGTGGCACCGTGTGCGGGAGAGCCATACTCTGTGCACGTTAAAGAACACGCTGGATGGCCTTGACGGGAGGCTACCATCTGTCACCCAACAGATGTTCCATTGGGTCCCCTCCCCCAACCTTCTCTGAGCCTTCGGGGTCCATGTGACCTGGCCATTTAGCCTATGGTGTGCAAAAAAAGTGCCGCTCAGAGGTAAAACAACCCAACCCTCTTTGAAAATGAGATGGGTGGGAGCAATTTTCGATTTGAGAGAGTGCAACATTTATTCTTTACCTCTGTCAGATGTTGACAGAAGTTTATCGCTGATTGCAAATGTGGCAAGGAGGAAGGATTGAAAAGTGTTTGAGAAGAACTGCCTATGAGGAAAGATGATAGAGAGTTATTGAAAAAGGAAATCAAAAGTTTAAGGATGCATTAAGAAATATTTTATCAATATAATATGTTAATCGAATCTCTACAACGCGGTTTCTCAAATTGCAGATTTGAGTTGGGTTATTTCAATTCTGATCGACAGTTTTTTTTTTTTGCATAAACTAGGATAAATAGCCAGGTCACAAACACCCCAAAGGCTAAGAGAAGGATGACGGAATGAAATCCAGTGGACACAAATGGAAGCTCTGGTTACGTTGTTTTAGTTCTGAGTGAAATTTTTGTGAATGCAATGGATTAAATGGCCAGGTCTCAATGACCCCAAGAGAGCAGCTGTTGGTTTAATTGGTAGAGCGACAGAGCTTCCATAATCTGCAGTTTCCAGATTCAAGTGCCAT